>CM053405.1:51131806-51187351 GCA_028644305.1 Xerus rutilus | reverse complement strand
TACCAATAATCCTGAAAATGATGGATGCATAAATGCAGTCTTACTGGTTTGACAACAGCTTTATACTTCTTAAAATTATTAAAGACTACAAAAAAATCAGGAAAACCACCATTACTGCGATGTTTCTGAATACTATCAAATAGCCTTACATATGTGCAGTCATTAAGAGCACTATTTATTAAACTGCTAAAAAAAAAAATTAAAATGACAGTTTGGCAGATTGTTTTTTATTTGGGGGTTTATGTTAATGGCTTACATGTTTAAGATTCAACAACTGAAAAAGCAAATCTGTAATATCAGTATCTGTATTAAAGAGTGGATATTCAGCAATGCAGATCTGTCATCTCTAGAAAAACCAGTATAGCTGAAAAAATATGTAAGAGAAAAAAAAACAGGTTGTATAGAATGTAGAAAAGGTTCAGAACTCTTAGATACATCTTTTCATTTGTGATCTTGTTCAGGAAGTAAATTAACTAAAACATGCTTTCTTTTAAAAGCATTTTCTTATAGGGTAGCATAATAAACATATAGTACAATTATGCTTTTAGAATGGTACTAAAAATTTTGGATAATTCCAGCTTAGTTTTCATTGATGCCCTGAAAAGAAAATTATTTGCAGTTAATTGGTTAATATAAATAAAAAGGTCATGTTTTAGGGTTGTAAACTTGGTCAAAGCAGTTCTGTGGTCTGAATTACTTTAAGCTGTATGGTGTCTATGTACTACATTAATCACCACATCATTTTAAATTGTTTATTTTTTAACTCTGCAAAATACAACCAATATGATTATTTAACAAAATAATTGAGTGAGTAAACAAATTCAGTATCTAAACACATCTTCATGAATGAAAGTGGGGGAAAACAAAGACTTTCAAAACACAGACCAGAAAACAATCACAAAATATATGTTTAATAACTACCTTCAAACTTAAAAAAAGTACCAAGAAAACAAACAAGTACTCTGTAAGACTTGCTACTCTGAATAATGTTTCATTTTTCCTACGTTCTATAAACATAGTTGAAGTTCCAGAACATAGGAAAAAGAAAGCTAGTTCCATGGAAATGATGATCCAGTACAATAGAATCATTTGAAAGAAGCTCAACATTTCTTAAATGATTAGATTTTAACAAATGATCTTGCCACAAATAAAAATAGGTAATATATGAATTTTCTAAAAGGTAAAAAAATTGACTTCAGGTAATCACTGGATAATACAGAAATGTTGGCTCAATTTTTAGATTCAAAATTAAAGAAGCAAATTAACTTGTAAAAAAGATTTGATATTGAGTATGAAAACAAGCATAACATTTGTTATAAATCACCTGTGAAAGACTGGATCGTACCTGAAACACCATAGTGCTACTAGTGGACATACAAGGCAGAAATCTGTTTCTAAAATATTGTTACACTGATGCGTAATATTAGTATAAATTCTTTATTTACATTAAAATCTGTTGCAGTTTGCTGGTGTGACCAAACCTTAGAAGATAATCCCAAAGTATAAAGTAAAACATAAGAGCAGATATTTAGATATTAGGTAACAGCTCAATGTGATGTAATCATAAAACGTCAAGATACTTTAAAGTCACTAAAACCATTTTAAATAGTGTTAACAGTAATCTGCTAAAAGTAAACCATTAATGACTAGATGTTATCTTTACCATCTCTGCACTGTATGGAAACACCATAAATATAGACACATTTTAAGTAGAAGATTGACATTCTAAATCATGCTGTTTGATTTTGTAAAAAATCATAACAGAACCTCACACCTTTAAAAGTTGTAGAGGAGCTTTGTTAATTTTTAAATATACTAATTTCTGTGAGGTCCAGCAATTGAATAATCTATACTTGAAAGAACTAAAATTTTGCTAATAACCATCTGCTTTATATTATACAAGGAAATATATACGTATATACACAAAGTCAATTCCCTTCTCCGCAGACGACATCTAAACAAAATAGTTCACAAAGGACTATGTAGATAGAATATGACTGAACACTCAAAAACTACACTAACTGGTTGAAATCACATTACAGTCCACTGTAATTCTGAAAGTTTTTCTAATGTGTTGTAAAAACTACAAGTATCTGATTAAAGTTATTTAGAATCCCTATTCAGGATAAATTTTGTTATAGATTTTCATATAATCAACAAAATCCTAAACATGAAAATAAGGTTCTTCCATGTGATCTAACTTTTTGCTCTATGATCTATAAACTCAAAAATAACATTTTCTAACTATCACAGATAGTATATAACAAATTTTCTCATGTGCTGAACAGTTTTGAAATTGCTTAAATTCCTTTACTGTTTTAGCCAAACATGTTTAACAAGTGTAAGTTTACAGTTATTCCCGTGATCATATATGAATAAGAGGCTTCACACACCAAGAGTTGTCAGTGAATGCAATCTTTTAAAAACACCTTTTTAAATAAAGTAATTTAAAGAGAGCAGTGAACAAAAAAAAAAAATTAGTAAATGACTAAAATATCTAAAACTTTAAATCTATTTTAAGTAATCAAAGATGGAAACATTATGAATTCTCTGAATCTTAATAGGATCTAAATTACTTCCCTAGTGATATTAACAAGTTTCTTAAACTATAAAATAGCATGAATATTGGATAGGTTCACTAGCATTAGTCACACTTACTTGTTGACTTAATTAGCATTTGAGAAAACAAATGACCAAAGTACTTTCATTTTCACTTAAAATGAATTTATGTAACATCCTCTGACCAATAATTAAAGAAAATGGAGAATAAGTGTTCAAGATCTTATGTGAATAGGAAAGGCTTACTAGTTTGTCTGCTTAAGGTTTTAAGTAATGGATCTTCCTAAAATATCAATGTCCCAAAATAAACTTTAGTGACATAACATCATCAGACCACTTGACTTGAGACTAAATAAACTTTCAACATAAATCCATAGCACCTGAACAACCTGTTTCAAGAACTGAAATGATCTCAAAACATTCAACATTACGTGCAAATTGAAGTTCATGTAATACTTTCAAAGAGTAGGATCTATTCTGAGATTCTCTTTGAATTCTAAGAATAATTTTTATTTTAAAACAAATTGCCTCCCAGCACTTAGGGAGGTTAAGACAGGAGAATCGCGAGTTCAAAGCCAGCCTCAGCAATGGCGAGGTGCTAAGCAACTCAGTGAGACCCTGTCTCTACATAAAACACAAAATTCACCCGGGGATGTGGCTCAGTGGTCGAGTACCCCTGAGCTCAATCCCCAGTACCAAAAAAAAAAAAAAACACCAAAACAAATGCCATACAAAAACTAACAGTTTAGGACTTTTTTTCCCCTCCAAATTTTCCTTTAGCAAATAAATGATTTTGCTATGACACTATAAAATACATAAAGAGGCTAGCTTGCAACCAATATGCAGAACAAATCTAGAGTATGGAAGACCAAAGGGACAACTGAACCCTTCAGTTTGATTTAAGCTCTCTAGTACGTACAGCTCCCAAGGCAGCTTTTTCTCCTGCCATCTAGGCCTGAGATTGTGGGCACAGTTCCAATCTACACAAAAATGGAAGATCTTTTTGACAAGAATCACTCCATGAGAAAGGGCCAGATGAGAGCTGATGGGAAATTAGAACTACTGAATTAAGGATAAAGCTTAGGAAAGGATCTCACATTTCTGAAGTATAGCTATTAGTTGGGTAGAAACAAAAGTATAGTTTCTGGTTTAATCTATCTGTGATTAAGACTAGATAGTCCAAATTAAACTGTATCCCTAAATTCCATTAGTTGGGATGTTCTCCTGATTAAAGGTGAAAGTGTACTCAAGTTTGTAATCAACTACAAAAATTACAACAAACTATTACTTCAAATGGAATTTTAAAAATTTTCCCACTTGCTAGTTAAATTCCTAGCAGCTCTATTACTGTCAGACAGTAGTCAAAAGTAGATTTTGTATGTACCTTTCTGCAAACATTGAAGTCAAAGGAAGAAACTGCATTCCAACTAAGATTAAAAGGACAAAACCAAAATATCTTAATAAACCTGTGACCATAAGTTTCTATTTTTGTGCTGTAATTTACTTGAGGTTTTACTTACTTCTAGTTTACTGACCTTTTTGTTTAGGCATGCCAACATTTTAAAAAATGGGAATTAGTTTTGATATCTAAGATAAAACTTTTAGACCCTTCACCAAGTTTTACTATTAAAACCCTTAGTATAAAAGATTTCTGTGATCCTTACAAGTAATGGAAAGCCAACTACTTTCACGTTTTAAATTTATATTTTTTTGAAATATTAATGGTCAAGTATCCCACCTGCTAAAGAAAAATATAATATGATCTGGTTTCCCAAAATTGAAATATGGTTAATAAAAATAAAAAATTCTATTTACACAAAATAGTTTGAAAAATTAAAAAGAATGGTGAACTATAGGTCCTAAAGGGAGAGAGAAACTGCATCATAAATTCCAGTTCAAATTGAAATTTTGGAAATATTTGTCCTGTGACCCATGCTGTTTATTAATCACTATGTTTTAAAAACAATTATGTTGCAAAGAGATTTATTATACACTTTTTTTTTTATTCAGGTCAGCTTGGCTTTCTTCTTGGCAGGTCCTTTATGCCCTTTGGCCTTTCTTCTTAAATTCCTCCTGTCTACTACAGGCACTTCCACTTCTATCTCCTCTGAGCTGCTATCCACAGCTTTTTCTGTTGATTGTGTAAACTGATCCAATTGCTCAGAAGATGCTTCAGACTGCTCCTCTGACTGGTTCTTCTGTCCTGCATTCTGTGAAAATGGCACATCTTCAAGTTCAACCTCTATCAAAGAACTCTGAGAAAGAGCAGTAGATGTTTCCTGGGGCTCAGGCACCCCCTCCTCACCCTGGTCTTCAAGTGAGGAAGTAGTCTTGGGTGATAAATTCTCAGACACTGGTTCTTCAGAAAATTCAGCTATCACAGAGTTTGGGAAACCACTGTCAGATCGGTCTTCATTTGAGATACTGTCAGCCTTGTCTGAATTCCCAAAATGTGCTTTCTTTCTTGAAACTGGAGACAGTTTCTCTTCGGTGTACCCTTTGTCATCAGATGGGCCTTGGTCTATCAACATTTCTGTATCAGTTATATGTGGGGTCTGAAAACACAAAAATTGGTCAACAATAATCTTTTGCAATATAGTTCTAAAACGAATTATTCTCACATTAATATGTAATGAACTACAACTTAAAGAATTCAGTATACAGCCAGGAGCGGTGGCACAGGCCTGTAATCCCAGCACTTTGGGAGGCTGAGACAGGAGAATCTCAAGTTCAAAGTCAGCCTCAGCAACTGTGAGGTGCTAAGCAACTCAGTGAGACCCTGTCTCTACATAAAACACAAAGTAGGGCTGGGGATGTGGCTCAGTGGTCGAGTACCCTGAGTGCAATCCCTGGTACCAAAAAAAAAAAGAAAAGTCAGTATACATTATTTTTGTTAATCATGTGTGCATATTCCAAATACAGTTTATTCAAAAATTGTATCATAGTAATTTTACTACTAGTGTATTATTTTAATACACTATTAGATATAATAAAAGTAATTATTTTATCTCAAAGAGTACTTAGGACATTTTAAATTTTATATCAAGATTCTTCAAAACCACGTATCACCTCTAAGAGTTTAGTCTCCTGATGTTACTGGAGCCAGAACCAAGAATTCCTTAAGGAATGACACTGTGCTACTCCACTAAATCTGATTGTGGTTTCATTAGATAATGAGTAAGGGCAATATAAGTTTTATTTAGCAATTTAGGTCACGTACTAAAAAGCCAATGTAATATAATATTTTAGCCGTAAGTTGAAATATTTAAAAGTAAAAGAAATTTCTTTTCAAATACTCCACCAAGGTGTTTTCTTCCACTAATCTATTCTGTTTCCTTAATTAAAACAAAATTACTATATCAGTCATGGACTATGAAAGCAGTAAGTACCCAAATATGTGGTAAATCATGTTTTATCCACTTTTCTAAGCATTTCCCTAAGTCTACAAAGTAAAAATTCACTTTGTTATCATAAAGCAGATATGCCTTTTGGACCAAGGGCAGTGCTAGGGATTGAAATCAGAAGGCAGATACTGTACAAATTAATGTGGAGGATAATATAATATGCAACCCCCTCTGTCCTCAATAGCACTAACAATAGCACACTTTAATGATTTTTAAAGGGGGGGAGGGTATTTTTGCCTTACCTTATCTGGTGCAACAGCCTCAGGATGTTTTGAGGATTCTACCACCAGTGGAACAAGATTTACAGTGTCTTCACTGGAATTAAAAGACTGTGATTTTAATTCTTCTTCTAAACCTTCACTAATAGAGTCCTCCTCTTCTGTTGTAAGAGAAGTCTTAAGAGTATCATCCATTATCTCACCATTCATAGGCTCCAATTCAGAGTTCTACAGCGGGAGGGAAAAGCAGAGTTATTACAAACTTTTGGAAATGCAAGATTCTTCCCTTCTCTGTTCCTATCTATCATCCATCAGGACTCATGATAGAGTTAAAACATTATATGGCTTCAGAACTAGTATTTAACCCTCATTCAGTAACAGTCTTTACTGGATGAAAAGGGAAACCTACCAGGAAAGGTCAACAAAACAAAGAATCCATAAATAGATTATACTCCCAGTGTTCTAATGAAGATGGGGCAGGAGTATGGGTCTAAGCTTTAGTGAAAAGACTCTGCACTTTCCTACTCTTCTTTCTTGACAATCATGAGAGGAACTTTTTCAGTAAAAAGGCACCAAAGGGAACGTCGACTTTAAGCTAGCATTTTAAGGTTCAGCACCTGGAATCTTTGGGACCTGTGGGAAATTATTTTACCTTGGCAGAGGAATGTTCCTGAGAAGTGGAGTTTGGGTGCTGCTTCTTACTGGGAAAAAAAAGAACCCCATTCTCAGCTACTCCCTGTCAGTCAACCCAGGGTCATTTTTCTGAATACTCTGGCTCCTTGCATCACATTAAAATATGGGAAGGTGATCAAATACCACAAATCCTCCAGTTTCTTTATTTTTTTTTTTTTCTGGTACCGGGGATTGAACTCAGGGGTATTCAACCACTGAGCCACATCCCCAGCCCTACTTTCTGTGTTTTATTTAGAGACAGAGTCTCGCTGAGTCACTTAGCACCTCACCGTTGTGGAGGCTGGCTTTGAACTCGCAATTCTCCTGTCTCGGCCTCCCAAAGTGCTAGGATTACAGGTGTGCGCCACCATATCCAAATACAAATCTTCCAATTTCTAAAATTCTTCTTCCAGTGTTTATCAGTTTACTTCTATTTAATGTTAAATATTTCAAATTAATCCTAATGACATTCTAATAATCAGAAGGAATTTTATTACCATCTTAAAAATTAGAAAACAAATACATTTGAATGTTCAGAAATAGAATTCAGGATCCCTGAAAGCATATAAAGGAAAGTTCTCCAAAGAGGTTGAAGTCAGACTTGTCTTTTCCTGTAAAAAAATTTTTTTCTAAAAAGTTTTTCTTTCTTTCTTTTTACTACCGAGGATTGAACCACTGGGCCACATCCAAGGCCCTTATTTTCAAATATTTTATTTAGAGATAGAGTCTCAGTGAGTTGCTTAGGGCCTCACTAAATTGCTGGGGCTGGCTGTGAACTCATGATGCTCCTGCCTCAGCCTCCCAAGCAGCTGGGATTATAGGCAGGCACCACCATGACCAGCTTAAAATAAAAGTTTTTCTATAATTAATATATATTTTATTGTTATACCAGGTGATATACAGAATCAGATGCACACATAGGTAATTATAATAAAGTAATAAAAGGACCAACCAGAGTGGGAGAAATGTCAAAAAGAAGAAAATTAGATAAATCAAAAGCTTAAAAAATAAATTGTGGTAACTAAAAGTGAGAATCAATGAAAAAGAAAAGGCCAGTCCTTCAAGTTTTAGGTTTGAGAACAGAATGAAAGATAAGAATAGGGAAAACAGGCTCAGTACAGAGGTAATAAAAAAATAGAAGGCAGGCATGATGGCACAGGCCTTTAATCCCAGCACTTTGGGAGGCTGAGACAGGAGAATTGCGAGTTCAAAGCCAGCCTCAGCAACCACAAAGCACTAAGCAACTCAGTGAGACCCTGTCTCTACATAAACACAAAATAGGGCTGGGGACGTGGCTCATTGGTTGAGTGCCCCTGAGTTCAATCCTCGGTATCAAAAAAAAAGAATAGAGTCGAGTGCAGTGGTGCACAGCGCTAACCCCAGCTACACAGGGGGCAGAAGCAGGATAGCAAATTCGAAGCCAGTCTCAGCAACTTAGCCCCTGAACAACTAAAGACACTTTGTCTCAAAAAAAAAAATAAAAAGGGCTGGGATGTAGCTCAGTGGTAAAGCTGCCTGGGGTTCAATCCCTAATACCCCCTCCTACAAAAAATAATAATAATACAGATTTTGTTGAATTTTCGATGACAGAAGATATCTATCTAAACAGAAATATTCAGTAGGTAAGTGACATTATGGGACCAGAGTCTGAATAAATATTGAAAATCTAGAGTTATTGACCATCTGCATAGAGATAACAGTTTAAGTCATTAGATTGAAGGTATTCTCAAAAGACAGACCATGAACCAAAGATCAGAAAGTTTTCTAGATCTTTCTGAGTTTTCTAGAATGTGCACAGTAAGAGGACAAAAGCAGAAAGGAAGAGACTCATTCAGAAAAACAAAAACATTGAGTGTTATAAAGCCACCAACCAGAGTACTTTTAGGAGGGGAAAGTAATTAACCCAGGTTAGGGAAGCCATTTGCATTAAAAAGGAAGTTGTCACTACTGACCTAGAAGAACTGTTCAATGTCTTGCTAAGTGAATGAAGCAGGTTGTATGAGGAACAATAGATTGTAGATACTACAGTTTATTCTAGAGTTTACAGGAGGGGGAAAAAACAAAATACCTATTTCTGTCATTTAGATGCATATAAATCTTGGATTTCTCAAAAGTGCTTTTCCTTATTTTTCCATGTGTATTTTTATTTATTTTCTCAATTTCATATAATAAAAATGCCATATGAAAATACAGTTTTGAAAATAAATGAGTAAAATAGTTTTATGAACAAGATGATTAAGTTAAATTGAAGTGACATAAGAAAATAAAAAGAGTTATTCACCTGCTGTACAGATTTGGAAAAAAATTTAAAAGACATTCAAGAAACTCAACTATATAGGAAATAAGGAATCTGCAAAGAGGAAAGGACTGAAGCTATTAAAGACAAAGAAGAAAAGGACAGAAGGAAAAAAGAGGATAAGAATATTCGAAAAACAGCAGAAGTCAAGAAGATTAAATAGAAAAATTATTTACAAAGACTGCCTATTTTCTCCAGTTTAAAAAAAAAAGAGTTTAGTTATTTTTATAGGAATTTGTAAGATCAACCATGGTTAAATTTTTTTTATTCTGGATAACTGATTCCTATACTTCTAACCAAAATAGGCATGCAATTAAGGGCATGTTGGACCTAAAAGCATTCTAACTGGTTTTGTAAGGTCACATCAGTTGTGTACTTCTTCAGTGTAATTAATTCCACAAATCAATTTACATGTTTTTATTTATGTACTTGTTTGTTTAGTGCGGTACTGAGAATTGAACCTACAGACATTCTACCACTGAGCTACATGCCGAGCCCTTCCTTCCTTCAAAGTACACTGAGGGATCTTAATACTTGAATATTCCTACTTATATGTAATACAACTCAAATCTGTATAAACTCAGTTTGAAATAAATTATTCTTATAACTTTACTCTCTTCCTCAACTTTAGTAGCTGGGTGCCCTTATTTATATCTACTTTTAAACACTAACCATAACTTATTTAAAATATATCATTATATTATTCTACTAATACATGATTAAGAAAGCTAAATCTTAATTTACTTTCATTCATCTTATTTAAATTCATACTTTTTCACCATCTTGCTTTTCCTGGCGTGGCTGGGTTTCAGGTATAGGTCGTGTGTCTTTATCACGACTTTCATCCTCAAATTCACTCATTCTCTGCTCAGGTTCTTCTTCCAGGAATTCTTCTGAGCTCTCTGATGTGCGTGTAGTAGATTCTAATCTAAAAAACAAAACAAAAGAAAACCATTCTTCCCTGTTCTATTAAGGATCAATGTAAAATTTCAGGAATTCTTTCTTAATAAAGCAACATTCCAGAAAATCAAATAGTATCTTCCAACCAACAAATAGAAAAACTGCAGGTAGAAAACCAATCTCTTCATTCTCTCATAAATTTGTTCTCTTTCCCACACTGTTCTTCCTTCTTGATCACATGGACCAGACCTATCTTTTATTCTACCTACATATCATCAGGTCTTCTTCTACTGGAATGAACATGTATCCCAAGTTTACCTGAACTGTCTCTGAGTTTACCACTTTTGTTCAAATTTATGGATACTGGCATTATTATTATATATTTTTGTGTTGCTGGGGATCCAACCTCCTGCATGCTATGCACATGCTCCACTGAGCAACAACCGAAGCCCAATTATTAACATTGTCCCTGTCATACTCAAACATATCAGCATGGACAACAGATTATAGTTGTTTAGTACTAACTCTAGAATGCTTGTCAAGAATATCACTTTCAGCCAGGCACAGTGGCGCATGCTGTAACCCCAGCACTTTGAGAGGCTGAGACAGGAGAATCGCGAGTTCAAAGACAGCCTCAGCAATGAGTTCAAAGACAGCCTCAGCAACGGCGAGGTGCTAGGCAACTCAGTGAGACCCTGTCTCTAAAATAGGGCTGGGGATGTGGCTCAGTGGTCGAGTACCCCTGAGTTCAATCCCTAGTACCAAAAAAAAAAAAAAAAAAAAAAAGAATATCACTTTCTGTTTCCATATTCACAGCTCTACTCCAGGCCCCAATTCTCTGTGGATCACTGTAACTTTTTCTCAACTCATTTCTGGACCTGCAGCATTCTTCACCAAAGCTCTTCAGAGCTGTCCTCCTAACACACATATTTGTACTGTGATAGACCAGCTCAGAAAACTTAGAGGGTAGCCAGGAATGGTGGCGTGGTCTTGTAATTCCAGCAGCTTGGGAGGCGAAGGCAGAAGGATCTTGAGTTCAAAGCCAGCCTCAACAACTGGACAAGACTCTGTCTCTAAATGAAATATTTTAAAAAGGGCTGAGGATGTGGTTCAGTGGTTAAGTGCCCCTGGGTTCAATCCCCAGTACAAAAGAAAAGAAAACTTGGAGAGCTCTTTACAAGCTCTTTAAACAAAGTGTACCTGCTCTCAAGGCCTAAGGTACCCAGAGCACTATTTTTTATTTCCTATTAGATAGATGCTGTTATCATGCTCAACGTTCCTCCTAGTTTTGTGCCTTTGCTCATGCTATTCCTTTAATCTAGATCTACACTAATACAGTAACCATAAGCCTCTATTTTAAATTTAAATTAATTAAAATTAAATGAAATTTAAAAATCCAATTCTTCAGTTGCACTAGCCACACTGAGTCCTTCATGGGTACACTACCTAGAGCCTATCATACCAGGAAGGTGCATATACAGTACATCTCTACCCATTGCAGGAAGTTCTACTGGACAGCACTAGTCTGTATGAGTGGTCAGTAACTTTCTTTTCCTTTAATCTTTGTGGGCTATAGTGGGCTCTGTACCAACTTCTCAACTCCGAAACTGTAATGCAAAAATCAATCAAAACAAAAGATATATAAACCTAATGAGCATGGATACCTTACAATAAAAAATTTACAAAAACACAATAGGACAAAAACAGGTGGCAGAGCTGGGGGTATAACTCAGCAGTAAAGCACTTGCCTAACGTGTAAAGTCCTGGGTTTGGTTCCCAGTAATGAAAGAAAATAACAATAGTTGAAAAACAAATAAATAAATAAAAATTTAAAATTCAGTGGCAATTTAGCTTGCAGACCACAGCTGGTGAACTTTTAGGCTAGAAAGTCTTCTTTCCCAACTTTGTTGATTGTCTTTGTATCTTTGAAACCCTAGACCCAAATGCCAAATCTCTTCATTTCCTCAGCTGATCACACTCCCTTTCTCCTCTGCATCTCCCCAGTGTTCTTCAGTTTTATTACTGCTCTTTCACAATTCACCCTGTAGTGCTCCTAACTATGTTCATGTCTGTCTTTAACAAGGGCAAAGATGATGTTTTGCTCCTCACTATATCTAAGGAAGCATTTGTTTATTCTTACTGTTATTGTTCTGTTTATGAAAAGCAAACAAATTCCATAATAATTGAGATCTCAATTTAAAATGCTCTATTATATTCCCTTCTAAAAGGATACATCAAAAAACTGCTCAGTGAGAAAACCATGGGGTCATCTAAATCTTATTCTTTTCACAAATTACTAGATTTAAATATTGCTTTTAACATTGTAAATTCCTTACTAAAAAAAAATTTTACAAACTTAGCAAATTTCCAATTCTTTACATAATGAAATTAGCACAGCTATAGAATCCTCTACCTAGCAAAACAATCTGACAGCAAAAA
Source organism: Xerus rutilus (assembly GCA_028644305.1). NCBI lineage: Eukaryota > Metazoa > Chordata > Mammalia > Rodentia > Sciuridae > Xerus > Xerus rutilus. The sequence goes on along the minus strand of CM053405.1, from coordinate 51,174,863 downwards.
GGACAACACAGCCAAGCACGGTGGTGTACCCCTGTAATCCCAGTGGCTTGAGAGACTGAGGCAGGAGGATTGCGAGTTTAAAGCCAGCCTCAGCAATGGTGAGGTGCTAAGAAACTCAGTCAGACCCTGTTTCTAAATAAAATACAAAATAGGGCTAGGGATGTGGCTCAGTGGTCAAGTGCCCCTGAGTTCAATCCCTGGTACTAAAACAAAAGGACAATGCTATGAATTAACTAAATGGTTGACTCGAGAATGATTGGTAGAACTAAGTGAGCTGAAGTCTAATTTTGTTATAAATTTAAAATCTTTAAAGATGCAAGGAAGGCAGAGGATAGTATTTCCACCCAAGTATTCTGCTGATTCAGCTGACTACTAAGTTTCTTTCTTTTTTTTTTTTAAATATTTTTCAGATATTGGTGCACCTTTATTTATTTATTCATATGTGGTGCTGGCAATCAAACCCAGTGCTTCATACATGCTAGGCAAGAGCTCTACCACTGAGCCACAACCTCAGTCCCCTGACTAGTAAGTTTTTGAAGGACTGCATTATTTATGGTTATCACCAATTTAGAGATTATATCCAATAGCCCAACAAAATGGATGAATTATTAAGTAAAACTGAGTGGTTTTAGCCTGGCGCAGTAGCCACACCTGTAAACCCAGCAGCTGCAGAGACTGAGGCAGGAAGATCATGAGTTCAAAGCCAGCCTCAGCAACAGCAAGGCCTGAGCAACTCAGTAAGACCCTGTCTCTAAATAAAATACAAAATAAGGCTGGGGATGTGGCTCAGTGGTTGAATTCCCCTGAGTTCAATGCCCAGTACACCCACCCAAAAAAAAGAAAAGAAAATTGAGCATTTTTTAAAAGTTTAGTCATTACTAAAAACTATACCATTGAATTCAAAATGGTGATAATGACACAACTGGGATAATATAATGGCTAGAACATTCTAGATTTTCATACATGAAAGATTCAAGAGTTTATTCTCTTACTTGCAATTATTCCTCATCACACTGTCAAGGAAACACCTCTGGGAAGCACAATCAATAATCTTGTAGAAGAATCCAAAGATAAACTTCCACACCATAGGCATTTATTACACAATGAAAGAGCCCCCACCTGAAGTATTAAATACCTAATAGCATGAAAGAAAGAATTTAAAAGTGGGGGGAGTAAAATAAACAATTCTTTACTTATTTACTGAAGCTGTCAGTGAGGTCTGGGCAGTTTTCTCATCTTCTCCTTGAGAACCACTAAATTCAGAATCCTGAAACCGCTTTCCAATCTTTGGCCGCTTTAGATGACTGCTTCGAGTACGAGTAGAAACAGGTGTTTTTTCATGATCTGAGGAAAAAACAGCAAAACTGCACTCAACTGGTGGTATGCAGAAGAATTATCTATTAAAATATACAAAAACATAAGAAGTATGATAGTTTACATATATATCCACTGCTATACAAGTTTGCCCTTCCCTAACATAAAGCTAAGAAAACAAGGTGTCTTTATCTAAATTATAAAATAACTTGGTCAATATTTACTCTTCACATTTCCACATCACCCTCAGTTTTGAAAGGAGGTTTTGCATTTTCTCTTATAAATTCTCTCCAAATGATTTTGGGAAATACTGTAGACCTTACAGTCCCTATTTCACAGGCAAGAAAAAAAGGAAGAGATAAGTACAACAGCATCCTCAGTGCTCACACACAGCAAAACCAGGAGCAGTAATGGCATTAGAACCCAGATCTAGATCTTAGAGCTGTATAAGTCTTCACTTCTAGTCTCATATATGCATACACACATGCCTAATCCTCAGTATCTCAAACATTTACTGATGGATCAGTTGTATTTCTTACCTTCAGATGTGCTTGCAAATGTCTCCTTTAGAGAATCAATCTAAAATAGAGATACAGATTAAAATCTAACATTTTAAATTATTTTTTCTCCCCCATGGATCAACATCATTTGGTTTGAAAGAAAAAAAATTTAACTTTTTCAACTAGCTCTTTTCATTAAAGTTTATTTTGAAAGTGAAAACGTTATGTTATAGCCTCAGTTTATTATGAAACAAAGAACCTAAGTATCTAATAAGTTATAGGTTTACCCTGGAGTTTCCCAGTATTCTGTCCTTGGCCACCAGTTCTCCTCACATTTATCTGCTATTGAATCTAAATATACAACTTAGGGCTGGGGTTGTGGCTCAGTGGTAGAGCACTTGCCTAGCACGTCTGAGGCACTGGGTTCAATTCTCAGCACCACATATAAATAAATGAATAAAATAAATGTCTATCAACATCTAAATTTTAAAATAAATATATAAATATATAACTTAAGCTCCCCCTCTTTGATCCTGATTTCTAAAGCTCTATTTCCAAAGGAATATCTCCCATGTGGACAGCCCATCCAATTTCACATACAGCCTATCCTAAAATGAACCTTATCTTTTCCCAATATTACTCCCTATGTAGGCTAATGGCAATAGCAATTCAGTCTTTGTAGCCAGAAACCTATGAAGCAGGACTGCCTTCTTCCTATCCCTCATTCAATCAATCAATCATAAAGCCTGTCAATTTTAGCTCAATCTCTCAGAACTGCCTTGTCCTTTACATTACCACTACTTTATGTATGGGCCTTAATATCTTTAACATGAGCTATTTGAACAGCCTCCTCACTGATATTCCTTGTTCTAATCATATCCTATCTAATCTTTTCCACTGTAATGACAGAATGATGGTTCCAAATCACAAACTATGTCACAGCTTTGCTAAACATAGTAATTTAAAAACTTTAATGGTATCACTGTACAGAATACACACTTGCACACTCTTCAGTAACAAACATCTCTTTTATATTAAATATGCCATCTTCTCTCACACTTATGTGGTTTCTTTTCTTTACATGCTATCTTCCAAAATGCCCTAATAACCGGACTCCCTCATACTCTTTAAAATCTTCCCCTGATGTATACCTCTAATCATTTGCTTAAATAATTACAGCAATTATTCTCTTTTTTTTTTTTTTTTTTTTTTTTTTTTAAATATTTTTTTTTTTAGTTGTAGATGGACACAATGTCTTTATTTTATTGCTTTGTACGTGGTGCTGAGGATCGAACCCAGGGCCTCACGCATGCGAGGCAAGCGCTCTACCGCTGAGCCACAATCCCAGCCCCAGCAATTATTCTCTTATAGTATATTTACTTATCTGTTTCCAATAACGGGACTAGTTCCTGTGTGTATGAGGGCCATATCTTTCTATGCCCACAGTACACCTACTCCATTATAAACCATCATCCACTTATTTATCCATCTCACACTTACTGGAATCCTACCATACAGTAGGTATGCAGACTTCAGAAGCTCTATTTAAACTATGACTGACAGTAATTAATAATGTAATTCAAAATAGCTAGTAGATAGGAATCTGATGTTCCCAACATACAAGGACAAATGATTAAGGTGATGGATACGCCAATAACCTGATTTGATCATGACACAATGTATACATGTATATCACACTGTACCCCATAAATATGTACAATTATTTGTGTCAAAAATATTTTGGCTATTTATAGAACACAAAGGAGTAACTGTGACAAGTGGTATGATACAAATCTTGTCTTCAAGAAGTCTACAGTTCAACTAGAAAAGATAAAGATGAATAAATAAAAGATACAAAAAGCTATAAAAGCAATACATTTACTATTTTATGTATATAAATAAGGAAAAGCAAATAAAAACACCATCATCACCTAAAGAATAAATCGTGTAATTGAAATAACTATATCCCCACGTGGTTACTGATAAAAAGAGATATAAAATATGTAACTAAAGAGAAACAAATATTTTCCTTGAATTAATTAAAACATTAAACCAGTATGAAGAATATGAATTCCTAAAGTGAAAAAAATTTACACTGTCAAACTTAGGACAAAGTGTTGCTATAATGTGTTCTCATTCAAATGATACATTTAAAATTACTTAGCTTAATATTAAAATAAATAATTTACTTCAATATATTTATGGAAAGGGAAGACTTTCTACTTTCTTTGATTTTATTATATTTGGCAAATACTAAACAGACCTGTGTACATCTGAGGAATTTGGACTGTAACAGAAAAAACAGGGACTTATTCTGCAGTACCAAAAGCATCAGTTCTTGACAAGGTTCTGGGTAACTCCTGCGAATTCAGTAATGAGACCTGTCCTACTTGCAGGATACCTAACATTTGCAAAGTGCATTCCTTCTACAAAGACCTAGCACATATAGCCTTAAACTTGCCCCCCTCCCAAAAAAAACCTACATAATCTTTAACCTATTATTTCCATTTCTAGAAATTTCTATGTACATATGCAAAGACTCATGTATCAATGTGTTTGCTCCTGGACCACTTAAAAAGTTAAAAACTTAAAGAGTTCTATGTTAAGGAAATTAAAAATGGTATTCTATTATATAAAAGAATATAGCATGCTATCTCATGTTTTAAAATAGTAAAGCCATGAAAAATGCTTGCAATATTATACTAACAAAGAAAAGCAACTATAATTAGTATAAGAGAATAAAGACAAAAAATACATACAAACTCATGCTTATAATATATACTATTAAGTATACATACAAAAATTATAACAGTGCTTATAACTGAGTAGCAGGATTGCAGATTATTACTGTCTTCTATATTATTTTTATTTATTCTAGATTTCTTCTAATTAGCATGTAAAGTCAGTATTAACATGATTAGAAGTATTCTTCAAAGCAAAGTAAGTCCTTCATAAACAAACAGAAGGAGCCAAGAAAACTAATGGAGATGAAATTATCCAAGTTTCAGAAAATGAACTATATGAACTATAACATTTAAAACTTAAATGTAGCCAGGGATGGTGGCATATGCCTGTAATCCCAGTGGCTCAGGAGGCTGAGACAAAAGGATCATGAGTTCAAAGCCAGCCTCAGCAACTTAGCGAGGCACTTAGCAACTCAGCAAGACTTTGTCTCTAAATAAAAAATATTTTTAAAAGGGCTGAGGATGTGGCTCAGTGGTTAAGCATCCATGGTTTCAATCTCTGGTTTAAAAAAAAAAAAAACTTAATCTGCTTTAAAGAAATGGAAACATCATATTACTTGCTTTAATGAACATATAATGTACCTACAGTTAGAGGCATATCACTGGATTGATTGTCCTCAGTTCCCACTTCATACTCTGGAACAGTTGCAAGACCATATTCTCCAGACACAGGTCTTTTGGCTTCATTCTGAGAACCTGCTGTGTGCAGAAGTAGTTTCTGAATTATAACCCAATCAATATTGGGTTTTAAGTATAACATTGTTTGTTTTTTTGTTTGTTTTTAATATTTTTTTAGCTGTAGATGGACATAATGTCTTTTTTTTTTTATTGCTTTGTATGTGGTGCTGAGGATCGAACCCAGGGCCTCACGCATGCGAGAGCAAGCTCTCTACCGCTGAGCTACAATCCCAGCCCCGAGTATAACATTGTTTGTAATGATTTTCATAAACACTCTGAAGAGCAGTCTGAAAAGAAAGGTACTAAAAATTTAGGTGTAAATGTTACCTGCACAGTATCTTATAATGAATTCTTATTATTATGAAGAGTCTCAGTTACCTTAAGTATTAACGATGCTGGGGAAAGATGCTTGTGATGACGCACTATCTTTGGCCCCTGAAGCCTATTCTATGCTGTTTCAGTAATCTGTGTTCATTTTGTACCCATCAGTTCCTACTAGGCTGTTACATTTAGCTAGGCTATTCTAGGTCCCTTCATTATTGGTGATTTGAAAGTCATCAATAAAAATTCAAACTACAGATACGAGGGTTTGTTACTATAAAGACCATGTAACACACCACCATTATAAGATACTTCTTTTTAAACTGAACTGTGTACAGGTTGAAAACATTCTCACCTGTAATTTTAAGTGTTTCTCTCTGTAATGCTCTGGTGACTGGTATTCGCTGATACCAATGTCCAACACCCTCTACTTCCCAAAGAAGTTCGTGGTCTCCTGGATACTTCTCAAAGTATTGCTTACAAGCTGAAAAAAAGACATTTAGAATTTTCTAGAAATCTCAAAAATGAATTGTTTTGAAAAACAGAAGATAAAAGATAAGCTCACTAAATAGCACTAGAATAACCCTGACATCAAAATATAACCAAAGTAACTCAAGAAAAGTATGAAGCAGTCTCATTTAGGAGGACAAATCCTATAAAATCCCAAAAGTTTTAACACACTGATGAATCTAAAAAAAGTCAGCAAATGTACAAAATGGTATCACTTATATAATGTTTAAAAATAAACTAAACAGGGGCTGAGGGTATAGTTCAGTGGTAGAGTGCTTGTCTTACATGTTCAATCCCCGGCACCATCCCCAACAACAACAAAAAAGAAGGCCTAAACAAACAAAATGGTAAAGCCACTGTGGAAAACAGTTCAACAGTTCCTCAAAAAGTTAAACATATGACCTAGAGATTTCATTCTCAGGTATATATCCAAAAGAACCAAAAACAGATACAGATATTTGTAAACCAATGTTCATAGCAACAATATACACAGTAAACACAAGGTAGAAACAACCAAGCATCAATGAATAGATAAAATGTGCTATACTCATACAATGGAATACTATTCAGTCATAAGAATGAATTTTGATAAAGGCTACAACATGATGGACCTTAAGAACATATTTAGTGAAATAAGCCAGGGACAGGAGGACAAATATTGTATGATTCCACTTGGGTAATGTACCTAGAATAGAAAAATTCAAAGGGAAACGAAGCAGAAAATATATTACCAAAAGATTGGCGATAAGGTAAAAGGGAAATCATTATTTATGTTGGGGACGATCAAAATAAGCATTAATTATAAATAGTAATGTTGGATACACAACACTGTGTGCGATGCCACTGAATTATTCACCAAAAATGGTAAATATTAGCTGGGCGTGGTCTCACACACATGTAACCCCAGCAACTTGGGAGGGTGAGGCAGTCCAAAGCCAGCCTCAGCAATTTAGCAAGGACCTAAGTAACTTAGCAAAACCCTGTCTCAAAATAAAAAATAAAAAAGGCTGGGAATGTGGCTCAGTGGTTAAGCACCCCTGGGTTTAATCCCCAGTACCAAAAGAAAAAGAGAAGAAATCAATGTTAAATGTTCCATTACACATATATTCAATACAACAAAAAAACTTGGGGAAAAATAAAACAAGAAAGTACAATAAACAATATTTGAACATAAATATGAAACCATGAGCAGAAAGGATGCATACCAACTTCAGGAGTGCAATTATCTCTGGGAAGAAAAGGAGAAAGAGGGATGAGACTAGGGACGGGAAGGCTTCAAAGAGAACAGCAATGGCATCTACAATAGATACTGTACAGACTGAGTATCCCTGATCTGAAATGCTATCTGCAATATAAAATATTTGAGCTGGTTAAGCATCCTTAAACTAAAAAATTCAAAATTCAAAACATCTAGGGCCCAAAGCTACTCAAAAAAGTTTTAGATGTCAGAGCATTATTTATTTCAGATCAAGAATGCTCAACCTGTATTTAGTTCTCTAAAAATAAACAACAACAATTACAGCAAAAATCTTAGTATTTTAAAAATCTGTATACTTGGATGTATGGACCCCAGGATACTAGACTATTATATGAATAAATTATAACATCTAGTGGAAATGCATACTTGTAGGCCTCCCCAAGTTCAGCATGACATGTAACTGGGCATTTTCATGTTCCTCTTTTCAAGCCACAAAATGTGTGCCCATAGGTTGTTATGAAAGATGTTTCTATGCGGCAACAGGTTTCTGGGTGAGAGAAGCTCATACATCCACCTGTACATGGTCACTGGCAATGTTCTGGGAATTACAAGTCAAATACACCTCAACTGCAATGCTTCAGACAGAGTGTTTTGGATTCCAGGGTTTGCTTAATATTTTGGAATGTTTGCACATAAATAAGGAGATATCTTGGGGTTGGGACCCAAGTCTAAACACAACACTTACTTAAGTTTCATACCTATCCTATATACTTAGCCTGAAGGTAATTTTATTCAATATTCTTGGTGTGCCTACATCTTGACTATGATCCATCACATGAAATCAGGTGTGGAATTTTCCACTTGTGGCATCATGTCCATGCTCAGCAAATTTCAGATTTTACAGCATTTCAAAATTTCAGGTTTTCTGATTAGGGATGATTAACCTCTAGCTGCTCAGTCACCTAGGGTAAGGAAGACAAAGATGCCTACTGATGAACATGTACCATGAGGTTGAAAGCAACCTCTGTTTTTTTAGCCCCTGGGTTTGTTTGGGTTTTATTGTTGTTGTTGTTTTGTTTGTTTTAATGATAACATAGTACACAAACAAGCAACATAAGAAATTTCACATTATAATCTCTGACTCCAGTCTCCTAAAATTCTTGTAATTTCCTAAGTGATGTGATTATTAGAAAAACCTTTTGGTTTCTGCCCTGGTTCCTGAAACACAGCTCGCTCCTAATAATCTTGTGAATAAAAGTGACCAGAAAATCCTTTGATCTAATATTTGGTCTTTGACCTTTGTTTCTGACAGAAAGCTCCTAAATTCCTTAGAAAAATGAAAGCCCGGCACAGTGGCGCACGCCTGTAATCCCAGCACTTAGGGAGGCTGAGACAGGAGAATTGCAAGTTCAAAGCCAGCCTCAGCAACGGTGAGGCACTAAGCAACTCAGTGAGATCCTGTCTCTAATAAAACACAAAATAGGGCTGGAGATGTGGCTCACTGGTCGAGTGCAGGAGTTCAATCCCTCATATAAAAAAAAAGAAGGCAGGTAATATCCAGCTTTTTGGATCACTTTTGATATTAGAGAGGGAGAGAGGACTCGGAATAAACAGATTTTCAGTGGGAATAAACACCTGATGTTGGACTGAAAAATCAGTAATAAATTATATTTTATGTTTCTCGATTATTTTCCAGGATTAAATCTTACTTCATTTAAAAAAGAGGAGGGGGAAAAAAAAGGAGTTTTATAGGTTTGAATCCCCTAATGGTTTTTAGAACATCACCAAATGGTATGTTCATTCAATAAAAACCAAACAGTACTGAAAATAATTAGTTACAAAGAATCCACATGAATGACTCTCACAAACTTACAAGATGAATAAATAAATTTCAGAATAATTCATACAATATATATTTGTCTGATGATACACATATATGTATTAAAGGTCTAAGAAATGTACAGGAAAAGTAAATGCCAAACTGAGAACAGCCCCTATCTTAGGAAAGGGAGTATGCTCAACTGAGTAGAAGTGCAGAGGCAGCTTCAAGTGTAGGAGCAACAACATATCTCTCATACAGGGTACATGCTGAAAGGTACACAAGTACTTGTTACCTCATTCTTTATACTTTTCCATGTCTGGAATTTTGTTGGTTTTGCTAGTTAAAAAGCTACCACAGACAAGCCAATGAAAAAAATGGTCAAAATACCTCAACAGACATTTCTCCAAAAATGACAAATGGTCAATGCTAACATGAAAAGATGCTCAACATCAAATTCAAAACAATAAAATGCCACTTCCTATTCACTAGGTGGACTATAATTAAAAACAAGATAACAAATGTTGGCAGGGAGGTAGAGAGTACATGTAATCCTATTGTTATGGTTTCGATATGAGATATTCCCCAAAAGCTCATGTGTGGGGCAATGTAAGACGATTTAAAGTTGAAATGATTGGAGTATGAGAACATTAACCCAATCAGGGAATTAATCCCCACTTAGGGATTAACTGGAGAGGTAACTGAAGGTAGGTAGGTTGTGACTAGAGAAGGTAAGTACCTAGGAGTGTGCCTTTTGGGTATAAAGTTCGTCCTAGTTGAGCAGAGCAATCTCCCTCTTCCCCCCTTCCTGACACCATGTTCCCAGCTGCTTCCCTCTACCACAATGTTCTGTCTCACCTCAGGCCCTGAAGAATGCAGTCGGCCATGTATAAATTGAGACCTCTTAAAAATGTGAGCCCCAAAATAAACTTTTTCTCCTTAAAATTGTTATTGTTAGGTCTTTTGATCACAGTGATGAAAAGCTTACTAAAACACTTACTTACTGTTTATGGAAATGCAAAATACTGCAATCACTCTGGATCAAAATGTTGTATATCTGTACAATGGGATATTATTCAGCCATAAAAAGAAATGAAGTATTAATTCAGACTACAACATGGATGAACTCTGAAAGCATTATACTAAGAAAAAGCCAGGCACAAAAGGTCATATACTACATGATTTAATTTATATGAAATCTCTAGAATGGCTAAATCCAGAGAAAGAAAATAGATAAGAGGTTGTCTACCAGGGGATATAAAAAGAGGGGAATACAGCATGACTTCTAGTTGGTACAAGGTTTCTTTTGGAGTGATGAGAATGTTCTGGAGTTAGTACTTACAGCTGCATAAACTGTAAATAATCAATGAAATATATATACTTTAACAGGGTGGATTTTATGGTATGAGCTACCACAATCCCCAAAAGTCTTATATCTGAGATCAAGGTACATTTATAAAATGAAGCCCTAGAGAGTAAAAAAATTCCAAATTTGTTTAATATCGCTATATACATTTATAACATTCAAGAGAAACAAGCTGGAAGTGACAATGAGACCAGCTCACCCTTTTCAACTTAATCTACTGACCTGTATACATGAGAGAAGACAGTGGATACCGCAAACCAAGTGTATCTTCTGTGAAGGAATCTACGAAGTCTTCCAACATATGAAGCCCAAAATCTTTGCCTCTGAATTTCTTTCTTACAAACATTGTATCAAGAACTGGCAGTTGGTAACTTTGGGTAAGAAATGAGGTACATATGCTTCCTGTGGTAGTAAGAACAGAAACCCAACAATTTTTCACATTAAAAAGTATATATATTTAGTGAACCTGAGTTAACAATCTTCAAAAAACATTTATTTTTTCTACATCAAGAAGTTAAAGCAGTAGGGCTGGGGATATAGCTCGGCTGGAAAAGTTCTTGCCTCGCATGCACAAGGCCCTGGGTTTAATCCTCAGCAACACAATAAAAAAGATTAAAGTAATATATGAATTCTGTAACATGTTTTCCAGCTTTTACTACATATCATAATGTATACATATGAGGATGGTCACATATTTAGTTTGCCAACAGTTATTATCTAACATAAGACAAATACCATTTATTGACAGGTATATTTGACTATATGTACTATATATACTGTAATTGTCTATAGGCATACAACTTTCAAACTCATCAACTATCAAATTTCAAATTAAGAGTATGATGATTTTATAACATTAAATAATTCCAACTTTAGAACCTGAACATTCAACATTGCCCTTCACTTTTTCCCCAATGAGTATCATCTCATTTGATCTATTTGTTGATGATAAAGGAGTATTCAGTTCTCATACTTTTAAGAACTATGGATTAGACTAACTGGAAATATTTAGAAATAGCTAAGTCAGCAAAATTTTTCTACGAATGTATTTCTAAATACATTTTATATGTCACAAAATAATTTGTGGTGTCCAAGTATGTCTCTGCTTATTGTAGAGCTTTGCTCATTTCTTTTTCTTTCTTTCTTTATATCTTTATTTTATCCATTGATTTTTTTAATGTGGTGCTGAGGATCGAATCCAGTGCCTCAAGAATGCAAGGCAAGCGCTCAACCACTGAGCTACAACCCCAGTCTGCTGATTTCTTTTAAGAACCCTGCTATATATTTAAATTCAGACCATCCCCAAATGGGTATCTGAACTCCTTTAATATGTTTTAAGACAGTTTGCAAGTTGAGGACAGATGGCAGTTTCCCACTTTCCATTATTTTTGAAATTACTTCATAATTAACAATCAATATTCTCCCTTTTGCCTCAAATAAAATAATTCATACTATTTTGGAAAATTCTAACAATGTAGATCAAATAAGAAACAAAATGTCAGATAACATTTCATGAACTAACTTCTACCAATTGTATCATTTAATGAGTTGGTTGATAAAACAAGACTTTTCAGTTCAACCAAATAATGCTGAATTATTTATGACTTATCACTTAACTGGAGAATTCCAGTAACTTCTTATAACAATCTCCAAAACAATCAATTAATTTAAATTTAGAATACCTAATGAACATTGTTATATACTTAGATTTAATTGCAAACATGCACTTATAATGTTTCTAGGAGTCTAAATTTCTTATATTAATCTAGTAAGTAGTTCCATCAACAAGCTTAAGTGACCATTACCAGTTTTTAATGCCTTGAAATCAAGATTTTCTCATGGCAACTACAGTAGTGATAATGAAATTAAGAAACATTATTAATAGTAGTTCAAGTTCAAAGTACACAAGAAGGATGAATGAGAAAAGGTACCATCTACCTCTAGTTTTCAACACAAAACACGAAGATCTATAATTGTTAACTATTGTGTATGCCTCGAGTTTCTTACAATAGAATGCTAATTATATGAAGGAACATTCCCATAAGTTGAATTTGTCTTATTTCATGGTAATATTACTTCTAGGTGAGAAAGGGAAATTCTACAATCTAAGAATAGTGTTAAAATGCTCATTTTTATGGAGCAAAGGTGTTCATAAAGTTTAAAGTTCTTCTACTATCAACTCATCATATACATGTTCATTTTAAAAGTATCATTCTGGTTCTCTTCCCTTGCCTATACTTTAAACACTTAAGCTTCTCCAGGGTTCAATGTTTATACATGTTATCAGAGATTCTTAAGACATATCAACAGTTATAGAAAGCATAATTACCTAGTAAATAAAATTAAAACCACAACCTGCAGCACCAGGTGAAGTTTTCATTAAAATTATTAACCTGAATTAAAATAAATTCCACACCACACAATAGATTGAATATTTATGTTCCTCAAAACTCCATCCTTGACCTTCTCTCTACAAATGCTCTCTCTGGAAAACCTTATCCATTTCCGAGGCTGCAGCCATTTATGCAAACACTAATTTCTATCTTTAACTTCTACAATACAGAATAAATGTAAAGAAAGCAAAAGTCGGGGCTGGGATTATGGCTCAGTGGTAGAGCGCTTGCCTTGCGCACCCGTGTGGGGCACTGGGTTCGATTCTCAGTGCCACATAAAATTAAATAAAATAGAGATATTGTGTCCATCTTTAAAAAAAAAAAAAAAAAGCAGCAGCAGCAGCCTGGCGCAGTGGTGCACTTCTGTAATCCCAGCACTTTGGAAGGCTGAGACAGGAGAATCATGACTTCAAAGCGAGCCTCAGCAATGGTGAGGCACTGGGCAACTACCTCATTGAGACCCTGTCTCTACATAAAACACAACGTAGGGCTGGGGATGTGGCTCAGTGGTCGAGTGCCCCTGAGTTCAATCCTCAGTACCAAAAAGAAAAGGAGAAGAAGAAGAAGAAAGCAAAAGTCCCATGATCATATGCCAAGGCAAAGGCATATGACAAAACTCAACAACCATGATAAAAATACAATACCCTACAAAAAATATACTGCTAAAATTCATAGTTAATAGTGAAAGACTAGATATTTCTGCCTAATATCAGAAATGAGACAAAGATGGTCACTCTTACCATTTCTATTCAACATTGTACTGGAGGTTTTAGCCAGAGCAATTAGGTAAGAAAAAGAAATAAAAGCATTCAGATAAGGAAGCCAAAAGCAAACCTACATACATGTACAGGTGCTATAATTTTGTATGAACAAAAATTTTAAGGAATGCACCAATAAACTAGTAAAACTAAAAAACTATGAACATTGTTAAAAGACATTGCAAACACTTAAGTAAATGGAAAGTGAGTCTATGTACATGGATCTGAAGACTTAATATTAAAAATGTCAATATTTCCCAAATTGACTTGTTAGCATAAAGTTTTGTAACTCCCAGCTGGATTTCTTTGCAAAACTGATTTGCTAATCCTAAAATTCACATGGACATGAAAAAGATCCTAAATAGCCAAAACAATTATGGCAAAACCTTCCCAACTTCAAAACTTACTATAAATCTATGGTCATCAAGGCAGTACACTGATGGCAGAAAGACAGATACAGGGTTCAACAAAACAGAACTAAGGATACAGAAACACACTCATTTCTGTATGGTCAATTAATGTTTTGATAGAAGAACAAGACAATTCTACAGAGGGAAATAGTCTTTCCAATAAATAGTGCCAGAACGAGTGAATGTTCACATACTCAAAAGAATGTTAGACCTCTTCCTTGCACTATATACAAATCATAACTGCAAAGAGACTATAAATTTAAGAGCTAAAACTATGAAATTCTTAGAAGAAAGCAAAAGTGTAAGCCTTCATCACCTTGAGTTAGACAAAGTCTTCTCAGAATACCAAAAGCACAAATGACAAAAGAAAAAGTAGATACGATGGACCTTATCAAAATGGAAAACTTCCATGGTTCAAAGAACACCATCCAGAAAATGAACACAACCCATAGAATGGGAAAAAATATTTCCAAATTACATATCAGGTAAGGGAATTGTATTCCAAATACATGAAGAACTCTTGACAACTCAGACTGAAACTAGATTAACAGTTTCCAGGGATTGTGGGTAAGGGAAAAGGGAATGACTGTTACTGAGCACAAGGACTCTTTTCTGAAGTAATAAAAATGCTCTGGAATTAGTAATTGAAAATAGAATTAGATATGAAGACCTATACACATCTGTACACAAATGTTCATAGCAGCATTATTCAAAATAGCTTTTTAAAAATCTCAAAGTTAATCAACTAATGAAAGACAAAACAATTATACCATGTAAGAGAATATTATTAAATTATGAAAAGGAATAAAGTGCTGATACATGCTGCAATGCAAATGACACTTGAAAACATTATGCTAAGCAAAAGAAGTCAGACCCAACTAGGCTCCTGTTGTATAATTTCATTTATTGGAAATGTTCTAAAGAGCATAAAGATTCTTTTGGGGGTGATGAAAACTACCTAGAATTGGCTGTGGTAGCAGTTGTACAATTGTGTAAATGTACTAAAAAAAACTGAATCGTACACTTTTTTGGATAAATGGTACCATTACAAATATCTCAAAAGCCTTCATAAATGTTATTAAAACAAAGTAGCAATTTATTTATTTGGGGTGCTGGGGATTGAACTCAGGGGGCACTCCGACCACTGAGCCACATCTCCAGCCCTATTTTTGTGTTTTATGTAGAGACAGGGTCTGAGTTGCTCAACACCTCGCCATTGCTGAGGCTGGCTTTGAACTCGCAATTCTCCTGTCTCAGCCTCCCAAAGTGCTGGGATTACAGGCTTGCGCCACCGCGCCCGGCTCACAAAGTAGCAATTTAAACATGTGAACTCCAATAAACTCCAATAAACCATTCAGTTGGATTTTGTATGGACACCTCTAAAGCCTGTTCCTCCCTCAGTTCGCTAATTTCTCAGAAAACCTCACCACCATTTTAGTTACCCAGAGCAAAAAGTCTAGAACTCATTCTTGACTCTTTTCCATTCCGTGTACATCCATTAGAAAACCTGCAGGAGTAATAACACCATCTCCCCTTGCCCAAGCCCATCACCATTCACTAAGGGTTTCCACAACAGCCAACAGAATTCTCAACCCTGCCTGCACCTGGTTTCCTAGATGGCAGCCAGGGACCTTTTTAAAAAGACAATTAAGATAATGCCACTCCCATCCTTAGAATTCTTCATGGTTTCCCCTCACCCACAGGACAGATCTAAACACCTTCTTTGGCCTACAGACCTTTCGGGATATAGCTCCTGCCTCTCTCCAACTCCCTATCATTCATTTCCTGTACTCTAGCCACAGCAGCCTTCTCACTGAAGCACCCTGAACTTATTTCTGCCTCAGGGCTTCTGCATTAGTTCTTGCCTGACAATCTCCTCTGAAATTTCACACATGTCATTATTCTGTCACTTCCTTCCTTCAGAGAGGCTTCCCTTAACCATTATTTTTTAAATAAATCTACCCATACACTCTGTTCTTGTAATCCACTTGACTTTTCTTCATAGCACCTGACACAATATCAGAATATCAGTGGCTTATCCATTCACTGCTATCTCCTCTAAAATCTAAAATTTCCCGAGGACAGAGCTTATAAAAACTTTTACTACTATCTCACAATTTCTCCTAACTTCCTGTCAGCCTCAGCTGACTTTCCTCTTTCTCTTATCTGTCAGCAGATTAACATTTCCTTTTTAACTTTCAGGAAAACAATGATCACATCTGAGGGGAGTACCTTTTGCCAGCCCACTTCCTCCAGTTATGTTTGCTTACATCAGGCTGTTTTCAGTAACTGACATCTTTATATCAATATTCACAATTACACACTCTCTTTAAACAATAGTTTTGGCTGAGATCATCCACACTGAAAAATTATACTGACTTCTGGGGTCCACATACATATGCATGTCTCTCCCACAACCACCAGTTTACATTGCCAAGTATGTATGTCTACTTACATGTCCCACAGGAACACTGACCTTTCCATGTCAGAGTTGAACACAAATATTAAAAGCTGCTCCTCCTTTTGTTTTCCCAGTCTTCATCAATGGCCTCCCACCAATAACTAGGTACCCAAGCCAAATCAACTAGATACATCTTGCTATGCCCCTCCCTCCCCATACACAGGCACTGGAGTCGCTGCACTATCCACTGAAAAATCTCCCTTAAATATGTTTCCTTCACTATTTCTACTGCTACTTTCCCAGTTTGGTCCTTCTCTCACCTGAACTACTAAACTAGCTCTTGTATTGACTGCCCTGACTTCCAAAGACAATTTTTCTTCTCATCATCCAAGTCTACAAAAATTACGTCCCTAAAATATTCAATCATGTTTCTCCGTATATAAAATTCTTTGAAAGGTTGCTGGCCAATAAAATGCCAAGTATCTTAGAGCATTTAAGACCCTTCAAAATGAACTCTTCATCTATACCTCCCCTACAATTTAGTCTCATCAGCTTATTCAGGAAATATCCCAAACACATCCTGAACTTTCATGATTTCATATAGAAATAGCCCCTAAGTGTTTAATAAGGGTGTTCTCTCCCTTCCTATCTTTTCTATTGACAACCTATCTACAATCTATCTACTGTTAAAAAGATACTTTTAAATATCACTTTCTCAGTGACACATTTCTCCAGGCAGAATTAACTGTTCAATGACTGCTATTGCTGACACCTCAAACGCACTACTTAATAAACTGAACTATGACTGGATGTTTACTGACAAAAATTTCCTGCCTCCTCCTCTAGATTTTTGGTACCTTGAGGGATGAACACAACCAGTCAGTCATCATTGTGTCTCTACTGAGTCAATACTATCTCCTCAATAAACAGAACCCTCATTGAGAGTAGGCTTTTTTAAATAGCTAGATCTTCACCTGAACAAAAAAACCCATCTCATTTCCAATGACACATTTCAGGAGCCTCAAACTCCACATGGCTTGCACACTTTCCTAGGAAAATGACCACGATCTGGAAGATGCTAAGTCCCTAACATATAACCTCCAATAAACTTCAGCTACCTTTTGCCTTTAGCTGTACCATCAGTCCTTATCATTCAATATCAGTGTTTGTTACTCCTTAAAATCGTCTTAAAATAGGCCAAAAATATGAATTTTAGTAAACAGAAAGTGAGTGATGTATCCAAAAATACAGGGAAGATCATAGACGTATCTCCCAAGAAAAGGACTGAAAGTCATGAGGAAAGCTGAGTCACAGATGAGGATGTATTTCAAATGTATTTCAGATGTATTTCAAGTACATTTGAAATAACAAATACATTTTAGACTACAAACAACAAAGAAGTACACCCCACAGTTCTGATTATAAATCCCTTTAGTGAATTAACCTGACTTACAGTAGTTGTTTATATTGTGCTTCCCCAAAGTATGGGTCTTCAAAGTGGATCCAGATGCTTCACAGTTGAAGCCAAATAATAAAATGAATTTCCAAAACAGCAGTAAATGATAATTTTGGTTTTGGGCTTTTTGTTTGTTTCTCTCAGCGTGACCACATTAAAGTGTGGTATCTGCTTATACAAATGTATATATTTATACATTTCCTAACAAGGCAAAAAGTCATAAAAATTCCACTGAATAATTGGTGGAGGAACAAAGAGGGTTTTATTTAGGAAAGCAAAAACTACGGAAGTGTGCAGACCATCTCAAGAGTGAGAGTCTTGTTTTTTTATTTTTATTTTTTAATATTTTTTTAGTTGTAGATGGACATAATATCTTTATTTATTTTTATGTGGTGCTGAGGATCGAACCCAGTGCCTCACGCATGCAAGGCAAGTGCTCTACCACTGAGCTACAATCCCAGCCCTTTGTTTTATTTTTAATAACGGTATAAGACTTTCATTGTCTCTACATAAAACACAAAATAGGTCTGGGGATGCAGCTCAGTGGTCAAGTACCCCTGAGTTCAATCCCCGGTACCAAAAAGGGGGGGGGGGGGGCCCTGGGGATGTGGCTCAGTGGTTAAGTACCCCTTCAGTGAGAAGGCTGCTGTGGCTAGAGTGTAAGAAATGAATGATAGGGAGTTGGAGAAAGGCAGGAGCTGTATTCTGAACCCCTGGGTTCAATTCCTGCTACCAAAAAAAAAACAACAATAATTTAACTTCTCTTATTTTTTTCTTGAGCAATTCTTACTCTTTCTGGTTAATTGTAAATTAAATATCTGGTTGCTCCTTAGGGACTTTTTTTAATAAATAGATGACTTCAAAAAATTTAGTACTTTCCAAAAAATATAGTACTTACAGATCTACAATAGAATCATACTGAAGAGACTGACAAAAGTATTAATTTATGAACAGAAATGTCAAACATGCTACTCTCTGAAACATCTAGAAATTCAAGAAATTAGACCATTCACCATAGTGGCAACATCTATGCCCTGAAATATTATTACTATTGCCAATGTTATTACCTAATAAATAGAAGGTCTGACTATATAGTATATAGACTGTTGTTAGTGGGATTATAAAGTTTCTAAGAATTTACTTTTTTAAAATATAATATTTTTTAAAAATTTTTTTAGTTTTGATGGATCTTTATTTTATTCATTTATTATGCATATGTGGTGCTGAGGATCAAATCCAGTGCCTCACGCATGCTAGGCAAGTGCTCTACCACTGAGCTACAGCACCAGTCCCTAAAATATAAATCTTTTTTTTGTTTGTTTGTTTGTTTTGGTACTGGAGATTGAACTGAGGGGCACTCAACCACTGAGCCACATCCCCAGGCCTATTTTGTGTTTTATGTAGAGACAGGGTCTCACTGAGTTGCTTAGCAGCTCGCCATTGCTGAGGCTGGCTTTGAACTCGCAATTCTCCTGTCTCAGCCTCCCTAAGTGCTGGGATTACAGGCTTGCACCACCGCGCCCGGCTTCTAAAATATAAATCTTAATATGATAAATTACAAATATACTTACTTTCATACCACATGGTTTAAAATTAAGCTTTCGAAGTACGATTACTATACTTCATGAGAAAACCTCTATCATCACCTATTCTCAGACAAAAGAAATCAGTAGTGTTGGGTTTAACACCAAAATAACTGCCTACCTGTTTTGAACTGGCTCTGAAACTGGAAGGTGAGGAAACAGAACATGTGCTTTCAAGAAAAAATCATTAAGATAACAATGCAAGCCAGGCACAGTGGCACATGCCTGTACTCCCAGTGGCTTGGAAGGCTTAGGCAGGAAGATCAAGAGTTCAAAGCCAGCCTCAGCAGAAGCAAGGCTCTAAACAACTCAATGAGACCCTGTCTCTAAATAAAATACAAACTAGGGCTGGGGGTGTGGCTCAGTGGTCGTGTACCCCTGAGTTCAATCCCCTGTACCCCCCCCCCCAAAAAAAAAATGAGTGTATGGCACTCTAGCTTTCACAACACAGTAACTTTATTCAGATCACTGGAAAGGGCCACATAGAAATACCCTGCAGTAATACCAGAGTAAACTTCTTCCAGTGCCAAGAAAACTACATATTAAAATCTATTATTGGTAACAAGAAAGAGAGAAATCGGTCTTTTTAGAATTATCAAAGACACACTGTCAGCCATTAAGAAAGAAAATGAAGATGGCTTCATAATTAATCCCTGAGGAGAAGGCACTGTGAGAATTCTACTACCATGGTAAGTGCTTTAGCAACTTGGTATCTATTGGGCTCTTAGAAAAAGGTAAAAGCATGGTATTATAAAAATGACATCATTCCATTTACCAAGATAAGAACTCATCCCACAGAACAGCATGAGAAGAGAAAAAGAAGTCCTTTATAATGAGGATGTATAGAACAGCGCAACTGAGTACCCCTGTATTCAATCCTGGTACCAAAAAAAAAAATACATATCACTATAAAACTAACTATATCATAGGAAATGAGAGAAATTAATTCCCCAATGCCTAGTCCACAGCTCAACAAATACCTTTTATTACTCTTCACAATCTGTTATTAGAGGATCAAAAAATAAAACAGTGAAAACCAAACTTAACCAGAGAGCCCTGATAACTACAGATGTCGTAAAGATATGATCTATCCCAACAAGTAATAATGACAAATATAGAAAGAAAAGAAATGCTATCCAAGTGGTCTACAAGGGCTGTGCCAATGAGCATAGAAGATTATATAAAATACTGAAAAACCTGCTGTTTATTATTAGGCTTAATTAAACTAGCCATGGAAATGTTATTCAAAACACACTGCATATAGCCCAGGTTTGACACAGACTGGGCTCACACTACAGACCTATTTTACCTTTTTTTTTAAATGACTGGGAATCTAGACTTTGATCAGTCTGCACACATGGGAAATAAAACCAAGAGAATGCCCAAACTTGAAATTATATGTAACTTCTGAGAATGAGTTTTATCTACTAAGAATTAAATATAAAAAATGAAGTGAGTTATAAAAAGCACTTTATTCTAAATGTTATCTGAGTAGCTGAAGAGCTTTAAGGCTGCTCATATAACTTTACCCACTGAGAATTAACCTTCACCCCAGTATGGCCTCACAGTCAGGTGCTGGAGCTTGGATGATCACACACTCTTCATTTACTCTTTTTCTTTTTTTTTTTTTTTAATTTTTTCTTAGTTGTAGATGGACACAATGTCTTTATTTTATTGCTCTGTATGTGGTGCTGAGGATCGAACCCAGGGCCTCACACATGCGAGGCAAGCGCTCTACCGCTGAGCCACAATCCCAGCCCCTTCATTTACTCTTGATGAGCCTTTTCTTCACAAGACTACAGGAAATAACTCCCTCTTCCCCATCACAGTATTTCACCTTTAAGGTGTACACTACATTTCTCTTAAATTCAGCTTCCTCACTTAAAGGCAGCACTGAGGCCATGGATTTTGCTCATGGATACTCCAACTTCTAAATGCAGATTCAAGACACTTCAGAGCCTAGTCAATCCTAACTCCCTCACCTTAAAGGATAAAACTGAAAAGCAAACAAACTGTAACAACTTACAAATAAGCAGCAATAAAACTAAACCCAAAATCTCTTGGAAACTAATTAAGCCCTCCACACATTACATCTTGATTTTTATAAAAAGATAATTTGAGTCATACAGTAGATGAATAATAGTACAAATTTCAAAACAATTGAATTAAGTTGTTTTAATTATTTCACTAATATTTTCTTCAATCTCAAATTCATCGTCAGTCTTAGGGTAAAGTAAGAAAGAACAGAGAAAAAATCAGGTATACTGTCAAATTTCTTATAAATCTTTTCATTTTCCTGGATTAGTAGTGGTGTAGGATTTGTTTGGGTTATAAAACATTTTGCTTCCCTTGCTCCCCACGATTCCCTAGAGCTTAAGCTCAGATTTGAACCATTCCTCAAAACTGAAGGCACTGCAAAATGAAAACAGATCTCAAAAATTACCCATAATTTAGCCAGGCACGCTGGTGCACACCTGTAATCCCAGCGGCTCAGGAGGCTGAGACAGGAGAATCTCAAGTTCAAAGCCAGCCTCAGCAAAAGCGAGGTGTTAAGCAACTCAGTGAGACCCTGTCTCTACATAAAACACAGTGGTCGAGAGTGCCCCTGAGTTCAATCCCCAGTACTCCTCAAAAAAAAAAAAAAAAAAGTACTCATAATTCAAAGGTGGTTATAATACCTTCAATCTCATTCTTATGTTCTTTCTCAAAAATACTTGTTAAAACAGTTACATTAAGTAAACAACTGCTGATCAATGAAGGACTTAATTTGTCAATAAATTAAGACAAATTAAGGAACCTCAAGCAACTACTTCCCAAAACCCTCTTTCAACTGCAAAATAAACACTATTTATTTCAAAGGCTAGTTTGAAGCATTTTGCTTTCAAGAAATTTTTGAAAGCACATAGGACTAGGAGTGTAGCTCAATGGTTGAATGCTTGCCTAGCATGCCCAAGGCCCTGGATTTGATTCCCAGTGCACGCGCGCGCGCGCACACACACACACACACACACACACACACTAATATATAAAACAAGGGAAAAAATTAAATATACCTTAAAGGAATGTACTCAGTTCTATTAAAATAACAAAGCAGAAATAACAAAAAACCAGTAAATGAAGTAAAAAGAACAAAAAAATCATAAACATCTTTATAACAAAATTTTATCCACCAAATCCAAAAAACCAAATATGCAAACTATAAATCCCTCACAGTGATCTCTTTATTTCAGGCTTAAAAAAAATTATATAGTCTCTTGAATTTCACCTCATAAAGTATCCTTCTGCATATCAAAGCTATTTGTATGCCCTAGTGTTCCCATAATTTGTTATTCAGTAAAAAAATAATAAATAATAAATTACTTCATGAGATTTTCATTTAACTACAAATCTGCTTAATAAGGATTTTATTTTTTTTTAAATAGGCACAGCTTTTTTTCCCCCTGATATACACATACATGGGAGAGCGCAAGAGAAAAGAAAAATGACATAGTGTTTTACTATTTGTTTTGGACATTTCTTCCAAAATATTTTAATTATGTCCGGGTTCCCTTTGCAGAAAAAGCTTTTCCTGAACTAACTGGCCAATGATTCAAAGACTAGTACAAGCACACCTAATTCTACTTTTACCTGGTAGAGAAAGACAAACCTTAAAAGGGAAGAACTAAAGTAAACAGTGAGAATATAAGGAAATTAGAAGAAATTATGGGAAAATGCTAAAAGTAGTAGACACAGTAGCAGTTGGAAGCTCCAGGATATAAAATGGAGTAAACTATCACAACACGCAACAGAGGTCAGGTCCTAAAGGAGAAGGAGCTCCAATATGCACATAAAACAAAGAGGAACATACTTCTGGAGTCAAACACTGATCAGAAATACTAATTAACTACATGTCTTGCATAGAAAACAAGTTCTCAATAAAAGGGTATAAACTAATCTGTATTCCAAATGTCTATGAGCTGGTTTCAGGTAGGAAACCCCTATAGCCACTGTGAAGGCCAAAGGAGGAAAAAAAACAAAACAACCTCCAATTCCCACAGGAATTACCTCATATAAAATAAAGCAATTAAAATCATACCTCAACTCTACCCATTAAAACATTTAAACTAGCCAGGCACAGGGACACACGACTGTAATCCCAGCACTTTGGGAGGCTGAGACAGGAGAATCTCGAGTTCAAAGCCAGCCTCAGCAACAGTGAAGCGCTAAGTAATTCAGTGAGACCCTGTCTCTACATAAAACACAAAATAGGGCTGGGGATGTGGCTCAGTGGTCGAGTACCCCTGAGTTCAATCCCTAGTGCCTAAAAGAAAAACATTTAAACTGATGTCTTCTATACAACGGAGCACTATACTTCCATTCAACATTCTTTTTTCCTCATGTATACTCAATATCATTCTGAAGTTCCACAAATCATTGGTTTTATTTCAAAGGTACACAATAATAATATAACATATTAAAGGAGACCCAAAGCGTTTACTATAAAGCAAAGAACATTTAAAATTATAATCGCAATGGTTTTATTATTGGAAAAAAATGGGCTTCTTTTTATTAGCTTCAAATGTTAACTCTAGTCACACTTGTGTACTGATTATAGGAAAAAGGTATCAGTCACAACTGTTCTTCCACTCAACATTAATACAGTACAATCTTGAGACTGGATCTGATTGAAAGAGCTCACTCTGGAATATTGATAATGGAAAAAAGAAAAGAAACTAACACGTGATCTCTGCAAACAGTCTTTTGGTCAAGGTGCAGAACAAGGCAGACTGGGTGATTTGGAACTAACAAGACATGGGGTGAACATACACACGGAGGAAGTAGGCTCAACCTTCCTGCTCAGGGTCTGGAGGGAGCTGAATGAACAAGTGTGACGCCACAGCAGGCTTTCACTGGTAGGGAAGAGCTGGATTTTAAGAGATTGACAACTTTGAAGCTGTTTGTATCTTCTAAATATATTAAAACCCTATGTTTTTCTTGGTAATTAGTGAGGGTGCTCATTAATATGTCAGACTGAACCATTCTAAACAGAAATGGACAATGCTTTAAGTTAGGCCCCAGGGGTTTTGGAAGGAGCCAGTAATAGTCACAGCAGGAGAAATCAAAGTAAAATACCACATTTAAAAGAAAGGTAGTGCAAGAGTAAGAAAGAAAAATTGTAGGCTCAACTACACCCTTCTGTGTATGTGAAAAAATTGTCCCTCCATTACCAAATATTTTTATTAATTATCTTTCCAGAAGACTTCCCAATAACTGTCACTTTCATGGGATAGTACAATCAAAGCACTCCCAAGAAGTACTAAGTAAAAACACCTCAAATTAGAGACTAATTTAATAGTACTGACACAGTTGGGGTTCTAAGATGGAGATTTCTGAAACATACAGTTTAAGTAACTTATAAAGACTCACCTGTAGGCTTAACTGAATAAAACCCAATGGCCTCTCCTTTCTTCCACAGAATCTTAGCATAATCAGTACTGCTATGACACAGGAATGGGATCTCATTTCTCTCCATTTCCTGTTTTCTATAAATAATTCGATTCAGAACATACAGAACCACTCTCTCCCCAAGAGTGCTCACCTACAAAGAGAGTCAAACAGCAGGCACAGCAGTTACAATATGCAGCCATTAGGAAGGCTAGTCACCTTGCTCCTGCTCCCACATCTCACTCTGGTATTCAGAGCACCTCAAATGCATTCAACACGATTTGTAAAACATTTTATATCACAGAGATGAGACTAATTCATACCAATTACAATCCATTTTCATAGACACATTATGAATGAAATACAACCTCTCAGCAAATTCTAAAACAAGCTAAACAGGTTCCCAACACACCAAACACCCAGTATCTCCTTCAGGGCTCAATGTTGCCTTTATGCTTCCAGCTACACAGATCCAGGGTCTCCCCAGCCCTAACTGCAGCCCCCCGTAATATATCCTGCTTCAATCCTTTTACCCCATTCAATCCTCCACATAAAGGGGGGGGGGACCTGTTACTCCCTAAAGATTTTAAGAACAATTACCTCATTTGATGAAGGAAGCCATAATTAAGCCCTTGGGAAAGGCATCTGTCCTGCCTTTTCCAGGTGAAACGTTCATTTAATAGTTCTTCTTATTTAACTATAGGAATATTCCATTCTGCTCCCCACATCCCTCTCTTAGACCAGATGAGTAAGGATAGTAACACCAGAAAAGTTTAGTGAAACATTCTTGGGGCAAAGAGAATGGAAACAGCCTCACCTTATACACACAGGGCTACACAGTCACAGATACCCCAATAATACCAACAACTTTCTAACATAAAATAGTCAGTTAACCCCAACAGAGAACTTTTATGCTAGAAATAAGAGTTCTCTACATAAAGTCTATTTTCCCATAAGTCCTCTTAAATAAAAATTACTTCATCCTCTGATTAGTTGATTGAGGAGGAGAGAGAAAGAATTAACCATATACACATACTACTCTCAAAAATATCCGACAGGAGATCTCCCATACCAAACAACCCAAGAAATGACAGCGCTGACTAACACTAATATAGACAGCAACTCGTTCTTTCCTTGCACAGTTCTGATCAACATAAAATTCTTCCCATTACGGAGCTGATACCTAGTACCCAAAGACTATACTTTGATATTCTCCAGCCATGCAGACCAACAATATTTACAGATGGCTGTGATTTTCTCCTAAATTTCACACCAAACCTAAACAACAGTACTAAAGGAAAAAGCTAATCTAACACAATGTGTGGTGCTTAAGCCATTCTAGTCCTCTCTTGGAAGTGCTCCATATCCCTGAATCTCTCCTCATGTTTGGCACACAGGAACTGTAGAAATAGACACTGAGGATCTGATGAGGCAACAGGAGGTTTCTATAGGAACTTTAGGCTTTTGATAGCTTTATTTTATTGATTAACTAAAGCCCAAGTCTTTTTCACATGCACTGCTGTTTCAGGCTGGTGTTCATGGTGTGTATATACAGCTGCTTCTTTTTTGTTAACTAACGTATTTCTTTACATATATGCCTGCTTAATTTCATCATGTTAGCTCCTTCTCTGTGTTTCTTAATGCTACTTTTCACAGGTTAGATCCCCTATTTGGTGCTGTGACAGGCAGAATTAATAAGCATGCCATCTATGTCTTCCTTCTAGTAAATGATAAAATAGTGACCAGGACAGAAAAAAGGACAAACTTTTGCAGTATGCAACTGAGGACTTCCTTATAAGTGAACACTAGGTTTCAAGAACAGAGTTATGATCTTTAAACTCCCATTTAATTTTACTACAATATATAAGACAGAGGAAAATGAGGTTTGTAATAGTAAAGTCACTTGCTTGAGGCCATGTGTTCATTAAGGAGAACAATAATTATGCCCTCCTGTGACTTTACCAACCCATTTTTTTCCACAGTGGTCAGGATTTGGCTAGAGTCACAGTGCTACTTCACTCATGTTTCTACTTTCTCAAGAGATGATGTCACAAAGTAACTAGGTTAGAGGAGACCTACTGTAGGAATCCAAACAGTATCATTTTTTGTCTTGACTCCTTCTGCCTTTCCAATCCATACCTAGAGGTTTCACAGTGTCTTCACTTGTGTAGGAGAGGCTACATGGTCTAAGTAAGATTTCCCCTTCTCTAGCCTTTAATCTTCCTGTATAATGTGCCAAACTTCAGTCAACTTTTTATATACTTTCAATTCTTGCTCTCTTAACGCGTACATTTCCTCTTTCAGAGCTGTTCCTGAGAAAAAGCTCTTCTCCACATTACTATCTACTCCTTCCATTTGATGGCTTTATGCAGGTTTTTAATTCTCTCCTTCCCTTCATTTTTGGTTCAAAGTTTTCTATCAGACTGGCAGATGCCCAGGTATACACATTCTCCCAGCTTTTATGAGATGTGCCCATTGCTCTGAAATTTCAAGGCAAATTCAAAAAAATTAATATATCCAAAAGGAGCAGTGCTAAGTGTATTATGCTCCTCCTACAATTTCTTCTCTATGACTATGATCGCTTTCAAAACTCTAATCTCAAGCAGGATGTATTCATGCATGCCTATAATCCCAGCTATGCAAGAGGCCAAGGCAGGTGGGGCACAAGCTCAAGGCTAGCCCTGAACTTGTCTTGTCACAAGACCTCATCTCAAAATTTTAAATAAATAAATTAAAAGAGTTGGGATGCAGCTAAGTGGTACAGCATCTCTGGGTTCAATCTCCAATATTTAAAAAAAAAAAAAAGTTTTAAACTCAAAAGAAGAAATGAGAACACCTCAGTAACCTGCAAGATTCTCACTTTTTTCTCCAGATTTCGAAGTTTCTTGACATGCTTTCCTTATTTCTTCTAAATAGTCCAATGGCCCCACAAAAGTGAACAAAAGTAACTGACACCTTCCAGATTTCACAAGTTTTTAGAGACTTGGACTATCCTAGAAAACTTCTAAAGGAAGAATTATTAGAATACATATTTATATCTGTTAACTTCACTGCTCTCAGCAAGAGTCTCTTCCTGTTAGGTTTAATTAAGAAGGATTTCTGTACCTATTAATGATTAGTAGTGTTTGTCTATAAAAGTCAGTATTCTCCTTAAGTAAGAAGGGTCTAATAATGTACCTCAACCAGTCATGGGGTCTATTCTCTCAGTTTCACTGTAAATGACATTCTTCCAGGCACCAAACATGTCTACAATCTTTTACTTTATCCAGACTCTTCAAATATTTTACAACTGGTATCTGTGGACTTTCCTCCTGTGTTCTAGTTATCCGCTAAAAATCAAAGTACCTGAAATGTCTTTTAAAACCTTTCGCTCCCAGAATGCAAGCCAGTGTTCCTCCCATAACAAACACTGCAGCGGCTAGCTTCTGGCTGGCCTCTATGCCACACCCCACAGAGGCTTTTGAAGTTTGTTCTCCCAGGAACCTGGTTAACTCCACTGTTCAGAACACGAAACAGGTCACCGGAAGAAGCCCAACTAATAAATAAGTTTCCTGGTCAGTCTCTCCTAGAGTCAGAGAAGCTAAGCAACCACATGAAAAGAACTAGGCTTTCCTCTACCAAATAAGAAAATCAGAAGCTAAAGTGGATAAAGAAAGCCACAGCTAAACTAACCCACAGGTATTCAGTCTTCCTAACCCAATTCACAGAAACTTTCAGAATCACACAAAATAGAAGAAACCCAACCTGGGTGGTGGTTTGATCATAAAATACAACTCTAAGGACTTAATATAACCTGATTATATTAAAATGGGGAAGAGTTCCATAACTTCAAAAACAATCACTGTTTACAGGAAAATGAAATTACAGGATCATTACCTGCTTCAACCCCTCTCTAGAAGGGACAGATGTTTTCACAATATCATCAATAGCCCACCACTGATCAGCAAGATAAAGTGCGACAGCTAAAATAGAATGAACAATCATTAACATTTCAGTTTTAAATGTTAAAGTATACAATATTACTATCTGTTAAGGTTTACACAGATACTCAAATATACCCATACATTCTACTTTATAACATAATATGGCCCAATTTATGCCATTTATTTTATTTCACCCATGAAACACTTATTTAGTTATAAGCAATTAAGAATTACATGTTTCTTCTAAAATTAGAATTTGAAACAAGTTTTCAAAAACAAATTCTTTCATGTCATTATCTTGTTTATAAATTCCTAACAGTTTGGGGAAAAAACTCCTCGATTTACAAAAATGAAGCAAAAGAAAGACCTGTGAGTGAATCTTCAGGTGCAAAAAGAGCAAGAATTTTCTGGGTCTGATCTCCACCATAAAGAGGTACAAAGCCTACATTTGACAGGCTAATAGGAATCTGAAATGACAATTGAGAAAAGATTAGTGAAGATGTGTTAAGCAATGTAATTCCACAACACATACAACCAGAAAAATAGGAAGTTGTACTCCATATATGTATAATTTGTCAAAATATACATATATTCTTTTTTTTTGGTACCGAGGATTGAACTCAGGGGCACTCGATCACTGAGCCGTATCCCCAGCCCTATTTTGTGTCTTATGTAGACACAGGGTCTCACTGAGTTGCTTACTGCCTCATCGTTACTGAGGCTGTCTTTGAACTTGCAATCCTCCTGTCTCAGCCTCCCAAAGTACTGGGATTACAGGCATGCGCCGCCACACCCAGCTGTCAACATACATTCTACTGTCATGTATAACGAAAAAGAATTTTTAAAAGGAGTCTGCTAAGAAAATACATGAGCCGGGAGCAGTGACGCAAGCCTGTACTCCCAGCACTTAGGGAGGCTGAGACAGGAGAATCGTAAGTTCAAAGCCAGCCTCAGCAAGGGCGAGGCACTAAGCAACTCAGTGAGACCCTGTCTCTACATAAAACACAAAACAGGACTGGAGATGTGGCTCAGTGGTTGAGTGCCCCTGAATTCGATCTCCAGTACCCAAAAAAAAAGAAAATACATGACAAAAACATCAAAGTGTTTATCAAAGTATCAAACTATTCTTATATAATTTCATTTGACAAAAAACAACACTGCTAGTCTCTTATTTGAAAAAAAAAAGAGTAAAATCAGACAGTTTCCTTTTGAAAGAATTATATTGTCTTGGGGGAATAAAAACAAAAACTTATTTCAATAAATATTATTAGGCTCTCTAGTCATATCACTGAAAAACAAGCCATATATGATAGGCCCCCAAAATTCACTGAAAATCAACTATAATTTGTTATCTTTATTTGGACTACATGAGGGGGATACATTTCATTTTCTAGTAAAAGAAACCAGTTTAGTAAATTTTTCAGCAAGATACATACAATGCTTTTACATTTTTCTGCCTTCATTAGTCTAACACTAATTCTCCACTTATAGTCAATATCTCAATGTTGAGAATTATAAAATATTGGTGGTAGAAAAAACTTACAAAATCCTTTAAATCAACATTCTTTCCAGAAGGAAAAATGGGCCTAGAGGTTAAAGGAATTTACTCACCTCAGTTCACAGTGGAATTCAAATGATTCCAAGTCTAATGATCTTTCTGTCACAATGTATCACAGCTTACTGACTAGAAAATCTGATTTTACTATTTTCAAAAGAGGAAGAAAAGATTCATTACACAATAATGCAACGTAGTGTTTTGCTGATTTTTTTCGTCTTTTTTTTTTTTGTGCCGGCGATTTTACCCACAACTTTGAGACAGGACCTCTTACTATTCTACCAATGCTGACCTCAGACTTATGATCTTGTGGCTCAGCCTCCCTAATTGCTAGGATAACAGGTATATATCACCACGTACGATATAAGTGATGCTGATATTTTTAATTAAAAACAAATGTCTAAACTCAAAAATTCCAAATCTAAAGTAAATTTAGTTGAGTCAGCTCCAATATAATTACCAGTCTTAACCAAAGCTGGTGAACTTCTTACATATGACTTTTTTTTTTTAATTTGTTGATGGATCTTTATTTTTATTCATTTATTATTTATATGTGGTGTTGAGGATCAAACCCAGTGCCTCACGCATGGTAGGCAAGTGCTCTACCACTGAGCTACAGCCCCAGCCCCTTACATATGATTTTAAAAATCAAAAGACAAATATTAAGCAATAACCTCTGATAACCTATGGATTTTGTCTTTTAAAAATTATCACAGGGGCCAGGCACAGTGGCGCAAGCCTGTAATCCCAGCACTTAGGGAGGCTAAGACAGGAGAATCGCGAGTTCAAAGCCAGCCTCAGCAACGGAGAGGTGCTAAGCAACTCAGTGAGACCCTGTCTCTACATAAAACACAAAATAGGGCTGGGGATGTGGCTCAGTGGTCGAGTGCCCCTGAGTTCAATCTCCAGTACCAAAAAAAAAAATTATCACAGGGGCTAGGATATAGTTCAGTTGGTAGAGTGCTTACCTCGCATGCACAAGGCCCTGGATTCAATCTCCAGCACCACAAAAAACAAACATTTTATCATAGTCAGGTGCACTGGTGCACACCTGTAATCCCAACAGCTAGGGAAGCTGAGGCAGGAGGATACCAAGTTCAAAGTCAGCCTCAGCAACTTAGTGAGGCAATTAGCAACTCAGTGAGACCCTGTCTCTAAAGAAAACATTAAAAAGGGGTTGAAGTGGGGCAAGGTGGAGCACGCCTGTAATCCCAGCACTTTGGGAGGCTGGAACAGGAGAATCGTGAGTTCAAACCCAGCCTCAGCAAGGGTAAGCTGCCAAACAACTCAGTGAGACTGAGTCTCTAAATAAAACACAATGAGGCTGGGATTGTAGCTCAGTGGTAGAGTGCTTGCCTCACATGTGTGAGGCACTGGGTTCGATCCTCAGCACCATATAAAAATAAATAAATAAAGATATTGTGTCCATATACAACTAAAAAAATTTTCTTAATAAATAAATAAAACACAAAATAAGGCTGGGGATGTGGCTCAGTGGTCAAATGTCCCTGAGTTCAATCCTCGGTACCAAAAAAAAGGGCGGGCGGGGGGGGAGGTTTGAGGTTGTGGCACAGTGGTCAAGCACCCCTGATTCAATCCTCTGTCCCAAAAAAAAAAAATGATCATAGCTGAACTCAGTGGTGCATACCTGTAATCCCAACAACTCAGGAGGCTAAGGCAGGAGAATTCCAAGTTTGAGGCAATCCTCGGCAACTTAGGCTTTAAATAACTTAACAAGACCCTGTCTCAAAATAAAATATAAAAAGGCTAGAGATGTGACTCAGTGGATGAGCACCCCTGGGTTTAGTCTCTGGTATCAAAGGTTTTTTTTAAAAAAAAAAAAAAAAGGGCAAGCCAAAATTGATCATGATGCTCTCTTAATCAACCAATATTAAAACATTTTACTGAACAGGCTAAATGGTTAAAACTCTTAAATGATCTTCTTAAAAAGGATATTGAGTTCATGTAAAAACTGGACTAAAAAGGTTGATTAAAAAAAAAAAAAATCAATGCAAAATGCCTTACCGTAATATTGAGAAAAGAAAAATACTCTGGATTTTCAGGGTCCCCACACCTTAAATCTGACATGTAATCTTCAGCAGCATTTTCCAGTTCCTCATGACTGCAATTATTCAGCAAGTCCACAGGGAATGCCATCCTCTTTAACAAACAATACGGAACAACACATTTCAGAATATAAAATGCCACTTTCCTTTACAAATTCTATTGTAATACTGCTACATTTTAACAAAACTCTTCTATTTCACTATAACAAGAGAGACAACTTCAACCTACTGATTTAACTATGTATGTCAAAAATAAAACTTTCTAATATTATTCCTTTTTTTAACATTTATTTTTTAGTTGTAGGTGGACAGAATATTTTATTTTTATGTGGTGCTGAAGATCGAACCCAGTGCCTCACGCATGCTAGGCGAGCACACTACCACTGCGCCATAACCCCAGCCCTAATATTATTCCTTTTTACTAAAAGCAGATAATGAAAGAGAAATTAATGAATACTATCTTAAATGATAAAAGTGATTTATACAGATATAGAACATACATATGTGCATATACACACAAAAATATCCATGTAAATATACCCTCATATACCCCACAACATAAGTCAAGATAAAAGGACACATGGAAACTTTTTGGAATGATGCAAATGCTCCACAACTGTACTGTGGTGACAGTTACACAACCTATATATTTACTTAAAAAAAAAAAACCAATAAATGCACTTGAAAAATTAATTATATTGTACAGTGCAATAGATGAATATTATATGTAAATTATATCATAAATAAATACACATAAAAACATACACACAAAATCAACCTGTTATTCACTTCATTTCTTTTTTTTTTTTTTTTTGGTACTGGGGATTGAACTCAGGGGTACTCGACCACTGAGCCACATCCCCAGTCCTATTTTGTGTTTTATGTAGAGACAGGGTCTCACTGAGTTGCTTAGCACCTCGCCGTTGCTGAGGCTGGCTTTGAACTCGCGATTCTCCTGTCTCAGCCTCCCTAAGTGCTGGGATTATAGGCTTGAGCCACTGCGCCCGGCTTCACTTCATTTCATTCTGGAATGTTTATGGTATTTTTAGTTTTATGGGGAAACACTAATGGCTTTTTTTTGCGCTATGATCAAGAAAAATATAGAGGGGCTGAAGTTGTACCTCAGTGGTACAGCGCTTGCCTCGCATGTATGAGGTACTGGGTTTGATTCTCAGCACTGCATATAAATGAATAAAAAATAAAGGTCCATTAAAAATAAAGAAGTTCTAAAAAAAAGAGAGAAAAATATGGCTGCTACTTAACATTATGTAGGTATTGGTCAATGCAACCAGATAAGGGAAAGCAATTAGTACTAATGAATAAAATTGGATAGGGTGAAGCAGTAGGAAAGAAGGAATTATTATTACTATTTGCAAATACACTGAATTGGAAACCACCTGCTAAAATACCTTGATTTAAAAAAAGTAAAAACAAAATATCCAAATTCAGTCCAGCTGTTAATAATGTAAATGTCTAAATTTTCCCTTTTAGGGGAAACAAGAAAAATCTGTGGAACTATTGTGACAATCCCTATGAAACAGGATTTCTAGCCAAATTTTAAGAAGGAAAAGGGAAATACCAATGAATTTCAAGAGATAGCAACCAGAAGCTTGGGCAAGATGTTATAGTTCAGCCCGGAACGGTGGCGCAAGCCTATAATCCCAGCACTTTGGGAGGCTGAGACAGGAGGATTGCGAGTTCAAAGCCAGCCTCAGCAACAGCAAGGCACTAACCAACTCAGTGAAACCCTGTCTCTAAATAAAACACAAAATAGGGCTGGAGATGTGGCTCAGTGGTTGAGTGCCCCTGAGCTCAATCTCCAGTACCAAAAAATGAAAAATAAAAAAGGACCACAAAATAAAATAGTAGGTCTGTGGCAAAAGAAATTTGTTAGCCTGAGCAACTGATATCTGTACCATAAACTCAATGATGTGGAGCAGGAGTTGTAGCTCAGTGGTAGAACACTTGCCTAGGACATGCGAGGCACTGGATTCGATCCTCAGCAGCACATAAAAATAAATAAAATAAAGGTATTGTGTCCATCTACAACTAAAAATAAATTCAAGCCGGGCATGGTGGTGCACATCTGTAATCTCAGCACTTTGGGAGGCTGAGATAGGAGAATTGCGAGTTCAAAGCCAACCTCAGCAATAGCGAGGTGCTAAGCAACTCAATGAGACCGTGTCTCTAAATAAAACAGAAAATAGGGCTGGGAGTGTTGCTCACTGGTCAGAGTACCCCTGAGTTCAATCCCCAGTATCAAAAAAAAATAAAAATAAATTCAACATGTGAAAGCAAACTAAGGAAACACATTATGTTCCACAGTCAGATCCAGCAATTAACTGAAATTTCAGATGAAACCATAAACAGAACAAATGGCCAATAATGGATGAAAAGAACCACTGCTTAGGATATTAGTTAAGAGAATATAGTATGTGTTTCTTCCCTCTTACAGTTGGGATTCCAAATACCAAATATCCAAGTATCTAAATATTTGTAACAAAGATCCAAATATCCTAGTAAAACACTGAGGCATTTAATATTGCCATATCATCAACTAGAAGAAACCCAAGAGGATTGATATCACAGTGTTAACCTTAAAATAATTCACAAGAGTCACTTGAATAACACCTACCAAAACAAAGTACATATTTAAGATTAAAATGTTTACCTAAACATTTAAAATTTTAAACACATTTAAAATTTTCATTGGCTAAAAGTAATTATCATCTAAAGGGTAAACTGTAAATTAATATTTGAAGACGACTGCAGACCAAAACAGTCTATAAAAGCAAAGCTGATTACACCACAAAAAAACAATATGGCAGCCTAAACAAGGAATACAGGACGAACACACTGTAACAACAGTGCAATCAAACAAATTTACACGTGATGTTTTTCCTTTTCATCTGTTAGTTTGATACTATAATTCTTTTTTTTTTTTTTTGGTAGCAGGGATTGAACTCAGGGGTACTCAGCCACTGAGCCATACATAAACACATTTGTGTTTTATGTAGAGACAGGGTCTCAGTGAGTTGCTCAGCGCCTCGCTATTGCTAAGGCTGCCTTTGAACTAGCGATTCTCCTGTCTCAGCTTCCCAAAGTGCTGGCTGGGATTACAGGCATGCGCCACTGTGCCCAGCTGATACTGTGGTTCTTAAAAGACTAAATGCTAATGTCACATTTAAAGTTCTAAATATGGATTTCTTTTTTAAATTTTATTAAAACTTTTTATTGTCAAAGATTATTCTTTTATTTATATACAAAATTTTATTGAAATACCAAACAATCCTATTTCTTGAGTCTGGAATTTAGATACCCTCAAATTCACATAAAGAGCCTTGGGGGAGCCGGGCACAGTGGCTCACGCTTGTAATCCCAGCACTTAGGGAGGCTGAGACAGGAGAATCGCGAGTTCAAAGCCAGCCTCAGCAACGGTGAGGCACTAAGCAACTCAGTGAGACCCTGTCTCTACATAAAACACAAAAATAGGGCTGGAGATGTGGCTCAGTGGTTGAGTGCCCCTGAGTTCAATCTCCAGTACCAAAAAAAAAAAAAAAAGAGCCTTGGGGGATACTTTTGGAGGCTGAGACAGGAGAATCGCGAGTTCAGAGCCGGCCTCAGCAACGGCGAGGCACTAAGCAACTCAGTGAGACCTTGTCTCTAAATAAGACACAAAATAGGCCTGGGGGCCTGGGGTTGTGGCTCAGTGGTAGAGCACTTGCCTAGCATGCGTGAGGCCCTGGGTTCGATTTTCAGCACCACATATAAATAAATGAATAAAATAAAGCTCCCTCAACAACTAAAAAAAATGTTAAAAAAAAAAAAATAGACCTGGGGATGTGGGCTCACTGGTCAAGTACTCCTGAGTTCAATCCCTAGTACCATAAAAAAGAAAATATTTCCCTAATTTCAAAGGTCTAAATCCACCCACACATATACACACCCACCTTCTAAAATATTTTTTGTTTATAAATCTGTCCTTATATCCATTTTCTTTCGCAGTCATTCTCAATGCTAAATTTTATTAAATGTAAAGGATGATGAAAGAACTAGAAATGATTATGTATCAGTAGCAACAGCAGGAAACATTTACTGAGAATGTATCCATATGCCAAGTTTTTAGGAGATTTTTACATTTAACATATGACAAAATACTTTGATTAGCTGCATTGTATTGACAAAGAAACCAAGCTTTAGAGTTTATGAAACTTGACCAATATAATACCACAAGTGAAGCAAGAATATAAACCCAGGTAATCAGATACAACTTCCAATGTAAGTATTTTTATTCAATATGCAAACTCAAACATTATTGTATTGTTATGGTTATATAAAATTGTTTTTGTAAAATATCCTAATAATTATCTTATTAACAGATCTTCTATTCACATATTATACCAGAAAGAGCACTGGAACTAGAATTCTGTGACCTTGGCTCCTGGGTCAGCTCTGCCACAAACCAGCTTTCTGACTGTAGTCAAATTACTTACCCTCTTTACTCTTTAGGCTTCTGTATTCTCATTGGTAAAGTGATGCAACTGGACAGGATTATCCTAAAGACCTTCCCACCTCTTCAGGATAACCGTTTTTTTTTTATTCTTGGTGATCTTAAGACCATGTAAATTATTGGACTTATGATATAGTTCTGCCCTAGTTTAGAGAGGCAAGGGAAGGGTGTAAAGTCTAGATCTCTCTCTAGATATGGGCTGCTAAGATAAATCCTCAATTCTTCCTCTTTTTGTTGTTTTTAAGCTTCTGTTCTAGGTTATGTAACTATAGAGCTGTCAGATCAAATTTTGTCAAGTATTTTATGCTCTGCCCATGAGATAACCAAAAGGCCTAACTACATTCTATATCACTGAGAAAGTTTAATATAGCCTTGAGCCAACTAATTCATCAAAAAATTGACACAGAATGGACAAGCGATGTGTAAAAAGTGTCCAAATTAATTTATAAATTAAGTCAATGGTATGCTCATTAATCCTGGTAAACCTGTATAAAAACATAATAAGCAGACCTCTTACATAAGAACTTGACAATGCCTACTAGTACCAGCTGATTGTATCCATCTTTTAATCATTTCACTCTCCTTTTCCCCAGGAATTATAACTATTTGAAACAATGAATGCTCTATGAAAAAGAGTTGGAAGATAAATTGCTATTTTTTATTTTTTCCCTTTTTTTTTGGTACCAGGGATTGAACTCAGAGGCACTCGACCACTGAGCCACATCCCCAGCCCTATTTTATGTTTTATGTAGAGACAGGGTCTCACTGAGTTGCTTAGTGCCCCACCGTTGCTGAGGCCGGCTTTGAACTCACAACTCTGTCTCAGCCTCCCTTAGTGCTGGGATTACAGGCTTGTGCCAGAGCGCCCGGCTAATTTTTCCCTTATTTTTTGTTGGTTACTAGTTGTCAACTATATTCTAAGAAGAGAGGAACCTACTTATATGTTCAGTTCTTAAACACGATTCCACAGATTACTGTTTGGGAGTATTTAAGGGGAAGAACAGATCCAAAACAAATGTATAAATATTGTAGAGCTGAAAGAATTCTCAGGGAAAACAATGATCTTAATTCAAGTCATGATCCTACATGTAAGGACTGTTTCTCTAGCATGGAGGACAAGTTATTGTCCTAGCAACACAATTAGCAGTGCTCTCAAGTTGTACACAGAAAGCCTATTTCTGAACCTTAACTATAATTCCTCTCCCTTTCCTCCCTAACATTTTCTCCTGTAATGTACGCCCTGCACTACATCAATTCAACTTCTCTCGTCATCTTACTTACCTCTTACTCTTCTAGCCCTCTTGCCCAACGAAAGGCCCTAAATCCTAGGTTCATCCAACCACTCACCTCCACTCTGATAGCTGATATTGAGTATGACCAAAATGAAGTAATCGAACAGACTGCTACAACTATCCAAATCTCCGGATGGTCTCAATCGTGTTCAGCAACCCCCTTCTGTTCTCTGTGAAAGAAAAAAGATTTAATTACATATGACTGAGGACTGTCTATAAGTTTGTAGGTAAAAGATGGGAAGTTACACAAGGTTCATATCTACTGCTTCTTTTATTTCAAGTAGAAAGCAAAACCATCTTTTGAAGTAATAATCACTAATCCAATAGTGGACTACGTGTCAGATTCTGTTCTAAACATTTGACATGAATTCCCTGATATAACTTTTATTCCAATTCCATGAGGTGGGTAATTTAATTATTTTCGCTTGTCATACAAGGAAACTAAGACACAAAGCAGCTGAATAATTTGTATACAACTAGTAAGCAGTGGAGCTAGTGTTTGACTGCAATATCTATTCTGTCGGTACAATGATACATTTAAAAGCACAGCTTTTTAGGAGCCCTAAGATGGCTAAAGACTGCTTAATATTTCTCAAAGGGCATTTTAGTTTTTTCTAACTTTAATTCTCTATGTCCAGATAAACACTTCTAGATAAGAAATGGTTTAGCTGGGCGCAGTGGCGCACGCCTATAATCCCAGCACTTAGGGAGGCTGAGACAGGAGAATCGCGAGTTCAAAGCCAGCCTCAGCAACGGTGAGGTGCTAAGCAACTCAGTGAGACCCTGTCTCTACATAAAACACAAAATAGGGCTGGGGATGTGGCTCAGTGGTCGAGTGCCCCTGAGTTCAATCCCCAGTACCAAAAAAAAAAAAAAGGTTAAAGGCTTGGTTGCCAGCCCATGGTGATATGGGAAAGTGCTGAAATTGGAAAGGTGCGGCCTAGTGGGAGGAAGTTAAGCCACATAAAGCAGTTCTTTTTTTTTGGTACCGGGGATTGAACTCAGAGGCACTCGACCTCTGAGCCAGCCTCAGCAACTTAGCAAAGCCTTGAACTTTGAACTTTGAACTTAGTTCAATCCCCAGTACCAAAAAAAAAAAAAGAAGGCAAAATACATTTCTTTTAATATACTTATCATGTACCAATACTTAACACAGAAAACTGTGATTCATTTTTGTCTATCCTACAAAGCTCAAACTCCAGGAAAGCAAACTCATTTTTTTCCACACATGTAAAAAGTGAGTTTGGGCCAAATGACCTTTGATTTCCTTTCTTATTAATAATAAAGTTTTACACTTGATTACGTTCCTTCAAAGCACATATAGCTTATTTAGAGACAGAAGCTGAGAAGAAACGTCTTCATTTACAAAGGGGTCAAATTTCATTTGTGGGCTGGGATTGTAGCTCAGCGGTAGAGCGCTTGCCTGGCATGCATGAGGCCCTGGGTTCGATCCTCATCGCCACATACAAAGCAATAAAATAAAGACATTGTGTCCATCTACAACTAAAAAAAAAAAAAAAAAAA
Organism: Xerus rutilus; assembly: GCA_028644305.1. Taxonomy (NCBI): domain Eukaryota; kingdom Metazoa; phylum Chordata; class Mammalia; order Rodentia; family Sciuridae; genus Xerus; species Xerus rutilus. The sequence goes on along the minus strand of CM053405.1, from coordinate 51,135,118 downwards.
ACTTTTTAAATTTAATATGTAAGGGTTTTTTAAACTAGGAAGGCATGTCTGATGATAAGAGAACCACCATTTACTGATTGCTTACCTTGCATATTTTCTCACTTATTCCTCAAAACAATCCTAGGAGGCAGGCATTCCTATGCACATTTTCCAGATGATGAAAATGACTCTCCTCAAGGGGCAGAGTCAGGGTCTGCACCTAGGAGACCCATCTCCAATGGGTTTGAAGCTCAAGAACAGGTTCCCAGGTAAAGATAAAAAGCCAGAGTGAACCATAATGTATCTGAGTGAAATACAATTATTATAGAAGATAACCAATGTAACTCCTGAGGAGATAAGAGTTTTAAAACTATGCAATAATTTCTTCAGACTTTGTACTGTTGATCAGTCTAAATACTGCAGAATTGGACCATTATAACCCTCATAATGAAGCCCCAGTCTGTAGTTATTTTGCCTTAACTTAGAAAAATTTTTGGTTATGTTTCATATTGAATCTAGTATCACTAGATATCAAGATCTTCTTATTTGTCTGTATCCTTTAGCAGTGGATCCTTTAGCAGAGGATTTTGAGTTCAAACCCAGCCTCAGCAATTTAGCGAAGCCCCAAGCAATTTAGGTAGCTCCTGTCTCTAAATAAAATATAAAACGGGCTGGGGATGTGGTTCAGTGGTTAAGTACTCCCGGATTCAATCCCCATTACTCCCCTTCCCCCCCTAAAAAAAAGCAAATCAAAAAAATAAAAACTATAACAACTCTAATTAATTTCATTGTTTTCCTTAGCTCTACTTTGAAGTAACTTGTTACATATTTGGTAGGCATTTTGCTTTCTCAGTTCTTATGTTCCCCTTTGTTTTTTTTTTAATATTTTTTTTTAGTTGTAGATGGACTCAATGTCTTTATTTTATTGCTTTGTATGTGGTGCTGAGGATGGAACCCAGGGCCTCAGGCATGCGAGGCAAGTGCTCTACTGCTGAGCTACAATCCCAGCCCTCCCCTTTGTTTTTTAAGTTTAGGCTTAAGATATTTTGGCTTTGTTTTTGGTGCATGCCTATAATCACAGCAGTTTGGGAGGCGGAGGCAGGAGGATTGCAAGTTCAAAGGTAGCCAGCCTCAGCAACTCGAGGCCCTAAGCAACTTAGTGAGACTCTCAAAAAATAAAACTAAAAAGGGCTGGAAATGTGGCTCAGTGATTAAGCACCCCTGGTAAAATAAATAAATAAATATCTCCGGAAGTGGGGGGGGGGGTCCCTAAAACAAAAGAATTAGCACTTCCCAACAACTGATTTCACTTACAAATGAATCACACTACATAAAAACACGGACCAGCCAGTAGCTGGTCAAGGAATATTGTTGGTGATAGCTGCTTTGTTTCCAACTAGAATCAGAGAAATTTCTCCATGCCCCATTTTAAGCATTCTGAAAGGCACAAGAACTTCTCTTGGCTCCATCCAAGCCAATATGAGACAGTTCCAGAAAGGAGAACCAAGAGTCCCTAGACTTCAACTGAGGTCACTTGTACATGAAATTGTAAAACCATATGAATCATATTATAAAATAAAATGTGCTTTTCTTCCTCACTCTTAAAAGCTATTCTGTTACAAAAAGTTAGTATTTTCCAAGCAAAATGTTTCCAGAATCACTTGAATTTCTTCTCATGAAATTAATGTCAAGTATTTTATATATTCCAAAGTCAAATATCAAGACACCTAAAATTTCAGTGCTTTTTGCTAACTTTACTTATATCTTCCATTCCTGAGTACAAATAGTGAATAGAAAACAGAGCTGGGCCCAGCAGCGCACACCTGTAACCCCAGCACTCTGGGAGGCTGAGACAGGAGAATCATGAGTTCAAAGCCAACTTCAGCAATGGTGAGGCACTAAGCAACTCAGTGAGACCCTGTCTCTACATAAAACACACAATAGGGCTGAGGATGTGGCTCAGTGGTCGAGTACCCTTGAGTTCAATTTGCAGTACAAAAAAAAAAGAAAACAGGACCAAATATAAAATTAGAAGATAGGCTGTTAAATGGAAAGGCGTTAAGCAACTCAGTGAGACCCTGTCTCTACATGAAACACAAAATAGGGCTGGGGATGTGGCTCAGTGATGGAATACCCCTGAGTTCAATCCCCAGTACCAAAAAAAAAAAAAAAGATAGGCTGTTAATCTGAAAATACATATTAAAGGACTAACATGAATTATTTCAATTTTTCAAAAAAAGTACATTTCCCCTACATTAACATATACACTAACAATGACTGAAGGTTTTCTTAATTTTTTACCAAAATTCTATCAAGTTATAATTACACTGTATTCTCATGCACATCAAAAGCTTGGATTGATAAGTGGTAGCTATATCCCAACTAATCTTTAAAATGAGAAAGTAAATTACTACTTTGAAATGTACCTCAACAAAATGTTGTACATGGGGTGGTAGTGAGGAGATAATGAGGAGAAAAAATGGGCTGAGGTTGTGGCTCAGTGGTAGAGCGCTTGCCTAGCATCTGTGAGGTACTTGGGTTCATTCTTAGCGCTGCATATAAATAAATAAAAGCTCCATTGACAACTAAAAAATATTTTTAAAAAAAAAAGGGAAAAAAAGCCGGGCACGGTGGCTCAAGCCTGTAATCCCAGCACTTAGGGAGGCTGAGACAGGAGAATCGCGAGTTCAAAGCCAGCCTCAGCAACGGGCGAGGCGCTAAGCAACTCAGTGAGACCCTGTCTCTACATAACACACAAAAAAATAGGGCTGGGGATGTGGCTCAGTGGTCGAGTGCCCCTGAGTTCAATCCCTGGTACCAAAAAAAAAAAAAGGGGGAAAAAAGGCTGAGATAGGAGAATCATGAGTTCAAAGCCAGCCTCAGCAAAAGCAAGGCACTAAACAACTCAGTGAGACCCTGTCTCTACATAAAACACAAAATAGAGCTGGAGAAGTGGCTCAGTGGTAGAGTGCCCCTGAGTTCCATCCCTGGTACCAAAAAAAAGGGGGAGGGGGTTTGAGGGGAATAAGGATCACTGAACTAGATACTAAGAACTAACCTAATTCCGCAGATGATACGATACTAGCTTCTCCTTTAGATATACCATCACATTTAATTCTGTCAATAACATTTTCAGCCGGGCGCGGTGGCTCAAGCCTGTAATCCCAGCACTTAGGGAGGCTGAGACAGGAGAATCGCGAGTTCAAAGCCAGCCTCAGCAAGGGCGAGGCGCTAAGCAACTCAGTGAGACCCTGTCTCTACATAAAACACAAAATAGGGCTGGGGATGTGGCTCAGTGGTCGAGTGCCCCTGAGTTCAATCCCCGGTTCCAAA
>CM053405.1:51106887-51131306 GCA_028644305.1 Xerus rutilus | reverse complement strand
TTGGTACTGGGGATTGAACTCAGGGGCACTCGACCACTGAGCCACATCCCCAGCCCTATTTTGTGTTTTTATGTAGAGACAGGGTCTCACTGAGTTGCTTAGCGCCTCGCCGTTGCTGAGGCTGGCTTTGAACTCGCAATTCTCCTGTCTCAGCCTCCCTAAGTGCTGGGATTACAAGCGTGAGCCACCGCGCCCGGCTCAAAAATTTTTTTTAAATGCTTACAAGGGATATCTCACACTCATTTTATAGCTACAGTCAAGTTTCAGTAACTCTCTCACATTTACACAACTATAAGTAGCAGGACCCTGATGCCCTGATTTGAATCCAATCTGTCTGACACCAAAGCACAGCCCTTTTCATCAAATATGCTGCCTTCCCACTTCAGCAAATGTCTCTCAGAACTAGCCCCTCCAGTTATCACTGCCAGTGCCTCGTTTCAGAGCATTGCAGAGATGACAAGAGTTCCTAACTGGTTCCTTCATTACAAGCTAGCCTTTAAATTGCTATTGGAATGATTTAAAAAAAAAAAAATCCTGTCAACTCTTCTTCTAAAATCCATCAGTGGTTCCCATCATCACGGAGCAAAACTCTTAAGGTCACACACATCTATTCACAAGCAGGCTCCAACCCACCGTAGGACCTGCGTCAGTTCAACTGACCTCAATACAGTGGAAGGATATCAGTTGTAACTCTGCTTTGGTGTTTGCTGGGGGCATTTCTCATCGTGTCCCACACCTCCAAAAACTTCTGGAAAATTCTCATTCATCTACTCTTCAAGACTAGCTTCAATCAACTGTTACTTTGTAAAGCCCTTCCAGACTCATTCAGATGAGTCATTTTCTCCATGTCCATATCACTTTGATAAATACATTCATAGGACAGAGTGTTGAATGCATGTCCCACATATGAGATCAAATTTCTACATTACCTAGCACATTCAAGGTTTGATCCCCAAACTATGAGTATCTGGCTCACATTAAAATCTTACCAGAGGCCAGTGTGAGGATGCACAGCTATAATCCCAGCAGCTCAGCAGGCTGAGACAGGAGGATCCGGAGTTAAAAAATAGCCTCCACAATTCAGCAAGGCCCTAAGCAACTCAGGAGACTCCCTCTCTAAATAAAATACAAAAAAGGGCTGGGAGTGTGGCTCAGCGGTTGAGTGTCCCTGGTTTCAATTCCTCGTACCCAAAAAAAAAACAAAAAATCTTACTACAATGAGTTTTCCAAATTAAACTATTTTCATACCTTACAAGTTACAAATAAAGTGTGACAACATGCAATTTGGTACTTTTTTTAAAAATGAAATTTAGAAAATCGATTTGTTCCCATTCATTTTCCAAAATTCTTTGTATATTTCAATTTTAATCCACACTACTTCACTACTAACTTTTTAATCCACACTACTTCAGTAAACAATAGACAAGATAGATCCGTTTCTTTGCGTCCTACAACATATGACACTCATATGTTTATTGAGTAAAGAACACGACCTTTGGCTTAGCCAAAAACTAATCGAAATGAGTCCTTAAAAATATATATAAAGCAGGGCGCAATGGCTCACGCCTGTAATCCCAGCACTTTGGGAGGCTGAGACAGGAGAATCACGAGGTCAAAGCCAGACTCAGCAATGGCAAGGCACTAAGCAACTCAGTGAGACCCTGTCTCTACATAAAACACAAAATAGGGCTGGGGATACGGCTCAGTGGTTGAGTACCCCTGAGTTCAATCCCTGGTACAAAAAAAAAAAAAAAATACATGGTTATAGCTTAGTGGTAAGAGCACTAGCACTTGTGAGGCACTGGGTTCCATCCTCAGCACCACATAAAAATAAATACATAAAATCAAGGTATTGTGCCCATCCACAACTAAAAAAATATTTAAAATAAAATACATGGCTGAGAGCCGGGCGCGGTGGCTCAAGCCTGTAATCCCAGCACTTAGGGAGGCTGAGACAGGAGAATCACAAGTTCAAAGCCAGCCTCATCAATGGCGAGGCGCTAAGCAACTCAGTGAGACCCTGTCTCTACATAAAACACAAAATAGGGCTGGGGATGTGGCTCAGTGGTAGAGTACCCCTGAGTTCAATCCCCAGTACCAAAAAAAAAAAAAAAAAATACATGGCTGAGGATGTAGTTCAGCACTTGCCTGGCATTTGTGAATCCCCAGTACCAAAAATAAAGTGTGTGTGAGGGGCTGGGGTTGTGGGGTTGTGGCTAAGTGCTAGAACACTCACCTAGCATGTGTAAGGCACCAGGTTCAACTAAAAAAAAAAAAGATTCCCATTTTAAAAATGTGTGTGTGTGTGAATGACACCCAGGTAAGTCACAAATTTTCTAATCCAAAGAATATCTTAGGCTAGATGAATAAAAATCCTTGTACAGAGTACATTAACCTTAAGGTGTCATATACCAACTATATAACTCCATCTAATAATTATTTTATGTCTTTAGTAAATTGTCAGTTTTTCCCTAATTATGTTTGAAGCACATATTTCCCTTCATGGAACTCTACATTAAGTTACTGTCTTTAAAGGAACTGTGAAATACCAATGAGGCACACCAAATTTACAACTTAAATTTCAGGGTTAGATAAACAAAGCAGAAGCCTAATGGTGTGTGAAGAACACCATCTTAAAACACAATAATCACTCTATTCATTTTTTCCATTTAGAATCATAAAAGAAATGGGAGGGAATATTCATTTAACTTCCTACCCAACCAACAATCCTTTCCACAGAATTCTTGACAGATATTTCTCAACCTCTGCCTGAATACTTAATTATTTTATACTCAAATTACTTTTAAAAAGTAAATATTTTTGCATTTTTAGGCAGATGACTGAACATAACAAGCGTAAGACTTATGAACAGCTATCTAGGTAGGAGCCATGCACAAGTACCTGGGTTCAATCCCCAGCACCACAAGAAAAAAAAAAAAATAGATTTGACGTCCCTAAATGTCAAGGGCCCCTCCAAACTCCATAATCCTCCGAATAGAGCAAAAGTGCTATTAATGGGAAACATGATATTTATGCCAGGGATGATGCAGGATATGCAATCACTTGTTTGTAGACAGAATTAATGGGAGGGTCTCAGACTAAACAGGAAAAAAAAAAAGGTTTAGATAATCTAATAAGAGTAATGTGGAAATTTTACTTAAAAGCATTTAATTATTAAATATTTTGCTTTCTCCCATTCAGAGAAATGATATCACTTGTAATAATTTGAATACTATTTCGAAGGTCAGACTAATAGGAAACCTTTGGAAATCTTAAATCCAGGGCAAAACACCTTCATCTATGATCACTCACATGGAAATTCCATATTGCTACTCAAATAAACTATTTCTAAGTCGCCAAACTGATGGGCATCATAAATTTTAAAAACAATACACTATAACAGCTACAGACTTCCTGTCAAAGACTGTTACCTCTGTTTGTACTGAAAGTCTAATTACAAATAGGCTTTTCCCAGGTGCTTCTCATTCCCCCTCTCCAACTCCAAACAAGGTAAAAAAAAAAAAAGAAATGAGTCTGGTGCATCCTACATTAGCCATTAAAAGTCTTTCCTCTTGTATTTCATAGTAGAATAACAAATAAGAGTTCACCAAGATTACCTGTACATTCTATGGTGCGCAAAAAAAAATTTTTAATAAAAACATGGCACACCGAACCCAAATCCATTTTGGAGAATTCCCTCCAGGGCTCAAATCTAGGTATTATGCAACAGCCTCCATTCCAGATGTTAATCCCTGTCTGTGATGCAGTGATAAAAAAAACCAATGGTGAGGACATAATCCACTAGGCGCTTAAGTAATACGTTTACAAGGAAAACAACGAATTAAAACAAGAATTACCAAATTCTCAGAGATCTGACAATGAGGAATCGTGTAACAGTTGGGAGCATCCCACAACTTTTCCTTTGGGGGCTCCTTTAGCACTTCTCAACCTCCTCAAAAATCCACACGAAGCGTCTGAATCTGGGCTTCAAAAGGATCTCCCAGAGGGGGAGGGGACCTGCATCAGGTGGTTATCTTAGAGTGTACTCCCGGTAAGATACCCACACCAATTTCCTGAAGCTGAAATAATGAAACGTCTCATCCTTTCTCCCCAAGGGCAATACCAGGATCAAATTTAATCCAGACCCCTGAGCCATAAACCATCCAGGGCTCAAGGCTTCATCCTTCCATTTCCAGAGGCAAAGGCCTCTGCAAAAACTGCATAACGGGCAGCTGAGAACAAAATTAGAACAAGATTGCAATGACCCGAATTCCAGAGCGGGGAGTCTATACAATACCAATTGCAGAGTAGTTAAAGGTGGGGCGGGGGAGATCAGAGCATCTTGGGAGGCCACCTGAGCGGCGGACCCCGAGCCTACACGCCTAAGTTCCACACCTCACCAGCTCCGCATTTCACCCAGCCGAGTCAATCAGCGAAAACGCACGGGCTCCAGGTGGGGAGTGCAGGAGGGGAGGGGGCTCCGCCAGCAGCAACTGCGCCACAGACTGCGACGGCCGGCGAGCGAAGGCAAGCGAGGAAGGCATTCCCTCACACAAAATGGTGGCGCCGACGCGGACGCCGGCGTACCTGGGGGCGCCTCGAGCCCCTGCGGGCTCCTGTCGGCCACCGCCAGCTGGACCAGCGCCCCAGGCCCGGGCGGCCGCGCGGGCCTGCGCCGGGCCGAGTCCGCAAGGCGCCCGCAGCTAGCGGCCTGAGTCGCCGCCCGGGGGGCGCCAGGCCAGCCCGGCGGGGGCGCGAGGTCGGCGCGGGAGCCTCGGCCTCGCTCGCGGCCCCAGCCCGGGACGGGCAGCGCACTCACCTCGGACGCTTCCCGCGAGCTGCCGTAGCCCGGGCAAGGAGGCGGAGCCACGCGAATGAATGGAGCCGGCGGCTGCTCGCAGGCGAACCCCGGCGGGTACCCGGCCGCGCTGCCAGGGCGGGTACGGCGCCGCCTGCCCCTCGCCCGCGACGCCGGGCTCCTCGTCGCGGGTCGGCCGCAGCCCACCGTGCCCTCCGCTGGCGTGACGCACTCGCGCCGCAGCGCCTCCAGCCCTCGCAGCCGCGCCCACCGCGAATCCCCCAGTCAGCCCGCGCGACGAGGCTCCTCCTCGGCGCCAGGGACGCCGCCCTGCCTCCCTCCAGGCTGGCTGTCAGGCGCCCGCGGGGCAGGTGCGCACTAGACCCGCCCGGGAGCCGCCCGGCGACCCCTTCCCCGCCCGGAGCGCCGTCGCCAGACAGCGCTACGCCCTCAGGGCTACCGCCGGGCATTAAAAAGTGACCTTGGCTTAGATATAAAAATAGACGCGAGTAAGCCGCGAGGGATAGGATGCTGAATTTGCGTGTTCCTTTATTGTCCACCTTCCGAGAATCCCCTTTGCACAGCCCCGCGGAGTTCACTTCCAGCGGGAGCAGGACCTCAGGAAATTTCCCCTGGGTGGGCGCAGCCAACCGGGCCTCTTCCGGGCTTGGGGACGCGGATGCTGAGGGTGCCTGCGAGGACCACGGACCTCTGCTCCACCACCTCCCCCCTAAAAATCCCACTGCCACCTAGCAACTCTCTAGGGAGAGAAGATGTCGTGGGCTCCATTCACAATCTGGAGAAGTCCTCCACCCCCGGCTTCATCCTGAGATAAGGAGCCCTCAAATTCGACGTTGACCTTTCCTATTTCAGAATCTCATCAATACAAGCGAACCTGACCCTGGAGAATGGGCTGCACTTTACTCCCCTAGTCCTCCCACCTCACTTCACCAGGAGGCCCGAGGCCCTTTTACTAATTACACTCCCACTGAAGAAAAATAAGCGAGCAAGCATTGAAATCATGGTGATTTTTTTTTAACGTAATGCATGCATGGTTTAACTACATTTAATAAATGTGCTGAGAAAAAGTATTGTATTTAAATAATCTTAAGACTTCTTATACATAAACTCTGGAAAAAATATTAATCTTCCAAGAGCTATGGAATTATTTTCACCTCATCCATTTAAGGTTTTTTTGGTGTCTTGTTTTGTTTTGTTTTTGTTTTTGTTTTTTTGTACTGGAGATTGAACTCAGGGGCACTCGACCACTGAGCCACATCCCCAGCCCTATTTTGTGTTTTATGTAGAGACAGGGTCTCACTGAGTTGCTTAGCGTCTCGCCATTGCTGAGGCTGGCTTTGAACTCGGGATCCTCCTGTCTCAGCCTCCTAAAGTGCTGGGATTACAGGCGTGTGCCACCCCGCCCGGCTCATTTAAGAGTTTTAAATTCCTTATCATTCCCAGGAAATATTGAGCAATCACAACGCCAACGTTTCAAATTACTAATCATCAGTAAGATCAATAAATACCTCAAAAATTAAATTTTTTTTTTTTTTTTTGGTACCGGGGATTGAACTCAGGGGCACTCCACCACTGAGCCACATCCCCAGCCCTATTTTGAGTTTGGTGTAGAGACACGGTCTCACTGAGTTGCTTAGTGCCTCACCGTTGCTGAGGCTGGCTTTGAACTCGCAATTCTCCTGTCTCAGCCTCCCTAAGTGCTGGGATTACAGGCTTGAGCCACCACGCCTGGCTCCCCAAAATTACTTTTTGACATAGCTATATTTACCTCCTTTTTTGTTGTTTTTTTTCTTTTTTTTACAAATGGGCTTTTCTGCCTCCAGTTGTACATAAGAATCAACCTTATAGCTATTATGTTTAATTTGTAATATTAGAGATCTTGAATGTTACACATCAAACATTTACTTTTTTTTTTTTGTACTCTGCATTGAATTCGGGGATACTCGAACACTGAGCCACATCCCCAGCCCTATTTTGTGTTTTTATGTAGAGACAGGGTCTCACTGAGTTGCTTAGCACCTCACTGTTGCTGAGGTTGGCTTTGAACTCCAGATTCTCCTGTGTCAGCCTCCCAAAGTGCTGGGATTACAGGCGTGCGCCACCGCACACCAGGCTCAAATATTTACCATTTTTAGTGTAACCGAACAATGAGCTAGACCTAATTGAGCAGGAATTTTGAATACTTCTATCTACAGCCAGTCATGGAAGACTAAAGTAATATAACTTCTAAACATATTTCTAAAGCTGTATGTAAGGAAGAGTTCACAGGGTAATTCCCAGCAATTCTTTTTTGGAGAGATACTGTTTCTTTGGCAGGTAAACTGTTCCCCATGTTTTGAAGCCTCCGATCTTAGTGTAAAGCTAGCCAATATACCTTGTTTATAATGTTTGAAATGCCTAAGTATGATTGGCGTTTCGCCATCCTTCTAGAAATCCTTGAGAATTTGTCCCTGGGAGTCTTCCTCCCAAATGTCTGGTCCCTCCAATAGGACTCAGAATGACATTCACCCAGCTGGATAAAAGACTGGGTCAAATAGCTACCCTCCAGGTAGCTAAAACCAGGCACCTTGCTGGAGCTATTTAGACCAACTTAAGAAGTTCTACCTCTTGCCTATGTGGATCAAGAACCCAACTTCCATTAGGGCATTATCTGAATACTCTTTTCTTTGGTACTGGAAATTGAACTCAGGGGCACTCGACCCCTGAGCCACATCCCCAGCCCTATTTTGTGTTTGATGTAGAGACAGGGTCTCACTGAGTTGCTTAGTGTCTCGCCATTGCTGAGGCTGGCTTTGAACTCGCGATTCTCCTGTCTCAGCCTCCCTAAGTGCTGGGATTACAAGCGTGAGCCACCTCACCCGGCGATATATTAAATCTTAATGGGCAAAAAACTAAAACATGGGTCTTTATCAGATTAATACATGCAGCAATGCTGTAATTTACTACCTAAATATTTTGAATATGCTTTAAGGCTTTCATCTGAAAAGTTTGTAACGGGTGAAAAGATTATTGCTTTGTTTTCTGTTTTTGCATATGCTTGCTTTAATCATTTTGCTATGGTGTGAGCAGAAGAAAACATGTTAAGAGTTTTCATTGAGCCGGGCACAGTGGCGCAAGCCTGTAATCCCAGCACTTAGGGAGGCTGAGACAGGAGAATCACAAGTTCAAAGCCAGCCTCAGCAAAGGCGAGGTGCTAAGCAACTCAGTGAGACCTTGTCTCTACATAAAACACAAAATAGGGCTGGGAATGTGGCTCAGTGGTCGAGTGCCCCTGAGTTCACTCTCCAGTACCAAAAAAAGAGAGAGACAGAATCTAAGTTGATTAGTGCCTCCCTAAATAACTGAGGCTGGATTTGAACTTGGGATCTTCCTGCTTCAGCCTTCCAAGCCACTGGGATTATAAACTTGAATTACCACACCGGACTCTGGCTAATGTTTTTCTTCTTCTTTTTTTTTTTTTTTTTTTGTGGTGCTGAGGATTGAACCCAGGGCCTTCTACATGCAAGGCAAGCACTCTACCAACTGAGCTCTGTCCCCAGCTCTTGGCTAACAGTTTTGACTGCTAATAATTGCCAGGCTCTCTACTAACTTCTTTGTAGAAAACAATCCATTTAATCTTCATAACTGTTTTTCCAGGTACTTGCTAATGTTACTCCCAGTTTATCTGAGAAGACTTGGGCATTCAGAAAAACTAAGTAATTTCCCCTTGGCCATACAGCTAGTAACCTTGGCACTTAGGCTCAGGATACACCTCCTTAGCCAGAATTCCCTACTACCTTTTTGTGCACAAAATCCTATGCCATTGGATTGGATTGAATTTTACTTTTGAAGTCCTAAAACATATCAAATACCCTGTACCTTCATGGTTAAATTATTTCTTATCTAGAAACATTTTCCTGGACATGGAGAATTGAAGCCTTTATTATTAAAAAAAAAAAAACTTATAAGACTTGCTTTGATATATATTAAGCAAAATGTTATAATCTGTCAGTTTTTGAAAAGCACATTTTTTTCTTTTCATATATTTTAGGAATTATTGCTCTCCGAGTATTGTTGTTTTCCAGGTTCCTAGACATGATTACAAATTATATTTATTTAGTAAGTGAAGAAAACATTTCCTCAGAAGTGATTCTTCCTCGTCTTTCAGCCGCCATTAAGACTTAATAGGATAGAATTGGGATCCCTTATATATGTTTGAAATTCATACAATCACATTAAGAAAGTTTTGATTACTGAGGCAGCCCAGGGACTTCTAGATCTACATTATTTGCCAATCAGCCAACTAATGAACTAATAATCTCAGTGGTGGCAATGAGAAACTGAGAAAACAAGCATTCCTCCTGGCATTAAAAGAAGAAAAGGAAAGCCGGGCGCGGTGGCTCAAGCCTGTAATCCCAGCACTTAGGGAGGCTGAGAAAGGAGAATTGCGAGTTCAAAGCCAGCCTCAGCAATGGCGAGACACTAAGCAACTCAGTGAGACCCTGTCTCTACATAAAACACAAAATAGGTCTGGGGATGTGGCTCAGTGGTCAAGTGCCCCTGATTCAATCTCCAGTACCAAAAAAAAAAAGAAGAAGAAGAAGAAGAGAAGGAACTCTCTATCCTAGAATGCTTTATTTCTTCCTCTATTGTATAAAGAAACAGGAATACTTTTAGGATTCAAAGCAGTTTATTTTTTATTTTTTATTTTTTTAGTTGTTGATGGACCTTTATTTCATTCGTTTATTTATAGGCGGTGCTGAGAATCGAACCCAGGGCCTCACATATGCAAGGCAAGTGCTCTGCCACTGAGCCACAATTCCAGCCCTCAAAGCAATTTTTTGTTTTTTGGGTTTTTTTGGTTTGTTTGCTTTTTTTTTTTTTTTTTTTAGTACTAGGAATTGAACTCAGGGGTACTCAACCACTGAGCCATATCCCCAGCCCTATTTTGTGTTTTATGTAGAGACAGGGTCTCACTGAGTTGCTTAGTCTCACTGAGTTGCTTAGTGCCTTCCCATTGCTAAGGCTGGGTTTGAACTCACGATTCTCCTGTCTCAGCCTCCCTAAGTGCTAGGATTACAGGCTTGCGCCATCACACCCGACTATGTCACTGGAACATTTTTTAAGAGTAAAAATGTAGCTGGGTGCGGTGTCTCATGCTTGTAATCCCAACACTTTGGGAGGCTAAGACAGGAGAATCGCGAATTCAAAGCCAACCTCAGCAACGGTGAAGCCTTAAGCAACTCAGTGAGACCCTGTCTCTACAAAAAACACAAAATAGGACTGGGGATTTGGCTCAGTGGTCAAGTACCCCGAGTTCAATCCCTGGTATCAAAAATGAAGTGTATAAATGTATAAATACTTTTAATATATTATAATAGGTATACTGCTATTAAAGAAATTAAAATTTTCACCTATATTATTGCATGCAACCAGAGGCATTTTAAAAAATGCTAATAGAAAACTGCAAGGCTTATTGAAAAAGCTATATACAATATAACAGTTATGTATAGGGGTATATAAAGCAGAACCCTTGTATGGAGTTAATGTATCACGATCACCATTGTCATTGTCACTGGACTACATTTATCAAACACTTTTATGCCAGAGGTTCTAAATATTACACGTAGGTTAGGGATCTTATTTGATCCTCAACATATCTATTTAAGGTAGAATATATTATCCTCATTTCACAGGTAAGGAAACAGATTTAGAGAGGTAAAGAATTTGACCCAAGGTTGTGGAGAAGGAAACTGACCCTTGTTCTGAATTACTGTAGACTTTAGAGACTAGACTATTGACTTAACTATACAGTTTCTCAATCAGTGCATATTCAGCTTCTAGAAAATATTTATATTAAAACATTGCCACCCAATATTTCTGTATTTGTTAACACATGTCTTTTGAAATGTCTGTTATACCAGGTGCTATGGTAGATGGACTCTGTGCTATGAAAATGTGAGGAACAGGACAGACAGAGCCAATAAGAACTTGGCCTGTGGTATGATGGCTTGTAACAGAGTGTGGGACGTCAAGAAAGGAAGCTGGAGGGGCTGGGATTGTAGCTCAGCGGTAGATCGCTTGCCTCGCATGTGTGAGGCCCTGGGTTCGATCCTCAGCACCACATACAAAGCAATAAAATAAAGACATTGTGTCCATCTACAGCTAAAAAAAAAATTAAAAAAAAAAAAAAGAAACGGAGCTGGAAAAACAGGAAAGAGTAGTTATCTTTTTTTTGGGGGGGGGGGGGTACCAGAGATTGAACTCAGGGGCACTTGACCACTGAGCCACATCCCCAGCCCTATTTTGTGTTTTATGTAGAGACAGGGTCTCACTGAGTTGCTTAGCACCTCGCCTTTGCTGAGGCTGGCTTTGAACTCATGATTCTCCTGTCTCAGCCTCCTAAATGCTGGGATTACAGGCTTGCGCCACGGTGCCCAGCTAGTTATCTTTTTTAAGGAGCCCTTGTCCTTAAGGAGCTATGTTAAGGAGCTATGTTAAGGAGCATGGACCTAAGTCCAATACAAGAGGGAGTCATTTAAGGAATTCAAATTTCAGAATGACAGGACCACATTTGTATGTTAGCAAAGAGATGACAGTGTGGTCTAGAAGTGACAGGATAAAGAAGTAAATGGATTCTAGGGCTCAGAAGTGGAAGGTCAGATCAAGGACTTGGAAGAATGTGCAGAGTAACAGAAGCAAGACAGCTACATTTCTGGCTTGAACCACTGGATAAATTTTGGTGTTATTTATTGAAATAGGAATCCCTGCAGAAGGAGGACGGGGCTATAAATTCATGAATTCCCTTTTGTGTCTGTTGAGTTTTATGTATTTATGGGACCTCTTGGTGAGACATCCAAAATAATGAAGTCTTTAGGACCTCATTCAGGGGTGATCCCTAGACTAAAGTATAGAGAAAGGGAATCATCAGTACAGGGATGGTAACTGAAGCAATGGAAAGAGGGACCTTGCTTAGAGAGGAAGGAGAAGAAAACACGGACCCAAGCAAAATCTAATAGGGCCCAATGAAGACCTGCATGCAGAGGGAGCAAGTCCTCAGTGGAATAAAATACTCCCTTTACAATTTATCCAGGAACTAATTAAGGATAAACACAAAGATTTGCCTCCAAGACTATTTCAATATTGTCTGTAATGGGAAAACAATAGCAGGGAAAGGAAGGGGAAACCAAATGATAAGATAGTTGTTAAATAAATGTTAGAACATCCATATAATAGAATGTTTTATAGTCTTTAAATCATATTTCTGAAGAATAACATGGATGTTAGGTCTAGTCAGCATCCAGGATGTTCAATTAGGGGGACTGGTCAATAGCTGCAGAATGGAGCAGCAAGCCAGATGCTGACGCTACCAGTAGACACGCCTCCTGTCAATCAGTGGATTTTCCTGACCTCTCCAGGAAGGACTCTGGTCTTCTCTTCCTACCCCCAAGCCCTCCCCTTCCTGACTGGGTTTTCTTGAAATTCTCTGTGCACGGAAGCTCCAGCGCCATTTCTCCTGACAAGTTCTGATGGACGGGGGATTTGGGTCCAGAGCGTGTATTCCAATAAAACCTTGCCGAGTGGCTTAATTCATCTCCTCCCTGGTCGTCTAATCTTTACAATGGGAAAATGTTAAATAGAGGTATGGGGTTGTAGCTCAGTGGTAGAGCACTTGCCTAGCATTTATGTGGCACTAGGTTCGATTCTCAGCACCACAACATATAATAAAGTACATTGACAACTAAAAAATTTTAAAAAGTTAAATAGAAAAGTCATCAGTTTAAAAATAATGATTCCATTTTTGCTTTTAAAATTATGCTTATAGCCGGGCGCAGTGGCGCAAGCCTGTAATCCCAGCACTTAGGCTGAGACAGGAGAATCGCGAGTTCAAAGCCAGCCTCAGCAATGGCGAGGCGCTAAGCAAGTCAGTGAGACCCTGTCTCTACATAAAACACAAAATGGGGCTGGGGATGTGACTCAGTGGTCGAGTGCCCCCATGTTCAATCCCCAGTACCAAAAAAAAAAAACAGTTATGCTTATTTATACAGATATATTCACAGAATATTTAGATCATAAGGATGTATATAAAAATCTTATCACCAGAAGTTGGAGAGGGATTGGAAAGAAGCAAAATAGGGTAGCAGATTGCTGGGTGGATGCTGGGTATTTTGTTTATTAGAGTTTTCTCATTTTTCTATATTGTCATTTTGTTACTGAAAACGATACCAATCCAATAAGAAGACACAGTTTTGAGAAAAAGGAACAGGAAGTTTTATTGCTTTGCTAGCAAAGGAGAAATACAGGGGACTCCTGTCTCAGAGGCTATGATTCTACCCATCAGGGAAAACACAGGGCTTTTTTTTTTTTTTCTTTTTTGGTGGTGTTGTGGATTGAACCCAGGACTTTGTGCATGCTAGGCAAGCACTATAGCAACTTAGCTATACCCTCAGCTCCAAAATAGCTTAAAGAAGTTCTTCAAAGGCTACATTTCAGGTGTGCCCTGGTTGAAGGTCCCAGGTGCACCTTGACGGTGTGTTGAAATTCACTTGTTAGCCGGGCGCGGTGGCTCAAGCCTGTAATCCCAGCACTTAGGGAGGCTGAGACAGGAGAATCGCGAGTTCAAAGGCAGCCTCAGCAACGGCGAGGCGCTAAGCAACTCAGTGAGACCCTGTCTCTACATAAAACACAAAATAGAGCCGGGCGCGGTGGCTCAAGCCTGTAATCCCAGCACTTAGGGAGGCTGAGACAGGAGAATCGCGAGTTCAAAGCCAGCCTCAGCAATGGCGAGGCGCTAAGCAACTCAGTGAGACCCTGTCTCTACATAAAACACAAAATAGGGCTGGGGATGTGGCTCAGTGGTTGAGCGCCCCTGAGTTCAATCCCCGGTACCAAAAAAAAAAAAAAAAAGAAAGAAAGAAATTCACTTGTTAATTTGGGAGATAATCACTTCCTAGTTCTTCCGGTGACAGCTCCTTCCTATGAAGACCAGCTAACTGAAGGTAATGTTGTTCCCCATCCCCAGATTAGGGAGGAGAACAGGGAGAAAAGAAAAAGAAAAAAACATGTCCCTTTTAAAGTAAACAGGAAATGTTAGCACAAAAGGTCCTGGCTGGACTGGACACAAACCTCATGGATCATCTCAGCCTTTTATTCAGGAATGAAGTTCCATGCAGGAACGGTGTGATGACTTTAGACTCACTTTCCTTGTGGAAAATGAGCCACCTAACAAAGGAGGGGATTGGGATTATATAGGTTATACTGATAAAGCCAGAATTAAAAATAGACAGAGTAGATAGATAAAATTGGGCCAGATTGAGGGAAAAGAGTCAAACAAGTCTAGGTCCAAAAGGTTAGAGGATCCCATAAAGAACAATAAAACATCATTGTCCCCAAAAGCCCAGCAATTATCTCTCTTCCTGAAGAATTGTTAAAGAGGCAACGAGCACGCAGGAAACTGCTAATCCACCCTGAGGCTCCTTCCTGCTTGATTACTCCTTCCCAACCCTCAGCCCACCTGTTTACCACCTTTTGCCTCCCCACCAGCATCTTCCAATCACAGGTACAGGATGAGGGAAATTAACAAAATGAAGGAGAGGAATGTAAAAAGACAAAGAGATTTCCTCATCCCACAGAATCTGCCTTTTGGGTCCCCTTCTTCCTCCCAGAGAAGTCTATTCTTCTATCCTTTAAATAAAGCTTTAATTTCCACTCTTCGCTTGCCTGGGCGTGCCTCTCTGGTGTCATACTTCAGCTTTCAGAGAACCGGGACTCAAGGTAACCAGCCCTTTCATGGACAGGTGACTTAATTAATGAGTGTGTCAGCTTGGGAGTTAGGAATTTAGGGTCTGTTTTATTGGGCGAAATGGAAGGGAGTCTGGGATCAGCGGTCAGTCTCTAGGATTTATCTTACTGGACCGGATGGAAGGCCTGGGGTCAGTGGTTGGTATCTGGAAAGAACTTGTTTAGGGAAGGATTAATACTTTGGCCTCTTCCCAGAGACAGCCTTTCTAGGTTTGATGGACACTTCCTCCCCAGGGTTTGTTTTATCACCAGGAAAGAATGTAATGGGAAAGGATCAATGCCCTCAATGTATGGCTTTCTTTCTCACACCCTTTTGCCAGGTCTCACTATTTTGTTTTTGTTTTGTTTTGTTTTTGGTACCAGGGATTGAACTCAGGGGTACTAGACCACTGAGCCACATCCCCAGCTCTATTTTGTGTTTTATGTAGAGACAAGGTCTCACTGAGTTGCATAGCTCCTCTCTGTTGCTGATGCTGGCTTTGAACTTGGGATTCTCCTGTCTCAGCCTCCCAAAGTGCTGGGATTACAGGCATGCACTACTGCACCCGGCTAGGTCTCACTATTTTGAAGTTTGTCATTTTCCATATCTAATTGCAAGGGCTATATTCACAAGGTAAAGTAGACCACTGTCATACTTTTATAATAAGAAATATTAGCCTGTAATCCCAGCATTTAGGGAAGCTGAGACAGGAGAATCACAAGTTCAAAGCCAGCCTCAGCAACAGCAAGGTGCTAAGCAACTCAGTGAGACCCTGTCTCTACATAAAACACAAAATAGGGCTGGGGATGTGACTCAGTGGTCGAGTGTCCCTGAGTTCAATCTCCAGTACCCCTCCCCCAAAAAGAAAGAAATATTGTAATGGGTTTTTTGTTTAAGAAACTTGTGATATGTAACACATAATATGCAATGATTATTTATTATACTTAATGGAAACTAGCTACCAACATGAAAAAAAAGTGCTATAACATCCTTATAGAAAGTTTTATATAAACACCCCTTTAACCAAAGCATATGTAATAAACACCTGTGTTTACTGTTTGAAAAACATTACAATCCCACCCCTCCCCCATTCATCCTTCTCCCTACCACTCCAATGCCCCCATTCCCCCCAACAGTGGTCCACTTTATACTTTAAATATAGCCCTACCACTGTGACTTTTGTTTAAAAGGGCATGTTATTTTCTCTTGCCCTTCCTAATCTCTCCCACTCCTTAATCTCAAAGGAAACAAGATTACCTTTCTTCACCATCCTAGGCAGAATTATCTGTCCTTGAACACATACCCACAACAGGAAATAAATAATTCGGACTCTGGGATGGCACTAGAAGATCTCAGAAATGACTATCTCCCAAATTAACAAGTGAATTACAACTCAGGACAGAGAACTCCTTGAATTACCTCTTTAAAAAAAACTCTGTTCCAAGCCAGCGCGGTGGTGCAATCCTGTAATCCCAGCACTTAGGGAGGCTGAGACAGGAGAATCGTGAGTTCAAAGCCAGCCTCAGCAATGGTGAGGCGCTAAGCAACTCAGTGAGACCCTGTCTCTATATAAAACACAAAATAGGGATAGGGAAGTGGCTCAGTAGTCGAGTGCCCCTGATTTCAATTCCCGGTACCAAAAGAAAAAACAAACAAACAAAAGCCTTTTCCCCTTGATGGGCAGAGTCACAACCTCTGGGACAGAAGTCTTCTGTACTTCTCGTTTGCTAGCAAAGTAATAAACCTTCCTTTTCCTTTTTCTCAAAACCATGTCCTCCTCATTGTCCTCCGCATAGAGGACAAGGACTGAGCTTTCGGCAACATTCCCTGAACCAGCATCATTTACTAATTTAAAAAATATTGCAGTGCAGAAGGCAGTAACATTGCTGGCTGATTTTCTCCAAGTCGCTAAGTTTCCCAAACAAGGGATTAGACTGACAGCTAATTTCTGTCCTGTAGCTAATGCTGGAACTAAACATGCTTTCAAAGTAAAAATCTACATATAGAAGCAATAGATGCTGTAATCAATAAAAACAAACAAAGACTCCTTTATTCCAGCTTCAAAAACCTTTGAAACTGAATTCTCCAGTTCCACTAGGATGACTAGAGGGGAGAAAAAAGATCAGGCCACACACTTGAATCCTTTTTTTAGGGGAAAGGAGAGACAAGAACAGAAATGAATTTTCAAGGCAAACAAAACACACCCCACTGAGAAAGGCATGTCCTGTCAAGGCTTCTGGAAGGACAGTCTTCTGCTTCCCCCACAGCAAGACTGAAACAATGCACAATGCCTTTCAATTTTTCAGCCTGGCCTTGCTCTGAAAATGCTCCTAGGGGACTGATTAGAGCTGGGGTGGGGGATGGAGTGGAAAGAGGCCTTCACTGAGGGGCTTGCCTTCTTGGCCTCTCCAGACACATTGCAAACTTCAGTATTAAAAATTCAGAATCCTGCCACACTCCTGTAAATCCTAGCTACTTAGGAGGCTGAGGCAAGAGGATCACAAGTTAGGAGCCAGCCATTGCAATTTAGCAAGGTTCTGTCTCAAAATAAAATTGCAAAAAGTGCCTTGGATGTAGCTCAGTGGTAGAGCACTTACCCAGCATGTGCACAGCTCTGGGTTCATTCCTCAGTACTGGGGGGGAAAATTCAGAGTCTTGATGTGATGAAAGATTCCAAACCAGGAGATCTAGAATATAAATGAAGAGTCTGCATTTCACTTATTTTTTAAGTTTTATAGTTTTCAGTGTGCAAATTCCTAAAAATGTATTTGAGTCTTTTTTTTAATTCTTTTTTTTTTTTTTTTTGGTCCTGGAGATTGAACTCAGGGGCACTCTGACCACTGAGCCACATCCCCAGCCCTATTTTGTGTTTTATGTAGAGACAGGGTCTCACTGAGTTGCTTAGCGTCTCGCCATTGCTGAGGCTGGCTTTGAACTTGCGATTCTCCTGTCTCAGCCTCCCTGTAATCCCTGTAATCCCTGGGATTACAGGCTTGAGCCACCGCGCCTGGCTGTATTTCTGAGTCTTTTGATCCTTTTGAGGCTTTTGTATGTGACATTGTTTTCTCAGTCTAATTTACAGATTGTTTATTATTCTGGTATATAAAAATACAACTGATTTTTGAATATTGATTTCTCTTTTCTTTTTGTTTTCTTTTTGTGCCAGGGATTGAACTCAGGGGTACTTACCTACTGAGCAACATCCTCAGCCCTTTTTATACTTTATTTTAAGACGAGGTCTTGCTAAGTTGCTCAGGGCCTTGCCAAGTTGCTAAGGCTGGCTTCGAACTTGTAATCCTCCTGTTGAAAGACCTGAGCTAAATAAACTCCATGACAGGCTTCAGACCCTCCAGAAAGACTAGTAGGCCTGAGTTTAGATCCCAGGAAAAGCCACACATTGCTCAAGGCTAAAGCCACTCTTGGACCACCCTCAGAGCAGCCAATCAAAAGAGGTTAAAAATTATATACCTGGCATTCCTGAGGTCTGAGTCAGAGTCTAGGAGACTATAGATACTTAGTACAAACTAGCCAATCACTCACTGCTTGCCCAAACCCCACGTGGGCCCTTTAAACTCACCTGTAGTTGGTCATTTTCAAAAGATTCTCTAAGGTCATGATTGGGTCCCGCCAAATGTAATGAACACCCCCCCAGATTCTGAATGGTCAATATTGTCACCATAGGTGCTGTACAATTGTAATTGGTGCTTGTGTAATGATGTGATGCATAGGTCATGTCCACTGCCACCATCTGTCCCCTCCCCCTATAAAAACCTGCTCAGCCATTGTTTGAGGCCGCACCTTCCCTACCCGCTGCATTGGTGAAGGTGTGTGGTCCCTGCTCAATCTTGTAATAAAGACCCCCTTTTGTGATTGCATGGGAATTGAACTCATGGTAGTCTCTGATGGTCTCCTGAGCTTGGGCATTACACTGTCTTAGCCTCCCCAAGGCTGAGGCACCACCACACTTGGAAAATATTGATCTCTTATCCTGAAATTTTGATTATTTATTAGCTGAAAAGATTTTTGCGTGTGTGTGGTTCATTAGAATTTCCTATGTACAAAGTCATTGCCATTGCAAGTGTAAATTTTATTTCTTCCTTTGCGATCTTCTTCAGGGATTGAACACAGGGGCATTTAACCACTGAGCCACATCCCCAGCACTTTTATATATTTTATTTAAAGACAAGGTCTTGCCAAGTAGCTCAGTGCCTCATTAATCTGCTGAGGCTGGCTTTGAACTCAAGATCCTCCTGCCTCAGGCTCTGGAATCCCTGGGTTCATAGGCCTGCACCACTAAGCCTGGCTCTCCTTTGCAATCTTTTTTTTGTTTTGGTACTGGGGATTAAACTCAGGGGCACTTGACCACTGAGCCACATTCCCAGCCCTATTTTGTGTCTTATGTAGAAACAAGGTCTCACTGAGTGGCTTAGTACCTTGCCATTGCTGAGGCTGGCTTTGAACTCGCGATTCTCCTGCCTCAGCCTCCCAAAGTGCAGGGATTACAGACGTGTGCCACTGTGCCTGGCTTCTCCTTTGCAACCTTGATTCCTTTTCTTTTTTATGCCTATTTGCCCTGACTAGAATATCTAGTACAAAGTTTAATAGAAATGATGAAAGCAAATATCTTTATTTTGTTCTTGATTTTAAGGGAAAAGCTTTCAGTTTTTCATCATGATGTTAACTATGGGTTTTTCACAGATTCCTTTAGTAGGCTAAGAAAGTTCCCTGCTGTAAAATTTGTTGTGTGTTTTTATCATGAAAGAGTGTTAGATTTTGTCAAGCATTTTTCTATGTATATTATTTTGTAGTTTTCTTTTCTCTATTTTTTGTTTTGCTTTGTTTTGTTTTTGGTACTGGGGATTGAACTCAGGGATACTCGACCACTGAGCCACATCTCCAGCCCTATTTTGTGTCTTATTTAGAGACAGGGTCTGACTGAGTTGCTTAGCGCCTCCCGGTTGCTAAGGCTGGCTTTGAACTCGCGATTCTCCTGTCTCTGCCTCTTGAGCTGCTGGGATTATAGGCGTGAACCACCATGCCAGGATTTCTTTTCTCTATTAATAAGGTACATTATGTTATCCGCGTGCAGTGGCACACGCCTGTAATCCCAGCACTTTGGGAGGCTGAGACAGGATAATTGCGAGTTCAAAGCCAGACTCAGCAATGGTGAGGTGCTTAGCAACTCAGCCAGACCCTGTATCTAAATAAGACACAAAATAGGGCTGGGATGTGGCTCAGTGGTCGAGTGCCCCTGAGTTCAATCCCTGATACCAAAAAAAAAGAAAACAAGAAAAATTTACATTATATTGACTAACTTAAGTGTCAAACCAACCTTGTACTTATGGGATAAATTCCACTTGATCCTTTTTATATGATACAGAAATTAGGTTTTCCAGCAAGGTATGGTGGTGCACATCTGTAATCCCAGTGACTCAGGAGGCTGAGGCAGGAGGATCACCCGTTCAAGGCCAGCCTCAGCAATTTAGAGAAGCCCTAATCAACTAAGACCGTATCTCAAAAGAAAAAATACAAAGTGTTGGAGATGTCACTAACTGGTAAAGTACCCCTGCATTTATGGGAGGTACCCATACCTCATTAAGGGGGTTCTTCCTACTCAGGAGGTTGTAGGCCACCTAAGAAATTAAAGTCTAGAATAATTAGTGAAGAACAGAAGACAAAAAGTCAGAAAAGATGGGTTTTTTGTTGTTGTTTGGGTTTTTCTTTTTTCTTTTTGGTACTGGGGATTGAACTCAGGGATACTCAACCACTGAGCCACATCCCCAGCCCTATTTTGTGTTTTATGTAGAGACAGGGTCTCACTGAGTTGCTTAGTTGCTTAGCACCTTGCTGTTGCTAAGGCTGGCTTTGAACTTGCAATTCTCCTGTCTCAGCCTCCCTAAGTGCTGGGATTACAAGGTTGAGCTACCCCGCCCAGCTAGAAAAGATGGTTTTAAAGGGAGCCTTGAGCACCTGAGAGTTCCAGCCCACACAGGAACTGGAGCTGGACAATTGGAAAATAGGTCCTGTGGTTTATTTAAGTGGGTATATCAAAGACAGGGATAAGGTTTCAGGGGTGGAGTCCTGCTTCAGGATATCTTGTTGATTGGCATCTTGGCAGGTCACACCTATCTCTATGAGAAGCTGTGTGGCTACAGCAGGTCACCCCATCTCCAGTGCTGTGTGGGACCGGGCACAGCTTGAATAGCGCTCACAATATGTCTAGGCAGTCTTAGCCATTGGAAATTTCCACTGGAAGTTCCCAGACACCAGATTCTCCTATTGACTGGCCTGCCAAGCCAGTATACTCTACACACAGCCCATGGATGGCTCTCGACATGCATTCATTCCAAGGAAGGAAGGAAGGAAGGAAGGGAAGGGAAGGAAAAAGAAAGAGAGAGATGGGGGGGGGGACACAAACAAACTTGGTTTTTCAGTATTTGCTGAGTTTTTTTTTTTTTGTACCAGGGATTGATCTCAAAGGCACTCAACCACTGAGCCACATCCCCAGCCCTATTTTGTATTTTATTTAGAGACAGGTCTCACTGAGTTTCTCAGCACCTGGCTTCTGCTGAGACTGGCTTTGAACTCACAATCCTCCTGCCTCAGCTTCCGGAGCCACTGGAGTTATAGGCATGCATCACCATGCCGGCCTTTGCTGAACATTTTTTTTTTTTTTGGTACTGGGGATTGAACTCAGGGGTACTCTACCACTGAGCCACATCCCCAGCCCTATTTTGTGTTTTATGTAGAGACAGGGTCTCACTGAGTTGCTTAGCGCCTCGCTGTTGCTGAGGCTGGCTTTGAACTTGCGATTCTCCTGTCTCAGCCTCCCTAAGTGCTGGGATTACAGGCTTGAGCCACCGCGCCCGGCTTTGCTGAACATTTTTGCACCTATATTCGTAAAGCTTTCTTTCTTTGTCATGTCTTTGGCTTTGTTATCAGAGAAAAACTGGCCTCAGAGAATGATTTGAGAAGTATTTCCTCTTCTTTATTTTTGGCAGTTTAAGATCTAGTCTTAGCTGTAATCCTACACTTTGGGAGGCTGAGACAGGAGAATCACAAGTTCAAAGCCAGCCTCAGCAATGGCGAGGCACTAAGCAACTCAGTGAGACCCTGTCTCTACATAAAACACAAAATAGGGCTGGGGATGTGGCTCAGTGGTCGAGTGCCCCTGAGTTCAATCCCTGGTACCCCGCACCCCCAAAAGATCTAGTATTAATTCATTATTATTATTATTATTATTATTATTATTATTATTTTGGTATTAGAGATTGAACTCGGGCACTCAACCACTGAACCACATCTACAGCTCTATTTTTTTTTGTGGGTTTTATGTAGAGACATGTTCTCACTGAGTTGCTTAGTGCCTCGCTATTGCTGAGGTGAGATTTGAACTAGCGATTCTCCTGTCTCAGCCTCCCTAAGTGCTGAGATTACAGTCTTGCGCCACAGTGCCTGGCTTAATTCTTCTTTAAACATGGCAGAATTCAGAGGTAAAGTCATCTGTGCCTCGGCTATTTTGTAAGTAGTTTTGATTATTAACTCTATATTTTTAGTTGTTGTAAATCTATTTAGATATTTTTGTCTTTCTAGCCAGTTTTGCTGGTTTGTATGTTTTTAGAAATTTTTATGTGTTAGCAGGTTTTGCTTCTTGTATCATGGCACTTAGCTTTAGGGTTATGTAATTGTTATATCTTCCTGAACAATTTACCATTTTATCCTTAAGAAGATAGGTTTATCTAACTTGTTGGTATACAATTATTTGTAGTATGTCTTTATAATCCATTTCATTTCTATAAGAATAATAGTAATGTCTCTTTTCTCCTGTTTTTAGTAATTTGAGTCTTCTTTTTCTGTCGTAGTCTGTATAAAATTTACATTGTGTTGATCTTTTCAAAAAAATAGCTTTCAACTTTGTTGATCTCTATTGTTTTTCTATTCTCCATATATTTCACTCTAACCTCTATTAACTTCCCTCTTCATGCTTTACAATTAGTTGTTTTTTTTTTTCTTTCTAGTTTTTTTTCTGGAAGATTGAGTTATTGATTAGAGTATTTTTCTTTTTTAATGTAAGTGTGCACTGTTTTTGCTCTATCCCATAAGGAGTAGTCTTGTTTTCGTTCACTTTATATTTTTTTGGATTTGGCTTTTTGGTTTTTTGTTTTTGTTTCTTTTTTTGGTACTAGATATTTAAACCAGGACTTTACTAGAAGCCACATCCCCAGACCCTTTTTTTTTTTTTTTTTTTTTTGGTTCCAGGTATTGAACAAGGGGCACTCAACCACTGGGCCACAACCCCAGCCCTATTTTGTGTTTTATGTAGAGACAGGGTCTCACTGAGATGCTTAGCGCCTTGCTGCCATTGCTGAGGCTGGCTTTGAACTTGTGATTCTCCTGTCTCAGCCTCCCAAACTGCTGGGATTACAAGCATGAGTCATCCTGCCCAGCTCCCAGACCTTTTTATTTTTTATTTTGTGACAAGGTCTTGCTGAATTGCTTAGGACCTCTCTAAATTGCTGAGGCTGGCCTTGAACCTGTGATCTTCCTTCCTCAGCCTCCAGAGTTGCTGGGATTTACAGGTATGTACCACTGTTCCCAGCTTTATTTCATAGTATTTTAAAAATTCTGTGATGTTTTCCACTCCTTATTTATTTAGGAACCTGTTTTTAAATTTTTACATATTTACAAATTTTCAAAATTTTCATATATTATTTTTCAATTTCAGCCCATTGTCATCAGAGAACTTACTTTATGTGGTTTGATCTTTTAAAATTTATTGAAATGTGTTTTATGGCCTGAAACATAATCTATCTTAGGATGTTGCATGTGCACTTGAGAGGAATGTGTTGGTTTTTTTTTGTTTTTTGGGGGGAGTTTTTTTTGGTACTGGAGATTGAACTCAGGGGCACTCGACCACTGAGCCGCATCCCCAGCCCTATTTTGTGTTTTATGTAGAGACAGGGTCTCACTGAGTTGCTTAGCGCCTCGCCGTTGCTGAGGCTGGCTTTGAACTTGCGATTCTCCTGTCTCAGCCTCCCTAAGTGCTGGGATTACAGGCTTGCGCCACCGCGCCTTGCTAGCACCTCCATATTTCTGAGGCTGGCTTTGAACTCCCAATTCTCTTGTCTCAGCCTCCCAAAGTGCTAGGATTACAGGCATATGCCACCACGTCCAGCTTCATTCATTTCTTTTTCCTTCATTCCTTTTTCTTTTTCTTTTTTTTCTCTTATGTCCTATTTAAGAAATGTTGGCTTCCTTGGAGTGCTTTTTACACAGTATTATTATGGCAATGGCTGACTAATACACTCAGCACTGCCAACTTGTCCAGAGCGGCTGTACTAACTTATCCTCAAATCAGCAGTGTTTTAACATTCCCATTGCTTTTCTGCTCCTTTGTTAGACTTTAAAACCTCTGACATGGTGATAAATGCAAAATGCACTTTTACTTTGGTTTGAGTGTTTATTTCCCTAATTACCATGAGATAAATAATATGTTTGGCTATTTGGGTTTATGCTTCTATACATTGGCTGTCAATTTCTTTTTTTTTTTTTTTTGGTACTGAGGATTGAACTCAGGGGTACTTGACCACTGAGTCACATCCCCAACCCTATTTTGTGTTTTATGTAGAGACAGGGTCTCAGCCGGACGCGGTGGCTCAAGCCTGTAATCCCAGTACTTAGGGAGGCTGAGACAGGAGAATCGCGAGTTCAAAGCCAGCCTCAGCAATGGCGAGGCGCTAAGCAACTCAGTGAGACCCTGTCTCTACATAAAACACAAAATAGGGCTGGGGATGTGGCTCAGTGGTAGAGTACCCCTGAGTTCAATCCCCAGTACCAAAA
>CM053405.1:51086897-51106387 GCA_028644305.1 Xerus rutilus | reverse complement strand
AGCTGAACACAAACTTCACAGAAGAAGATATACAATCCATCAACAGACATATGAAAAAATGTTGAACATCTCTAGCAATCAGAGAAATGCAAATCAAAACTACACTAAGATTTCATCTCACACCAGTCAGAATGGCAACTATGAAGAATACAAACAACAGTAAGTGTTGGCGAGATTGTGGGGAAAAAGGCACGCTCATACATTGCTGGTGGAACTGCAAATTGGTACAACCAATCTGGAAAGCAGTATGGAGATTCCTTAGAAAACTTGGAATGGAACCACCATTTGAGCCTGCTATCCCACTCCTTGGTCTATACACAGAAGACTTAAAAATAGCAAACTACAGTGCTGCAGACACTTCAATGTTTATAGCAGCTCAATTCACAATAGCTAAACTGTGGAACCAACCTAGATGCCCTTCAATAGATGACTGGATAAAGAAACTTGGTATATATATACACAATGGAATATTACTCAGCAATAAAAGAGAATAAATTTATGGCATTTGCAGGTAAATGGATGGAGCTGGAGAATATCATGCTAAGTGAAGTAAGCCAATCTCAGAAAACCAAATGCCGAATGTACTTGTTGATAAGTGGATGCTGATCCATAATGTGGGGAAGGTCATGGGAACAAATGTAGGAACTCTGTTTACAGGGGGGTAAGGGGGGAGGGGGCATGGGGACAGTAAAGGTGGTGGAATATAATGGTCATCATAGCCCTAACTTTATGTATGACTGCATATATGTTGTGAGTCTATACAACTTACAACTAGAGAATTGATATGTTATCCTCTATCTATGTACAATGAATCAAATTGCACTCTGTTATCATGTAAGCCTAAATAGAACAAATAAATAAATTAAATATGAAAAAATATAAATATATTTACTGAAAAAAAAGAAAGAAATATAATTGATAAAGGCTAGAACACGGCAAAAAGAAATGCCATCCCTTTGTAATCAAAAGCTTGGTCCCTGTCCCCAATGCTAAACAATGCCAATTTAATAATGAGGATACGGTTTTGATTATAAGGGAAAAGAAGATTTACTGCTTTGCTAGTGAAGGAGAAACACAAGGGACTCCTGTCCCAAAGGCAGTGACTCTCTAGATTAGGAGGGACAGGGGATTTTTAAAGGGACTTCAAGGGTTACATTCCAGGTGTGCTGTGGTAGGGGGTCCCCAGGGCGCTGTGATGGCACGTTAGGATTCACTT
The DNA here is from genome assembly GCA_028644305.1 of Xerus rutilus. Classification (NCBI taxonomy): domain Eukaryota; kingdom Metazoa; phylum Chordata; class Mammalia; order Rodentia; family Sciuridae; genus Xerus; species Xerus rutilus. Next base: position 51,105,171 of record CM053405.1, on the reverse strand, counting down.
GTTAATTTGGGAAATATTCACTTTCCAGATCCTCAGCAGGCATCTCCTTCCTGTAGTGGGTGTGCTCTAGGGCAGTTAACTAGGGGAAGAAAAGATTATGCTGTCTCCTTAATCTTTTTTTTTTTTTTTTTTTTTTTGGTACCAGGGATTGAACTCAGGGGCACTCAACCACTGAGCCACATCCCCAGCCCCATTTTGTGTTTTATGTAGAGACAGGGTCTCACTGAGTTGCTTAGTGTCTCGCCCGTTGCTGAGGCTGGCTTTGAACTCGCAATTCTCCTGTCTCAGCCTCCCAAAGTGCTGGGATTACAAGCGTGAGCCACCGCACCCAGCTGTCTCCTTAATCTTGTTAGGTAGGGGAAGAGAGGAGAAGAGAGGAAACCACATTTTAAAAAATAAATAAATAAACCTTAGAGCCAGGCATGGTGGTGCAAGCCTGTAATCCCAGCACTTAGGGAGACTGAGACAGGAGAATTGTGAGTTCAAAGCCAGCCTCAGCAACGGCGAGGCGCTAACCAACTCTGTGAGACCCTGTCTCTACATAAAACACAAAATAGGGCTGGGGATGCGGCTCAGTGGTCTTGTCCCTCTTGGTTCAATCTCCAGTACCAAAAAACAACAACAGAAAATAACCTTAGAACAATGAGGACTATATTTAGAAGGTGAAGGGACCATTGTTACACCTGAAACAAAGTGGTTTGGGAACACTGAGGAGCTAACTCTAGCAGAGGCCAGGAATGGGGAGGCTTCTTGGAGAAATCAGGATTCAAACTCAGTCTTGAAGGATGAGCAGTATTCACTAAGTGAAGAAGTTGAGGCAGTGGGCAGATTCCAGGTGTTTGCAAAGCCTCAGCAATAAAAAAGTGTATACAATCCACACCTATTTTCTTCTGGATCTACTGCAAGGAACTCCAGCCTGATCTCCAGCTTGTACCCATCTCCACCCTCCTACAGGCCAGCCACTCACTGCCATCCTCAGTCCTAGACTGCTGCCATGGCTCCCAGATTTTCATAAAACATTGGACATTTCATTAAGATTGCAAAATTTGTTATCCTGAATCTGCATAATAGTCTCTATATTTTTATGCTTTTGAGTTTTTTGTTCTGTTTTGTTGGTACCAGGGATTGAAGCCAGAAGCACTTTACCACTGAGCCATATCCCCAGTCCTTTTTATTTTTTCTATTTTTTAGTTACAGATGGACTCAATGTCTTTATTTTATCTATTTATTTTTATGTGGTGCTGAGGATCGAACCCAGTGCCTCACATGTGCAAGACAAGTGCTCTGCCACTGAGCCACAACCTCAGCCCCTTTTTATTTTTTATTTTGAGACAGGGTCTTGCTAACTTGCTTAGGGCCTTGCTAAATTGCTGAGGCTAACTTTGAACTTGGGTTTCTCCTACCTTGGCCTCCCATGCTACCATGCATGGCTGAGTTTTTTATATTATAAAATTAATGTGTACTCTTGTATCAGATTTAAGTTTGGGGAAGTATCTCTCTGTTTCTCTCTGTGTTTTTCTGTGGTGATTTCTCTCTATAACAGCATACATGTATATTATAGGCAAACATACATATGTAATAAATATGCATGTATATCACTCTTTTGTATATATGTACACACCAGACTGTACATATGTATACTTGTATGTGCATGTGTGTTTATATATATGTTACATTGTATATATTTATGTGTGTGTATACATATGTATAAATACACACTCAGTTATAGGAGTGATCTAAGCAATTATTTATGCACATATTTGAAAATCTTTCTAATATCTCTAAATACAGTGTTATCTATTTAGCTATACATGTACAATATATTTCTATTAGGGGGCTGTGTGTTTGCTCTCAAAAGTATTGTTTTGTTCATAAAGTGAAGTGGTCCCTTGAGTAGCACCTTTTTCTTTCTTCACATCACATTCCAGGCTAGGTGCGAGTTCTTCACCTGCTGTACAAACCCCTGTGCTCAGGCCTCTACTTCCCTCCATCTCTACCAGGCTTTTCAGCCACTCTGACCACTTTTCAGAGGGATCTACAGGGATCTACAGAGGAGTCCACTCTCCTACAAACTGGAGTCCTTTCAGCATTATCATCATTATTTTTTAAGATTAATATGTCAAGCTGGGCATGGTGGCTCAAGCCTGTAATCCCAGCACTTAGGGAGGCTGAGACAGGAGAATCGTGAGTTCAAAGCCAGCCTCAGCAATGGAAAGGTGCTAAGCAACTCAGTGAGACCCTGTCTCTACATAAAACACAAAGTAGGGCTGGGGATGTGGCTCAGTGGTTGAGTAGCCCTGAGTTCAATCCCCAGTACCAAAAAAAAAAAGATTAATATGTCAACTTGACTCTTCTTACAGTGATAGCAAAAGACCTTAGGGGAAGCGATGCAAAAGCCAGTGTGAGCATGCAGAGAGGGAGTCAAGGGGTGGTGCTCCCTCCCCCATGCCCAGAGCCTGAGCCCACCCTCCCAGGCTGTCTCCTTCCTGTTGTTTTGACACTGCTACAGTCATTGAAAGCTTTATAAACTGCTCTGTGGTCCTTGCACAAGTCCAGTGGTTTCACATCTCTGTGCTTTTAGATATTCTCATGGCTCAGGCTGGTAAAGGGTTAACTGCCAGAGTCTTCTAGGCAAACTCTGATTGTCTTTCAGAACTGAGGCTGTACAAAACTGTTGTTTCTCTTCTTTTCCTTTTTTCTTTTTTTTTTTTTGGCACCAGGGATTGAACTCAGGGGCACTCGACCACTGAGCCGCATCCCCAGCCCTATTTTGTGTTTTATGTAGAGACAGGGTCTCACTGAGTTGCTTAGCGCCTCGCCATTGCCGAGGCTGGCTTTGAACTCGCAATTCTCTGGTCTCAGCCTCCCAAACTATTGGGATTACAGGCATGTACCACCACATCCAGCTTCCAAAACTGTTTTTTCTGATTGGAGGTCACAGTGAAACATCACCCAGTGATATAGAAGTAGCACTGCCACAGAATAAAACAAACCAACCCTGGGCCGTGGTTTAGTGGGATTAGTTCTCTGGAGAAGAAAACCAAGCAATTATGTCTAAATATGTGACTGAAGCATATAGTAGGCCTCAAAATAAAAAGAGAGAAAGAAAGTGATGTTGGGTAATCTTAGGAACAGGGAGGGAAATAACTGTAATTTAGTAAACAGACACACAATTAATTACATTGGCCTTATTTACAGTAAGACCATATAAAATTTGTCCAGGAAACCCAAGGACCACAGGGAGTGGGGTAGAGGATAGGTGGTAACATAGAGGCAAAGGTTGGCAGGTTGAAAAATTACACATTATTAATTTTCATTATTATTATAAATTATCCTAGCATGTGAATCAATTATAATTTGTCTTCTGTTAGTACAAATTAAGAGGGTTTCCGTCAGCTCGCCATCATAAACAAGGCTCCGTGGGCATTTTTTGTCCAGGTGTCCTTGTACTCATGAGCTCATATTTTCTAGGTATGCATTTAGGAGTGGCATTACTGAATCATGAAGTGTGAGTCCATTCAACATTACTAGATAAAGGCAAATTGCTCCTCAAAGTGGTTGTGGCAATTAATGCAGCCACCACCTGTGTGATAATGTTCCAGTTGTTCTGCATTCTTATCAATGCATGATATTATCATACTTAAATGTTTGACAGATGTAACAGAAATGCTATCTCATTATCACTTTACTTTTTATTTCTGTGATTAGAAAGCAAAGCCAGGCATGGTAGTACACACCTGTTATTTCAGCTACTGGGGAGGCTGAGGCAGGAGGATCACAAGTTCAAAGCCAGCCTCAGCAACTTACTGAGGCCTTAAGCAACTCAGTGAGACCATGTATCTAAGTAAAATACAAAAAAGGGTTGGGGATGTGGCTCAGTGGTTAAGTGCCTCTGGGTTTAATCCCTGGTGCCAAAAAACAAAAAAATAAAAAGGGCTAGGGATGTGGCTTAGTAGTGGAGCACCTATCTAGAGTGAACATGGCCCTGAGTTCAATCAGTACTGCAGCAAAACAACAGTGCCTAATATGTAGAGAGCACTACAAAACTTAAATGATATTTTAATTTTTGTTATTCCCCCTCCCATTTTCTTTCTTATGATCATTTCTTCTTCTTTTTCCTCTCTTTTTAAAAAAAATTTTTAGATGTTGATGGACCTTTATTTTATTCATTTATTTTATATGTGGTGCTGAGAATTGAACCCAGTGCCTCACACATGCAAGGCAAGTGCTCTGCCACTGAGCCACAACCCCAGCCCCTCTCTTCTTTTCTTACAATGTTTTATTTTTCCCCCATATTTTTATTTCCCCCCTCCCTTCCTACCCCTGCTTCTTTTTTTAAAAACGCTGATATTTTACATATATTCCAGAACTATTTTTCTTTCACTCTTACAAAGCTACTGGCCCCAACACATGAATGGTTGTTTTACCATGTCTGTTCAGTGAACTGAGCTGATTGGCTGTTCTGTGAAATCAAACCTTACACATTATATCAGCTAAGTACTGTAGTCATCTTGCAATGTCACTCTTAGTGATTAAAATCACTTTCAGGCTCCTTCTGCTCTATTGAGGACATTGTTATAGTTGGGAAAATTTCATGGTTACTAAAGGAGAAATAGTCCCCATACAATAAAAGTACTGGCCAAGACAGAGCAGCCCTGTCCAGACGCGTGGAGATCAAGATGGGCTGTAAGCCACAGACACAGAACAACTTAGCTAAAGCAAATGCTGGGCAGATTCCAAAGCTGCTTCCTGGTGAAAAGTCCTGCTTGGCCTAGGAGCCCTGGGACTCCCTTCTCTATGGAGTGCTAGTGGTCTTCTGCCCAGCCAGGAATATTGATTAAGCATTTCAGCTCTCATGATTAAACCTAATAAATTTCTTGGGATTTACAAAGAATGTTTGTACTCCAAATCCTCCTCAGAGAATATATGTAGCATTTCCTGCCTTTCAATTTATATCAGAAATCTAGTTTAAGAGGTAATACTCAGGGAAGGTTACCTATAGTTTTCCAAAAATTGTTAGGTCATGAAATCCTTATTCTAAGGCAGTATTATTCAGAAGTTACTCTAGTGGAAATGGAAATGGGACATTGGGAACACTATGGTTTCATAAAGGAATGGGTATTCTTATTTCTTTTCAAAAGTGAAAGTCATATAATAGAATAAATACACCTTATTTCCCTGGTCAGGAAACTCAACTCCCAACTTAAATTTCACTCATAGGTTCTGTATTAATGTTTATCATTAGCACATATAGATTATATTTTTCCCTTGGACCTATTTCCTATCTCTGTTTTCCTAACTAAATATTTATGTCTCAAATGTCTATCTCCAGTCCCGATCACTCCTTAAAGATTCAGAATCACTTACCATCTGCCTTCTCAAAATATCATTTGGGACGTTCATTTTCACACTCAAAATGCCTAAAACTGCATTTAATTTCCCACCTAAAAAAAACAAACAAAACTCAGGTCTCTTCTCCCAACCTCCCAAAATGTTAATACCATCCATCCAATAGCCCAAATGGGAAATTAGCTATCCTTGATTCTTCTCTTTTTCTTACCATCTACATCTGTCAGGGTGTGCTAGGTTGTGCTACAGTAACCAATAATCCCTAACTCTCAGTGACTTACAGCAGAAGATTATTTCTTACTCTGACTACTAAGTTAGAGCTAGAGGCTCTGCTTTACTTTACCCAATCAATTCTAGGATCTGGGATGATAGAATGGCCACAATTTGCAGCATTATATGTCACCACATATAAGAAAAAGATATGTGTCACCACATATCTTATGTGTCACCACATATAAGGAAAAACGCTCTAAAGAGTTGTTTTTTTGTTTTTGTTTTTGTTTTTGTTTTTGAGTACTGGGGATTAGAACTCAGGGATACTCACCACTGAACCACATCCTCAGCCCTGTTTTGTGTAGAGACAAGGTCTTACTGAGCTGCTTAGTGCCTCGCCCTTGCTGAGGCTGGCTTTGAACTCATGGTTCTCCTGTCTCAGCCTCCCAAAGTGCTGGGATTACAGGCTTGCACCACCGCACCCAGCTTATTAAGAAGTTTTGCCAGGAAAAAACTAAAAGGAAATGAGAGAGACAGAAAGGAGGAAGAAGCCAAGCATGTAGTCAATATCTAAATCCCATAGTAGGTAATGTAGGTTCAATTCTACAGAGGAATTCTGGAGATAGTCATACCTTAGAGCAGTCTGGCTCAGGGAGAAGGAAGCTAGAATATTTGTACTTCTGTACCAGGAGTCATTTGCTAGGGCTCTCTCCAGGGAGATACAAATCCCAAATGTTTCTGGCGCTCCTTGTAGAGGCTGGCTGTTGGAAGTGTATGAAAACAAGAAAGGAATCTGGAAGCTTAAAGGTGGAACACTAGCCGGGCGTGGTGGCGCAAGTTTGTTATCCCAGCACTTAGGGAGGCTAAGACAGGAGAGTCACGAGTTCAAAGCCACCCCCAGCAATGGCGAGACACTAAGCAACTCAGTGAGACCCTGTCTCTATGTAAAACACAAAATAGGGCTGGGGATGTGGCTCAGTGGTCGAGTGCCCCTGAGTTCAATCCCCAGTACCAAGAAAAAAAAAAGTTAGAACACTGATAACATCTGATACACAAACCCTTCAATCCAAGAAATCACATTGCCCTACTAGTTCTGTGTCCCAAACATTTCCTAAATTGTTCCATTTTTCTCTTTCTTCAAGCTGCCTTCCCTTACAGGTACCCCTTGAGTCTATCATTCTTGATCTTCTGGACTGTTGCAACCAGGATACTGACCTGTACTTCTTTTTGATTTTTCTTTTTTCTTTTCTTTTCTTTTCCTTTCTTTTTGTTTTGTTTTGATACTAAGGATTTAACCCAGGGGCACTTTACCACTGAGCCACATCCCCAGCCCTATTTTGTGTTTTATGTAGAGACAGGGTCTCACTGAGTTGCTTAGTGCCTTGCCGCTGCTGAGGCTGGCTTTGAACTCGCGATTCTCCGGTCTCAGCCTCCCAAAGTGCTGGGATTATAGGCGTGCATGCCATTCCTGGCTCAGGTTGTCTTTTTTTATCCAGGTGGCCTTTCCCAGGTGATACAACAAATTTGTCATGCACGCTTCTTATTCAAGACACAACCCCCATTTTACAAATGATAAAACTGAAAATCAGGAAAACGAAGTTAAGTAACTTGCTCAGAAATTCAGTTAGTCACTGGCAGAACCCAATTACAAATCTAATATATATTAAATATTCATACATATTATAAAAGCCTTTCCCATTATATTTCAATGTTTCTGGATTGTGATTAATCTGCCTGCTTTGTCTTACTACTCAATTCCATTAAGCTTCAAATTCAATTTGTTTAAAGCCAAATTTATCATCTTTCTTACTTTCCTCACCAAATGTCCTTGCTCCTGAGTTTCTAGTGTCAATATGGCCCTGCCACACTTTGCTGTCAGTCTTGACTCTTCCTTCTCTGTATTCATCTTATTTCCACAATTGTCATACTTCTGACTCCTAAGTGCCCATCAGTGCAGGTACGGCTGGCTTCATGTGTCCTAAGCTGTGCTATACAGAGTACTTGACAAGCACCCGTATGTGGGAGGTCCTGGAGCCAGGCCCAAAGAGGGCTCATTAGTAGTGGGTAGCATTCCAATGAAGCTGTGTGCTAAGAATGAGATCAGAATCCAGGAATGAAGCCAAAGTTGGATGGTCATTTTGCCAAGTGGGAAGTTTTTGGACATGCTTATAAGCCAAGAGAAAGAATCCAGTAGAGAGCGAGAGATTGACATGATGGAAATGAAAGAAACAGTAATGGATGGAGCAGTGTTCTGGGGTGTTATGAAAGGGATCACCATACATGTTTGGAAGACAGCTGGCTCTCATGATAGTGGTCCTGGTGGTAGAGAGATGTATTCCTGAGGTACAGTAGGTGTTCAAAATAGTATTGAATTTTTTTTTTTTTTTGGCACTAGGGATTGAACTCAGGAGTACTCGACCACTGAGCCACATCCCCAGCCCTATTTTGTGTTTTATGTAGAGACAGGGTCTCACTGAGTTGCTTAGCGCCTCATCGTTGCTGAGGCTGGCTTTGAACTCACGACTCTCCTGTCTCAGCCTCCCCAAATGCTGGGATTACAGGTGTGTGCCACCGCGCCCGGCTGTATTGAATGTTCTTTTTTTTGGTACTGGGGATTTGGACTTAGGGGCACTCGACCACTGAGCCACATCCCCAGCCCTATTTTGTGTTTTATGTAGAGACGAGGTCTCACTGAGTTGCTTAGCACCTCACCATTGCTGAGGCTGGGTTTGAACTCGTGATTCTCCTGTCTCAGCCTCCCTAAGTGCTGGGATTACAGGCTTGAGCCACCGCGCTCGGCTGTATTGAATGTTCTTAATGAAAATATCTGTCCCAGAGTCAGGATGTAGAGATGAGGCAACACACCTGGAAGATGAATTCCCTTATCTCTTCTTGGTAGGGTGGTTATCTTCTCTCACATTCTGAAATTCTTCCAGTTTTGGCACAAAAAGGCATCCTTGAAAAGCCCCCGAGGCATGGATGCTCTGGAGTGATCCCTTCTTGCAGCAGGCTCTCCTGCCATCTGCTCTGATGTGACACAGTGGAGGGGACTTGCCCAGAGCAATGCTGGACTTGGAGCCTCCAAAACTATAAGGAGTCAAGAGGAGTAGAATTAAAGGTTGGAGAACAAATTTGAGATTCTGAAATTGGATGGAGGCAGTATACAGCATCAGAGCCATCCTTATTCAGGAGAGAACATCAAGGATCAGTGGAATTATGACCCACTAAACAAGGAGGACTTGGAATTCAAAGACAAATCAGGTTTACCTGTTTGAATTTGCTCACATCCATGAGGATGAAGCAAGGCCACAGCAGTGTGGTCCTCCCTGCCTGAATCCCAGCAGAGCTGGCCACAGCGCCCTCTTCAGTTCTGCCGCCTCTAGTGTACCTTCAGGAGGGGCCTGTGAACCTGAAATCTTGGAACTCACAAGTGTTCCTCTGTAATCCCACCACTTAGGGAGGCAGAGACAGGAGAATCGTGAGTTCAAAGCCAGCCTCAGCAATGGCGAGGTGCTAAGCAACTCAGTGAGACCCTGTCTCTACATAAAACACAAAATAGGGCTGGGGATGTGGCTCAGTGGTCGAGTGCCCCTGAGTTCAATCTGTACCCAAAAAATAAATAAACGAATAAATAAATAAAAATTAAAAAAAAATAAAACACAAAATAGAGCTGGGGATGTGGCTTAGTAAGTCTAGTACCTCTGAGTTCAATCCCTGGTACCAAAAAAACAAAAAACAAAAAACAAAACAACCAAAAGTGCACCCAGCCAACTGAACATCCTAGCTTAGCCTTCCAACGTGCTGAGAACACCAACATTAACCTACAGCTGGGAAAAATTGTCTAACCCAAACCTGCTTTATAAATGGTAACATGATCGCCCCACTTATGCGGAGCTTGCCTCCCTGCTGCCCCCGCGTGGGCACCACCACCATAAGAAAGAGGATGTACCAATGCATTATTGCTAGCCTGGGTGAAGATCAAAATGATGAGAATGATTTCTACTGGATGCATATTGCTTTTTCACCTCCTAAAGGAGAAAAAGCATAAGTAGAAACATTATAAGTCAGGACTATATTATTTGGGCAGTAGACACACTTTCCTACTCAAAGCAGAATCCTTAAACCAGCCCATTGGCATCTCCTGGGAACTCCTGCTGCAAAATGTCAGCAAACAGGGGAGGAAGGATGAGGAAAGGGAGGACCTAGTGTGTGGTGTGGTTCATCATCCTGCTTTCCATCTCTGAATCTTTTCCAGAGTTTCCAAAAGTGCCATGGTGAAACAGAGCATCCAGAACTTGCTATTTCGATGGTATACAAATAGCAGTTCCTGACTATGATGACTCTATACTTTGGATCTGGATTTTCTGTACTTTCCCCTATAGCTAGACACCAACTCAAGAAATGGAGATATTTTAGTTTATCCATTGAAAAGATGTGAAGAAGCTTTATTTATTTTTGAGGTAAAAGGGATTGAACTCAGGGGAGCTTTATCAGAGAGCTACATCCTCAGCCCTTTTAATTTGGAGAGAGGTCTCATTAGATAGCGTAGGCTGGCCTTGAACTTGTAATCCTCCTGCCTTGGCCTCTCAAGTCGCCAGGATGGCAGGTGTAGTCACTGCAACTGACTACAAAAAATGATTTGAGAGGTCAACCTCTTTGTAAAATAGGGCAAACTACTCCACTCCTATAATGTTGGATATATTTGTATATACAAAACTCAGGCCATAAAATTTGGGGGGTTGGTACCAGGGATTGAAGTTGGTCACTCCACCACCAAGCTACATCCCCAGCCCTAAAATTTTTGGTACCAAGGATTGAACTCAGGGGGTACTCAACCACTGAGCCACATCCCCAGCCCTATTTTGTGTTTTATGTAGAGACAGAGTCTCACTGAATTGCTTAGCGCCTCACCATTGCTGAGGCTGGCTTTGAACCCACGATTCTCCTGTCTCAGCCTCCCAAAGTGCTGGGATTACAGGTGTGTGCCACTGTGCCTGGTTCTTCTTATTCTTGATATTCTGAAACATCCATGATACTAGACACTCAGAGAACCTTTTCAACCTCAAAGATCTGAGGCATTCAGTTCTAGAAAATCTTATATTGTTCCTTGGTAGATTTTCATCTTCCATTTTTTTTAATGTTTAATATTTTTTAGTTATACATGACAGTACAGTATATTTTGACATATCATACATACATGGAGTATAACTTTCCATCTTTGTGGTTGTACATGACGTGGAGTTACACTGGTTGTATATTCATATATGAACACAGGAAAGTTATGTCCAATTCATTCTACTTTCTTTCCCATTCCCATTCCCCTTCCCTTCCCTTCAACCCCCTTGTCCAATCCAGTGACACCTCCCCATGCGTATTGTATGTCATCATTCGCATATCAGAGACAACATTCGATCTTTACTTTTTGGGGGATTGGCTTATTTCACTCAGCATGATATGTCTTTATTTCCATCTATTTACTGGCAAATGCCATAATTTCATTCTTTATAGCTGAATAATATTCCACTGTGTATATGTCCCACATTTTCTTTCTCCATTTATCTGTTGAAGGGCATCTAGGTTGGTTCTACAGTTTAGCTATTATGAATTGAGCTGCTTTAAACATTGATGTGGCTGCATCACTGTAGGATGCTGATTTTAAGACCTTTGTATAAGCTGGGCATGGTGGTGCAAGCCTGTAATCCCAGCACTTTGGGAGGTTGAGACAGGAGAATCTTGTGTTCAAAGCCAGCCTCAGCAACGGCGAGGCGCTAAGCAACTCAGTGAGACCCTGTCTCTACATAAAACACAAAACAGGGCTGAGGATGTGGTTCAGTGGTCAAGTGTCCCTGAGTTCAATGCCCAGTACCCAAAAATAAATGAATGAATGAATGAATGAATAAAGAAAGAAAGAAAAGAAAAAGGAAAAACACATTCGCATAAAAAATAAATAAATAAATAAGTATGCACATGAATTGTGACCTGAACAATGGGGGGAAAATGAGAATATACCAAATGATCAAGTTCAAAGAATGGGCTGGGTGCAATGGCCTATAATTCCAGCAACTTGGGAGGCTGAGGCAGGAGGATCTCAAGTTCAAAACCAGCCTCAGCAACTCAGCAAGACTTTGTCTCTAAAAAAAAAAAAAGGGCTGGGGATGTGGATCAGTGATTTCGTGCCCCTGGGTTCAATTCCTGGTACCAAAAATAAAAGTTCAAAGAGTAGGAAAAATATATGTGTGGTGTGAGAGTGGGAAAGATGTGATGCCTTTCATCTCTCATCAGAAGGGTCATGGCTGACTCCTGGAACAAAAGACAGTTTAGCAAGGGAACAGCAGAGCAAATTGATTCAGTCAAGATTTGACACGAGGGGCTGGGGCTGGGCTCAGCCGTGGAGCACTTGTCTTGCACATGTAAGGCACTGGGTTCAATCCTCAGTACCACATAAAAATAAATAAAATAAATGTATTCATCTACAAATAAAAATATTTAAAAAAAAAAAGAGGAGCCGGGCGGGAGGCTGAGACAGGAGAAGCGCGAGTTCAAAGCCAGCCTCAGCAACGGCGAGGTGCTAAGCAACTCAGTGAGACCCTGTCTCTACATAAAACACAAAATAGGGCTGGGGATGTGGCTCAGTGGTCGAGTGCCCCTGAGTTCAATCCCTGGTACCAAAAAAAAAAAAAAAAAAGGTTTGGCATGATACAGGAGGCTTCTGAAATGAAGACTCGAAGACTCAGGAAAGGTGGTGACATCACCTGTAATCCTAGCTAGTCGGGAGGATGAGGCAGGAGGATTGCAAGTTTGAGGACAGCCTGTGCAGTTTAGTGAGGCTGTCTCAAAATAAAAGTTAAAAAGGGCTGGGGATGGAGCTCAGTGGTAGAGCAACCCTGGGTTCAATTCCCAAAACAAAAATAAACACACAAAAAGAGACTCAGGGAAAGCGGTGTGGTTAGTTTTGATGAAGAATAAACAGCCAGATAGAGACGTGATTGCACAAAAGGGCACGACAGGGAAATCCAGCAGGGCTTGTCTGTTCAGATTTTTCTGAGCCTCCCTGTGTGGCATTCTTTCCTTTCAGTGCAGGACAGGACCCCTTCTGGAATGAAAGTATGCTGACCTACTATCAGATAAAGCAGGTAAGGGATTTTTCTGTGTCCAGCTCTTACAGAGAAAAGTGAGGGAAAGTTAGAGTAATATTTCTAGGTTTTGTGGCCATCTTCAGAAGAGAGGGATTTCAGTTTCGACCGCATAGCTCAGGAAAGAGAAATTCTTAGTTTCCATGACTTGCCTTGGAGGAAAAAGGGGTGCAGAAGAAAGAAGAGCAGGAAAAGGTCAGAAAGAGGCTGCATCTGAAGTCCTGCAGCATCCTTCAGCTCAAAGTGCTCAGCACAGCAATGTGCCATACTTTGAGTACCATGTTCTGAAACGCAATAGTAAAGAAAATCCTATGCAGTACTATTAAAATAAACTTCAAATCAAGAAGAAAGCCAATTATAATATCTTAAGAAAGCCAAAGAAGTGCCAAGCACGGTGGCACACACCTGTAATCCCAGCAGCTCGGGAGGCTGAGGCAGGAAAGCCAGCCTCAGCAAAAATGAGGCGCTAAGCAACTCTGTGAGACTCTAGATAAAATACAAAATAGAACTGGGGATGTGGCTCATGGTTGAGTGCTTCTGAGTTTAATCTCCAGTACCAAAAGAAAAAGAAAAAAAGAAGCCAGGCGTGGTGACGCAAACCTGTAATCCCAGCACTTAGGAAGGCTAAGACAGGAGAATCGCGAGTTCAAAGCCAGCTGCAGCAAGGGCAAGGCTCTAAGCAACTCAGTGAGACCCTGTCTCTACATAAAACACAAAATAGGGCTGGGGATGTGGCTCAGTGGTTGAGTGCCCCTGAGTTCAATCTCCAGTACCAAAGAAAGAAAGAAAGAAAGAAAGCCAAAGCCAAAGAAACTCAACATCTAGATAAGGAGTAACAGCTGGGGTGTGGTGGTCTACACTTGTAATCCCAGCCACTAAGGAGGCCGAAGCAGGAGGATCACAGGTTTGATGCCAGCCTCAGCAATTTAGCAAGGCCTTAAACAAAATAGCAAGATCCCCCGCACTGTAGAGAGCCATCCGTGGGCTGTATGTGGACTATCGGCATCGCAGCCAGAGAGGGGATAGGTCTGGCATTGGGAACTCCCATGGCACCCTGACAGGGATAGACAGCCTGATACAGGTGAACTTCCCCCTCGGCTCTGCCAAAGATCCCACACAGCACTGGAAATGGGCTGACCTGCTATAGCCACACAGCCCTCTGAGATGGGTGTGACCTGCCCGGATGCCAATCAACCTGCTGACTGCAAGACATCAACCTGCTGAGGGCAAGACATCCAGAAGTAAGACTCTGCCCTTGAAACCTTATCTTTGCTTTTGATATACACCCTTAAATAAACCACGGGAGCCATTTTATTGTTGTTTAGCTCCAGCTTCTGTGTGAACTGGACCTATCAGGGGCTACACTTTTTTTTTTTTGGTACTGGAGATTGAACTCGGGGGCAATCGACCACTGAGCCACATCCCCAGCCCTATTTTGTGTTTTATGTAGAGAGAGGGTCTCACTGAGTTGCTTAGCACCTCATAGTTGCTGAGGCTGGCTTTGAACTCAGGATTCTCTTGTCTCAGCCTCCCTAAGTGCTGGGATTATAGGCTTGCGCCACTGCACTCGGCCGGGGCTACAACTTTTGAAACTATCTTTCTGACTTTATCTTTTGTTCTTTACTAATTATTCTAGGCTTTAATTTCTCAGGTGGCTTACATTCTCCTTGGTAGGAAAAAGAATCCCCCTCAAGGAGATGCTGGCTGTCTCCCCTTATTGTACCAACATACAAAATAAAAAATAAAAAGGCCTGGGGATGTGTCTCAGTGCTAGAGCATCCCTGGATTAAATCTCCAGAGCCTAAAACAAACAAACAGCAAAGGACAGCCTATGTGTAGGGTGAGATGGGGTTGCAGGTTCAAATTAGGAGAAGAGGTAATGTTTGACTTAAATCTAGGAAATGTGTTGGCCCCAAAGCACCCCTTTTTAGGTACAGAGCCATATTTAAAGACTCATAATATTCTAGTAGTCATTTATGAAAAAATTAAGTCCAAAGTCTCAGCTAAAGAAATCTCTCAGATGGATATACAACCTCACTAGACTGAGATAAGGTGTTTTATGGCAATCTTTTTACCATAGGAAAGTTAGAATTTAGTATAAAAAATAAAGTTACTCATATTTGGTTTTAGTTGTTTTTTGGGGGGAGGGGTGGCACTGGGGATTAGACTCAGGGGCACTTGGCCACTGAGCCACATCCCTAGCCCTATTTTCTTTAGAGACAGGGTCTCACTGAGTTGCTTAGTACCTCACCGTTACTGAGGCTGGCTTTGAACTCGTGATTCTCCTGTCTCAGCCTCCCAAAGTGCTGGGATTACAGGCGTATGCCACTGTACCCTGCTAAAGTCACTCAAATCTGTAAGCAAAAATAACCTGAACAGTTTTGGCACCATATGAAAGTACAAATAACTGGCATGAGAACAGACTTCATGGATCAGCTATGCCTTTTATTCAGCAGTGGAATCAGGCATGGGAGGAATCAGGAAAATGAGCCACTGGCCACAGGAGGAATCTGTGCTTACATATGTTACACACAGAGAGGTGACTTAATATTGATAGAGTGTGTCCGTTTGGGCACTCAGGAAACAGGTTGTGAGAATTTGAAGTTTGTTTTTACTGGGCAATGGATTTTTTTGGGTGGGGATTATAGCGGATTGAACTCAGGGGCACTCGACCACTGAGCCACATCCCCAGCCCTATTTTGTGTTTTATATAGAGACAGGGTCTCACTGAGTTGCTTAGTGTCTCGCTGTTGCTGAGGCTGGATTTGAACTTGCGATTCTCCTTCCAAGCTGCTGGGATTACAGGCATGTGCCACTGTGCCCAGCTGGGCAATGTTTTTGCTTGGAGAAGAATGGAGGGTTTGGGGGTGAGTGTTCAGTGCTTATCTCTTTCCCTTCAGGGTCCCACTGTCCTGGCACCAGGAAAGGATTTATTTGGGGAAGGGTCAATGCTTTTGCTTCCTCCCAGAGACTGCCATTTTAGGCTTGATGGATATCTCCTTTCTAAGGATTGTCTTGTCACTCTCTGGGTGATGTTTGCTTCCTTCCCAAGGATTGTCCTGTTATTGGGAAAGGATGTATTGGTGCCTTCTTCCTCACTCCCTCTTCCCAGGCCACACTATTTTGGAATTTGTCATTTTGTATATCTTACAATATCTATAATATTAATATACTAGTATCAAGATTTTTATATTAGTTCTCTATTGTTATATAACCAGTTACCACAAACATAATGGCTTGAAACATCAGCCATTCATTATCTTGTTACTTCTAAGGATCAGTCTAGGCTGGGTCTTCTCAGGCTCTTGTCAAGCTTCCTCAGTTGAGGAAGAATACACTTCTAAACTCATTGAGGCTGTTGACAGAAGTCATTTCTTTGCTGCTTTGTGACTGAGGACCCTGGCTTTTTGTTGGCTCTCAGCCAATGGGTCCCCTCAAGTTCTAGACTTCACAGTTCCTAGTGATTTCTCCAAATTGACTACTTACTTCATCAGGCACGTAAGGAGTATTTGCTATTTAATCTGATAAAATGGAGTCTTATAGAATATAATCACAGGAGTGACATTCCATCATCTTTTCCATATAACACAACCTAATCAAGAGATTGATATCAAAT
This sequence comes from Xerus rutilus, assembly GCA_028644305.1. NCBI lineage: Eukaryota > Metazoa > Chordata > Mammalia > Rodentia > Sciuridae > Xerus > Xerus rutilus. Next base: position 51,088,860 of record CM053405.1, on the reverse strand, counting down.
CACCTTTGACATATTCCATTGGTTAGAAGGAGGTCACAGGTCCTGTCTGCATTCAAGAGCAGGGGAGTCCACAAAAGGATGGACATCAGGAAACGGGAGATCACTGAAGCTCACCTGAGGGTCTGTTAGCCACAGGGAACAATCTGTATACAATTGGTACCAGGGATTGAATCCAGGGTCTTAACCATTGAACTTTTTATTTTTTATTTTGAGATAGACTCTTGCGAAGATGCTAAAGCTGGCCTTGAACTTGCAATTCTCCTGTCTTTGCCTCCCAAGTTACTGGGATTACAGGCATGTGCCGCCATGCCCAGCTAAAGTATTTCTAAACTGAGTGCAGGGGCACAGGCCTGTAATCCCAACTACTTGGGAGGCTGAGGCCAATTTGAGGGAAGTCTTAGCAACTTAGTGAGACCTTATCTCAAAGTAAAAGATAAAGTGGGCTGGGGACATAGGTCAGTGGTAGACGGCCCCTGGGTTCAAGTCCTAATACTGTCAGGGAGCATTTGACCTACACATTGCCATTTCAAAACATATCCTCCTTCTTAGAACAAGAGTCACTTCATGGTAACTCTGACTCAGCCTGACCTAAACTCCAGACAACACCGCATCATTACGCAAAGAAAGGGAATTGTTATCTGGAACTGAAATCCTGAGAAACACCTTATTCAACATGGCACAGTGACCACCAAAAAGAATGAAAGTGATGAACCCAAGGACCCTTCCCTGACAACCCTTTAGCATTGGCCTAACTGCAAAAATTCCCCCACTCCCTCACTCCCCCATAACTTCCCTATGCTGTAAGCAGAAGATGGGCTCCAGCTTCTGCTGGGACCACCCTCCACAGGTTTATCTCCTCTCTCTATTTCCCTCGTTTGGCTCCTTCCTTACAAGTAGCACAAAAATAAATTATTTAAAAAAGTATTTGTGATGTTTAGAGAAATTTGTCAGATTGGAGGATTGTGTCAATCACCTTTGTGTTGCTGAAGCAAGAATTAAAGACAGGTAGTCAGTGTTGCTGAATAATCTGGTTGGATTGCAAAGATGGAGGCCAGTTTGGGAAATTGAAGGCTGCCTCTGGGGGATTAAAAATGCCTCCAGAGCCCTTCCTCTACCCTTACCAAGAAAACCTGCTGGGCTCCAACCTGTTGCCAAGGTAACCTGTCCCAGGAATGGTTCCTCCCTGCAGGAAGTTGTAAAAGTCGTTGATTAATGCCTGCTAGACCCCTCCTTCCTTCCCAGATCACTCCACCTGTGGCCCTTCTCCCTCGCCCATTGGCTTCTCACCTTTTAGCCATCCCACTGGCATCTCCCGGGCCAGGTAAGGAGGAAGAGGGCAGGAGAACAAAGAAAACCTAAAATGCATAAAAGTATAAAAGGGGCAGGATTCTCCCACTTCTTGGGATACCAGGACACCAGCCATGGCCCTCTTCTCCCTCCCAGGAGAAGTCTGTGTTACTATTTTTTAAATAAAACTTGCTTTCTATGCTTGCCTCAATACACTTCTCTAATGATCAAACTTCAACATTTGAGGAAGCAGAACTCTCACTGATAATTGGGGGTATCATTGCTGTGACCAAAATGCCCAACAAGGACAATGTGAAGGAGGGAAAGTTTATTTGGAGATCACAGTTTCAGAGGCCTCAGTCCACGGATGACCAACTCCATTGCTTTGTGCCCAAGATAAGGCAACCCATCATGGCGGAGGGACACAGCAGAAGACAGTTGCTCAGCTCTTTTTTTTTGGTACCAGAGATTGAACTCAGGGGCACTCAACCACTGAGCCACATCCCCAGCCCTATTTTGTGTTTTATGTAGAGACAGTGTCTCACTGAGTTGCTTAGCGTCTTGTAATTGCTGAGGCTGGCTTTGAACTTACGATCCTCCTGTCTCAGCCTCCCAAAATTGCTGGGATTACAGGCGTGCGCCACTGCGCCTCAGCTCTTTTTTTTTTTTTTTTTTT
>CM053405.1:51030468-51076827 GCA_028644305.1 Xerus rutilus | reverse complement strand
GGGAATTCCTTTTTTTTTTTTTGGTACTGGAGATTGAACTCAGGGGCACTCGACCACTGAGCCACATCCCCAGCCCTATTTTGTGTTTTATGTAGAGACAGGGTCTCACTGAGTTGCACAGTGCCTTGCCATTGCTAAGGCTGGCTTTGAACTCGTGATTCTCCTGTCTCAGCCTCCCAAAGTGCTGGGATTACAGGTGTGCACCACTGCACCCGGCTAGGGAGTTCCTTAATGGAGAGCTCTGCATATACCTAAAGCAGTGTGGTTGCAATTTATAACACAATATATATCTTAATGAATCTTCAGTAGAAAACTAGAAGTTGGAGACTCTTTCAAAAACTTGAGTTTTTAAATTAAGACACCATACACATACATACTGTAAAATATCCAAGCAATGTGAAAAGGCCTAGTCCTCTATTCTGTCTCCAGAGGAAATTACACTGGCAGTCATGGGTATATTCCAATGGTATTTTACGGATATTAATGAATACAAACACACATCTGTCCCCCTTTATTAAGGTGCAAGTGAGAACAAACTTATACATACTCTTTGGTGCCATGTGATTTTAACAAAATCTAACAGGATGTCTAATAGATTTTTCTTTTCTTTTTTTTTTTGGTACTGGGGATTGAACTACTCAGGGGCACTTGACCACTGAGCCACATCTCTAGCCTATTTTGTTTTTTATGTAGTGACAGGGTCTCACTGAGTTGCTTAGCACCTCGCCATTGCTGAGGCTGGCTTTCAACTCATGATTCTCCTGTCTCAGCCTCCCAAAGTGCTGGGATTACAGGCTTGCGCCACCGCGCCTGGCTCTTTACTTTTTGTACTGGGAATTGAACCCAGGGGCACTTAACCATTGAGTCACATCCACATCCCTTTTTAAAAATTTTATTTAGAGACAGGGTCTCACTGAGTTGCTGAGGCTGGCTTTGAATTTGAAATCCTCCTGCGTCTCTGGGATTATAAGCATGTGCCACCATGCCTGGCTTAGACTTTTTTGGAGGGGGTGCTGGGGATTGAATTCAGGGAAACTCAACCACTGAGCCACATTCTCAGCCTTATTTTGTATTTTAATTTAGAGACAGGGTCTCACTGAGTTGCTAAAGTTGGCTTTGAAATTGCGACCCTCCTGCCTCAGCCTTCCAAACTGCTGGAATTATAGGCCTGTGCCACTGTGCCTGGCTCTGGCTTAGACTTTTTCATTTTTAACATAATAAGATTTTAGCAGAATTTTAAAAATAAACTGGAAAAAATTGAATTTCTGGCAATATAAGTAGATATCCTGAAATGTATTTTTCCTGTAAAAACATAAATGCTGCCTGGGCATGGTGGTGCACACCTGTAATCCCAGTGGTTTGGTAGGCTGAGACAGAAGGATTGGGAGCTGAAAGCCAGCCTCAGCAAAATGTGAGGTGCTAAGCAACTAAGTGAGACTGTCTCTAAATAAAACACAAAATAGGCTGGGGATGTGGCTCAGTGGTTGAGTGCCCCTGAGTTCAATCTCTGATACAAATAAAATCCCCTAAAATAAGTGCTAAATAAAATACAAAAAGTTTTTTTTTAAATTTTGTATTTCTTATTTTTATGATGGCTGAGAAGGTTAAAAGTGAGGGAAATACAAAAAGGGCAGGAACCCAGACAGGCCTGGAGTGAGTGCTGAAGTTGGTGGCTGTCCTGAGGGCATCTGCTTCTCTCCTGTGCCTCCAAATTTCTGCTTTTGTTTGTTTATTTTTTAATGTCATGACAAATTATACATAACATGAAGCACATAAGTCTAACCTCTTTCTTTCTGAGATGGGATCTCAGTATGTTGCCTAGCTGGTTTCCAACTCCTGGGCTCATAGGATCCTCCCATCTCAACCTCTCGAGTAACTGGGACCATGGGTGTGTTCCACCAGGCCAAGCTCACCCATTTTTAAGTCTTTTTCAAGTGGCATTAAGTACATTCGTCATGTTATGTCACTATCACTATTTTCGAAACCATATTACCTGCAACAGAAACTCTGTGACCTTTAAGCAGTACTCCCCGCCCTGCCTCCCAGCCAACCTACTGCTATTTCACTTTCTGCTTCTGAATTTGCCTTGAAGATACCTCATGTAGGTGGAATCTTGAGATCTTTTCCCTTTTGTATTGGCTTAGTTTCCTTAGCATAATGTTTTTAATGTTTTCCATTTTGTAGTTTCTCAGAATAATCAATCTTTTTTTTCCTTTTTTTTGGTCCTGGGGATTGAACTCAGGGGCACTCGACCACTGAGCCACATCCCCAGCCCTATTTTGTGTTTTATGTAGAGACAGGGTCTCACTGAGTTGCTTAGCACCTCGCGGTTGCTGAGGTTGGCTTTGAACTCGCGATTCTCCTGTCTCAGCCTCCCTAAGTGCTGGGATTACAGGCGTGCGCCACCGTGCCTGGCTAGAATGATCAGTCTTGTTGTGGCTCAATAACACTGCATCTTGTGTATATGCTGCATGTTGCTTAGCCATTCATCTGTCCACGGACACTTCAGTAATTACTAAATGTAAACAGATCAAACCCCAAGTAAAATACATAGATTAGCTGAGTGGATTTTTAAAAGATCGTCTATATGCTGTCAACAAGAGACTAACTTTACATCTTAGAACACACATAGCTGAAAGTGAAAGCATGGAAAGACATTCCACACAAATGTAAATCCCAAAGAGATCGAGGTGACCGTGCTTATATTAGACAAAACAGACTGTAGGACCAAACAACACCAGAGAAATAACAAATATAACAATAATGGAAGCACTAGAGTCTCAGCACCATGAGGATCCTGCTATGAACCTTCTTCAGTAATTCCCCTTTATCCTCGATTTCACTTTCTGAGGTTTCAGTTACCTAAGTCAACTGTAGTCCAAAAATAGTAAATCGAAAATTCCAGAAATAAACAATTCATGTTTTAAATTGCACAACCATTCTGAGAGTATGATGAAGTCTCGTGTGCCCTGTCCATCCCACTTAGGAAATGAAGTTGTGCAGCACATTGCACCACACACACCATCTGCCTGTTAGTTACTCAGTGGCCATCAGGATTATCAGGTCAACTGTCCTGTTACCACCGTGCTTGTGTTCAAACGCTTTCTCAATTCAATGGCCCCAAAGCATGTGATGCTGACAATTCAGATATGCCAAGGAGAAGCCACACTTTTTTTAAGTGAAAAGTGAACATTTATTCTAGGTCTATGTATACAGGAAAAAAATACAATGGATGGAGGGTTTAGGACTTTATGTTTCACAGATCTACTGGGACTCTTGGAATGTGTCTCCTGAGGAAAAGGGGGGCACTATGACATTCACAAGTTTGGAGGTGTTCATTTTTTTGGGGGGGGTACTGGAGATTGAACTCAGGGGCACTCAACCACTGAGCCACATCCCCAGCCCTATTTTGTGTTTTATGTAGAGACAGGGTCTCACTGAGTTGCTTACCCCCTCGCTGTTGCTAAAGCTGGCTTAGAACTCGGGATTCTCTTGTCTCAGCCTCCCTAAGTGCTAGGATTACAGGCTTGCAACACCACGCCCAGCTGGAGGTGTTCATTTTTTAAAAATAATTTTTAATTGTTGATGGACCATTATATTTATTTATATGCAGTGCTGAGGATCAAACCCAGTGCCTCACACATGCGAGGCAAGTGCTCTACCAATGAGCCACAACCCCAGCCCTTATTTTTTAAAAAAACATTCTTTTCCTTCTATTCAAATTGATTTAAAACTTTTATATAAACTTTAACATCGTAGGATGATTCCGTCTCTTTATGAAAATTAATTGTACAATCAAGTTCACCCAAGAAAATGTTGGCTAAACTAAAGAAATCACAGATAAAACATTTAACCAAAGGAACAGTTCAGGCAACACGAAAACAACGCTCTCATAGGAACTGCGCTCATTTCTGCAATGTCATTCCAGTCTATAGGTCTTCACGCTATGCCAATTTGTACCCAGGGTTTAATGACAGAAGAAGGAGAGATTGAAATACAGTTCATTATCATCAGAATCTTTTGCTGCCATAACTATTTTAGTTTTATCTGTAAGAGTCATCAGTCTGTTTAGGGGTGGGGAAGTGTCTGCAAGGGTGTCTTGGGTCTATTTTGGTTCTTTAAAAAGGGATGTCTTGAAGTTCTAAAGTGTGAGTTGTCTTTCATTAGTGTGCAGAATAATCACAATGTGAAGAATCATCATATTTTCCTTAATCCCCCAATCCTTTGCTGCTATCCACGTGATTTTTATGCATTAAAAGCACATTTTGGGAGGGGAGGAGAGGGGACATGGGGGCAGGAAAGTTGGTGGAATAAGATGGACATCATTGCCCTAGATACATGCATGACTGCACATATGGTGCGACTCTACATCATGTACAGCCAGAGAAATGAAAAGTTGTGCTCCATTTGTGTACAAATGAAATCAAAATGCATTCTGCTAGTTGGGGCAGTGGTGCACGCCTGTGCTCAAGAGGCTGAGACAGGAGAACTACAAGTTCAAAGCCAGCCTCAGCAATGGCGAGGCGCTAAGCAACTCGGTGAGACTCTGTTTCTACATAAAACACAAAATAGGGCTGGGGATGTGGCTCAGTGGTTGAGTGCCCTTGAGTCCAATCCTTAGTACCACGAAAAAAAAAAAAGCATTCTGCTGTCATGTATACTTAATCAGAATGAATGAATCAATCAAGCAACCAAAAAAATTTTTAAAAGTACATTTCAGCGGCTGGAGTTGTAGCTCAGAAGTAGAGTGCTTGCCTAGCAGGTGTGAGGTACTTGGTTTGATCCTCAGCACCACATAAAAATAAATAAATAAAATAAAGGTATTGTGTCCATCTACAACTAAAAAAATTTTTTTTCAGTACATTTCATGTGTCTTCAACTCTAAGTAAATTGAATGAAACTTACAGAATGAAAATTGCTTTGTTGTTGTATTTATTTTTTATTTTTTTGGTACTGGGGATTGAACTCAGGGGTACTTGACCACTGAGCCACATCCCTAGCTCTATTTTGTATTTTATTTAGAGACAAGGTCTCACTGAGTTGCTTAGCACCTCACCATTGCTGAGGCTGGCTTTGAACTCACAATTCTCCTGTCTCAGCTTCCTGAGCTGCTGGGATTACAGGCGTGTGCCATCGCCCCTGTCTGCTTTGTCTTTTTAAATGACCCATTTTCAAATTTCAGTGTTGAATAAATGTGTGATAAAACTATTTACATATACACTGAAAATAACTTTTTAATCTCATACTTTCAAAAGGTTTATTTAGAATTATGAATTGATATCATCTTAGTTTATGGGATGCAAATCTACATATCTTTACAACACTCTTCTAAATTATTAAGGTTGTACTAATATTTTTGGTTGTGAAAAGTGTTTTTCATCTTGTGGTTCATCCATTTTAACAAATGGCCTTACATTTAAAAATTGTAAAGAAATATATACCACAAATTTAGCAATCGAGGTGTTCATTTTGATGGTACTGCTCTGTGCCACTGAGCACAACTCTGTTCCACTGCTTTGGTGTCTACAAAGTAGAGATCAAATGACCAAAACGGTACACAGTACTGACCTCTACCCTCCCAAGAATTCAAAGAGAATCAAATATGGCTAAGACCGTTAGCAACCTCATGCACTAAAAAGAGAAAGATGTGTAAGATTTGTAGGTTACACAGGGAATTATTTTTTTCACCTCTAGATGGAGCAAGTAAAATGGCAATTTTTGTTTTTCAGGGTTTAGCTGCATGATTTCTAATACTAGTTAGCTAACTTTTTCTATATAATCATGTAAAAGGCATTCCTGACCTTATTGATCACAATTTGCTTAGTTTTTTTTTTCAAGTACTAGAGATTTAACCCAGGGGTGCTCTACCACTGAGCTGCATCTCCAGCCCTTTTTTTTTAAATGTTTATTTTTTAGTTGTAGGTGATAGAATATCTTTATTTTATTATTATGTGGTGCTAAGGATCGAACCCAGTGCCTTATGTGTACTAGGCAAGCACGCTACCACTGCGCCATAATCCCAGCCCCTCCAGCCCTTTTTGAGACAGGGTTCCAATAGGTTACCCAGGCTGATTTCAAACTTTGGAACTTCCTGCCTCGACCTCCAGAGTAGCTGGGATTACAGGTGTGTGCCACTGTGCCTGGCTGCTTAGTTTTTCAATACACTTATTTATGATTATAAGAATTTTAATAAATATGGAAGAGAAAATTTGCTAAAGGCTCTTAATTATCATTTCTTATCAGACTGAAATTTGTGTTTGTGTGTGTGTGCTCATGCATGCACATGCTGCTGGGGATGGAACCCAAGGCCTTGTGCATGCCAAGCACACACTTTGCCACTGAGCTACATTCTAGCTCCTTGATTTAAATTTTTAATGCAAAATAATTATATTATATACTATAAATTTTACTTAGTTTGACATAAAATTTAGTAAAATTGACTTAGAACATAATTCATCAGAAAAGATTTAGATTTGCTTAAAGTCAACATGTTATCATGAGTTGATTAAACTTTTTTTCTGTAAAAGGCCAGATAATAGTTCTTTAGTTAGGCTCTGTGCTAGAACAAAAGCAAGCATAGTTGATGTGTGCACAATGGATGTGGCAGTGCTCCTGTAAAGTCTTATTTGCAGAAAAGTGGTAGGCCCGGATTCCTTTACAGCTGTAGTTTGTTGATTCCTATTATTTAAGATAACAAGATTTAATATGGTCATATGGTTAGTCACCATCTAAGCATATAAGTGTTTAGATTTTAATGCTTCTGTTACTATGACATTATTTTATGTGATTTTCAGTCAAAATAAACTTTTCTTTTTGTACTGCAGATTTAACCTAGGGGTGCTTTACCTCTGAACTATATCCCCAGCCCTTTTTGTTTTGTATTTTGAGATAGTTGCTTAGGGACTTGCCAAGTTTCTGAGGCTGGTCTTGAACTTGTGATCTCTTGCCTCAGCCTCCCAAGCTGCAGGGATTACAGGCATGTACCACCATGCCTAACTTCAAAACAAACATTTTTTTTCCTTTTTTGGGTACTAGGGCTTGAATTCAGGGCCACTCAACCACTGCACCACATCTCCAGCCCTATTTTGTATTTTATTTAGATAAAAGGTCTCACTGAGTTGCTTAGCGCCTCACTGTTGCTGAGGCTGGCTTTGAACTCAGGATTCTCCTGTCTCAGTCTCCCAAAGTGCTGGGATTACAGGCATGTGCCACCACGCCTGACTTTATTTTCTTTTAATTGAACAAATAAATATTAGCTACTATGTGTTTGTCACTGAGCCCGGCTCAGTCCTCGATTTTTAATGACACATTTTGCTACAAACATGAAAGCAAGAGCTCTTATTAATCAAAATCTTCATTTTAGCCGAGCGTGGTGGCTCATGCTTGTAATACCAGCACTTAGGGAGGCTGAGACAGGAGAATCATGAGTTCAAAGCCAGCCTCAGCAAAGGTGAGGCGCTAAGCAACTCAGTGAGACCCTGTCTCTACATAAAACACAAAATCGGGCTGGGGATGTGGCTCAGTGGTCGACTACCCCTGAGTTAAACCTTGGTACCAAAAAAAAAAAATCTTCATTTTGATTAACTCTCCCTATATATATCGTAAGAATGAAATAATTTTACTGTCTCAAATACCTACCAAGAAACACTCCAATTTTTTTAAAAAAATTTTATTTTAAGACAAAGGACTATTGCTATTAGTAATAAAAACTAACATTTTCATAGTAGTCTACACTTTTTCAAAAAGAATTTTATATATACCAGTTTACTTTAATGATTAATGGTTTTCTGGGAAATTGGAATTTACTAAGTGATAAATCTGAGTAATTTGAAACTATGCAGATGTATTGTGATCCATTCAGAGATTGTGCTTTGTATTTATAAAGACATGCTTGAATCAATCTGAGAAATCCAGATCAATGCCTCCATGAGAAAGACACTCATCCTCCATTGCATAGACTTCATATATTTCCCTTACCTAACTAAGGCATTTTCCTCTTTTTCTATTTCTTTCCTCCCTCAATGCAGAGAGGGAAATACAAGGTCACCCCTCCACAGCCTTTTCCCTGCACTTTCTCAGTTCATACCAGGCTCGGGTTCCAGTGTGCCTGATGTTTTCGCCTTCACTTTTGGAATGACATACATTTTTAAAGAAAGCTTTGATTTTAACTCCTTGGTTTTGATGTAAGTAAATTATTATTGAGCCTTTGTGAGGTGCCCATCTTTTCTGAGTCAATGTCACTAGCTTGTCAATGGTTTACCAGTGGAATTCTGTGCTATTCACTGAAGCTCTTGGGAAAAGTGGGTCAACTTTTATTATATTGTAAAACTCAGTTTAACCCATTTTGCCCTGTTGTCCCAGATGTGAAACACCTATAAATACTTAAATGAACAACAAATAAAGCCGGACGCGGTGGCTCAAGCCTGTAATCCCAGCACTTAGGGAGGCTGAGACAGGAGAATCGCGAGTTCAAAGCCAGCCTCAGCAACAGCGAGGTGCTAAGCAACTCAGTGAGACCCTGTCTCTACATAAAACACAAAATAGGGCTGGGGATGTGGCTCAGTGGTCGAGTGCCCTTGAGTTCAGTCCCCAGTACCAAAAAAAAAAAAAAACAAAACAAAAAACAAAAAACAAAAAAAACAACAAATATACCACTAATGGTAACCTTAAAACAATTGTTTTTTTAGAAAAATAATAGATAAATGACTACAGCATTTGAATATATACATATACACTTCCATATGTACATGAAAACATATATATATAAGACATATGAGCTCTAGGTTGTAATTTCCAACCTAGTCTAATGTACCTGTGTCAATTTCATCAAAATATTTTCAGACTGAAAACTTGGGACTTAAGGGTTCTGTAGGTGAGACATGAACATGAAAATCAAAGCAGATATAGATTTAGGTACCTTGAGGAGCCTTACTCCCTCACCTGTCCCTGTCTACACAGCTCCTCCATACCCTGGCCTGAGGTAACTAGTTTTACTGGTTCTTCTATGTCCTTCCAGTGTGCACACACACAACATGCAAGAAATATATTCCTTATTCCCCTTTCTTACACAAAAACTATCGCATTATATCACAGAGGTCTCTTTTCACTATATGCAGAGCTGCTTCTTTCTATTTTACAGTGGTTTTTATATCGTCTAACTTTTCTTTTCTTTCTTTTTTTAAAATATTTTTTATAGTTGTTGATAGACCTTTATTTTATTTATATGTGGTGCTGAGAATCGAACCCAGTGCCTCACACATGCGAGGCAAGTGCTCTGCCACTGAGCCACAACCCCAGCGCCCTAACTTTTCTTTTTCATTTTCAGTGCTTGATTGTTTGCTTTTTAGGACTGAGGATTGAACGTGGGGGTGCTCTACCACTGAGCCCCATCCCCTGCCTTTTTTATTTTTTATTATTAGACAGGGTCTCACTAAGTTGCTTAGGGCCTCATTAAGTTGCTGAGACTGGCCTTGAGCCTGTGATCCTCCTCAGTCTGCAGAGTCGAGTTGCTGGGATTACAGGCGTGCACTACCATGCCTGGCAGTGCTTGTTTTTAAAGTTAAGAGTGTCCTTTATCTCTTTAGAAGTCTGTAGGTTTTACAACGGTATGAAAAAAATGCCTTGAGTTAGGGATTTAATTGACCACCTTAGAGCCATCTGCTAATTTATACACTATCCAACTGAACTTAGCTTTTCTATTCTAAAGTTGTTATCTGAATTTTCCTTCTTGGTTTTTGAAGTTAAACTCATTTGGAGTATTTGCACATTGTAGATTCCTGGAGGGACAATGTTTTAATTCACATGAGTGGGTTTTCTCTCTTTTTCTTTTTTTAACCCAGGGGTGCTTAACCACTAAGCCCCATCCCCAGCCTGTTATTTTATTTTATTTTGTTATTTTATTTTATTTTGAGACAGTTTTTGCTAAATTGCTTAGGGCCTTGCTAAATTGCTAAGGCTGGCTTTGAGCTTGCCATCCTCCTGCCTCGGCCTCTTGAGCCACTGGGATTAAAGGCATTGTTCCTGGCTACATGAGTGAGTTCTCTATTGGAAGACTTTAAAGTATGGCAGATTGGAGGAATAGATACTTTTGGAAAGAAGGTGATTCAAAAGTGGTTGATATTTTTTCTGGCTTCAATTTACAGAAACCTAATTTTAACTTGCTTAATACTAAAATAAATTCATTTACTCATATATCCAAACTGAAGACCTGGCAAAATAAGCATCAATGACCCTTGAAAACAGAGACTTGGATGCAGCTGAGACTTTCCCTGTTTCTCATCTCGGCTTCTCTCTTTGCATCAGCCTCATTCTGTTAAGCCAGCTTTTTCCATAGGACTAGAAATCAGAAATCCAGCTGCCTGCAGCTCTGAGGCTCACATCTCCCTTTTGACACCAGAGGTCTGTCATACTTCTCTTAGTACAAATTCAAAAAGATTTAAGAACGATTGACCCAGATTTTACAACATTCCCAGTCTGGATCAGTTTTTCATTGGTGGGGGGAGGGGTGCTATGATTATGATTGGCAGCTTCTAGCAACTGCTCTTAGTACACATAATCCTTCAGTCTTACCCGTAAATCATGGACAGACTGTTGCTGTACTCTCAGCTTCCTCCATTTCTCTCCCTGAGAGTATTCTCTGATTCAGGAGCATGCTCAGTCGTAATGGCGTAGATTAGAAGTGCCGAGAGTTGACGCATCTTTTAACAAATGACAGCTGGGCACAGGAAGATACCCCAGCTCCTCACTTCCTGGTGGGACAGTTCTGAAACATTTTATAGAGTTCATCAGAGGATGTTCAATGGGATTGAGCCCCAGGTAGCCATAGCAATAACCCACTCGACAATGCATTCTTTCTTGCTTGCTTGCTTTCTTCTTTCGGTACTGGGGATTAAACCCAGGGGTGCCTAACCACTGAGTCACATCCCTGGCCCTTTTTATTTTTCATTTAGAGACAAGGTCTCACTAAGTTGCTGAGGGCCTCGCTAAGTTGCTGAGGCTGGTTTTGAATTTGTAATCTTCTTGTCTCGGCTTCCCGAATGGCTGGGATAACAGGCAGGTAGGTGCCACTATGACCAGCTTAATAATATGCTTTTTATTGGCCTTTCCTCCTTCCTGTTTCACTTCCCAGCTCCTTCCCCATATTATCTGAGATTACCTCCCAAATATGCTACTTTCCCTGGAATCTTTGTTTCAGGATCTTCTTCTGGAGAAACTCAAACAAAGAAAGAGTCCCAAGCTAGAACTACCCTGGTGAAGGTGGAGGGAAGAATAGTTACTCAAAAGGAAGGATATATAGCTCTTACAAGGGGAAAAGGTACTGTGCGGACCAACAACAGACAACCAGGCTACTTACCTGTCAAATCTGTGCTGAATGATGAGCATTCCATCACCTTAGTTACAATCCAAATAACACATTGACCAGGAAGTAGGGTTGAGGGGGCCTGGGGTGGTAGCTCAGTGCTAGAGCATTTGTCTAGCACGTGTGAGGCACTGGGTTTGATTCTCAGCACCACGTAGAAATAAGTGAATGAAATAAAGGTCCATCAACATAAACTTTTTTTTTTTTTTTAAAGTAGGGTTGATTCCAAGGTAGGTGAATTCTTCAGGACACTAATGTATAGCTAGCTACTGATAGATCATAGGCTCACAATGTTTGGGCTGAATGGGATCTTATAGGTTAATATTTCTCCAGTTTCAGTAATTGGAGTTTCACCTTAGCAATTTTGTCATATATATGGATATATATTTTATATATTATATATATTTTGTTATATATATATTTTATAATTTTATCCAATATATATGCGTGCATGTATATATATACACATATATATAAACACACATATATATATACACATAACTTTTGAGAGGGGGTCCTAGGAACCGAACCCAGGACCTCGTGAATGCTAAGCACTTTGCCACTAAACAATACCCCCTATCTAAAGTTTTAATTGATTTATCATTTTTGTTACTAAAATGATTTTAAAAGAAACATTGAAATTTAAGAAAGAAAACATTTCATCATAAACAAAATCTAGGACTGCTGACCAGAGATAGAAGATACCCATACAAATAAGCATGAGACTATAAAAATTTAGCTGTTCTTTAAATATACTATCAAGATGTTTCATTCCATATGCAACTAATATATTTGAGAATTACTGAGAGAGCTTACCATCTTCTAAACCTGGCTTGAGAAGACTTCTAAGGGTTACTTAGGCATAGGTTATTTGATACAAATGAGTTTCCAGATGCTCAACTCTTTCCTAACATGCATCTGCTTCACAATGTGCCTGTAAGAGAGTCAAGTCCTCCTTGCCCGCCTCTTGTTCAAAATCCCTGCTATAGGGCTGAGATTGTGGCTCACTGGCAGAGCGCTTGCCTTGCACATGTGAGGCCCTGGGTTCGATCCTCAGCACCACATAAAAATAAATAAACAAAATAAAGACATTGTGTCCATGTATAACTAAAAAAAGTATTAAAAATTTTTTTAAAAATCCCTGCTATAATTATCAAGAATACAAGTAACAATAAATGTTGTCAAGGATGTGGGGAAAGGGTACACTCATTTTGCTGGTGGGACTACAAATTGGTGCAATCACTCTGGAAAGCAGTATGAAGATTCCTTAGAAAACTTGGAAGGGAACTACCATTTGACCTACTCATCCCACTCCTAGATTTATACTCAAAGGACTTATAATCAGCATACTACAGTGACACAGCCACATCGATGTTTATAGCAGCTCAGTTCACAATCACTAAACTATGGAACCAACCTAGGTGTCTTTCAACAGATGAATGGATAAAGAAATTGTGGTATATATACACAATGGTGTATTACTCATCCATAAAGAAGAATGAAATTATGGCATTTGCTCTTAAATGGATGGAACTGGAAATTATCATGCTAAGTGATATAAGCCAATCCCAAATAACTAAAAGTCGAATTTTCTCTCTGTGCAGATGCTAACACACAATGGGGAGGAGGTGGAGGGAAGAATAGAAGTTCACTGGATTAGACAAAGGGGAAGGAAGGAACAGGGTGGGGATGGGAATGGGAAAGACAGTGGAATGAATTGTACCTAACTTTCCTGTGTTCATATATGAATACACGACCACTGTAACTCCACATCACGTTCAACCATAAGAATAGGAAGTTATATTCCATGTATGTATGACATGTCAAAATACATTCTACTGTCATGTATAACTAAAAAGAACAAATAAAAAAAATTGAAAAGAAAAAAAAAAGAAGCCAGGCGCGGTGGTTTAAGCCTGTAATCCCAGCACTTAGGGAGGCTGAGACAGGAGAATCGCGAGTTCAAAGCCAACCTCAGCAATGGCGAGGCGCTCAGCAACTCAGTGAGACCTGTCTCTACATGAAACACAAAATAGGGCTGGGGATGTGGCTCAGTAGTAGAGTGCCCCTGAGTTCAATCTCCAGTACCAAAAAAAAAAAAACAAAAAAAACCCCATCCATTTGTCAGCCAGCTGGCTTCTAATACTTTCCTTATAACAAAACAGATGGATACAATTTAAAATAATTTTTGGTGTCGGGGTACATAGAATTTAGTGACATTTTTAAAAACTTCTTTCTATTGTTATTTTACATATTTATATGAATAAGTTTTCTTATGTCTCCAAAAACCAAATTAGGGATGAAATTGAATGCTATCTTATGCTTTAATAAGAAATATTCCTTCACAAAGACATGAATCGGGGGAAATAAAAAGCTGTTTTATTATTCCTTCAAGAGTTGTACTTCTATATCATTTTACCATTTTTTTTTTGTACTGGGGATTGAACCCAGGGGGCCTTAACTACTGACCCACATCTGTAGCCTTTTTAATTTTTTATTGGTCATCTTGTCATATTTCAATGTAATAAAAGTATGTATATAAGCTAAAAATTTTAAACAAATTTCTGTGATGATAAAGCTCTAAGTAGTTTTGGAAATTCTCAGATTTTATTATAATTATTAATTTATAATTGTCAAAAACAAATATTATAAATTTTGACAAAATTTGATTAAAAGTAAATGAACCAGGTGGGGTGGTGCACACCTGTAATGCCTATGGCTCTGGAGACTGAAGCAGGAGGATTGCAAGTTCGAAGCCAGCCTTAGCAACTTAGCAAGACCTGTGTAAATATGAAAAATAAAAAATAAAAAATGGGGATGTGGCTCAGTGGTTAAGTGCCCCTGGATTAAATCCCTGGTACAAAACAAACAAACAAAAAACCCAGAAAAACCAAAAAACTCAATACATACCGGATACTAGAAAAAAAACATCTTTTTAAAAAATTTTGTTCTTTTTAGACATACATGACAGTAGAATGTATTTTTTTTTTGGCACCAAGGATTAAACTCAGGGGTACTCTGACCACTGAGCCATATCCTTAGCCCTATTTTGTGCTTTATTTAGAGACAAGGACTCACTGAGTTGCTTAACACCTCACCATTGCTGAGGCTGGCTTTGAACTCGTAATTCTCCTGCCTCAGCCTCCCAAAGTGCTGGGATTACAGGCGTGTGCTACCTCGCCTGGCTTTTGTAACTATTTAAACTTAGGGTATAAACTGACATCTTTTGTAACTATTTAAACTTAGGGTATAAACTTTTTATCTGTTCATTAAAAAAAATCTGTGAGAGGGATGTTGCCTTGTAAAATTTTTTTAAATATCATACAAGCAAAATTATTTAAAACTCATTGCAAAAAAAAAATACCTCATATATGTAAGGATTTTTTTAAAAACTACCATTCATGAATTCTTACTGAAAATATTACTCAAATACATATTTCAGCTATCAGCATGATGACTCAAAATCAAGAACTCCAGATTGAGAAAATCAGAATATGAAAAAAGAAATGGAAAACTGAAACCAATCTACATCATAAAATCAAGTGGGAATGCCTGTAATCCCAGGACTTAGGGAGGCTGAGACAGGAGAATTGCAAGTTCAAAGCCAGCCTCAGCAATGACGAGGAGCTAAGCAACTCAGTGAGACCCTGTCTCTACATAAAACACAAAAAATAGGGCTGGGGATGTGGCTCAGTGATGGAGTACCCCTGAGTTCAATCTCCAGTACCCCCCCAAAAAATCAAGTGTGAATAACTGTACTAAAAATCTTCAGATTTTAACATTTTCAAAAACAAACTTCAAATGAATGCAAACAGCAAAGAAATTCTTGGAAAGAATTTAGAGGGTGAAAAGAAAATATTGTGGGCCTACAAAGTCGGTTTAAATAAATAATAATAGGAAAGTAGAGATGGACTAATAGATAGTAAATACTTGACAATTTTTTTTTTCTCTTTGGTACTGGGGATTGAACCTTAACGTCTGAGAGGAGATTAACTACTGAACTACATCCCCAGCCATTTTTATTTTTTATTTTGAGATAGTGTCTCACTAAGTTGCCTAGCCTTGAACTTGCCATCCTCCTGCCTCAGCCTCCTAAGTGGTTGGGATTGTAAGTATGCACCACTTCACCTAGCTGAACAAGTTTCTTAAGTGCACTGATTTACTGGCAGAGTATCTTATTACTGAGACCTTATTATATACCTCAAGTACTTGCATAGATGCTTGGACTATATCACTGAACAAAATGGTTAAGGATCCTAGCACATAATTTGGGATTCTCTGCTTGAAGAACATACATATATATATATTCCTACACACACACTCATACACACACACATACACACACACATATACACACACAGACACACATATAAATGTAGGAGAGGAAAAATAAAGAAAATTATTGTTTTTACTATCCTTATTAGGGATATGGACTTTTGAGCAGTTATTTAATATATAAAGTTGACTGTCAAATTATATAATGAAAAAGGGCCACCAAGTAATGCAAAAAGGGGGAGTGAAGCCGGGCACGGTGGCTCACGCTTGTAATCCCAGCACTTTGGGAGGCTGAGACAGGAGAATCGTGAGTTCAAAGCCAGCCTCAGCAATGGCAAGGTGCTAAGCAACTCAGTGAGACCCTGTCTCTACATAAAACACAAAATAGGGCTGGGGATGTGGCTCAGTGGTTGAGTGCCCCTGAGTTCAATCCCCACTACCAAAAAAAAGGGGGAGAGTGCTTTTGGAAACAACTAATATGAATGCATACACATCATACATGATTATTCTGTGAGATGAAGGGTATCTGAAGGCATGTAGCAAAATCTTCAATATTCATCCAAGGCAACACTTTTCTCAATGATAAAGTTCTGTTTCTTCAGATAACAGAGCTATGATATTAGTGGCTCTGTAAGTTGTCTGTAGCACTCAATTTTTTACCACTTCTGCTGGTATTTGAAAGTTTCTTTTTTGTTTTTGTTTTTGGTACCGTGGATTGAACTCAGGGGCACTTAACCACTAAGCCACATCACTTTTTTGTATTTCAAGTCAGTGAAACCCTGACTTGCTTAGTTTTTGTGAAACCCTGCATGAAATCAGAGCTGTAGCTCCAAACTTTAAGTCTTAGTATAAAAATATCTTCTCTTGTGATCCAGGGATCACTAGGAAAATGAGCAAGGGTCGTGTTTTTTCTTTTGTGAAGGGAAGAACTCATCAAGTGGTGGATATGCACCAATTGTGATTTGATGCAGAGGAAATACAGAGAACCGTCACATTTACATTTATATGACTTTAGGAGTAAAGGCAAACACTGCATTCCCATTTGCTGGCACGGGTTTGCACGCTGGAAACTAACTCATGGAAATTGCCAGTTTGCCTATCGTTCCTAACAGTGAGGCCTGAGGCTTTATAAAACAGAAGGTAATAACATCTTCCTGAACCACAATCACCATGTTGCTTTACTGTGTGTACAGATCCAGGAGGAATGAGACAAGATGGTGTTGCTTCTGCTAATGTGTGCTTCTATTTAAAGTAACACAACTTCTGTGGGTTTCAAAAAAGTAGACTTATGGGCTGGGGCTGTAGTTCAGTGGCAGAGCCCTTGCCTAGCATGTGTGAGGCACTGGGTTCGATCCTTAGCACCACATAAAAATAAACAAATAAAATAAAGGCATGCTGTTCATATACAACTACCAAAAAATTTTTAAAAATAGACTTATGACATCCAAGATTGGTTGTTATTGGTTCTCTAGCAACCTGTTTTCTTTACTCCTTGGAATGAATGTGGCAAAATAATAAAACGGTTCTTAAGCCATTAGTTGATATTTTCTATCTTTAAAATTTTTTTTCCTGCCTGGGGTTGTGGCTCAGTGGTAGAGTGCTTGCCTAGCACAGGTGAGGCACTGGGTTCGATCCTCAGCACCGCATACAAAAACAACAAAAATTTTTTTTTCCTTTTTTCTTTATTTGATAGTATTGTTGACATGTTGGTGATGTGTAGATGCCATCTGTCATCACCCAAGGTTTGGTCCTCATCCTCCCCGCTGCAGTGACTGATGATACCTTAGTAAACAGAAATGGTGCCTTGTGGCTGGTCTAGCCAGGTTGTTTTCCAAAGCTGGTGCTGGGAATATTTGACTGGAATGCGGTGTCTAGTAAGTTGGGGGCTATGTCCTTGGTTTACTGCCTTCCCTCTGCTTATTCTGCTGTTTGGATCATTTCTGCTGTTCACAAAGGGCCAGGTGTAATGCAAGGAGGCCTCTGGGGCTATGGCCCCTTCTTTTTTTCTTTTTTTTTTTTGGTACTAGAGATTGAACTCAGGGGCACTCGACCACTGAGCCACATCCCCAGCCCTATTTTGTGTTTTATGTAGAGACAGGGTCTCACTGAGTTGCTTAGCACCTCTCCGTTGCTAAGGCTGGCTTTGAACTTGCAATTCTCCTGTGTCAGCCTCACAAAGCACTGGGATTACAGGAGTGCGTGCACCACCGTGCCCAATTTGTGGCCTCTTCTTGGTGTCAGGTGGTTGTTGTTTGCTGTTTCAGAGTCAGACATCAACATGATGTGCACCTTGGCTTTCAGTTTTCTTGGGGATGTTGGGTTTGTTGCCCAAGAAACTGATATCACTGGAATTTAAGGCAGTGTGATTCTGTAGGAATCAGGGTGTATTCTAAATTCCACACTTTCTTCATTAACAACATACATAATTTAGCTGGGCATGGGAGTACACACCTATAGTCCCAGCAATCTGGGAGACTAACGCAGGAGGATTGTGAGTTCAAGACCAGCCTTGGCGATTTAGTGAGATTCTGTCTCAAAACAAAATATAAAAGGCTCTGGAGATGTAGCTTAGTGGTAAAGATTCCAGGGGAAGGAGTCTGGCGGGGGTGGGGGGAGTGGGCCACAGGAGAGAGGGAGAGGAAGGAAGAAAGGAAGGAGGGAAGAGAAGAAGGAGAATTTAGCAGGGTGCAGTGGTACAGGCCTGTATGTAGTCCAGCTGCTCTGAGTAGCTGATTCGATATCCTTCACTTTCTTCATTAAATAATACAAAGAATTTAGCTGGGCGTAGCAGTACACACCTTTAATCCCACAATTTGGGGGTCTGAGGCAGGAGTATTGCTCAAGCCCACAAGAGAAGACGAAGAAGGAAAAGGAGGAAGAGGAAGAGAAGGAGAACTGAAAGATAAAATTGCGTTGGTGTGCCATTGATGGACAAAAGAAGGCATTTTAACAAAAACACTTTCCTACTCCACCTCCATTTAATGCTAATCAAAACATACCATTCATTGTCTGTTTAGTAAAAACAATCAAACAACCCAAACCAAACACAATGATTTTATAATCAGACACATAAATGAATGGAGAAAGAGAAAATGAAATAGAGAAAATTAGTCATTGAGTTGTGGTGGGACCAAATTGTAGTTTTCTAACTGGGAATGTACTCTTGTCTGTAGAACAGAGTTTTGGGATCAAATAGCACTTACTCTTTTTGTTTTAAGTAGAAACCTCACTTTTTGCAGCCCAACATATGAATGGCGTCTTCTTCCTTCATTTCTGACCCTGCCATTCACACTAGGCTCCATGGCTGCACTGGGAGCCGCCTCTCAGGGGCTCATGGGCAGGCCTCATAGGTTCTTGTTGGCTGTCAGTACGAGGCTGTAGTTCCTTACTGCTAGAGCCCCTCCATAGGGCGCTTGAGGGTCTCCTGACAGCTGGTTTCCCCCAGAGTGGACTGGGTGTGAGGTTCTGACACAAAGACCCGAATTCTTGCTACAGTAATTCCTCTGGCCTGTTTTGTCATCTCCCATCCATTTTTTTTTGGCACCAGGAATTGAACTTAGGGGCACTCTGACCACCGAGCCACATCCCCAGCCCTATTTTGTGTTTTATGTAGAGACAGGGTCTCACTGAGTTGCTTAGCACCTTGCCATTGCTGAGGCTGGCTTTGAACTCGCGATTCTCCCGTCTGAGCCTCCTTAAGTGCTGGGATTACAGGCTTGCGCCATCGCACTCAGCTCCCATCCATTCTTGCCCATGGAAGGAGGAGAAGTTTCTGACTGGTGAATTTGGGGGAAGAAGCTAAACACGGTCAGTTTTCATTTCGGAGCAAGTGCATCCCTAGAATACATGTGTTCTAATTTGTTTTTGCCTAGACCAGAATAAAGGGATTGCTTTTTCTTTTTGAACTTGGGATTGAACTCGGGGCACTCAACCACTGAGCCACATCCCCAGCCCTATTTTGTATTTTATTTAGAGACAGAGTTTCATTGAGTTGCTTAGCACCTCGTTTTTGCTGAGGCTGGCTTTGAACTTGAGATCCTCCTGCCTCAGCTTCTTGAGCTTCTGGGATTACAGGCGTGTGCCACTGTGCCCGGCAAGGGCTTACTCTTTTGAGGAGCCCTTGACTGGTCCAGCTGTGCCAGTAACTGGGTGGGTAAATTCACTTCATTGAGGTGAGAAGTTGGAAGTCCGCGTGACTGTAGATCTAAAGTCACATTCTCCCATTGGCATTGCCAGCAATATTTTGAGTCTGGCTATATCGTTCTGTTTTTTTGTTGTGTTTTGTTTTTGTTTTTTGGTATGGGGGATTGAACCCAGGGGCGCTTGATCACTGAACCACATCCCCAGCCCTTTTTAATATTTTATTTATAGACAAAGTCTAAGTTGCTTAGGGCCTCGCTAAATTGCCGAGGCTGGCTTTGAACTTTCAACTCTCCTGCTTTAGCCTCCCAAGTCACTGGGATTATAGGCATGCGCCACCGCACCTGGCCTCTAGCTATATGGTTCTAATGGCAGCCATTCTGAACACCAGACAGGGAGATAAAGCCTCTTCAATATTCAAAACCTGTAGGAAGGGAATAAAACTAGAGCAATTCAGCTAGTAATCTGAAGAACTAAATTGTTTCACACTGGCTAAATAAATATTAACATTTTGAAGGACAAATTTTACTATCCTTAGAGCCTGAAAAGGTACTTTTAAGACTTCCTCTAGAGGGGTATCTAGGGAGAGAGGGCAAGGGAACAGGAGATAGAGAATTCTTTTCTTTCTGATACCTGGGATTGAACCCAGGGTCACTTAACCACTGAGCCCTATATTCAGCCCTTTTTATTTTTTATTTTGAGACAGGGTCTCCCTAAGTTGCTTAGGGACTTGCTAAATTGCTGAGGCTGGCCTTGAATTTGCCATCCTCCTGCCTCAGCTTCCCAGGTTGCTGGGATTATGGACATGTGCCACTGTATGTGGCAGAATCATTTTATCATTCTTGTCCTCAATTGTCCTGGGTAAATGTCTAGTGGTGATAACATTGTGAGAATGTGAGATACCAACAACATTGTGAGATATCTCACAACATTGTGAGATACCAACCAAATCCTAGCAGACTTGTTCATTCCAATTTCCACTTCTTGTTTTAATAATAATAATAACAACTATAATAATAGCACTTACTATTTTGGAGCACTTTTCCATGAGCTCATTGTTTCTGATACTGACATCAGCCCTAAAAAGTACATACTATAGGTTGAGCATCCTAATTAAAATTTCCAAAATCCAAAATAGTCCAAATTCTGAAACTTTTTGAGCAATAATGTAAAATCACAAATGGAAAATTCCACATCTGGCTTCACATGACAGGTCACAGTCCAAACATGGGTACACTTAAAAATATTGTATAAAATTACCTTCAGGCCATGTATACAAGTTGTATATGAAGCATAAGTGAATTTCATGTTTTGAGTCCCATCCCAGGATATCTCAGTATGCCCAGGCAAATATTTCAAAATCTGAAAATATTTGAAATCTGAAACATTTCTAGTTCAAGCATTTCTGATAAGGGATCCTCAACTTGTGTTTTCATTTTACAGGTGAAGATAAGAAGGCTCAGAAAGATGAAGAAACATTGTCCAAGCCACATAGCGTGGAGACTGGAACCCTGTCCTGCCTGGCCCTGACACCCATGCTCCTTGGATAGTGCTCTCTCCTCTTCCATGTGTGTCCCCCTCAGCTTTTCAGGCAGGGGAAGGCAGTTGAAGAAGAGGGTATTCTTGTTTCTAGAGGCTGACTTCTCCTTAATAAGGTTGTCCAAATAACCTAGAACTCAGGAGTCATCTTGCCCTTCCAACACCCCACCTCCTTCCCAGTCCCTTCCCAGCTGCGACACCATTCTTGCCTCTAACACAGTGTTGTGCCAAGAGGCCATCTGTTCAACCAGGAGGTGCTATCATCTTTATGGTCCTTTAATGTCCTTTGCTTAAGTAATAGAAATTGCATTCGACGGTGGAAGATGGGATTCTGTGTCTCCGAGGGACCATATCTACACTGCTATTTTGTCTTGCCATAGCAAAAGGAATTTGAAACAACTCTAACATGGAAAGGGAAAAGCAGCAATTCCCTTGAGAGGTGTGGAAGGCAGAATGATGATTCCCCAAAGATGTCCATGTTCTTTTTCCTGGAGCCTGTGGGTATCTGATCTTATATGGAAAAAAGGATTTGCAGATGTGATAAATTAAGGAATTTGTGATG
This sequence comes from Xerus rutilus, assembly GCA_028644305.1. Taxonomy (NCBI): domain Eukaryota; kingdom Metazoa; phylum Chordata; class Mammalia; order Rodentia; family Sciuridae; genus Xerus; species Xerus rutilus. The sequence goes on along the minus strand of CM053405.1, from coordinate 51,054,952 downwards.
AGGGAGATTCATGTGGATTATCTGGTGGGCCTATTGTCATTACAAGGGAAAGAAGGAGGCAGGCAAGTCTGAGGAGGGGATGTGAGGACAGAAGCCGAGGTGAGGGCGACAGGATTATAGAAAGGGGGCCACGAGCCGAGGAAGGTGGGAAGCCTCTGCAAGATGCTCCCCAAGAGTCCCCAAAGCCATGCAGCCCAGTGATACCTATTTCAGACTTTTGGCTTTCAGATAATAAATTTGTGTTGCTTTAAGGCACTATGTTTGTGGTAATTTGTTATGCAACAACAGGAAACCAATACACGAAGATATTCTCCAGCCTTCTTCACTTGGTCATTTATATAATTGGCCATTCAACATCCTGGTCAGAAACTCTGTTGCCACTAGTGATCCTGACATTTAAGCTTCTCTTGTGCCAGGTGCGGTGGCACACACCTGTAATCCCAGTAACTCTGGATGCTGAGACAGGAGGATCACAAGTTCGAGGCCAGCCTCAGCAATTTAGTGAGACCCTGTCTCAAAATAAAAAAATAAAAAAGGCAGGGGATATGGTAAAGTACTCCTGGGTTCAATCCCAGTACCTAAAAATAAAAAATATAATAAATTTCTCTTGTAATGCTTGAGCATCACAAAATATCGCTTTGTTAAATGCCTCTTCTCACAGTACTTAGTTTTTCTCAAAAGAATAGTATTTATTTGGGAAGAGCAGAACAATGCAATGGGAATACCCATGCAATAGTAAACTGTGGGCATGTTTAAAGAGATGGAGGAAAGGGGAAGTTTTAAAAGACAAAAATGAGGAGGATTACATCAGGTATTTTGAAATAGTAATCCTTGTCCATAATGATTAGTAACAAGAGTGGCTTCAGTTGGAGGTTGAACAGACATTTGTTGAGCAACCTTTATATGAGGTTGCAGTGGCCTCTGTGGAGGCTTGTGGTTCTGGTAGTCTTGTAATAGTTACTATCAGGTAATCGTGCATAAAAACTCTTCCTTCATAACTTCCTGGCTTTGTTTATCTTCTTTGGTAGGGTTGACAGAGTGACTCCATTGGGATTCTGACAACTTTCCTTTCCACACTTTTTCACAGCCCCTCGTACTGTGAGCAACATCACCACAGAGAGTGCATGTGCCTTCTTTGCAGCCGTGGCTGCAATGCCTGTCACAGTGCCGGGACACAGTGAATGCTCTGTGACTATTTGTGGGATGAACAAGTGTTTGAATAATTCCTCACTTTCGAAGGGTCCACTTTACCTGAAGAATGCTCACCAATGGCCACTTTGCTTTTTGAATCATAATGTTTATTAAGAAAAAAATAGATGAATCAGTGAGAAGAAGAAGCACCACAGTCAATCTTAGAAAGACATAGGTCAATAGCAAATTAGATGCTCTACTTGGGATCTTAAGTATACTCGAGAGGTCCATGTGGTAAAGCTTAGTCCCTAGAATGATGTCATTAGGAGGCTGTAAAAACTTTAAGAAGTGGGATCTAGTGAGAGGGCTTTAGGTCACTGGGGTGTGTTCTCACAGGTAATTGTTAAACCTTGGTGTCTTCCTTTCTGTCTTTTTTATTTCCAAATCATGAGGTAGGAGCAGCTTTGTCGCACCGCACATTCTTGCCATGATATGCTACCATAGGCCCAAAGAAATGGAACCAAAGGATTATGGACTAAAATCTCTAAAACTGTTAATCAAAATAAACATTTTCTCTTTATAAGTTGATTATGAAAAAAATAGAATATCCCTTTTTGGATGATTAGAGATGCACAGATGATCAGATGAGAGATCAATCAGGATGATGCATTATTATATTTTGACTTAATTTCAATGTGAAATATAAACACATCTTGATAATTTTCAGTGCTTACATTATGACTCACAACACTTTTGGAGCTTATATAATACAGCTTCTTATTAAGAAAAGAAATTTTGACAGATCAATGTTATGTTAGTGGAGACAACCACATGAGGCCCCTGGATAGCCTGTTCATTGCCCTGAGGTGTAATAAATACAAATGAGCAATAATGTAACTAATAGATGTCATATGGTCACTTGTTGCTGTGTTTCTGGAAAACAAGCCCTGACTGCCACCACCAGGAAGCTGCCCTGTTTCCTGAGTCAGCTATCACCCACCAGAAGGTTTCAGTACTACAGGAAACCAGTGAAGCCAGGCAACAACTCCTCGTCAGGCTCTGCAGCCAAGTGTGCAGCAAAGGCGAGTTTATCTGAGCTGACCCCATCTGTTGTTTATTGGTAATGACCCTGGCGTGGGCACCATTAGAGAGCGGGGCAAAGAGCAGTAACTGTTCTCAGTTAAACACTTTTGGAACTGCCTTGCTGATTAATGATGTCCACTGATGCACTGGCTGCAGACTAAGGATCTAATTAACCCTCCTACTGAAGCTGGTGGGAACCCATTGTGGCCGTTTCCCAGGTACAACTTTTACCACAAAACAAATTCAATTGATTTCTGCCTACTCCTCTCATCCTCTGGAAAGATGAAGGAACAAAATAGTTCCAGCTGGTTAAACCAAAGATCCCTGTAGGATGGCTTCAGGACACCAACATTTGAGGGGCCAGAAGCTGCTGGGGCCCAGGAAATTCTGTGTAGCTTCAATGTAGGATGTCAGGCCATTTCTAGATTCTTGGATTCCTCTGTGCTCTGGCTGCCTCTTCTGTGCACAATCAGGGGAGGTCGCCCTGTCATTGACTAAAAGCTGCATCCCCTCTTTTTTTTTTGGTACCAGGGATAGAATTCAGGGGTACTTGAGCACTGAGTCACATCCCCAGCACGGTTTTGTGTTTTATTTAGAGACAGAGTTTCACTGAATTGCTTAGCACCTCGTGGTTGCTGAGGCTGGAATTGAACTTGCAATTCTCCTGCCTCAGCCTCCCAAAGTACTGGGATTACAGGCGTGCACCACCACGTCCGGCTCCCTTACTCTTAAGGCAAGGGCTGTTAAGTCACAAACAAGGCAGTCCACCCTCAGACACTAGAAATGGTCCTACCTATTTGCCCATATTTATCAAGATATCACAATTTAACATCAAATTAGTTAACACATTGCCAGGAGATACAGTGAGATTTTGGCATTTCCATTTTTTGTCAGGGCTAGAAACCTGTGTCCCTTTCAACATATACCCTGGGCTCCACAAATGTGCTGGCATACTGAAAGATACTGAACCCATTAGCAATGGGGCATAATCAGGACCCTAGGGTTAAATCTAGGTGGCATCCCAGAGTATTCACTATTGGGACTGTTCATTATTTTGTCAGTAGGAAGACTACAAGGTGAATTTTAATGAAGATTTTAACTCTGAGGGAGGCATTCTGCCAGTCACCTCATTTACAGCTTAACTTGGTGTCAGTTTGACTTTTCCAACAAGCCAATACTGAGATAGAGTTATTGCGGAATGGCTCCAGTAGAAGATAAAGAATGAACTGGCAGGGAGAGGCTCAGACCACACTGCAGAGCTGATCACTTCTAGGCCACCCCAACATGGCTGGGGTGGGGATGAGGATGGGGCTGGGATGGGCTCAGGACAGTCCCGTGTTGGACAGAAATGGCCAGGCCTTAGTATCCTACTGTGTTCAGTCATTGGCTGGGCTCTGTAGGAAGAGCCTGGCCTTTTCTCAAATGATGTAGTGAGTCCCAAAGATCCTGGAACTGGAGGGTGCAAACTGTCTGCACTTCTCGAAGCTGCGGACCAAGCCCTTTCTTAAAGGGAGATCTGAGCACCTCCAAAGAGCCGTAGCAACTCTACGAGGGAGGCACTGCAATGAAGCCTCTTTTGTAGAAAATTAACAAAGGACTTTAAGTAATTGGCTAAACTACATATTTAGTAAGATTTTTTTTTTCCCATGACATCTTGCTACTTCCCTAACAAGACCAATGGAGACTTGCTGCTTAGCACTGCTACAGGGGAGACAAAACAGGTAAGAAACAGTACCAGCCACACAAGAGTCTCTTTTAAAAATGTGCTAAATTAGAAATTACATCAATCAAACAGTAATCCATTTTACCTTTTATTTGTGTGTGGAGGTGGGGTATGGTTCTAGGGATTGAACCCAAGGACACTCTATTGCTGAGCTGCATATCCAGTCCCCCTTTTTTTCTTTTTTTTTGATACAGAGTTTCACTAAATTGCTGAGATTGGCCTTGAACTTGTGATCCTCCTGCCTCAGCCTCCCAAGTAGCTGGGATTATTGGTTTGCAACCCCACACCTGTCTGTATATTACTGTTTTAATAACTACTATAATGGAGGCACAGAAGCACCAATGCTGTATTTTTTTGAGCAAGTCCCTTATTCTAAAATAAGTCTCCCAATGGCATTTAAAATACTTGAAATTTGGGCTGGGGATATGGCTAAGAGGTAGAGTGCCTTGCCTGGCACGTGTGAGATCTTCAACATTGCAGAGCTAAAAAAAAAAAGTAGTATACAGCACTTGAAATTTAGACTCTCATTCTCTTTAAAGCATAGCCTATGCATTGCAATACTGAGTGGGATGACCACATTAATATTTTCTCAGATGTTGAGCTGGGCGCAGTGGCGCAAGCCTGTAATCCCAGCACTTTGGGAGGCTGAGACAGGAGAATCACGAGTTCAAAGCCAGCCTTAGCAATGGCGAGGTGCTAAGCAACTCAGTGAGACCCTGTCTCTACATAAAACACAAAATATGGTGGGGATGTGGCTCAGTGGTCGAGTGCCCCTGAATTCAATTCCTGGTACTAAAAAAAAATTTTTTTTCAGATATTATTAGCTTAGTTGTTTAAACATTTTTTGTAAGGTGATTTTTTTTTATACTTACACTTACTTCTCTTCTGTGTGCAAATTCACTCATTCAACAGATATTTATTGCATGCCCTTAGAGTTATAGATAACTAGGGACTAAAATAGACTAAATTCTCTTTGTGGATCTTGTATTCTAGTGTGGACAATGAACATAATAAATAAGTACATTAGGGTGACTGTTTTAGTCAGCTTTTTCACTGCTGTGACTAAAGGACCATACCAGCACAATTATAGAGGAGGAAAAGTTTGAGGGCTCACAATTTCAGAGGTCTTAATGGGAAGGCTGGCTCTATTCCTTGGGGCTCGAGATGAGGCTGAATGTCAGATGGAGTGTGCGGCAGTAGGAAGCAGCTCACATCATGGTGATCAAGAAGCAGAGAGTTTCTACTCTCCAGATACAAAATATATACCCAATATATAGTCATTCAGGTGGGAAATGATGCTGACTTGGACTAGAGTGTGACACGCCCCAATTCCTACCTCCCCTAGCTACACCCTACCATTTCGGTTACCACTCAGTTAATCCCTACTAAGGGATTAAATCACTGATTGGGTTAAGACTCTCACAACTAAATCATTTATCCTCTGAACCTTCTTGCATGTCTCACATGTGAGCTTTTGGGGGACACCTCACATCTAAACCATAACAGTGACTAATGCTAAAGAGGAAAAAAGACATGAAAGAAATAGTAAATGTCATATTATAGGGTTGTGGGAGGTAAATATTTGGGGGAGAAGAATCAGCAGAGGCAACAGAAAAGTGCTGAGGTAAGAGCATGACTTGTATGTTCCAGCGATAGAGAGGTGGCCAAAGTAGCTGGAGTGGAGAGGAAGAGGCAGAGAGCAAGGGGAGGAGTATAATAGGAGATGAGTGTAGAGAGGTAACAGTCACAGGAGGCCACACCACATAGGGCCATGTTGGTCCTGGTCAGGACTTTGGCCTCTATTCTTTTTTTTTTTTGAAATCAGGGGCACTTGACCACTGAGCCACATCCCCAGCCCTATTTTTGAGTTTTATGTAGAGATGGGTCTCACTGAGTTGCTTAGCACCTCACCCTTGCTGAGGCTGGCTTTGAACTTGTGAATCTCCTGTCTCAGCCTCCCAAAGTGCAGGGATTATAAGTGTGCGCAGTTGCGCCCGGCTCTTTGGCTCCTATTCTCAGTGAGCGAGGAGCCATTGGAAGACTCAGAACGGGGAGAAGTCATCTGACCTGACTAAGGCTTTATCAGTGATGCTGGCTGCTGGGTAGAGAACTGGCTACAGGTAAGCAAGGGCAGACACAAGAAGACCAATTAGAAAATGACTGTAGTCATTCAGGTGGGAAATGATGCTGACTTGGACTAGAGTGTGACAGTTGGGGAAATAAAATTAAGGATATATATTTTGAAAGTAGAATTAATTGAGTTGCTGGTAGATCCAATCTGAGGTGTGCAAGAGGGAAGACATTAGACTGGCACCAAGACGATTGGCCCCAGCAAGTATGATGTTACAACTAGCTAAGGAAGAGAGGATCCAGGAGCAGTTGGGTCTCAGGGCGGACCAGGAACTCATGTAATTATGCTAAATTTGAAATGTATAAGCAATATATACATGAGTCTGGAGTGCAGGGGAGATGTCTGGACTGGTGATACAAATGTAGGAACCATTCCCATATAATTGGTATTTAAAGCAATGGGTCCAGTTAAGATCATCTAGGAAGTGATGAAGATAGATAAAAGGACCGGGTGTCTGATCCCTCCAAAGGACAGACACCAGGGAGATAAGAAGATATCAGCAAAGAAGATTTAGAAGGAGCACAGGAGAAAGACAGCTAAAAGAAGCAAATATTTCCAATGATCAACTATGTCAAATGCTGGCAATGGAATATGTAAAGTGAAAATTAAGAAGCACTAGATTCAGAAATGTGCGGAGGCCATTAGTGACTGAATAAAGCAGTTTTAATGAAGTAGGTGTGGTGCCTGATTGAAGAGGATTTTAGGGTAATTAGAGACACCGGATATATTCTTTTAAGGAGCTTCCTTTAGAGGAGGAGAAAATTAGGGAAATGTTTGCCAGGTGAGGTGCAGCCAAAAAAGGTTTAAAATGTGAGAGAGATGAGTCTGTTCATTTGTTTGTGGAAATCATCCAGTGGAGAGGAAACAACTGATGGGATAGGAGAGAGATGGGAGAATGCTTGGTGTGACGTCTGGGGTAAGAGAGAAGGGAAGGGATCTTGTGCACATGTTGGAAGACTGAACATGTGGAAGGATTCAAAATTGAAATGATTTGGAGGATTTAGGGAATGGCCAGAAAGGAATCCATCTGCTGGTCTCATGGACATATATGTTGCTTAATACAACCCAACTTTGATGGTCAATTCTTCTCTGAAGTCACAGTTTAGTTGTGAGGAGGGTCATGTGGCATTAGTAATTTGTACATACGGAAGGTAGTCACAGAAAACCCAAGTATGGCATATTCCTTTGTAAATTTTATAGCTGCCACGTCACACTGTTAGCTCATAAGTATGTGGTCAATTCAGATCCCAAGATCTTGTTCACACAAGTTGAATCCTGAGAGAAGAGAAATCAGGCAGTAGGAAAAGGGAGACAGCCCTGGATACTTCAGAAGGATAAGATAGATGCAGAAAAGAGGCATAGGAGGAAAAGGCAAGAACATCCAGCCACTAAAAGGAGACTCATCAAAAGCAGTTATGGGGAAGAGGTTCTAATAAGTGAGAACTCTACCTGTTTTAATATTCTATTTGGAAAAATCTTTATTCACATTCTGTATCTGTCATGACTTTTTTTTTTTTTGGTACTGGGGATTGAACTCAGGGGCACTCGACCACTGAGCCACATCCCCAGGCTTATTTTGTGTTTTATGTAGAGACAGGGTCTCACTGAGTTGCTTAGCACCTCGCCGTTGCTGAGGCTGGCTTTGAACTCACGATTCTCCTGTCTCAGCCTCCCTAAGTGCTGGGATTACAGGTTTGCACCATCGCCGGCCTGTCATGACATTTTATTCAATATTTCAACTGATACGTTAGGAGCTTCACAAAGATAGAGCATAAGATGGTTTTCACTGACTGACTCTCTCCAGGCTTGGTTAACGCAGTTGCTTTCCCAGTCATGGTGTGCGTACAGTCAGGCACCACATCATGACTGCAACGTGGCCTGCATAGACAATGGTGGTCACGTGTAATTATAATGGCACTGAAAGATTCCTAACACCTAGTGATGTAAGAGCCATTCTAATGTCAGAGCACAATGTGTTACTTGTGTTTGGGGTGATGCTGGTACATTGCTGCTACATTGCCAGCCATACAGAAGCATAGCACATTTAATTATGTATAATATTTAATGACTAATACTTGATAATAAATGACTATGTTACTAGTTTATGCTTTTTCTATATCATACTTTTTATATACTATTTTTTATCATTATTATTATTTTGCAGTGTTGGCATAGAACCTAGGGCCTCGTGTATGTTAGGCAAGGGCTCTACCTCTGAGCTACATCCCCAGCCCTTTTCATTAATTCAGAGTATACTTTTTCTATATACAGAAAGAAAGTTACTATAAAACAGTATTTTTTTTTATGCTGGCAGCAGCTTTACTGCATCTCCCCCCCCCCCTCTTTTCTCCCTCTTTTTGATGCTAGGGATTATATGCTGGGCTTTGCACATGCTAAGCACTTGCTGTACCACTGACCTGTGCCCTCAAGCCCTACTGTGTCTCTTGATTGCCTCATTTTCTCTGGAGTTTGATTTAATCTTGTGTTTTATTCATCATGGCCCTAGGAGCAATGGGTTACACTCTGCACACTCACACACACTCATACTCACACTCATACACACACACACGTGCATACACACACACACTTCAATGGAATTGAAAAAACAGCTGGAAAGAAGAAAAATGGTAAAGGAAAAAGTACCTACAATAATACAGTGATACCTTTCACTGGTTGATAAGTGGACTATAGTTTTGCAAATAGCTTTTACTTGTGAGTTCATTTGAATCCATATCTAGTTCATTCCATTTGGCAACTGACAATAAGTAAAACATTATTAATTAAATCACACCCAAATTTTTAAAGAAAGGAAGGATAAATTTAATTATAAACTTATAACAACAAGCCATAGAAAAAGCTAACTGAAGTATCTTTCCCAAAGAATGAGAATGACTCAGGGAAAAAAAAGTAAAAAATTAATAGACCATGAGAAAGCATCTATCAGCACTTACACAAGCACTGTGGCTACCTTCTGCAGGCTGCCTTTTCCTCCCCCATCACAAGTCATGGGAAACCTTCTGAACCGAAAGATAGATTAGCAACAGAAAAGCATGGTGAATTTATTTAACAAAATTTTATGTGACCTGGGAGCCTTTGGAAATGAAGACTCAAAGGCCCATGGAAAACTTTTTATGCTTAGTTCTATGAAGAATGGACACATACTGGACCAAAGGGCATGCTCCACTAGGAATCGGTGGAGAACACAACAAGGCCCATTTGTTCAGATTCTTCTCCTCCTCTCTGTTCATATTCCTTCCTCTGGGTAGGGGGCAGGACATAGTCACATGAGGATCTGCAGAGAAGGGAGGGCAGAGAGTGATCTTTCTTTCTAGTTTCCATGACCCACCTTTGGGAAGAGGAATTCTAGGTTTTATGACTTGCTTCCAAAACAGAATGGGGGAAAGTGAGAAGAGAGGGTGTAGTGATGACATATGCCGATAATCCCAGTGGCTCTGGAGGCTGAGGCAGGAGGATCACAAGTTCAAGGCCAGCTTCATCAACTAGGCCCTAAGCAACTTAGGGAGATCCTGTCTCAATATATAAAGGGGCTGGGGAAGTGGCTCAGTGGTAAAGTGCTCCTAGGTTCAATCCCCAGTACAAAAAAATAAAAGAAAATAAAATCCAGAATAGTATATTTTAATCCTTTTACTTCTGAGGCCCTTCCAATCTCCAATTCAAACTGCTCAGCATGCCAAAGAATCATACTTGGAATATCATGTTCTGACTCCAACATCTTATTAAATATAGCAATGACCATTTTTAAAACTTGTATTATGGGGACTGTGGTTGTGGCTCAGTGGTAGAACACTTGCCTAGCATGTGTGAGGCACTGGGTTTGATCCTCAGCATCACACAAAAAAATACAAATAAATAAAATAAAGGTATTATGTTCATCTACAACTAAAATATATTAAAAAACTTATATTATGCTTATGCAAATAATATGTAGGTTTGTCATGTTCACAGGCCAAGTGTGCCATGGCAATAGGGTAGGTTTCAGGAAAGCCAAAGAAAATGACCTGAGTCATCAGGGGAGATATAAGACTTTCTGGGAGCCGGGCGCAGTGGCACAAGCCTGTAATCCCAGCACTTAGGGAGACTGAGACAGGAGAATCGCGAGTTCAAAGCCAGCCTCAGCAATGGCGAGGCGCTAAGCAACTCAGTGAAACCCTGTCTCTACATAAAACACAAAATAGGGCTGGGGATGTGGCTCAGTGGTCGAGTACCCCTGAGTTCAATCCCCAGTACCAAAAAAAAAAAAAGACTTACTGGGGAAAATTTACAAGAGACCAGTGACTGCTCCAAGAAGAGCTCAATGGCAATAGATTGAACAGATAGCACCTCTGTCCCTCACGGTGCCTCACCAAGTAGTGCCTCATGTGGAAACATGATTCTTTGTCCAGTTGCAGCCAGCTGGAAGAGTGATACATATCCTTTCCACAGCACCCTCAGTTCCAGGCCTGTCCCCACTCAGAGGGGGGCTTTATATGTTATGCTGTAGAAGCAGTGACATCATCAGCATTAATTTGCTTCATTTGCTTATCTGACCAGCACCCCAAGGAGCAACTGTCCTGGCATACATGCAAGAAAGTAGCTCTCTACAGAAAACACAAACCTGCCCTAGTTCCCAGTGTGCATAAGAGAAAGCCAGCGTCCTTCAGGATAACATGTATCTGTACTTTGCAGCCCAGGCTTGCTCTTATCGTTCATTTAACTTGGCTTGGTTTTGGGGGGGCTTCAGGGATGTGGTATTTTACTGTTCCTCTTTCTTTTAGGAATGAGCCAAGGTGTTAGAAGATATAAGCTTTGAACATTACTTGTAATCTCGTTTTCCAGAGAGAGTGAGTCTGTTAACATTTTGCCGTATATCTTTTCAGAGTGTTTCCTATATGGTAATTGCTTTTGAGCAGAGAAAAAAAATGAAGTGACAGAGATGAAATAAAATATGGAGATGTTTTGAGAACTCTTTCAAGGAATTTTTGAAAGTAAATATAAACTATCAATAATTATATATTATTTTCAAATTAATTATATTGACAAATTAAAAAGTTCGTAAAAGAAAGTAAAATCTAGAAGACAATGAAAATATTACAGAGGGGCTGAGGTTGTGGCTCTGTGGTAGAGCACTTGCCTAGCATGTGTGAGGCACAGAGTCTGACTCTCAGCACCACATATAAATAAATAAAAAATAAAGGTATGTCAACAACTAAAAAATATTTTAAAAAAATATCACAAAGAATAATGTGCTTTTCCAGGTATGAGTTCTAATCTGTTCTTATGTCACAAAATTAATTTAGTGGTCTTGACCAGTATTTAAAAGTAAGTGGGAAAGAAATAGAACTCACTGAGTACAGTTTTGAAATTTGTTTTAAGTATGTCAGAGGCAGGGACTGAGTTGACATGCATTGTGTTAGTCAGCTTTTCATCACTGTGACCAAAATACTTGGTCACAGAACAACTTAGAGGAGGAGAAGTTTATTTGTGGCTCACAATTTCAGAGGTTCAGTTCATGGTCAGTTGAGTCCATTGCTCTGGGCTCAAGGTGAGGTAGAACATCATAACAGAAGGGAGATACAGAGGAATGCTACTCAGTTCCTGGAAACTTGGAAACAGAGAGAGAGGAAGGGGCCACAGGGAATATGCACCCTTTCAGGACATGTGTCCCCAGTGACCCACATTCTTCAGCCATATCCCACCTGCCTAGTTAGCACCCAGTTAGCCCATTCAAACTAGGTTGGACTGATTAAGTCACAGCTGTCATAATCTAATCATTTCACTTCTGAATACTCCTACATGAACACAGGAGCTTTGAGGGCGACACCTCATACCCAAATCATAACATGTATCAAAGAACTTCATATTCCGGGTTAAGGTACAAAGATACATGAATATCATGATAGTAGACTGAAACCTAATAAATTGAATCTTCAGAAAGTAGACCAAAGAGCAAGTAGAGAAAGGAGTTCACCTCTAGATGATAATACCAGCCTAAAAGGGAATAAGAAAAAAAAATCAATGCAGCCAGGCACTGTGGTACACACCTGTGATCCCATCCACTTGGAAGGCTGAGGCAGGAGGATCCAAACTTCCAGGCTAGCCTGGTCAACTTAGTAAGACCATATCTCAAAATAAAATAAAAATGGCTGGAGATGCAGCTCAATAGTAGAGTGCCCCTGGCTTTAATTCCCAGTAATACAAAAGAAAAAATTATTGCATTCAATCAGAGCAACTTATCCTGCCTGGCTCATGGAGCGATTTGACTTAATACTTGACAGCCTCATCGCATATTCTTCTCATGAGAACTGCAATTTCAGGAGGCTTTTGACACTCCACTCCTTCTCCAGCAGAAGTTGGAAGATTGTGTCTGGGTTTCCTATGCCTTGTAACCTTGTCTAAAAACTACTGTAGGCTTAAGGGGTTCGATAGGCCCTTCTCCTGGGCCAAGCTTGGAGTCAGTGTTTTCAGTTCATTCAACTAAGATTAAACCTTTCTATGTAATTAAATTGTAGCAGGAACTACAACACCCTGGAGGGAGAAGACAGTCAGTGGTTTAGAATATAATCCAGTGTGCTATTGCCCAGAGCAAGAGTACAATGGGCTGTTTCAGACTCATAGAAATACTGCCATTAAATACACAAAAAATGACTTGCTAGAGGCCAGAGGTCAGGGTAAGTATGAGTCATTGAGTCCTGGAGACGTCAAGCCATTAGCTGTGGTCAAAGGTCAGCTCTGCTGATCATTACTAATCAATGACCCAGGACTCCATTTGGAGTCCTCTACTGAACCCTGGCCATGTGTCACCCATGGTGCTGCCTGAGAGCCTCATTTTGTGGATATATGGATATATTGGCAAGATGGCTACCTGGGCCTATAAGAGAACAAGATGGCAAAGTTCATATACATAGTGTGAAATTCTTGCACTGTAGATGAACTCAGTTTTGATCTTAAGTCATTCACTGAAAAAGCAAAAGCAAATGTTTCATCTTTATGTAAGAGTGCAGGAAGAGAAAATGAGCCTCAGCATGTGCCCAAATGTTAGCCCTGCTGAGGATACAAAGGAACAGAAAATGCATCTACAGGGAAAGCTCGTACACGGTTTATACATCATTTGCTAGGCTAGTTTCCTCTCCTATCTTCTTCCTGTTGGTTAATGGCTTACTGCAGGGGAGCCTGGGGCTGCTGCCTCTCAAGCTCCAAATCTTCTGTTTCTCTTTAGCGTCTCTCTGCATAGGGACACAGGCTCTCAGTTCTTCACTGCACCTCCAATTCCAGGGAGTAATCTAGAATTGTACAAGCATCTAGCTCTTTCTTTCTCGTGGATTGTAAGTTCGCTATAACAAATCTGAGCCAGGGGGGCTGAGTATCCTAAATGTACAGTGGTCCCTCTTTATCCATGTGGGATATGTTCTAAGACCAAAAACTATGGACAATTCCAAACCTGATATGTTCTATGTTTTTTCCCTATATATACATACATACAATTAAGTTTAATTTATTAAATAAGCACAGTAAAAAATTAACAATAACTAGCCGGGTGTGATAGCACGGGCCTGTAATCCCAGCAGCTGGGGAGGCTGAGGAGGGAGGATCACAAGTTCAATGCCAGCATCAGCAATTTAGCGAGGCCTTATGCAATTTAGCAAGATCCTATCTCAAAATAAAACATAAAAAGGGCTGGGGATATGACTCAGTGCCCCTGGGTTCAGTCCCTGGTACCAAAGAAAAGAAAAAATAGAATAATTGTAACAATATACCAGAATAGAAGTAGGTGAATGTGCCCCCTCCCCCCGCAAACGTCTTATTGCATCTTATTGTGTCTTATTGTGAGCATCTGAGAGGCAGCAATGCCTGTGATGAGATGAAGTGAGGTGGTTGATAAAGGGATTGCGATACAGCATTAGAGTACTGTTGCCCTTCTGAGGATACATCAAATTTATGGTTATTTCTGGAATTTTCCATTTAATATTTTCAGACTGTGGTTGACCACAGGTAACTGAAACCACAGAAATCGAAATCATGGATGAGAGGGGACTTCTGTAAATCATTCCTTTCAAACCCTCTAGAGATCATCTGTCTTTCCTTTCCTTCCTCTCTCCTACATTTTTAAAAATACATTCTGTACTCCTCGCTCAGAAGCACCTTCAGGAAAGGGCTAGAAGATTTGTTGCTGACTGGATTCCAACATCCCTACTTGGTATTTTAACGGGTTAGAGAATTTGAAAGATTAAAGGAAATCCTGAACTGGATAAGCCCAGATACTTAACAAGACCTTTTCCCTTGGTCTTGGAGTAAAAATGACATTTATTCAATAAATATTGAGTCCTTAAGGTGTTGTAGAGCTTTGCATGTAGAAGACATAAACTTGCTGTGATGATTTTAGTCATGTGGTAATGAAATCCCCAGTCCCTTTGAGACCATCTTTCTTCTTTCCTGCTTCTTGATGAAACAATCTATTCTTGAGTTCACATGACCCAATTGCCCAAAGGTGGGCTGGCAAACTGCAGGGACATCTCAGTAGTTACCCATTGCTATATCTATCACTTATCACTCTGATGTGAGAATGCAGGTCCAGCCATCTGGGGGTACTCTCAGCCTCCACCAAGGTGAGAGCCAGGTGAGGAGAGCAGGTCCAGCAGCTGAACTGCACAAACAGCATCTTGCCTTCACAAGCTTCTGCGTGCTTTGGAAATGCTCAGGTCTTATGAAACCTCCACCTTGTAAAAGGATCGTTGCTGAGGTCAAATGACTGGCCCCATCATCACTCACCAACGCAGCAGCTCTGCCAGAAATAGCATCCTGCCCAGTCCTCCTGAAATCAGGCACCACAATTCCCAAGAACAGGAGAGGGATGTCATCCCCACAGAGTTCTTGCTCCTGATAAAATACAAAAGTCCAGCTGACCTCTGAGGTCAGAATGGTTCCTGCAAGCTGAGGTGTGCCACCATGCTCCCTAACCCACCTCAGCTCTGAAAGTGACCCAAGAAAGGCTGCAAGTGCTAAGCATTAGGCAAAGCAGGCTGGTGCTTTGGCTGCCTGGAAGAGCAGGGTTCTGCAAGGAGAATGCAAACTCGGCTGGGACAGACTGCCCCTGAGGGCTGGGCCCCTCAAGGCAGGCACTCAGTCTGCGGGAAGAGGACTAGGGTGCTGGCCTTGCAGCTGTCTCCATGGCCTGGATGGTTCATGGAGCAGTGTCATTGGCCTCTGAGGGGCTGCCCAGTTGTTGACTGGAGTGGAGATACAAAGCAGCCAAAGACAGTGGCAATTAAGGTGCTGCAGGAAGGGCTGGGGCTGTAGCTCAGTGGTAGAGCACTTGCCTAGCATGTGTGAGGAACTGGGTTCACTCCTCAGCACCACATATAAATAAATAAAGGTATTATGTCCATCTACAACTAAACTCTAATCCAGCTCTGGTGAGCCCAACCCACTTACAGTCGTGGGACACTGGGCCATTTATTTCATTTCCTTCTGCCTCCATTTCTTCATCTGTAAAATGCAGATGGTAATAACATCCCTCCGAGGGCCCACTGTTAGGACTGCATGTGCTAATGTGAATGAGGTACTTAGTACCTGTCCTGAAAAAAAAACATCATATAACTATTTGCTATCATGTATCTACTCAAAGGATTGCTTAGTGACCTTTAAAAATGACAGTTGTAAACAGTGATGTGCTGGTTAATGGTTAACAGCCAGCTCTCAGAGAAAAAAGCCCTGGTTTGTAGTGTTTGCTGATCTTCACAGTTTAAATATTCCCTTCTGGTTGATTTAGATGACCAATGTGAAGTCACTGAATGCAGAAGGGAAGAAATGCTCACAGTTGGCTCTCAAGAGCTGGTACTCACTAGTGATGAAGCCCAAGTGATAACCTGAAGGATACTGTCTTTGTGAAAAAATAAATAAATAAAATTTTAAAAACAAAATTATCACCAACTGTGTAAAAATAAACTGTACCTAGAGAAAGAAGGCAAGGAAATTCACCAAATGCTGAATGTAGCTAATTCTTTCGTGTATGTGTGTGTGTGTGTGTGTGTGTGTGTGTGTGTTTTCTTTTAAATGTATGTTAATTTTATAGTGGAAAGTGAACAGAGTTAGGTAAAATACACACACAACTTTACATGATGGAAAATTTTAAACATACAGTACAATAGTATAATTCACTTCATACTCAATAACTAGCTCCAATAATTAACCAGTATTTTCCCAATTTTTTCATTTTAATTATATGAAATTTCTTTTATTTATCCCAGAGACCAAGTCATTTTACCTGAAATAGTCTAATATAGGGCATTTTAAAAACATGTAACTACTACATCATTTTCATAGCTAGCAACAACAACAACAAAATCATGAATTTATTCAACAAAATCAATTTAACCTGATACCCAGTCCATACGATAGCGGGTAACAGATGAGAATGGTGAGAACACAAGGTTAAGGGAATCATTCTACTAAATGGGCCCACTGTGCTGAGCCCCACATACTTTCTTTTCCAAGAAGCAATTTACCTGCAGACCTGCCTGGCCTAAGTGGACAGGTTACATCACATTCCTTAGCAAACTACCTATTATCTGCAGGAGAAGTGCAGGCCTGAAATAATGTTGATAGGAAGAACACAAGTTACCCTGAAGAGGGAGACTTTTATGATGCCTTTCACAGACCAGATCCTGAAATTCAGGGAGATAAAGATAATTTCTCCTAACCATAAAACCTGTAAGAATTTATGGTTAAGAATCCAATTAGGGGCTGGGGCCTAGCATGTGTGAGGCACAGGGTTCAGTCCTTAGCGCTGCATAAAAATAAATAGATAAAATAATTATAAAAAAAAAGAATCCAATTAGAACCAGTCAGCATGGTGTTATACCCAATCAGCAAGAAACAACAAACTCATAGATTCATTCGTTAAAGGTTTATTTTTCAGCCAGTGGGACTGCAAAGCCAATTAGAGCCAATTCAAAGTTGCAGCCCCCGACAAGGTTTAACTTACAGATTATATAGCAAAAGAAAACTGCGAGTCAGGCACTACAGACATTTTCTCTTTTTAGCCAATGCAAGCAAGCCAACAATACAGAAGCAGAAATTGCAGTTAGCTAAGCCCACCCTATGCCCACCCTACGTTTGGGAAATAAGCATCCTGGGTCTGGTAAGCATCCTGGAGTTGTTTTTTAACTGAACATAGGTCAAGATGACTGTGACTCTTTGCAAAAATAAAGTATGTTGATGTTTGGGCTAACGTTAAGGTGGCTGACAGCCCAGACAAAATGGAGTTTCTTAAGCTAAGAGTTACCACAATGGGCCAAAGGGACCTGGAGTTCTCATGGCAGTGAGGACTTGAAATTCTGATGTCATCCTGCTGTCAGTCAAAAGTCAAAAGCTACTCCTGGGTGGGACTCTCTGGAAACTTCTCAGCATCCTCAATAAAACTGGAGTGCAGGAGAGACACATTGTCCCTTTCTTCTCTGAAAGGAACCACTCTTTCCCTTGAAAGAGTGGTTTTCTATCCTTTCAATAAACTCATGCCTGTTACTCTGAGCAACATGTCTGAAATCCTTCCGACTTCGTGGCAAGAACTGGGGTTTAAAGAGATGGGGGTCTTCACACTGCCTCAGTTTCTTGGAAGGCCCCAGCCCTGTAACATTTTTAAATTTCCCCAATTGGGAAAGTATCTTTTGTTTGCTTTCTTTGAACCAAGACTCAAACATGACATCGAGTTGTTTTTCTTTTAAGTATTCTTTATTCTACCTACTAGTGATTTGTTGAAGAAGCTGATCATTTGTCCTGTACAATATCCCGCATCCTAGATTTGGATAATTGCTTCTATGAGTTGCTTGTTCTTCTGGTCCTCACCTTTCCTGACAAATGCTGGTTAGATCTAGAGTGATTCAGACAGGGGTCCTTCATGGGTGGTGCCAGGACTACACCCTGACGTACACAATGGCTATTTGTACACATTAATGATGCTAAGAAAGACCTGCAGATTTAGAGGTGTAATACATTTAAATTAAGCAGGAGAAAATAAAACAACTGAAATGCCAGACACAGAATAAACTGATTTCAGCAACGTGTTAGACAGGGTCTATCCTCACTCCTTCTTCCTCTCTCAGCGTTTCCCTTTCCTATCCTTGCACCTCACAACAGCCTCTGAATGGCCCCCTACCTGGTTCCTGACATCCAACTCAATTCACACTCTTGCTGCCAGGATTCTCGGTTCCATTCAGACCATTTCACCTTCCCGTGGGTTTCTGTAGTCTGCTGGGAAAACTTCAAACTCTTTAGTTGGTCACTTAAGGACCTTCATGATCTAGCTGAGGCCTACCTTCCTCACCCTCTCCCTCATTTCTCCTCCCTTTTTGTACATCCAGCTTTTTTTTTTTTTTTAAAGAACATTACAGCTGTACATAAGAGTGGGGTTCATTTTGATATGATCACTCATGCATGGAATTAATTTGTTTCATTTCAGTCTCCAATACCTCCTCCTTCCTGCCCCCCCTCCCCTCTCACCTCTGTTTCCCCTCCTTTACTCCCCTGTCCTCCTCCCATCTATTTATGTTTTTATAAATTGGTAATGTATAGAGGTCCAGCTTTTCATCCAATGCTCCACCCACACTCAAGTCCATATAGTTCTCTCAGTACTATCCTCCTTCACAACCCAGGGTGTTCCTATGTCCCTAAAATGCCTCTTTCATCTGCATGGCAGTTTTGTGCACTCCTGTATCATGCCAGTTTTGACTTCCCTAGTTGGGTGTGAATGGCCTTCTCTGTTTCCTAAGAGGTTCTCATGAGTACCTGAACTTATTCCATGCCAGTGGACATTCTTGGGCCTGGCATATTGCAGGCACTCAGTAGGCATTTGTTGAATGAATGAATTATAAACGAAAGTACTATAAAAGGGATGGAAAAGGTGCTGGGTGAATTTGACATTGTCTGAACAGGCACAACCCAAAAGACTGCTAAGTGCTAATGTGCTGAGTGAGCCCTGGCTTTGTCCTTATTTATGCTCTGCAGGAAACATTTTTATCTCTTTAAGCTTAAGTTCAAATGAAAACTTTGCCCTTTAGCACTTATCTGTTTCATCACTTGTAAAGTGGGGATAAGGTAAATGAAAATGGAGACCAGGCCTGAAGAATCCTGTAGAAGACAAAGTCAGTTAGGTCCATTACTGACCCAAACTTTGTTTAATTTGCAAACACAAAGGAATACTAATTTAGGCTAGTTCTTGTGAATGCTTCTATTAAAGAAAAGCAGAATTTAAGTTTAACCAATCAGAAGCAGCCAACAGACTTATAATTATTTAACTAGGGACTTTCCAGTGGGATAGACCAAATAAGACAATTGTGTACTGTAAAAGCAAGTATTTTTTGTGTTTGTCCTGTAAAAGCCTCTCCCTGATCCCATAGTGGAGTTCCTGAAGCACTTCCCGTTTGTAATTGCCTGCCTGACAAATTGCTCTTAGCTTACATAAACTCTTTAAGATTTCATTGTACTTCAGTTTACTTTCTAACAGCAGTATCCACCACAGTGCTTGTTGTGAGGATTAAATGAGTCAATATACATAAAGTGCTTATGCTAGTGCTTAGAATATAGTATGTTCTATTTAAACTCTTTTTTTTTTTTTTGGCATTGGGGATTGAACTCAGGGGTACTCAACCACTGAGCCACATCCCCAGCCCTATTTTGTGTTTTTATGTAGAGACAGGGTCTCACTGAGTTACTTAGCGCCTCGCTGTTGCTAAGGCTGGCTTTGAACTTGTGCTTCTCCTGTCTCAGCCTCCCAAAGTGATGGGATTACAGGTGTGTGCCACCATGCCCGGCTCTATTTAAATTCTATATTAATATTTCTGTGTGGGCCCTAATAGCTCTTCCTGACGGTTGGCTCTGCAAAACCATAATTTGTAATTTTCTCTGCATTATTTGACATAAAACTTTGGAAGATGAATTGATCTTATAGAGGTGACTGGGAGAAAGTTCAGGGTAGTAGTAAAGGATGACTTTACAGCCAGGCTGCTTGGGCTCCCACCTGCTTCCCCATGGACCACTGTGTGATCTTCAGCATATGACTTAAATGCTCTGTGCCTTTATTTCCTTATCTGCAAAGTGATGATAGTCATGTGTCTTTTGTGATAATAAATGAGATTATCATTTGGCACATGGGAACCACTCAATAATGTGATTAGATGGTGTTGGGAGCAAAAAGCCCTGAGTCACTTCCTGGTTAAACAGGAGCGCCGAAAAACCCGCGGGCGCCAAAGCAGTGAACCTCCCCCTTTTGATACCACCTGTTTGCACTGACCAATCGTCCTGCGACAGTTCTTTCCCCTCCCCTCCCCCTCCTGAGCATATATATACCATTGTTCTTAAATAAAATTCAGAGGTTTGATCAGAATCCTGTCTTGCCTCCGTTCTTTCGCACCCCTTGTTTGTTTCATTCTCTTAGGTGGTTCCCGCGTGTCCCCGTTGTTGCCCCGCGGGTCGGGGCAAGATGGTATTAAACATTTGCTTCATTGGAATTTGTATCTTATGACAAACTAAATAAGGAGCCTGTTTTGAGGCAAGTGGGTATTTTGCAACTATTTCAATAATCAGTTCTCTTGGTAATCTTTCTCATTTAGAGTCTTTGAATATCATGCCAGTTCTATTTATCTTAGCACAAGTAAGGTGGTTGAGATCCTGCCTGTTTGCCAGAAGGAATGGCGTCTATCATTGACTATGTTTAGGATGGTCCCTCTTGCTAACTCAGAAAGTAGAGCTGGGCATGGTGGCACACACTTGTAATCCCAGTGGCTCGGGAGGCTGAGGCAGGAGGATGTCGAGTTCAAAGCCAGCCTCAGCTGAGGTGAAGCACTAAGCAACTCAGTGAGACCCTATCTCTAAGTAAAACACAAAATAGGGCTGAGGATGTGGCTCAGTGTTTGAATGCCCCTGAGTTCAATCCCTGGTACCAAAAACAAAAACAAAAAAGTAGAAACCAAATCATTTAGGTGTAGTGATGGAAGAAATGGAATTCTTCAGCAGCTTACACACCAGCCAGGGGTGGGAGGGAACCCCCCAGGAGCTCTGACTGCACAGCTAGGGGCCCTCAGACTAACAACTGGTTCAAAGAGAGATTCAATCAAATTTCAGGGACTACGCCATCAACACAGCACTAGAGTTAACTGAACTGACCATCCACAGCACTAGAATTAACTGAACTGACCATCCCTCTGGGAGTGCACCTTCAGAGGAAGCAAGAGCCACCTAGCAAAGGATACATGAGGTGGCCTGGATCCCAGCTTCTGTATAGGCTAAGAACCTCCAGAAAATGCACAGGGAAGGAACTGAGTTAGGGTCATCTGCCAGTGACCACAACATCCTAGAGAATTGCCATATTTTTCTTCGGAAGGTTTATCTTGGAAATGCTGTAAATATATCTTCTTTGCTTTTTAACCAAGTTCAAAAATTCTTTTTACATGCCTCCTTGTTAAAAATATTCTTCTTTCTCTAATCTCACTCCTCACCAACTCCCATAAGACTGCCGATACCAATTAAAAAACCCCAACACCAAAAAACCCTATGATAAGCTTTCAGACCATTCTAAAATGGATTAACCTGGATTCTCACTTCCATCTTCAGTTCCACACAGCTACATGACTTATAGTGATTAAGGAGGCAGAAGGTTGTGAAGTTTGGGGGTCTTTCCTCTAATAATAAGATAAGCTAACATTTATTGAACACTTAGTATATGCTAAACATATTTCCACTTTCCTTCATGTAACCTCACGGGAAATGGATTTAGGGACCACTATCAACCTCGTTTAGGTATGAGAAAACTAAGGAAGCTGGGTTAAAGTAACTTGCCCAGGGCATATAGCTAGCAAGTGACAAATCTACATTTTAAGCCATTAGTGTCTAAGTTGGTGGTTGAGCTTTTAACCAGTGGTGTACACCATTCCTCTCTTCTCATCAATCCTGTCGTTAGCACACATGCTTAGGACTGAGCCAAGGAAAAAACTACAAAGGTTTGGAACTCAGGGCGATAGTGTCCTCCTTCAGTGCTGAGAAAAGACTTAGTCAGCAATTTTCTCCCACCTTCCGTTCATTCCTTTGATCATTCACTCAACAAATATTTATAATGGAGCACCTACGATGTGCCACACCTTGACCAAGGTCCGGAGGACACAGTCATACTGAAACCCAGGGGGAAGCCACTGCTCTTATGTCTAAAGTTTAAATGGGACATCAACACAAATGGAGTAATTTACACACATGTAAAATTTCCTCTTGGGCAAGAGCTCTAAGGCAGAGGAATAAGATTCTGTGAGGATGTGTAAGGGGGAAGTTGCCTGGTTAGGAAGGTCAGGGAAAGCTTCTGTGAGTCAAAGACAAAGGAGGAGATTCTGAAGAAAGAGGAGAAGGGGAAGTGTACTGGGGCATCAGAACAGCATGGGAAGAGGCCCTCTGAGAGGAAGGGAGTGGGGCACATCCTGGGACTAAACGTGGACAGGGCTGCTGTGCTGAGGACTTGGTTTGTGTAGCAGCGGGAGGCCTTTGAACCACGGGCTTTGGCCTGCATTCTTGAAGTGTTGCTCAGAGCCAGCGGTTCCTGTATCTGTAACATGTGTGTCTGTCTGTGCTCATGGAGGCGCAAGGAGGCAGGTCTTCATGACATCAGCATCCCTGGAACTCCACTTTAGGTGTGGTGATGGCCAACACAGGAAGAGAGAGAACCAGACCCTGGCAGCTTCCTGCTTTGTCCTAAAAACTCCCATCTTTGGCTTCTTGGTCATGACAACTCCAGGAAAATCAAGGATCACAAGGTGGTGGTGATAATTACAGGCTTTACTAAGGACAAAGATTACCCATACTTCTTGTGCAAATAAATCAGTCCATAATAAAGAATAATCTAGGTGCACTTAGTTAACACATTAACAGATTGTATCTCTCTCTTCCTTTTCTGCCTTAACTCACTGTAAATTCTTTGCCTAAAAAATGTGACTATGCATAGCTTTCTGGTACAGAGCTCCCTGCTGGCATTGCACAACCTTCTTTGTGAAGACTCATTATATTTGCAGGAAACAAGAAAAGAAAAACAGGCGTTGGCTAAGAAAGGCCAAGCCCTGGATTAGGCAGGAGGCTGGAGGGCATTTAGCCAACCTCCTGAGGCAGGGGGCTGACTACATGGTGAGGAGATGCCCAAGCACACAGTCCTTTCACTTCAGCCCCAACACCTGAAGATGCTGTTGCTGTACGATGGGTAGGAGCAAGGCGCTTGGATCTGTTTTCACCTTGACCCCATTTCTACTATCTGTGTGGCCTTGGGCACATCCTTACTTGACTCATTTCTAAAATGGGGGCAATAATAACACTGATTCAATGGGTTGTTAGGATGATTCCTTGAGAATGCAGAAATATATACAGTCTAGTACCTAGCAAGTATTAATATAAATGTTTGCCAGTATTAGTAGGTCTGCCTCTTCTAGACAAACCTCAATTTGGAATAGAAACATCTAGATTCAGCTACTTCATATTAGCTTTCCTTTTAAACTTGGGAGCAGCTGCAGGTTTGATAACCATAATATGTGTGCAGTCTCAGGTCTCACTTCTCACAGTGCAGTCTACAGACTGGCAGCATAGACGACATCTGGGTATAGAACTCAGGCTCTATAAAGCACAGGCACATTATTGTTTGGTTTAAGGCTCTGACCAAAGGTGACGAAGTGCCAAGGAGCCCAGGACTAGTGATAGGTTTCATGACAGTACCCTGGAGACTCCTTTGCAATTCAACACTGATGAACATTCAGCTCTGGCCAAGATAATAATGATAATTTAAAAAAAAAAAGACTTAAAAATTGAATAGTGAAAAGGGTGGAACTAGGGGGAGGGCAGGACCCAGGGCAGCAATTGGAGTTCCTGGCCCCTCAACTCCACCTGCATTCTCCTTAAATACCATTCAAATGCCTTCTGATCGACCTAGTCTGTGTCAATATCTTCTACTCTTAGATCAATTGGCCCTCGCTAGGGTTCAATGGGTAGCTGGGAATATTCTGAGTCAGGATCCACCTGGGTCTATAAAGACCATGTTCCAGAAAGATACTTGAGTCCAGATTGTTTGCTCCAAACAGCCCTCACAGATGTCCATTCAAATATACCACAGACTTTGACTACAATGGATCCTACACAAAGTTAATATAATGGCAGGCATCTCAAACTTGCCTCATGGAAGAAATAGAAAAGGAAGCCTGAGCCAGGCGCAGTGGCTCAAGCCTGTAATCCCAGCACTTAGGGAGGCTGAGACAGGAGAATCGCGAGTTCAAAGCCAGCCTCAGCAACGGCAAGGCGCTAAGCAACTCAGTGAGACCCTGTCTCTACATAAAACACAAAATAGGGCTGGGGATGTGGCTCAGTGGTCGAGTGCCCCTGAGTTCAATCCCCAGTACCAAAAAAAA
>CM053405.1:50982860-51030368 GCA_028644305.1 Xerus rutilus | reverse complement strand
GAAATAGATAGCTGCTAAATCTAGAAAATAAAGCCCAAATTTCCCAGAGGGTTTATCTGGGAACTGATTTTAGAATTTGGACTATGATCATCTGAGGTAAAAAAAATCCACACCTTTATTGGACCCATCTCTGACAAAAAAAAAATCTATCTATCTATCTATCTATCTGTCTATCTATCTATCTATGGATATGAATATTTGCATGGTGATAAAATCCCAACCACCTGGAACTCAGGTCAGGAAAAAGATACATTTTTGGCTCTAAGTCAACTAATGCATTCATAGGAATATCACAGCCACATCTTTGCAAGTATTAATCCCACAGTTCTCTGGAGTGTGTTCAGGTATGTATACTACATTCTAAGAATGACATTGAAAGCTGAAGGGATTCCAGGTAAACAGCATGAGAAGAATGAAGAAAGGTCCTAGAGACCCATATACAGAGAAGAAGGAACTAGAAACCCTGGGATTTAGCCAGAAGGGTCTTCTGGCCATGTAGAAGATGCTATAGATACATTCTCTCCTGCTCCTAAGGGCCAGACTGAGGACAAGTGGAATTTATGGAGAGAAAGATTTTGGATAAATATAAACATTGCTTTAAAAAAACTATCTATCATGGGATTTCTCTCATGGAGAAAATTATTAATGATGGGGCAAATGCCCTGATAAGGCCAATTTGTGTTAGAGAGCCTTGAAGCAAGAATGTTCTCAGACATTCTGGGATTAGAGGTGGTGAAGGAAACACCTGTTAAGAGGCAAGGAGAAGTATATAAGGAATACAATGTGTCTGTGAAGGGGAAGAGTGAGCAGAAAAGAGAGAAGAGAGGGAGGGAAATCAACAAGAAGTTAGGAGAAGAGTCATGGTGGGATCCTGGACAGAGTTTGGGAGAATAGAAACACCTAGTCATGGATTCATTTATCAATATGTATGTTCGAGTGCTCAGGCCTCTGTGCTAGGTGCTGTGATAGCCCGTGGGACAGGGCAGTGAATGAAGCAGAGGAAGTGCCTGTTCTCATGGGGCACACACTGCAGTGGGGAGACAGGCAATGGATTAACATACAAGCATATGTACAAGATGTAATTTGCAGGACACATGCAGAAAACAGCTGAGGAAAGCAATTGAGTGATAGGCTGGTGAGAAAAGGTCTTTCTGAGACAATGACATTTGGCCAGGAAACTGAGTGAGGTGATGAATTGGGCCTTGGATGTCTCTGTGGGGAAAATTTTGGAGAAAACTTTTGAAGAAAAGAACATGATGTCTAGGGGCTGAGGTTATGGCGCAGTGGTAGCGTGCTCGCCTAGCACTCGTGAGGCACTGGATTCGATCTTCAGCACCACATAAAAAATAAAATAAAGATATTTTGTCCACCTACAACTAAAAAATAAATATTTTTTTAAAAAAGAACATGATGTCTATGTGACTGGAGCAGGACTTGAACATACTTTGAAATGGTTAGGATTTAAAGCAGGCATGGTGGTGCATGCCTGTAATCTCAGCAATTTTGGGAGGCTGAGGCAGGATTATTATAAATTTGAGGCCAGCCTCAGCAATTTAGCGAAGATCTGTTTCAAAAATCAAAAATAAAATGGGCTGAGGATGTAACTCAGTGATAAAGCCACCCAGGGTTTAATCCCCAACATGAAAAAAAAGAGAGAAGGAAGGGAGGGAGGGAGGGAGGAAGAAAGGAAGAAAGGGAGGGAGGGAAGAAGGAAGAAGGAAGAAAGAAAGAGAAATTGTTAGGATTTGAAGCAATCTCACCTAGGCTTTTCAGGGGCAAAGGGCCCCACCTACAGATAACTGATCAACCAAACATGGCATTGGGCTAGGGATGTGGCTCAGCAGCAAAGTGCTTTTCCTCACATGCCTGAGGTCCTGGGTTCTATCCCCAGCATCCTTCCCCCACAACCAACCAACCACCACCAACAAAAATGGCATCTTTTCTTTAGAAGGGATTTGCATCAAAGCTCATCGAGCAGGTTACTGCACTGGTAGGGGGTAGGATTTCATGATTTTTGTGTGTGACTCAGTGTCTGAATCACTTGGAGATTATTCCAAAAAGTATAGGTTTCTGGGTTTTAACCCAGAAGTTCTGAATCAGAATCTCAAATCTCTGGGAAAATGGGGACCAGGAATCTATACTTTAAAAAAAAAAAAGTGTCCCTGGTGCTCCTCATGAATACAAACAAGTATTTGGAAATTACTAAACTGGATGACTTTTAAAGTTTCTTTCAGCTAAGAAAGTTTTCAATGGTATGAAATGCCAGCTCTTTCAAAATCATTCTATCCTTCCAAATGAAGTTTTAAAAACTCCTTTTTATAGTTTTAAAAGGGATGCAAACTTGTAAAGAAAAATTTAATGATACAGAAATACAGGCTGTCCACTCCTAGAAATAACCATTATTAATGTTTGATACATATTATTTCAGACTTGGCATATATATATATATATATACATATATATATATATTCATACCTCCATTAATATGTATGATGAAATTGATAATCCTTTGTTGCATTAAAATATGATAACTTACTGCTATACATATACATGTATGTGTGTATGTGTGTGTATTTGTACGAGGGATTGAACCCTAGTGTACTTAACCACTGAGCCACATCCCCAGCCCTTTTTATTTATTTTTTTATTTTGTAAGCAACTAAGTTGCTTACAGCCTCACTAAATTGCTGAGGTTGGCTTCAAAACTGCAATCTTCCTGCCTCAGCCTCCTGAGTTGCTGGGATTACAGGCATATGTTGCTTTGAATATTTGGTAGTACATCTTGATAATACATACAGATCTTTCTGTGTCAGTGTGTATAGAGCCACTTCATTCTTATAACTGCTGAGTGCTTCTTCATATGGCTATATCATAATATAATAGACATTTGTTTCTATTTTTTGCTACTATAACTACTACTGCCATAAATATCACTGTATGTTTCTTGGTGTTTGCCATAAGTATGTATTTGGTATAAATTATAGACTTGAAAATTTGAAGATACTTCCATAAAGCTCTTTCAATTTATACTTATACCAATAGTTGTATTAAAAATTTCGTATTTCTTATCCTCTTATATGTTACTAATATTTTTAATTTTAAAAATTCAACATAATCAGGTACATGAAAATATCTTCTCATTGTTTGAATTTCTTTGGTTCCCATTGAAAATTGGATATTTATTTATGTTTATTGCACATTTATTTTTCTTCTGTGCATTGCTGGTTTGTGTCCTTTGCTCAATTTTCTATGACACTGAATTTTCTTATTAATTTGTGTAGACTTTTTATTATGGCTATTATTTATTTATTATGCTATTAATGCTTTAGATAGTTTCTCTAGAGTATTACCTTTTTTTTTTTTTTAAGTAGGAGACGGAACATTTATTCATCACCAGCTAGCAGGCCAAGGGGCAAGCCGCAGGTCTACACTCATCCATCCAGGGGATGGAACACCCTTTTATACCATACACCACACACATCTTTTATACCATAAGTAAAGCATGTCTATACATTAATCTTAAGTGTCTGTTGTTATGTCTGTTGCAAAACCATAAACAAAAATTAGGAGATCTACAATCATAAGCAGAAGGGGAAGTGGGCCAAAATGACCCTAGTTGAGTACAAGTTAAAGAGTATTATTTTTTAATTAAAAATTTAAAATAGATGATACATTTTATAAGATTCAAAAGTTAAAACTATACTAAAAGTTAAGCACAGAGATGTTTCATTTACCCCTTGATCCTTCTACCTTGTTTCTTCCTATTATTTATATGACACCATTGTTCTGTGCTTCATTCTGTATATACATATAAGCAAAAATACCTAATCTTTTCTTCCTTGTTTATGTGATATGTAGCAGAAAGAATGTACACTATTGGGGCTAGGGCTGGGGCTGTAGCTCAGTGGAAGAGCACTTGCCTAGCATGCGTGAGGCACTGGGTTCGAGCCTAAGCACCACTTATAAATAATAAATGAATAAAATAAAAATCCATCAACAATTAAAAAAAATTTTAAAAAAAGAATGTACACTATTGATATCCTAGTGATCACTTCATAACAGTACATATGAATCTTCCTTATTCTGTTTTCACCTGCAGAGTTCTCTATTGTTTGGATATACTATAGTTTATGCTGGACACTTGGGTTGTTCCCAATTTACTGTATAATTATAACAAAAGTGGAATGAATAAGTTATTACATATGTCATTTTGTATCTGGGAAGCATATTTGTAGGATAGATTCCTTAGAAATTGAATTGCTGGGTCAAAGGATTGTTGCTTATGTGTGTGTGTGTGTTTTTAAATATTTTAGTTGTAGATGGACATAATGCCTTTATTTTGTTTATTTAGTTTTTTTTTATGTGGTGCTGGGGAACAAACCCAGTGCCTCATGCATGTTAGGCAAGCACTCTACCAGCCTCTTGCTTGTGTTTTTAACTTTGTTATGATGTCTTTCATTATGAAGAAGGTTTATATTTTCATGTGAATTTTTTCTATTTAATGCTTTTCAATTTTGTAGCGGCTTCCTTGGGATGATCTGCTCAGACCCTGAATTATGTGGCCATTCTTCACTATTTTCTTTCAAAGCATGCGTGCGCGCAAGCGCGCGTGCACACACACACACACACACACACCTTTAATACAGAGGGATTTCATACTGCCTGTGATATAAGAATCTAATTATTTTCTCCCATAAAGATATCCAATAATACTTTATGCCTCATTTATGGAATTTATTACCTTCTTCTTTCTTCCTGGAAGATAAATTTGTGCCAAATATTACCTTTCCCACTAGACAGTGAGCTCCTGGAGAGTAGATACTATATTTATCTTTATGTACCTGACAGCCTCTTCCACAGATCTGGCATATGGTAGTTGCTAAATATTTTCTTGTTGAATTCAGTAGAAAGTATAGAACAGGGGCCAGCTTTTCAATTTTCAGGCAATAGAATGAGAAAAAATAAACTAATATTGCTAATAGATCCATGAACTTTGTATTGAGCTAAATATCTAAAACTCCTGTAATATGAGACACTGGTAGAATGATAAATAAGCAAAAGATTCTTGGCAATCTCTTCCAGTCTGTGAAAATTCTGAGTGAACAAGTCATAACAAGTAAAAAAAACTTGTAGTATTGGTGGTGGACACAAGACACAAGTATATTGAAAGGAATGTGTGTCTATGACTTCTCTAGGCATCAGTACCTTATAGGGTTACATCCAAACAATTGTTACTTGTGCCCTTCTAAGCTTTATCTGAGAAATTTCATTGATTCAACAAATATTAGATGGAACCACAGGAAGTTGCTAATATTTAACTAATTTTTGTCTACAAAAGCTGCAGTTTCATAGGATTCCATTCAATATTTATTGGATTTTGTGCCTCCTCAGATAGTGAGTATAGCAACTGATGGAAGATATTTCAGTGAAGAAATAAACATGGTCTCTGTCCCAGAAGAGCTAAAAATTTAGTGATCAAGACAGATAATAAGAAAAAAAGTAAGGCAATAAGAATAATAATTATACTTTTCTACACTAGCATGTTTTTCTGATATTTATATACATCATGAAGATATTTTGAAGTTGCAATCGTTTAAAAGAAAATGTAATCTTTTTAGTATTTGCTATAATCTTTATATTTATATCCATTCTATTTTTAAATCTTATAAATATTCACATTGTTTTTAATTCATGTGTTAAGTCAGTTCTATTAAAGCATCATTAATATTCAAAAAAATTCTTTTTTTTTTTTTGGTACCAAGAATTAAACTCAAGGGCAGTCAACCACTGAGCCACATCGCCAGCCCTATTTTGTATTTTATGTAGAGACAAGGTCTCACTGAGATGCTTAGTGCCTCGCTGTTGCTGAGGCTGGCTTTGAACTCGCAATTCTCCTGTCTCAGCCTCCCCAAGTGCTGGGATTACAGGTGTACGCCACCGCGCCCAGCTAAAAAAATTCACTCTTTTCTAGTAAAAGTTTATTACATTTTGACAAATGGATGTGGTTGAGTGACAACATCAAAATTCAGGACATGTCCATCAGCCCAAATGTTCCCTCATGCCCTCTGTAGCCAGTTGTTAAATTGATTCTAACTGATCTGTTGGCAGGCTGGCCTCCTCCGAAACCCTGCTCTCACAGGGAGGCTAGTCTTCTAGAAGTTGAGGACCCAGGTCTGACATAAAGAAAGGAAGTTGCTGGGACCTTTACCATGAGCAGGAGATCTACAGGGTTCATCTGAAGAAGCTGGTTATCCAGTTCATCTGGGATCAACCAGCCTGAATTGAAAGCCCACAACACGCCACGCACCTCTGGACATTTGTATGGGTCCAAGAGCTCAGAGGGCGGTGTATGACGACCCCTTTTCACTTACACCCACTCTCTTTAGTTTGAGCACATAAAGCTTATTTTAGCCTTCCTAAGTCATCTGCAGCCTTAAACATTTTGGACCTGAAATCTGTGGTCTGTGGATGTCTGGGTAGGATGGGTGTGTATGCTGCGAGCTTGTCTGGTTTGGAGGGTCTGAGCTTTGGAGAAAGGGAAAGATGAGTGCTGCACAAAGAGCTCAGCAGGAAGAGGTTCAGGGGCATTTGCTCTGATTCATGGAGAATTGTTGTAAGTGACCAAGTTCATGATTCAGGTGTGGATTCAGCAGCTCTACAGAGGTGGTAAAGAAACATTAGTCATGGCTTTATCATCTTGCTGAGTATAAATGGATTAACAATAAGTATTACCAAGCAGTTACAGTCCATGTTGCCATTCTTTCAAATAAAGAAACATCAGCCACTGATGTCCTATTCTGGTCATCAGGATTTGCAGCTACAATGCAATTTATTTTAAGAAATGATGCATATAAGCAAATCAAAATGGCAATGATGGCAAGCCTGCTAATACCTGCAGAACTGGCTAACCAATAAATTGATAAGAACTTGTTACTGAATTTAGCAAGGAACCCATTGGTTCTTCTTAGTTTATTGGTTATCCTATTCTGCACATATTAGTATAGGGAAATAGTTAACAAACGTAACTGATTCTTAGAATCACCTTCATTGCTTATTCAAAATTCAGGTTTTCTAGAGAGTCTGATTGAGTCATCCAGACAAGGATCCTAGGAATCTGCATTTTCATTGAACTACCCAGTTGGTTCTGATGTCACTTATCTAAGGTCTACCCTTTAAGGGCATTAAATTTGAAACCAGAGTCCTGGTATTCTAGGATTCCAATCATTTATTAGCTGCTTTGGCTTGGCTTGGACATGTATTGCTCTGGGCCTCCTGGTTTTATTTAGGAGATGGTTCCCAAGCAGTTTTTTGAGCAGGGCAGAGACATGGTAAGATGCACTCTAGCCCATGGGAAGCATGCATCCTCGCTGGACCTTGGTGGGAGCATAATGATGTTTCAAGTACAATTGCTCTTGCCACATCACTGTCTCCCCCTTCTGCAGCCAGGGTTGCTAGCTTCTTGTCTCCAAGATTTTCTAGGCAGAGTCCAGCTTCCAATCCTGGTGACCTTCAACTCCAGAGACTCACATTATGCTTTTTTTAAAAAAATTGTCAATAGACCTTTATTTTACTTATTTATATGCGGTGCTGAGAATGGAACCCAGTGCCTCACACATGCTAAGCAAGCACTCTACCACTGAGCCACCACTCCAGCCCCTCACATTAGGCTTGACTAGTAGTTCTCTTGACCCTAGCATCAAGAAAGTTCCTTCTGGGCTGGGGTTGTAGCTCAATGGTAGAGCACTTACCTAGCATGTGTGTGGCCCTGGGTTTGATCCTCAGCACCACAAAATAAATAAATATAATAAAGGTATAAACATACAACAACATTATTGAAGGAAAAAAAAGGACAAGGATCCTAGTAATGTGTCTTCTCAGAAAAGACAACTGGAAAAGCAAAATCAATAAATTCTGTCAACCTTTTTCTTGTATGGCCTAGAAGTTGGTGATGAGTAAAGTAATGGTAGAAATCCTCAGTCACACCAGTCCTATGAGGATAACCTGGGTCCCCTCTTTAGAAGAGAACAACATTTGTTCTTAGTTTGGGGGCCTCAGCAAAATTGAGGTAATGGAAGTGTCCCAATTTAGACAGCCACCTTAGAAATATCACTTAAATGGGGAAAATGTGAGCAGGAAAGGGAGTTGCTTCCATGAAAGCTAAGTTAAATGTTTAAGAAAGAAAAAGAATCACCTAAATCTTGCAAGAGATGCTATGGGGGTAGGTGCGTAGATGATAACTGTAGATTTGGAGGATTATAACAATCTACAAGATTATGTGTTTAGAGTGTTTAAGTTCTTTAAGTTTCTGTTTCTTTTTAAAGAGACTAATGGTGCCTTGTCATAGAGAATGTGTCTCAGTCCCTTTTCTGTTGCTGTGATAGAACCTCACAGGGCTGGGCGTGTGGCTCAGTGGTGGAGCTTGCCTAGCATGCTCAGGGGTCTGGGCTGGATCCCTAGCACAGCAAAAGACATATAGAAAACCTCCACGGGCTGAGTAATTTATAAAGAATAGAAATAATGGGGCTGGGGTTGTGGCTCAGTGGTAGAGCGCTTGCCTCGCATGCGTGAGGCACTGGGTTTGATCCTCAGCACCCCATACAAATAAATAAATAAAGATTGTGTCCATTTACAACTAAAAAAAAATTAAAAAAAGAATAGAAATAATTAGCAGATAAGGCAGAATACGTTGTTAGCCACTTGTCATTTACAGAACTGTTATATGACAAAGAATGAGCTAAGGGAACGAAACCAAGGCAAACTCAAACAGGAGTTATCAAGATGGGGCATCCTAATCACAGAGGGCTGTCCTGAGTGAGTGAGCAGAGGGCGGGGGAAGACCTGCGGATGGGGCCTGGAGAGGGAACCCTAAGGACAAATTCATTTTCATTAGGCATGGCTGTAAAATAGCACAGATTGGTGCATGAGGTAGAGAGAGCCTTGGGAAGACTCAAGTGCCATGCCAGCGCCTGGTCAGTATATTTGGCAGAAGGGCTGACATGGCTGTTTTAAATACAAAACTCTCACTACTGTGGGCCCTGATATGATTTGATTCCCCAGGCTGATGAGAGCCTCCTAGTGAGCAGGGGATGTGACTCATTTGATCACGTCTTCCTGTCTGCCTTCCTCCTAGTTCATTGATTGGCTTGAGTGGTTCACATCATATTCCCACTGAGAACACTGTGTCTGGGGCTTACACTTCAACTCTCCTTTCCTTCACGCACAAGTGTGCAATTTTGCTCCTGATGGGAGATGAGCTCCAAGATGCACAGTAATAATCTAATTTATTGATTTTTCTTTTCTGAGAAGACACATTACTCGGCTCTACAGGGTGGAAGTTGCTGGTGTTTATAGGAAAAAGAGATGGCAACAAGATATCGGCCCAGGTTGAGGTACCACATGGTAGGGAGTCAGTGGTTTTTGTTTTTTGGTACTGAGGATTGAACTCAGGGGTACTTGACCACTGAGCCACATCCCCAGCCCTATTTTGTGTTTTATGTAGAGACAGGGTCTCACTGAGTTGCTTAGCACCTTGATGTTGCTGAGGCTGACTTTGAACTTGTGATTCTCCTGTCTCAGCCTCCCTAAGTGCTGGGATTACAGGTGTGCGCCACTGTGCCTGGCTGGGAGTCAGTGTTTTGTGGACATCTGCCACTGCTTTCTCAGGCTCCCAGGCATTAGTATCCCACTGGCAGCCTGCCCATTTGGGATTCTGGCATGGACCCAAGATACATGTGCTTACTGCGTCACACTTAGAG
This sequence comes from Xerus rutilus, assembly GCA_028644305.1. Taxonomy (NCBI): domain Eukaryota; kingdom Metazoa; phylum Chordata; class Mammalia; order Rodentia; family Sciuridae; genus Xerus; species Xerus rutilus. The sequence continues at coordinate 51,020,613 of CM053405.1, read as the reverse complement.
CACTTAGGGAGAAGCCTGGGCACTGGAAATGACAAGGCAGAGGAGGGTGAAAGAGGTGGGACTGGAGGATTTTGCTTACTTCTACACAGCCTCATTCAGCATCCCTGCAATTTATGTCAATATTCCATAAACATTCCATCTATATCAATATTGTTTCCTGCTATGCAAATGCAGCTTCAAAATAGGTCCTTTAGCACCTGTTCTAATGTTGCCCCTGAACCATAGAATTTCTAGAAATTTCTAGAAAGAAAGTCTCAGCCCAGAGACAACCTGGCACCGAATTCTTCCCTAAGAGAAGTCTTATGAATTAGAGTAGTATATTTTGTTTTTAAATTTAGTTTTGTTTTTAATTTTTTTGTACCAAAAATTGAATTCAGGGATGCTTAACTATGGGACCATATCCCTAGCCCTTTTTACAAATATTTTATTTAGAGACAGGGCCTCCCTGGCTTTGAACGTGCCATCTTCCTGCCTCAGCCTCCGGAGCATCCAGGATTACAGGCATGCGCCATCATGCCTGGCTTAGAGTATTATGTTTGATATCCTTACATTCACCAATATCTGGTACTTCTTCTATTCTAGGCATATGGAAGACTAGACTGCATTTCTTAGTCTTTTTTTCAGTAGGACAGAGCCATGTGGCTGTTATGATAGCCAGTGTAATGACACACATATTTCCTAGCTGAAACTGTGTGATTCTCTAGGCTCTTTCTCCCCACCCGACCCCTTTACTGAAATAATCATGGAGAAGCCCTTATGCTGAGATGGCAGGCACAAAAGTTTTCAGCATCCTGGACACCTCAGTCACCCTGCATCAACTGCCCTAGAGAACGATCTTTATCCACAAAGAATGTTGCATGATAAAAAAAAAAACTTGCCTTGAGTTTTCCAGGCCCTGGGGTGAGAGGGGAAATCCAGGCAGAGCTCAATGCACTGCCTGGGGTGAGATGATAGAGATAAGCATGTAGGAGATTAAGGAAAGGAGAGTTTGCAAGATAGAGTAGCAGAGAAGGAATTTCCAGAGAGGTACATAGATCTGTAGAGTGTCCTTCTTGGGTTTTAGCCATGTAGGTAGAGTCACACCACTTGTGTGTTCATACATGTACCTAGGGTAGTATGTATGTATGTATGTATGTATTTTTTTATTTAATGTGCTGAGGATCAAACCCAGTGCCTCACGCATGCTAGGCAAGTGCTCTACCACTGAGCTACAGCCCCAGTCTAGCAAAAGAGATCTTAAAGCCAGTGGTCTGAAACCCCAGGTCTCAACTTCTGTTGGGGGTCAGTACACACTGAATAAGATAAGACAGGTAATGGGTCCCCATTAAGACTTTAAATGTAAAGGCCACTCCAACAGGTTAACCTGTAGAGACATTCCAAACATTCCAGCCAATCCTTTGTCCCAAGTGAGAGGACTAGAAAGGCAGGACAGATCTGAGTATAGGCTGAAGACTCAAGGGATAACCAATAGCCTTAACAATTTTTCCAATATCTGTTTAGCATAGATTTTGAACAATAGTTTTGGTACTTTTCCAAGACCTGATTAGCATAGATACTGAACAATGCCCCTACCCAGTGGCTATATAAGCCCCTAGACTTAAGCAGCAACCCTTATTGGATCCCCTTTTGTCCTGCAGGGGCTCTGTCTCTTTTTTCCTCACTTGAATAAACTCTATTTTTTTACACTCAATTTTCCTCATCGGTGGATTTCATTCTTCAAATTCATGAGGTAAAAACCCAGAAAGGAGGCACTGGCAGGTGGCTGGGGCCTGCTGCAACACTACGGCAGCAGAGGCTAAAAATTCAGTTTCAACACTACCCCAAAATATGACTGTAGAAGACCAGAATATCCCACCTCAAAATACACTTCTTTGGCAAATTCTGAGCAGGTTATTTTGAGAAACTGTAGACAAAAGAATAGCTCCAAAAAAGCTAACTGCCCTTTTATAGAGGAAATTTACATTTATAAAGGAAATCTACATTAGTGAAAGTATATGAGGAAGAGGATAAGTTTGTCACCTGGAGAATTATCTGCACCAAAGATGACCTTTATTCACCACAGCTTTCCTCCTCTTTCTCCCCCATACTTCTTTCCACTCCCTCCAGGAGCCCCAAGCCCCTGTTCTTTCTCAGGAAGCTTCTTAAGCTTTAATAACCTAGCCCTTCTTCGAGCTTTACATTTTTGTGGGACTCCTGTGTACAAACAGATAATTTAACATGGTTTTAATCTGTCTCATGTCAATTTATTTATTTTTTAAATTTTATTTTATTTTGGTGCCAGGAATTGAACTCAGGGGCACTCAACCACTAAGCCACATTCCCAACCCTGTCTGCATTTTATTTAGAGACAGGGTCTCACTGAATTGCTTAGTGCCTCACCATTGCTGAGGCTGGCTTTGAATTTGAGATCCTCCTGTCTCAGCCTCCTGAGCCACTGAGATTACAGGTGTGCACCACAGCGCCCAGCTTATATTAATTTAATTCACAGCCTGGCCAAAAGAACCTAGAAGGTAGAGGGAAGCCACTTCTCCCTCCTCTATATTGTGATATTAAAAGCAGAAAAAAGCTGGCCCAATGGTGCAAGCCTGTAATCCCAGCAACTCGGAGGCTGAGGCAGGAGGAATGTAAGTTCAAGGCCAGCCTCAGCAACTTAGTGAGATTCTCCCTCAAAATAAAAAAAAATTTAAAAAGGACTGGGGGGGCTGGGGTTGTGGCTCAGTGGTGGAGCGCTTGCCTTGCACACGTGAGGCAGTGGGTTCGATCCTCAGCACCACATACAAAATACATAAATAAATTTAAAAAATTAAAGATTTTTAAAAAAAAGGACTGGGTATGTAGCGCAGTGGTAAAGCTCCCCTAGGATGAGTCTCTAGTGTCAAAAACAAACAAACAAACAAACCACACAGAGAAGAAAGCAAGTGAAACCTAAAATAAGAAGGCAGAGGGAACTAGAAATAATAAGGGGCAGAACAGAAATCAATGAAATAGAAAATAAGACAAACAATAAAGAGGATAAATGAAATCAAGAGCCAGTTCTTTGGGAAGATCAACATAAATCTTATCAAGAAAAAAGAAAAGAAAAGAAAATAATACAAGTTACCACTATCAGGAATGATAGAAGTGACATTGCTACAGATACAGCAAATATTAAAGGATAACAGTGGAATATTATGAATAATTTTATGCCAATAAATTTGATAGCTCAGTTGAAATGAAAAATTCCTTGAATGACACAAATTGCCAAAGCTCACTCAAAAAGACATAAATAACCTTAATTGTTCTTTATCTTTAAAGAAATGGAATCTATAGTTGAACATGTTTTCATAAATAAAACTCAAGGACCAGATTGCTTTTTTTCTTAGAATTTGCAAATTCTATCAAACATTTAAGTACAAAATAATATATAATCTCTGCCCTAAAAATCAGAGATGAAGAAAATACTTTGCAACTCATTCTAAGAAGCTACCATTACTCTGAGACTAAAACCAGACAATGATGTTATAGGAAAACTACTGCCTAACTTCCCACATGAATATAGATGCAAAAATTCTAAACAAATAATAGAAATGCAAGTTTGGTTTATCATTTGAAAATCTATCAATGTTCTTCTCCACATAGACAGATTAACCCTAAAGCAATCCTATATGATCATCTCAATATATGCAGAAAAAATATTTGACATAATTCATCATTTACTTTCAGCAAATGGGAAATAAATCTTCATAATCTGATAAAAAGTATTTACCAAAATTTACAGCTAACATGAGACCTAATAATGAAAGACTGATGTTTTTTTCTTAAGAGCAAGAACAAGACAAGGATGACTATTCTCAGTACCTCTATTCAATATTGGCTTTGAGATTCTAGCCAGTGCAATCAGATAAGAAAAAGAAATAAATATAATTCAGATTTTCAATAAAGAAATAAAGCTGTTTATTGACATATAGTACAATCTGTACAAAATCAACAGAATCTACAAAAAAGCTACTATAATTAAGTGAAGTTGTTAAGGTTATAGGTTGTACAATGTATACAATGTACAAAAATTAACTGTGTTTCTATATACTAGCAAAACCAATCAGACATTGACAATTAGAAAAATAATTACAATAGCATTAAAGTATGTGAAATGTGCCAGGCAAGGTGATGCATGCCTATGAGCTCAGCGGCTTGGGAGACTGAGGCAGGAGGATCACAAGTTCAAAGCCAGCCTCAGCAACTTAACAATGCACTTAACAATGCCCTAAGCAAATAAGCCAGATCCTGTCTCAAAATGAAAAATCTAAAAAAGGGCTGAGTGGTTAAGTGTCCTTAGGGTTCAATTCCTAGTAACAACAACAACAACAACAAATATATATATATATACATATATACACACACATATATATGTATATATGAAATGTTTAGGAATAAATCTAAAAAAAGTACAATGTCTATATACTATAAACATTATTGAAAGAGATTTTTAAAAATGTAAATGGACAGATAAACTACGTTCATGGATCTGAGGACTCAATATTTATGTACAATCATTCTTCCTAATCTATAGATATGATGTAATCTTAACCCAAATCTCAGGAAGTATTTTTTTTTCTGTAGAAACTAACAAATCAATTCTAAAATTCATATTATAATACAAAAGACCAAGAAGACCTGGGTGAGGGATGTGGGTTTTCCATATCTGATTTCAAGACTTATAAAGCTTTAATAATTAAAACAGGGTGATATTAACAAAGGTAGACAAAGAAATTAATGAAACAGAATGGAGAGACTACATATATACAGATAACTGATGTTTCATGAAACTGCAAAAGCAATTCAATTGAAAATAAATGATTCTGGATCATTGCAAAATTCATATTTTTAAAAAAGTGGAGTCTGACCCATTCTTCACACCATTTACAATATTAAATTCAAATTTGTAGACGCAAATGTACAGTCTAAAATTACAGAACATCTAAAAGAAGATGTAGGAAGCTTTCAAAACTTTACCTCATAAAAATATCTTAGATACAACACTAAAAGCATGATGCACACAAGGTATATTCCATCAAATTAAAGAAGTGTTTTTTGAAAGACAGTCAAAAATAGACAGCTACATACTGGGAGATAATATCTGAAAATTATATACCTGATAAAAGAATTCATAACTCTTAAAAGTTGATAATAGACAACTGCCAAATACAAACAACCCAGTAAAAAGTGGGAAAAAGTTGGGACAGTCACCAAGAAAATGTACTAAAATAAGCATATAAAGAGATGCTCAGCCGGGTGTGGTGGCGCAAGCCTGTAATCCCAGCACTTAGGGAGGCTGAGACAGGAGAATCGCGAGTTCAAAGCCAGCCTCAGCAAAGGTGAGGCGCTAAGCAACTCAGTGAGACCCTGTCTCTACATAAAACACAAAATAGGGCTGGGGATGTGGCTCAGTGGTCGAATGCCCCTGAGTTCAATCTCCAGTACCAAAAAAAAAAAAAAAAAAGAGATGCTCAATATTGTTAGGTAAATGCAAATTAAAATCCCAACTTCTAGAATAGATGAAGTTTAAAAAGAGGAGAAAGAAGAGTAGGAGAAGGAAGGGAAAAAATCATAGCAAATGTGGTAAGGATGTAGAAGAACTGGACCTCCTATACACTGCTAGTGGAGATGTGAAAGGATAGGACCATGTTAAGAATAGTTAAGAGGTATTCTTTAAAAAAAATTAAACATCTATTTGCCATGTGATCCAGCCATCTTAATCCTACATATTTATCCAAGAGTAAAGAAAATAAGCAAATATATATCCATACAAAGACTACCCAAATGTTCATAGCAGCTTTATTAGTGAAAAACTGGAAATAACCAAGTGTCCTTCAATAAGCGAATAGATAAACTGTAATAGATCCCTACAATGTAGTACTACATAATAATGAAAAGGAATAAACTATTGATACACCCTAAAATACAGAGAAATCTCAAATCATTCTGCTGAGTGAAAGAAGCTGGACAGAAAGGAGTACATGTTGTTTATGTGCTGGGGATTCTATTTACATAAAATTCTAGAAAATGGGATCTATGCAGATGGTTCCTGACTTATCATGACTTGAGTTAGGATTTGTCAACTTTACTATGGTGCAGAGTGATTTGAATTGGCTGCAGCTAAGTAAGTAAGCTGCAGCTCCCAGTCTGCCACATGATCAGGAGGGGGAAAGAGTAACATTCTATAACTGTGGTGCTCAGTAGGCTAGGTGTATTAAGTACATTTTCAACTTTACACTATTTTCAACTTATTAAAGGTTTGCCAGGATGTAACTTATTAGTCAAGGCATATCTGTAGTGACAGAAAGCACATCAGTGATTGCCCAAGTAGCAGGAGAGGCAGGAGGGAGGGATTACAGAGGGAATGAGGAGACTCTGGGGAGCAAGGGACATGATCACTATTGTTGTGTTGGTTTATGGGTATATACAAACGTCCAATTGTTTACTTGACTTACATGGGTTTATTCTTTGTCAATTATACCTCTTTAAAGATAATTTAGAAAGCCGGGAGTAGTGGCGCATGCCTGTAATCCCAGCACTTTGGGAGGCCGAGACAGGAGAATCACGAGTTCAAAGCCAGCCTCAGCAATGGCGAGGCGCTAAGCAACTCAGTGAGACCCTGTCTCTACATAAAACACAAAATAGGGCTGGGGATGTGGCTCAGTGGTTGAGTACTGCTGAGTTCAATCCCTCATGCCAAAAAGAAATAAATAAAAATATTTTAGAAAGAAGACAAAAAGATGTTATTATTAACATTATTGAACCACTAAGCCAATAGACTAAACTATTTCCAAATCTGATGATGAAAAAAAGTTCTAAATAATCAAGTCTCAGGAAGTCAATTTTCCTGTAACTCGCAGCTAGAAGAATAATTCACTACATTTGTCTAATACCTTGCTTACATAACCCAAATCAGACCATTAAAGCTTGAGGAAACAGAAACCCAGAAAAGTAGAAGGACTGGCCCAGACTTAAGCATGACAGCTGCAGTACCCTGACTCTCAAAGCTGGGCTCTTTTCAGTGTGTCCTCGTGCAGTTTGCTTTTTCAATTCTTAATTACAAAATTTTATTTCCTTAAAACAGCAAAGAGAAAAAAATGCAGAGTGGAATTTAATGCTTACAAGTGGAATTATCTAGAAAAACTTTTGTTTTATAAATGAGACAACAGAGCTGTGGGGTATGGAGGAGAAAGGGGATATTTTCTCTTAGGGCACAAAGCCAACATTAAACATTTGAGGCAACTAAAAGAAAATGACATGGCTTGCCTTAAATACTCCTCAAATGCATGACTTACTTAACATCTGCCTTTTTAAGGAAGTACTCCGTATGTGTTTATGTGTGTGCCTGGAATAGCAATCCTGATGTTTCCTAGGGTATTGCATGTTAAAAGTGAAGTGAAAAAATTCAGTCATTTTGTGTTAGTTGACATTTTTTTTAAATGACATGTCTTTTTTTATAACTGAAAATTAAATTTGTTTTAGGTTAGGCTTACTCATGAGGAGCTGAAAGGTTATTTTATTCCTGAAGTGTTCTCATCTTTGAGCAACAGCCAAGAAATGAAAATTCTAGTTGGATAGAACAAGGAAGTTAATATCATCAAGTCATGGGTCATTGAAACCTTCTTGGTTCTATATTCTATATGCTATTATTATCCTATATGTCAAACAATGACTAGAAACTCTTTGTGTGGTGTGTGTGCATGTGTTTTGATGGCACTGGAGATTGAATCCAGGGGTGCTCTATCACTGAGCCACATCCCTAATTCTTCTTACTTTTTATTTTGAGACAGAGTCTTATTAAATTGCTGAGGCTGGCCTTAGATTTGCCATCCTCCTGACTTAGCCTCCTGAGTTGCTAGGATTACAGGCATGTGCTACTATGCCTGACAAGGTTAGGAACACCTAAAGAAAAAAATTCAATGATACTTATTAAAGCATAGCAAGGAAGACTTTATTCAGGACCATCACAATAAATACTAGGGTCTTGCATCACCAATCTTATGGTGGGGAAGAGAGATTGAATTCAACTCAGAATATAGTATGAGCAAGTGGGAATTTATGGCCAGGGAGCAAAGTGGGGTTCAATGGGTAGAAAATTATTAAGAGGAAACATAAGGGTAAGAGGAATTCTGGCTAAATAGACCTAGTAGGATTTTTTTGTTAAGCCATGACTTTTTTATTTTTCAATATTTTTAGTTGTACATGGACACAATACCTTTATTTATTTTTATGTGGTGTTGAAGATCAAACCCATGCTTCACAGGTGCTGGGCAAGTGCTCTACCACTGAGCTACACACCTGGCCTCCTAATAGGATTCTTGCCAAAGGCAGAACAGTGTGATCAGACATTTCCTGGGGAATAGTAGAGGATGAAGACCCGATCAGCAGATGTTAGGGGGTAATTAGATATCAGTTAGTAAGTTGTTCTTAGTAAGTGATTTATCAGAGTTCTTTGCTAAAACTGGATTTTTCAAGGAAGTATTCTGACAGGGAAGAAGTTTTAGACACTTGACTGAAGTTTGGCCAGGCAAAGACTCTTTGTCAGAACATAACTCTTGTTGGGCCTCAATAAATGATATCCCAAATTTTACCTGGAAGGAGCAAAATATGGAGAAAGACTCTATTTTCTTTTCTTTTTAAAATTTAATATTTTTTTAGTTGTCAATGGACTTTTATTTTATTTATTTATGTGTGGTGCTGAGAACCCAGAGCCTCACATATGATAGGCAAGCACTCTACCACTGAGCTACAACCCCAGCCCTCTCTCAGTATTTTCTTTGTCCCTAAAGATCACATCTGCCAAAAAGAAACACAATTGTCTTCAACTCTTCTTACCATTAAACAAAGAAGGTAAAATTCATATCACAGAGGAAAAGACTGAAAATCAAACATCACGCCTAGAGCCCTGAGGAGTTTGTCCCTAGGCCAGTATCTATTCTCCAAGCACACTCTCTCTCTTAAACATCATTTACCTCCACTCCAAAATCGCCTACAATCCTCCACTTAAATATCTCATAAAAAGGGTATCCAAGCCTCAACCATCTGGTGTTTCTTTGAATTTCACATTTTGTATGGCTTCCATGCACATAAGCACATGAATACACTGTGTGCTTTATCTCCCGTTAATCCACCTATTGTCAGTTTGTTTTATCAGACTCAGTTATCAATTCTTCAGAGAGAAAGTTTGAACTTCTCTAAATTCTAATCTGTATAGTTATTTTGCCTTGCTTTTCTGGAGCGTAACACCAACACACTTCCCTTTTAGAATTTCCCAGCGGAGGAAGGCTAATTTCTACTCTCTTTACAAGAAGAGTAAGCCCAAATCCAGGTTCACAGAAGGTATCAGAAAGTCAAAATGACCTGGGGAAAATTGATTGAAATGATTACAGTTTTGAGAAATATGAATTAAATATGAAGGAAGATGAAAGGAAATGAAGTCACTTAGCATCAAAGACAAGTTAAAAGGATATTGAACCTCCCCAATATTATTGTCAAGCCTTCTTGTACAAATCTTGTGGAACTGTTATGACAGGAAGTACATGGTTTGGAAGACCCTGATACTTACCAACCCAATATCCATTTCCAGCTTCTTCCTCACACAGCAGAATTACATTCTATTTAGAGGTTGCAAGTATGGTGGCCAAAGTTCTTCTCAACCAAATTCCAGCCATAGCCCTCTGAGCTCTCTTCTTGACTAGGCCTCAACCTTGGCCTAGCAAAACTATAGACTTGCATCATAAATGATTTCCACACTCCTCTCTTTCATATTAAAAGTCTTGAACAAACACTTGCATAGTTTCTAATAGCTCAGGCCACATCCATACAATGACACTAGCCCTCTTCAAATTACCTGTCTGAGAAAGCTCAAGGCTGCCATGGAACCACTCCCCAATGAGAGAGCTCTGGACTTCCCTTCTTATAGAAGTTACTACAAAGCATTTACAATTGTGAGTCTTTACTCTGTTTTTCTGCTATATATGAATATATACGAATATATTCATATGTGTATATATATGAGAACCTGGATTTGGGCTCACTATATATACACATACATACATACATATATATATAATCTCCATCCTATGACTCAGAAGTGTCTTTGTTTTTTTTTTTTTTTTTAATTTTTTTTTAGTTGTAGATGGACACAATGTCTTTATTTTATTGCTTTGTATGTGGTGCTGAGGATCGAACCCAGGGCCTCACGCATGCGAGGCAAGCGATCTACCGCTGAGCCACAATCCCAGCCCCCTCAGAAGTGTCTTTATCAAGCTTCTAAAAGCCATTTTTTTAAAATATAATCATCAGGAAGGGCAGGACTTCTGGGTCCCAGGCTCTGGGGGAAGACAGAATCCTACCTTGGCAGCTAGCAGACACAGCTGGTCTACTCAGCATTTACACTGACCTGTTCTATGGAATTTTTTTTATCCCAACTCTACTGAGCCCCTTCTGACCATATTCTCCTTCTCCCTTTAAAACCGACAGCTACTTCTGAACAAATCAAGAATGAGTTAGTCACATGGGACCCTCTTTCCAATTGCAATAGAATGCTGTCAGTTAAAACCTGTCCTTTCCACTTTAGTATCCAGCTTTATCTTTAATTGTGCTCGGTAAAATTACTCCCCAACCTTCCCTTGCAGTGAGGGGTGGCCATGTGACATTTGATGAACGAGACATTTGCTGTCTTGCTGGGAAAGCTTCTTCCTTGCTATCTTACACCAACTCCCACAGGTTCTTTTCTGGAACAAGTACAGGAGTTCTGGAGATGTGACAGTCACCTGGAGATAGGAGGTAACAAGAAGACAGACTGACTGCATTCCTGAAATTCTGCTAAGATGTTCCTCGGGCATTTCAGTCAGAACATGCCCAAGAGGAAACCCAAGATCTAATCATTTCTACCTTTAGAATTTCCTATTCTGGTAAAGGCATAGCCACCTATATGACACTATTGTCAGAAATTGAAGGTGTCTTCTCCCCCCTTGCAAGTCCTTATGAGTCCATCAACTAATTATCTCCCAACAGGCTCTGAACATTCATTTGTATTTTTTATCAATATGTTTAACATAGAATTTAACATTTAACCATTGTAAAGTACACAATTTCTTTTTTTTTTAATATTTTTTTTTATTATTTATTTTTTTATGTGGTGCTGAGGATCAAACCCAGTGCCTCACACATGCGAGGCAAGCGCTCTACCGCTGAGCCCCAGCCCCAGCCCCAGCCCAAAGTACACAATTGCATGGTGTTTAGTACACAGTGTTATGCAAACATCGCAACTATCTAGTTCTAGAACATTTTCATGACTTCAAAATAAAACCCTACGTGCATTAAGCAGTATCTTCTACTGGCTCCTCTCCCCACTCCCAATGCTAGGCATCCATTAATTTTCTTTTTATCTCTGTAATTGCCTATTCTGTGTATTTTATATAAATAAAAGCATACAGTACGTGACCTTTTGTGTCTGGCTTCCTTCAGTGTAATGTTTTCAAGGTTCCTCATGTCGTAGCATGTATCAGTACTTCATTGCTCTATGGTGTCATAGTTTGGATCCTAAATATCCCCCAAAGGCCATGTGCTAAAGGATTGATTCCTAGCCTGTGGCATTATTGGAAGTGATAGAACCTTTAGGATTCAGGGCCATAGATTGACACCTCTGAAACCCTGGGAAAAAATAAATTTTTCCTCCTAATTTGTTCATCTCAGGTATGTTGTCACAGCAATGGAAAGCTGACTAACACAATACCCAAATAATATTCTATTATATGGATATATCACATTTTGTTCCTGCACTCTTCACTTGAGGGTCATTTGCACTGATTCTACCTTTTGGATATTTTAAAAAGTGCTGCTATGAGCAGTATAAGTGTGTACAAGTTTGGGGGCACCTGTTTTAAATTTTGGGGGGTTATATAACTAAATGTAGATGTGTTAGGTCATATACGATCTATGAGGAACAATAAAAGTTTTCCAAAAAGGCTCTACAGTTTTACATTCACACCAGCAATGTATGGGGACTCCAGTTTCTCCACATCCTTACTACAATTACTTGTTATTGTTTAATTATTTCCATCCTAGTGGTCATATGGCATCTTAGTGTGGTTTTGATTTGTATTTTCCTAGTGACTAATAATGTCGAGCATCTTGTCATGTTCTTTATTGCCATTTGTATATACATTTTTTTTTTTTTTTGGTACTGGAGATTGAACTCAGGGGCCCTGGACCACTGAGCCACATACCCAGCCCTATTTTGTGTTTTCTGTAGAGACAGGGTCTCACTGAGTTGCTTAGCACCTCGCTATTGCATATTTTTTTTGAGAAATGTCTATTCAAGTCCTTTGCCCATTTCTAGATTAGATTGCTTGTTGTTGAATTGTAAGAATGCTGGAGAATATCATGCTAAGAGAAATAAGCCAGTCCTCCAAATCCAAAAGCCAAATGTTTTCTCTGATATGCAGATGCTAATTCACAATGCAGGGGTGTGGCTAGGGAAGAACAGAGTTACTTTAGATTAGGTAGAGGGGAGTGAAGGGAGGGGAGGCGGTGGAGGGGTTGGAAGGAGAGTAGAATAAATTAGACATTATTACCCTATGCACATATATAACTATACAACCAGTGGGATTCTACATCATGTACAAACAGAAGAATGAGAAATTATACTCCATTATATATGATGTATCAAAGTGCATTCTACTGTCATGTACAACTAATTAAAACAAATAAAAGGGCTGTAGTCATGGCTCAGTGGCAGAGTGCTTGCCTGGCATGTATGAGCACTGCATATAAATAAATAGAATAAAAGTCCATTTATAGCTAAAAAAAATTTAAAAAATAAAAAATAAAAATAAATAAAACAAAATTTAAAAATTAAAAAAAAAAAGAGTGCTTTTAATTTTCTGTATACTAGATGCTTACCAGATACATGCTTTGGGAATATTTTCTCCATTCAGTGAATGGTCTTTTTATTCTCAATAGTGTCTTTTGGTGCATAAAAGTTTTCATTTTTACCAAATCCAATTTATCTGTTTTTTTCTCCCTTTGGTTCTTGGGTTCTTATGCTTTTGTTACCTTACATCCACTTTTAAGTCATTTCATCTATACAGAGAGCAAAATGATATCTCAAATGCCTAAATTGGATCATGACTCCCCTTTTTAAAATCTTCAATAGTTTTCCATTGCATTAAAAATTACATGCAAGCTTTGGGAGGCTGAGACAGGAGAATTGCGAGTTCAAAGCCAGCCTCAGCAATAGCCAGGTGCTAAGCAACTCAGTGAGACCCTGTCTCTACATAAAACACAAAATAGGGCTGGGGATGTGGCTCAGTGGTCAAGTACCACTGAGTTTAATTCCTGGTACCAAATAAACAAACAAACAAACAAAATTAAGTGCAAGATCCTCCCATGGACTGCAAGGACCAAATCCTCTTTCTCTTTACTCTCATTTTCCCACATATTCCCTCATTTTCTTTGCCCTTGGTTTCTGAAGGACTCCAAGCTCTCTTTAATCCAGGGCCTGCTCACCCACTATTGCTCCTGCCTGATCATCCTGCCTTCTTCTGCACTTAGCTAATTCCGAGTCACCCTTCATTTTAAGTTCTATTATTCCTACCCCATGCCCATTCTACCTCCTTAGGAAGGCCTTCCCTAGCCTCCTGATCCAAACTTGCTCCAAACTTATGAGAGGTAGAATTTTGCAAGCTGGTTGTTAAGCACAACCATTATTGGATATTAAATAATATACACCTACAATTCAATATACTAAAAGCCAATGTCATAAACACTCAAAACTCATCATATTCTAATTACTATATTCCACATCTATCCTCCATCGATGTGGTGGAAATGGGAGGCAATGGTCTCCTACTGTGTATCTTGTCCCAACTCTGTCTTCAGTGACAGGAATACCTTGAAATCAGTCATGGCAGGATTGTCTGAGCAAAGGCTACAAATCAGAGTGGTTTTTGTTTGTTTTGTTTGCCTTTTCAAGAGTGGGCTGATCTGCAACAAATATATAAAAAAATGTTCAACATCTCTAGCAATAGAGAAATGCAAATCAAATCTACTCTAAGATTTCATCTCACTCCAGTCAGAACAGCAGTCATCAAGAATACAAGCAACAATAAATGTTGGCAAGGATGTGGGGAAAAAGATACACTCATATATTACTGGTGGGACTACAAATTGTTGCAACCATTTTGGAAAGCGTTATGAAGACTCCTCAGAAAACTTAGAAGGGAACCACCATTTGACCCAGCTATTCCACTCCTTGATTTATACCGAAAGGACTTAAAATCAGCATACTATAGTGATGCAGCCACATCAGTGTTTACAGCAGCACAATTCACAACAGCTAAACCATGGAAGCAACCTAGGTGCCCTTCAACAGATGAATGGATAAAGAAAATGTGGTATATATGTATACAGTGGAATATTACTCAGCCTTAAAGAAGAATGAAATTATGGCATTTGCTGGTAAATGGATGGAACTGGAGAATATTATGCTAGGCAAAATAAGCTAATCCCAAAAAACCAATGGTTGAATGTTTTCTCTGATATGTGGTTGTTAATTCACAATGTGGGGGGAATAGAGGTAATTTGGACTAGATGGAGTGGAGTAAAGGGAGGGGAGCGGCATAGGAGTAGGAATGATAGTAGAGTGAATCAGACATTATTACCCTATGTGCGTATATGATTACATGACCTGTGTAACTCTAAGTCATGTACAACCAGATGAATGAGAAGTTATACTCCATTTATGTATGATGTGTCAAAATGCATTCTATTGTCATGTGTAACTAATCAGAACAAATTTTAAAAAGTGCAAAAAAAAGAGTGGGCTGATCTGATCTCTTATTAACATACTAAAAATAGCACTTGAACTTTTCTGTCGTGGTCTTTTCAGTGATTGTAATCTTTAAACTATTTGGAAAAAAGTGTTTAATGTCTGTGTTACTCATAAGCATGAAAAGGAGGGGAAGGAGAGAGGACCATATTTTTCCCTATTTCCATATATTTTCCCCTTCTCTCTAGGAAGGAGAAAGGGCCATATTTTTCCCTGTTGATCTCTGTATACCCAGCACCTAGCACTGTTCTTGGCACAGGATAAATTCCTAATCATTTTGTTGATACGATGCCAATAAAGCCCCAAAAGCAATGTTTTAAATATAGATGGGGTGACGGCAGGGATTCATGTAGAGTATGAAGTTTTGCATTTCACTCACTGGCTGGCTGAGGATTTAAATATTGATGATCATTTAATTATGTTTGAAGTTTAACTGGCTTAAACATTGCATTGACCCTTTTTATTATTATAATTATTCAATCATATTCATTGCACAAATTAATGGGATTTGCTGTGACATTTCCATACATGCATACAGCATGCTTTGATTATAGTGTGGGTGTCTTTTAACTAGGTGATAACTACTGATGGCCAAATTCAATTTTACTTGTCTCCCTTTGCAGACATAGCTGGTGTGTCTGGTGTGTCAGAAAAAAATAAAACATCCAAACTAGCTAGCTTAAGACAAAAAAAAATTTTTTTTTCCACAATTCTGGAGGCTAGAAGTCTCAAATCAGCTTCCTCTGAAACTCTGAGTGTCATTCCTTGCCTCTTCCTAGCTGCTGGAGGTGCCATCAATCTTTGACATTCCTTGGCTTGCAGCTGCATGGCTCCCATCACTGTCCCCATGTTCACATAGAGCTCTTCTCTTATATTTTCTCAATGTCCTCTTCTAAAGATACTAGTCACATTGGGTTAAGGATCAACGCTAGTCCAGTAGGATCTTATCATAACTAATTATATTGGCAATGTCCCTCTTCCCAAATAAGGTCACATTCCGAGGCACTGGGGGTAAGGACTTCAAAATATTTTTTTGTAGAATACAGGTCAGGGGGCTGAGATTATGGCGCAGTGGTAGCATGCTCGCCTAGCACGCATAAGGCACTGGGTTCGATCCTCAGCACCACATAAAAATAAAATAAAGATATTCTGTCCACCTACAACTAAAAAAACCATTAAAAAAAGAAATTTAAGAAGACACAAGATGGAAAGACTTTCCCTGTTCATGGATAAGCAGAATTAATATTGTCAAAATGACCATATTATCAACAGCAATATACAGATTCAGTGCAATCTCCAGAAAAATACCAATGACATTCTTCACAGAACCAAAAAAACACTCCTAAAATTCATTTGGAAGACTAACAGACCCAGAATAACCAAAGCAATTCTAAGCTGAAAAAGCAATGTTGGAGGCATCACAATACCTGACTTCAAATTATACTACAGAGCTATAATAACAACTGCATGATATTGGCACAAAACCAGACACATAGGCCAAAGGTACAGAAGACTCAGAGACAAACCCACATATCTACAGGTGCCAAAAACATACCTTAGAGAAAAGACAGTCTTTTTTTTTTTTTTTAATAGAATCAGGTTTAAGTTACTATGTTCTTACATCATTTCACAAGAAAAAATATTTCACCACCAAAAAGAAGAAATGAGCTATGTGCCTATTTTTTAAAATAATCATTTCATAACCAAGGCTCATATCAAAATTGCATGATCAATAACTGTATATCAGAGTATGACAATCCTAAATCTGGGAGTCAGACTCTGTGACAACTTAAATAGTCTGCAGTGTCAAAGCTCTGCCTTGGAGTGGTCCACTGCTGGATTTAACAGAGGACTAGGTGTTACCTAGGCAACAAAAGATGGGAAGAGTATTTAGAATTGAAAGTCTAGCAGGAACAAAGAGGAAACTGCCGGGCGCGGTGGCTCAAGCCTGTAATCCCAGCACTTAGGGAGGCTGAGACAGGAGAATCGCGAGTTCAAAGCCAGCCTCAGCAACGGTGAGGCGCTAAGCAACTCAGTGAGACCCTGTCTCTACATAAAACACAAAATAGGGCTGGGGATGTGGCTCAGTGGTCGAGTGCCCCTGAGTTCAATCCTCAGTACCAAAAAAAAAAAAAAAAAAAAAAAAGAGGAAACTGCATGGTGTGTATGGGGGGTGGGGGTAGAACCAACACCTTTACTATAGGGTGAAGTATGAAACTAAAGCAAAAGGAGATAAATTTGGAGAAGTAAATGGGTGGTCACATGTAGAAGTCCTTTTATATCATTCCAAGGGGTTTTCTCTCTATTCCCTAGAGGGTAGTGCCCTGAAACCCTCCCCTAGAGGAAGCAAAGCCTAATTAGAATCACTGTACTACTCACGGGAGGGCCTGGTGCTAGCGCTCAAAATGGCCTCCCGTCTATCTCGCGGTCTTTGAATGCTCCTGTATTTACATTTGACTTCATTAATAAATCTTTGTTTCATTTCGCATAAAAGTATTTTCCCCCAACTTTCCAGGAAGGTGCACAATTTTATCCAAGAGCTTCTCATTCCAGACACACCATCGGTGTTCTCAGATTTGTGATTATAAATCTCTTTTGATTGAAAAGCACAGCAAGTAGCAAAGATCATTTAAGGTAAAAGTCACAAGAAATGAATTAGATAAATTGACCACTCTGGGTGATGATATTAAAGAAGCGAAGAACGGAGGCAGAGGACAAAGAATATCACAACATGGCTCATAAATATTAGATTTAAGTGATTCCATAATGTCTAGTTACCTGGAATGTGATTTTGACCAGTGAGGGATACTTCCATAATTTAATTTTTTAATTTTTGTCTAATTCGTTATACATGACAGTAGAATGCATTTTGTTTCATTGTACGCAAATGGAGCACAACTTTTCATTTCTCTGTTGTACAGGATGCAGAGTCACACTATTTGCGCAAATCGTACATGTACCTAGAGTGACGGTGTCCATCTCATTCCACCGTCTTACCTACCCCCATGCTCCCTCCCCTCTCCCCTCCTCTTTGCCCAATCCAAAGTAAAGACAGCGTTTTAACAAACGGTGCTGGAGAAACTGGTTATCCATATGTAGAAGAATGAAACTAGACCATTGTCTCTCACCCTGCACAAAAATTGGCTCAAAATAGATCAAATAGACCTAGGAATTAGACCAGAAACTTATGCAACTCCTAGAAGAAAATGTAGGGTCAGTACTCCAACATACAGGCACAGGCAATGACTTTCTCAATAAGACCTTTAAAGCTCAGGAAATAATGCCAAGAGTTAATAAATGAGATGGCATCAAATTAAAGTTTCTGCATAGCTAAGGAAACAAGAATGTGAAGAAATAATCTATAGATTAGGAGAAAATCTGTGCTAGTTACTCTTCTGACAGAGGAGTAATATCTAAAATATATAAAGAACTGAAAAAACTTAACACCAACTCCCACAATAACCCAATTAATAAATGGGCAAATGAATTACATAGAAGTATAAATGGCCAACAAATACGTGAAAAAAATGTTCAACATCATTAGCAATTACCAAAATGCAAATCAAAACTGAGATTTCATTCCACACCAGTCAGAGTGACAATCACCAAGAATACAAACAATAATAAATGCTGGAGAGCATGTGGAGAAAAAGGAACACTTTTACACTGTTGGTGGGATTGTAAATTACAACCACTAGGGAAATCAATATGGAGGTTCCTCAAAAGACTAGGCATGGAACCACCATAAAATCTAGCCATACTACTTTTTGGTATATTATACTGAAGAATTAAAGTCTTCATACTACAGTGATATACACTTACCCATGTTTATAGCAGCACAATTCACAATAGTCAAACCAGCCTAGGTGTCTGTCAATGGATTAATGAATCAAGAAAATGTGATACACAATGGAGTTTTATTCAACCATAAAGAAGAATAAAATTATGTCATTTGCAGGAAAATGGTTGGGACTTGAGATCATTATGTTAAGTGAAATAAGCCAAACTCAGGTGGTCAAGATTTGTATGTTTTTTCTCATTTGTGGAAGTAGAGAGGAAAAAGGAAAAGAAAGTAATGGGGCAAGGATCTCATGAAAATCAAAGGGAGATCAGTAGAGGAAAGTGACCCGGGGTGGGAGGAGAGGAGTGGGAGGAGTCCTGGGGAGGGATGGTGGCCAAATTATATTGCTATGTTGCGTGCATGTATGAATATGTAACAACAAATCTCATTATTATATGTAACTATAATGCACTGATTAAAAAAAAGAAGAAAAAATTGTACTGAACAGACTTTTTTCTTGTAATTATTTTCTAAACAATAGTATCGGCTTTTTACACAACATTTACATTGTATGTACTATTGTAAGTAACTACAGATGCTTTAAGTTATATAGGATGATATATGTAAGTTATGTTCAAACATTATACCATTTTGCACAAGGTGCGTGAGCATCTGTAGATTTTGGTATCTACAGGGTTCCTGGAACTAATCTGCAGATAAGGAGGGACAACTATAATTATTTGCTTGATATGACGGTGTTGCAGGGAATTTTATTTAGCACATTATTTATGAAGGCAAATGTGAAAAAATAGTGAAAAATGTTGAATATGATTACTTCTGGGTAGTAAAAACTAGAGATTAGGGGGCTTGGAGAGGGGAATGTTACTTTTTATAAATCCTGTATTTCTTTTTTTCAAAGTGTTATACATGTATGGCTTTGATAAAAATATTAAAGGAAAGAAGCCTAGAAATTTAAGTCCAGAAACGCCAGACAGTCATTTCACACATGATACAAGTGTAACCCTTTGTAAGGTGAGGCCTTGTTGAGCTCCAACTCTGTAGGCTCTGCGCAGGTCCAGAGCACAGTCTTATAGTCTTGCATATCTGGACCAGTGACAGCTCAGTATCAAGCAACGCTACAGCCCTGACAAGTAGAGGAATTTATGGGACTACATTGGAAGGTCAATTAGCCATTTACAGGGAAAACAGAACTGTCAGGGAGATTTAAAAATTCTTATTTGCAAGTGTATACATTCTCTTCTTCTTCTTCCTTTTTTTATTTTTTTGATATCAAGGATTGAACCCAAGGGTGTCACCGAGCCACATCCCCATCCCTTTTTTGTATTTTACTTAGAGACAGGGTCTCACTGAGTTGTTTAGGGCCTTGATAAATTGCTGAAGCTGGCTTTGAACTTGTGATCCTCCTGCCTCAGCCTCTTGTGCTTGCTGGGATTACAGGCATGTACTACCGCGCCCAGCTATATTCTCTTCTTACTAGGGAAACACACTTGAGAACTCTAATAATATTCAGAGGATTGTCTAATAAAGATGGAACCAAAGTGAAGAAGAGCATTACATAGTCCTCAGAAATATTTTAATCAGACCCTCCTCCTTTAATAGCTACCAGACTCCAGCAAACCTTTCCGTGAAGGATGTTATATTCAGTGTTTTCATTTGTTGGCCACCTCTGTGACAACGGTTGACTATGGGCTCTGCTGCCACAGGGCAGGCACAGGCAGTACATCATCAGTGGGTGTGGCCGTGTTCACAGAACTTCACCTGGACCCCAGGCGCTCAAGGGCTGAGCACTGGCTGCCAGAGCTGTCTGCTCCAGACAGTCTGGAAAAGTCAGATTCTTATTCTTCAAAACTCTTTTCTCTAACTTTCTCCATTTCAATAATTTTATATAATATCTTTAAACTCTGATACTAGATGAAAATCTATCTGATTTTAGTTCTAAATGATAGTGTCTGGGCTAGGGAAAGGAAAACATCTGAAAGTCCATAGTTAATCAGCTTCCAGATCTCCCTTTATGGAAAGATATTTGGGGACTTTTCCATAGAGGCACTGGGCATACCAATGATGAATAGCAATTCTTGTGTCTCTTCTTTCCTCCTTCTCTTTCTTGTCATCTTCTTAGGCCTCTGTATTTCCAGTCATTATTGTTACATTGTCTTCACCTGGGTGACAACCAGATCTGAGATATTTTTTTGCAAGCATCTGATGGTATCCAGCTTTCCTTTGAAAGTGCGTGCTTGCAATCACTGGGAGAAGCAGGCTGCCGGTATCAAGTGTGCACCATGTGGAGCTGGGCTGCAACTGGTGAGCTGCTCTAGCAGAGATGGATAATGCAGGCTCCATCCATAGGGAAAGCGTCCTGTCCACAGTGAACAATGTCTGTGCTAACACTTGCTAAAGTGCTTCCCAGACTCTATTTTGACATCAAAAAAGGGCATATGCTGTTTGTCAGTGATAAATTACTTTCCTTAAGTCCTTAGCATCACAGAGCCCAAACAAAACACATTGTGAAGCAAACGTTCAGAGAAATGGCATATAGCCAGGTGAGTCAGGAATGATAATTGCTCACTTTTCCTTAACCCCAGGAGTCCCCAGTATTGATTCCACAAACCTGCTTGCCTGGGATTTTATCCTTGGATTATCCAGGATATGTTTTTGAACCACTTACTCTCTTTTAGAAATTCATGTCATATTGATCCAGAGGATCAGCTTCTCAAAGAACTCCAGTGCTATTGAGAGTTATAAAATTGATGGAGAGTCAGATCATTCATGTGCTTTAACAAGCCAGGTGCTCTGGACAAATGAAGTTTATTCATTTTAGAAATACACACTTTAGGGGCTGGGATTGTGGTTCAGTGGTAGAGCGCTTGCCTTGCATGCATGAGGTACTGAGTTCGATCCTCAGCACCTCATAAAAATAAATAAATATATTGTGTCCATCTACAACTAAAAACAAATATTAAAAAAAAAGAAATAAGAAATACACACTTTATATCTGCTATGTGTCAGGCATTATTCTTAATGGTAGAGACCTTGCAGTAAACAAAACAGAATCCAGGCCTTGTTTTAATGAAGATTATGCTATGTGGGGTGGGGAAGTCACACAAAAGAAGCTGGTGATGAGCATTACGAAGAAATAATAAAGTATCACAAAGGACACAGAGCTTCTCAGAAGCAGGAGAGGTTGTATGTTAGAGTGGTCAGGAGCAGTGACACTTGAGCCAAGACTGAAATGCAGTGAGAGAGGAAACACAGTGAACATAACAAACAGTAAACGTAACAAGTGCCCAAAAGGCAGGTCCATCTCAATTGGACCCACAGGACTGTAATTTATGGAGGTGACTGAGTGACAACATGGAGAAGTTAAAGCCTCTGAAAGAATCCACAACTTATGGTTCCTGAGAGGAGTGGGCACACCAGGTTATGCCTGGCTACATATGAAAGCACTCAGGAGGCAGAGGCAGGAACAAGGGTCCAGAGCCTTCCTTGGGGCTTTTGTAGAAAAGCAAGGCATAACTGGGGAGATGCTTAGAATTGCCTTGTTTGAATGATGTCAAGGGTCTTTGGGCAATAGTGGCTATCTCTACTTGTCTAGTACCTGGCCCTGGGTGATTTAGGGAAGGGGAAATATTGGATTGGTGTATACAAATTAGATAAGGAGATGGTTCTGAGTATGTGCATTAGCCAGCTTCCCATTACTGTAACAATACACCTGAGATAGTCAACTTATAAAGACAGGTGGTTTATTTTGTCTCACAGTTTCAGAAGTTTCAGTTCATGGTCATTTAGCCTCATTACTTTTGGGCCTGTGATATGGCAGAACATCATGGCAGGAATGTGTGGTAGAACAAAGCTGCTCACCTCATGGGTGGATGGACAGACAAGAAGAAAAAAAAAGAAAGAAATAGGAGGAGGAAGAGAAAGGGCCAGGATCCAATAGCGTCTTCCAGCATGCTTCTAGTGACTACTAGGACACTTCTCATACTCTTAAAGTTTCCACCACCTCCCAATAGTGCCAAGCCATTCCCTTTGGGGACATTGCAGATCCAAGCTATAGCAGTTTGCAGGGGAAATAAACAACTTAGGCCACTAGCTTGGCTCTGTGATTGGTGGATGCTTAACACCCAAATACAGAATCTGAGAAAACATGGGAAATGATCACATGGAGTCTTTCAGTTTATATTAAAATTCCTACTATGTGCAAGTTGGATGTACCTGGGAGGGATAGGAATGCTCTGCTCATCACAGACCAGGCCACCAAGCATAATGACTAGTGTGACTGTCACAGAAGTGAGCAACCACACCTTGTCCTCAGTATTTGTTAAGATTCCTACCTCATTCCTGATTTCTTTTATGCTCTACCCTTGTGGTAATTTGAACAAATGGTTGGAAGTCTTATCTAATTCTGGCGTTATTGAACATGGTTTGCTTTTTAATCCAAATCCTATTTTCATTACTGCTCCAAGAAAAATAACAGGAGAGCTTATACCAATGGACTTTCTAGAAAAAAGATGCACTTTGGCCAAGATGTCAAGGAGAGCCTATTCATTTTGCTTTGTCATTAAACTTTCATTGCAGAGAAGGAAGTTTCATGAGATTGTTGTTTACTTACATACAAGGACACATTAAGATCCATTTTGTAAACCTACAAATAAGTTTTTAAAAATTGTAGAGGCCAGCTGTCTTTGCTTCTTGATTATCATGTGAGCTGCTTCCCTCTGCCACACACTCCACCATGATGTTCAGCCTCATCTTGAGCCCTGGGGAATGGAGCCAGCCTTTTATGGACTAAGATCTCTGAAACTTGCTTCAAATTGAACCCAGAGCCTCAGGAACACTAAGTGCTGAGCTGCTTTCCTCTGCCACACCTTTCTACCATGATGTTCTGCCTCATCTTGGTCATAGAGAAATGGAATTGGCCATCTTCAGGCTACATTTTAGCATGTAATTTTTTGTTGAAAGCCAGATATGTTTTATTGAATAATAAAAAATGAGGTAAATAGGTCACTGATAGGAGTATTTATTTTATCTGGTGAGGACTTGTTTGGCGTTTAATGCTTGCTTGCAGCTAAAGGTACCAGAGGCTTTAAGTTTTCATCCTGTACTTTTTTTTTTATCTCACTGCTTGAGTTTCCTTAAACACTACTTTAGAGAGAAAGAATCTGTGTATTACAACTCTTTCAGCTGTAATTGATTGTTATTATACCAGATCCTTGCTGTTGTGTAGGTCAGATACGGGACAATGGAGTTTTTTCTAATCTTATCCAGTCTTTAAGTGGGTCTATGTCTGAGGACTACGACTTTCACAATTGTTTCATCAACATGTACCACCCCCACTGGCACCCTTACTCCCATCTCTGACTGCAATATTTCCAACATTTTCTTTGAAACTTTGTCCTTAATTGACTTTATTTTTAATTCACAATCTAATCCTATCAGAGACATGAGGTCTTTTTGGAACCTTCAGTGGGAAACTGATAGGGTATCTGGAAGGAAAACTGTGGAACTGTGAGGGTTTCCCTAAGTCTACAGGTTTCCTTAATCTCAAATTCTGTCTCCAGCCATTCTTCAAGATTATTTATACCAGTTGACAGCTCTAGCAGTACATTGTTGGGGTCAAGAAATGTAATCTGGGGGGGCTGGGGTGGTGGCTCAATGAAGAGTGCTTGTCTAGCATCTGCAAGGCACTGGGTTCAATTCTCAGCACCACATAAAAACAAAGTCCATTGACACATAAAAAAATATTTGAAAAAAAAAAGAAATGTAATCTGATTTTCAGACATTTTTATTACTGTAAGGATAAGATTGATGGCTTTTGATTACTTATCATATCAGAGATGAAACCTGAAGTCAGTTTCTTAATTTTAAAACAATTTTTAAAAACTTGTTTAATTTTGTTCATTCTTTGCATTTCTGTTCTCTTTTTTCCTTCTCTGATTTTCTTTCCATTTTAACATCCATTTTATTTGGGAAATGCTTTTGTTGAATACAGAAAACCAATGTGATTAAAAAAAAAAAAATTGAAGAGGCCATCTCACCACCGGGCTGATGACCAGCTCCTTTTGTATTCACTTGTTTTTATCACCATTGAAAACCATGGCAATAACTGGAATGCAAGGAATTGAAACAGCAATAACTAATGTTTGCATTTTAGGAAGTAAAAATTTTGCTTTCCACTTGCTGCATTCTAGCTGTTTAAAACTGTTAAGAGCTGAAATGGCAAAATAAGCAATATTTTCCAGGAGCTGCCTCAGATCAGATGACAAGGAAATGTCAGTCATGGATTCAGTCACAGAAGGCCAGCATTTCATTCATTCAGTAAATCTTTACTGGGCATTTATTGTGAACCTGGCCTGCACAGGACACAGTGCTGAGTGAAACAAACTGGGTCCCTTCTCTCATGACACTCAAGTCCAGTGGGGGAGACTGATGTTTTTAAAACATAAAACACAACACTAAATTGCCTATGTAATTACAAACTGTGATAAATGCCATAAATGAAAAGCAAAAAGAGAATATAATTTAGACCATGGAGGCAGTATCTAAAGAGGCCCTTTTAGAAGTCATTATTGGAACTAGGGCTTAAAAGATGAATAGGAATTTCCAGTTATCTATTTTTGCATAATTAATCTTTCAAAACTTAATAGCAACACCATTTTATTACACTAAAAAATTCTGTAGGTTAGGAATTCAAAAACAGGGCATGGTGGGAATGTCTTATCTCTGCTCTTCAATGTTCAGAGTCTCATCCAGGACTTGAATAACTGGATGAGTAACTCCAATAGCTGGAGGCTTACGTGTCTGGTGCCACAGGGGGCTGAATAGTGACTTCAAAAAGATATGTCCATGTTCCAACACCTGATACCTATGGATATGAAATCCTTATTTGGAAAAAAGGTTTTTGCAGATGTAATCAAGATCAGGTTTTTGAAATGAGGTTACCCTGGATTTATGTTGGGCCCTAAAACCAATAACTGGTGTCCTTATAAGAACAAAGAGATAAGAGCAAAGAGCAAAGAGCAAAGAGCTGTAGATAGAGGAGAAACATTATAAGAGCAAAGAGCAAAGAGCTGTAGATAGAGGAGAAACATGGGGCAGATGGACTATGAGGCTAAAGGCTGAAATTAATGTGTATAAGCCAAACATAGGAGAGAAAAAAACCTCTTCCTATACCCTCTTAGGTTTAGGGGTTGAGGCCTGCAAATTGAACTGATAAAAGATAAATTGATAAGAAAAAAATAGAGTTAAATAAGGAGAAAACTTATAGAAGATAAATCTTATTTTAGTAAGGCATTTTTATGTGGACCAATTCAGTGCCATTTTCTCCAGTAACAATTGTTTCTCTTGGGAGGGGGCAGGGGACCCCTTCACAAAGGGACATTTATATGCTGCCTTTAGTCAGAAAGGGAGAGGTGGAGAACTTTTCCTAACATCCGCTGTTTCTCTATTGCCTTCAGCTCAAACTTATCCCTATGCCAAGGTGGCATGTTCAGGGTGGCACATTCTGATCCACTTCACAAGGAAGGTCAAGGACTGCCAGCAGCCATCAGGAACTAGAGAGGGGCAGAAACGGGATTCTCCTTCAGAGACTCCAGAAGGAACCAACCCTCTCAGTGCCTTCATTGCAAACTTTCGGTCTCCAGACAGCAAGAAATCATTTCCCTTATATAAAGCCACCAAGTTTGTGGTGATGTCTAGTGGAAGCCACAAGAAACTAGGCATAGGCTGGCATCAAGTGACTACATGTGGCCTCTCTGTGGGCATCAGCATCACACAGCATGGTGGCTGGGTTGAATACAGCTTCCCAAGAGCAAGTGTCCCAAGGGTACAGCCTTTAAGAGACCAAGGCAGGAGCGGCATGACTTCCTGTCACCTAGCCTTGGAAATCATATAATGCCATTGCCACCACACCTCCACAAGCCCACTCAGATCCAAGGTGGGAGGATAAAGATCCCATCTCTCAGAGGCACATCAAAGAATTTATGGCATATTCTATAACCACCTCAAGGAGTAAGCCATTTAGAGTAGGGAGCAGAGCAGAACCACATGAGGCCACCTAAATTAAAATGCAATGAAATAAAAATTCATTGCCTCAGTCACACTAGCCACATTTCAAGTACTCATTAGTTATACACTGCCATATTAGCCAGAACGGATATAGAACATTTCTATTGTGACAGAAGTTTCTGTTGGACAGAGCTGCCCTTGACAGAGGGACACAGGGCCAAAGGCTCTGAGTTGGCAAATAAATTGACTCATAAAAGGAACAGAAAAGCCCAGCTTTAAGGGTAGTTTTGGTGACTGAATTTTGCTGCTGTATGCCCAGTGCCTGGCACATAGTAGGCCTTCATAGGTGTTTGTGAGAGAGAATGCCTGCAGGAGGCTGCAGTATATACCAAGGGCATCAACATGAAAAAAGGTAGCTTAACATGAAACTGGATCTCCTCCTTGTGAGACCAAGCTGCACTGCTCACTGGCCAAGAAGCTACCTTTGTCTTAACCAAAGGAAGACAAGAGAACTGCCAGCCAGGCAGAGGCTGGGCCGCGCCAATGCAGGCTGATGGCTGTGTCCCTCACCTTGCTGCTATCTCTGGGAGCTGGGTGCCAGCACTGAGGAGCCTCCAGCCGACAGCGACCCCTTTCCCCGGCCCCTCAGCCCACTCTGCCGGGGAGGGCGGAACATCCCAGTGAAGAAGAGAAAATCCTCTTGGGTGGCAGGGACAGTAGCAGAAGATGGAGACCTCAAAAAATGTAAAATCTCCAGCAATTGCAGATCCAGGCCCCCAGCTAGACTAATAAGTGGAGAGGAACATTTTTGAAGCAAGAAGTGCCCAGTTTGGTTTTATGAGTATGCAGGTCTGGATGAAGTTGTAGGGCCGGAAGGAATGGAAAATTTGTGAAGACATTGGTGTTGAACCTGAAAATATTATCATATTCATTTTAACATAGAAATTGGAGCCTGGAAGCATGGGATTTTTTTTTTTAAACCAAGGAAGAACAGTTAAAGGGAATGACTTTATTACAGTGTGACTGCACAGAAAAGTTACAGAACCAATTTGATTTTTTGTGCTTACAGCTGAATGACATTTCATCATTTAAGAATATATACAGATATGCCTTTGATTTTGCAAAGGATAAAGATCAGAGAAGGCTATTGATACTGCTAAATCTATGTTAGCTCTTCTGCTTAGGAGGACATGGCCACTGTTTTCAGTATTTGACCAGTACCTGGAACAATCAAAGTATCTTGTTATATACAAAGATCAGTGGTACATTCCGTTAGAATTCAGCAGAACAGTTTATGCCAATCTTAGTAAATATGATGAAGACAGTGCTTGCAAGAACGGTCTTCTTGATGAATTTGTTGAGCGGCCAAAAGTCTGTCAAACATCATAGCAAGAACTATTGGGAAGAAAATGCAAATTTTTTGATTCCCTCATGTATACAAACTAATGAGATGAGGGGGAAAAATCCAAAGGGTGCATTTTCTTTTATATGAAAGACTCCTCAGTACTTCCCACCCACACACTTTTTTAAAAAGTTTCCTTGTTACATGTGAGAGGCATTAAGCCACACCTCTTCTGAGACTAAATACTGACATTTTTGTTTCAAGTTATGTTTTTAACATTTATTTCAGAACAACAATCAGGATTCAGATTTGTGGGGGAAAAAAAGATGAAACTAGACAAGGAGGCAGGGGTCAGATCACACAGGGTCATTCTGACCATTTTAAGGATGATGCTAAAACAGAACATGTCTAAGCTGTTGTTTTATGTTTCAAATGTTTATGAGAGGCCTAAGAAGAAAACAACTTTACTGTGGTTAGTAAGCATATATGTTACTAAAAGATTCTGCTGCAAGACATTGAAATTCCAAAATAGCCACAGCTTCACTGAGTTAGAAATGATTTTTCTCTGAAGTTAATATATGTAGGCTGGTATGACAACTCTAAATTCATCAGGCATTCGGGCTCTTGGTTGGGACTTCTGCTTCATTTTCCAAGATGCCTATTTTGGTCCAGCTATTACATCCACTTTCCAGCCAGGAGAAAAGAGAAAAGGGGTAAAGGAGACCTGTAGGACGTCCCTCCTTCTAAGGGCACTCCTCAGAAATTTGCACATTAAACTTCTACTACATCTAATTGGCCAGTGCTTTATCACATGAGCACATCTACCTTGCAAGAAAGGTGGAGAGTCATAATCTTCATCCTGAGAAGAGTAGGTTCAGCTTAAGAGGAAAGTGCTAGTACTACAGGAGGAGAAGGCATAGATGTGAGGGGCTGTAGCCATCAACCCCTGGCATAGTTATTCGGACATTTGCATTTCTTACTGTTGCAAACCGGCAACTGGAGACAGAGAGAACTCAAACTTTAGTTCACACCAGTGGGCCCAGAGGAGGTCAAGCTCCACATTCTGAGCCCCTATCCCCAGTTTCTCACAACATTTATAGGCCATCTGGTGCCATGAAATTTCTAGTCTACCTGACAGAAGGCCCTGCGTGGTGTCACTAGCAGAAAGCATGCTTAAAGAAGCAGTGCTATAAGGGGAAGAATTGGCTTTTCTCACAAGGCCCTGGAATAAATCTCTAGCCTTGGGCCTCAACAGGGGCCTTTACACTTCAAAAGGGGAGTAGATTCCTAGAGGAAGTTACTTACAATAGGTATTTACAAAAGATAGGGGCCTGTGGGGTTACTTAGATTTCTTGAAGGGCTGACTAAAAGGGGTGGAGAACATGTCCAGGATGTCCAATTAGAGGGACCGGTCAGGGCACGGAGCTGCTAGCCGGCCGCTGACGTCACCAGTAGACACGCCTCCTGTCAATCAGCGGTTTTTCCTGATCTATCCAGGAAGGACTCTGGCCTTCTCTTCCTGCCCCCAAGCTTTCCCCTTCCTGACCGGGCTTCTCGAATTCTTCCTACACCGGAGTCCCAGTGCCATTCTCCCGGATGCACTCTGATGGACGGGAGGATTCGGCCGGAGAGCGTGTATTTTCAATAAAGCCTTGCCAAGCAGCTTTAATTCATCTTCTTCTGGTCATCTAGTCTTTACAGTGTTCGTTTTTTGGTACTGGAGATTGAACTCAGGGGCACTCGACCACTAAGCCACATCCCCAGCCCTATTTTGTGTTTTATGTGGAGACAGGGTCTCACTGAGTTGCTTAGCACTTCGCCGTTGCTGAGGCTGGCTTTGAACTCATGATTCTCCTGTCTCAGCCTCCCTAAGTGCTGGAATTACAGGCTTGAGCCACCACGCCTGGCTCAGGCCTGGTTTTGCCATACATCACACTCCTAGACCTGGAGGAGAAGGTGCTGGCACTTACTCCTCGTCCATCCCCAGCACCTTGCATGGTGCTTAGCATGTAACAACTCATCAATGACAGGGTGCTGAATTACACACTTGCACATTTTCAAGGTTGTTTTTGAATCCAACATCTATTTCAGACTGTTTCAATATCTCAGACAACATCTATTTCATGGCTTCCTAGAAACCATGCCTTACCTCCACCCCTCCTTCTATTGGAAGCACTGCAGAATTTTCTCCAAGTTTCACTCTGAAAACCTGGTGGGGCTCTTTGCAAATAGATAACAATAAATAAATGTATGGGAGTTCCAGTTCCAGCCCCCTGGAATCTTTACTTCTCCATCTCACTCACACCAAGCCTTTAGCAATTTGTCAGTTTTGGTTTAAGTGTTCCTACCTGCACCTCCCGATGTGGGCTTCCATTCCACTCCTGGGACGTAGTGATTCTCTGTATTTGCCTGTCTTTCCGGTTTTCAGAATGGTGGTTTGTCCTGTGACTTCAATTTTCAGAGCTCTCAATGTTCAGTTTGTTCAGCGTTTTTTGTTGTGAAAACAAATTAGGAAGGGGTTGGTAGGAGGAATTCAGAAAGAGTGCGAGAAAAAGTGAGGGACAGTGAAGAAAGGCAGGGTACACAGGGAAACAAAGAGGGTCGAGAGCCAGGACTTCCACTTTCCCAAGGCCACGCTACACCTTCCACTAGGCCAGGGATTCCTCCAACTGGCAGCCAAGTTCCTGTTTGTGCCTCAGTCTCCGACATGGCAGTTTTTAGCTCTGATTTTTCATTAGAATCCCCTGCAGAGCTGCTACAACTCCCTGTACCCAGGTCTACCCTAATTAAAGGCACCCTAGGGGATCTGATGTGCAGCTGGTGCTGAGAACCATCATCTCTTCTTCTAATTCAGAGGAGTTGTGCCTACACTGGCACCACAGGGAAGCTTGTTAGAAATGCAGCAGCTCAGGCCCTTCCCAGACCTGTTCAATCAGAATTTGAATTTTACCAACATCCACAGTTGACTTCTGTGCACATTAAGGTTTGGAAGCACTGCCCAGACGGTCTTCCTACACCTCCAATCATGGTTGTCCTCATGAAGCAGATGGCTCCCAGGGAAGTGCTGTGTTGACTCCAGGTTGACTACAAGGTGTCAGTCAAGAAGTCCAAAGTGCCCCCAGGCCTGCGAAGCCGGGGTCCATTGTGACCTCCCAGGGTAATGTGTCTCCCATGGTAAGAATTAGATCTAACAGGGAAAGGGTCTTGACACCAATACTAGGATCATGAGCTTCAGGGTTCAGACCAGACTCAGAAATGCTATACTTGAACCACCACCAAGAGTTGGGGTTTGAAGCAGGCAAACAAAGCAATTAAAGCAAGAGGCCAAGTGGAATGAATATCAGGAGAGGAAGATGGGAGATCTAGCCAGCATGGGAGGAAGAGGAGCATGGCAGTGAGGCCTAGTGGACTCAGACAGGAGTGTCCCGGGCAGAAAGAGCAAGTGCAACAGCTGGTCCTAAATACTGACTCCCCCAGAGTCACATGGATACAGTCCCTCAACCCTGGCTTACCACTTGCCTCTATATGTTCTGGTTGTTTCCTTCCCTACAGATCTCAGTACTTTGTTGTTAAGGATAGAGTGTTTTTTTGTTTTTGTTTTTAATATTCTCCTAGTTGTCAATGGACTTTATCTATTTGTATGTGGTGCTGAGAATCACTCAGTACCTCACACGTGCTAGGCAAGTGCTCTACCACTGAGCCACAACCCCAGCCCAGAATAGGATGTTTTTGACCCCCTCTCCCACCTCCACCAAATGACCTGATTCCAATTTCAGCTCTGCTACTTACTCTCTGGTGACTTTGGGCAAATCTGCTGAGTTCCTTGGGACACTTTCTCATCTACAAAATAAGGATGGCTATCACCTCACAAGGGTGATTGCAGAAAGCATGTGAAGCTGAGTACAATGTCTGACACAGGTGTCTTCATGTAGTATATACAGATATATACAATATATTCATATAAATACACAGATATATTATTTAGTGTAATATGTTTATCATATAACAGAGCTAAGGCCCAATTTGTCTGACTTTTGAGGGATGTTTTCCCTTCTAAGTGACAATATTAAATGAGAGTAAGAACACTTAAAAAGTAAAATAAAGCAAAACCATGTGTTTTAGGATGCTGATTTAAACAAATGTGGTGCCGGGCACAGCAGCATATGACTAATCCTGGCTATGCAGGAGGCTGAGGCAGAAAGATCACAAGTTGGAGGTTAGCTTAGGCAACATAGTGAGACCTCATTTTAAAACAAAAAAATAATCAAATCAAATCAACCAAAACCAACTGTGAACACAAAAAACATCTGATGCATATTTGATCCATATTTTGAAATTGGACACAGTGATATTAATGAATTGTTGCTTTTGTTAGATCTGATGACCTAATGGTGGTTATGATGCAGACTCCACCCCCTAGGTGATATTGATGCAGACTAAAATTTGAAGGCCAATGTCCTAGGAAAACATTGCATAAGTTAGGTATCAGGTTCGGCTGTAATAGAGACTTGTGATAACAGTAGCTTAAAGTACATATCAAGTTTTTTCTTCTGTAACACAAGACTGGAGGTGCAAAAGTCTTGGACGGTGCAAAAGTCATAGTTTTACTCTATCCCTGCCATAAAACTTCCATGCTTATCACTTTTAAGTGACTGCTGAAATACCAGCTATTACAGACGTTCCAGGCAACAGGGAAAAGTCAAGGAGGTAGAGGAAGGCAAACCAGGTAAGCCACCTTCCTAATGTCTGCTTAGATGCCCCGTGACCTGCTTACAACCTGTCTGCTACCTCTACTTGAAAAGGAGCTGGAATCTATCATGTGGTCATATCGTTGCTCAGAATAAAACCAAGGAAAGCCAGGGAGAATGAATACTAGAAGAAACTGGCAGCCTCTAGATTCTTCCTGGAATGAAGTCAATCATTAATGTAAAACCTTTGAGAACATTATTCCAAAATAGCTCTTTATTAACCAGGCATTAAAACACTGTCTTTGGTCTACTAGATGAAAGTCTAAATCCTTGCTTTAGGCAAAGGTCTTTGCTTACTTTGAGGATCAGAATGGCCATTTATCAAAAATA
Organism: Xerus rutilus; assembly: GCA_028644305.1. NCBI lineage: Eukaryota > Metazoa > Chordata > Mammalia > Rodentia > Sciuridae > Xerus > Xerus rutilus. Next base: position 50,987,536 of record CM053405.1, on the reverse strand, counting down.
AATAAATACAATTTGTTTCACATAAGTAGAAGCTGTGGTTGATATACATCAACCAAATATCCTATATAGTTACTAGAGAAAGTGATTTGTAACACATATGAAAAGCAATCAATAAAAAGAAATACAATTTTCCTCAGGGTTGTAATTCCTTTCTCAGAAATGCACCTAAGGAATTAATTCAAAAGAAGGAGATGCTGTCTGCAAAAAGCTGTTTATACCACTGTTATCTATGACAGCAAACAAAAAAATTTTACATGGCTTACAATCCAAATGTCCTACAACAAAGGAAAGGCTGAATGAATTATGGAATGATCATCACAGAGCCATAAAGAGCATGCAGAAACTTAGAACCGTGATTGTAAATACATTGGCACTGTGAAGAGAGACAAAAATTGTATGCGTACATGCATAAGATTAGAACATTCAGAGAACTGTAATGGGTTTTATCAGGAGGCTAGAATTATGCATATCAGCTGTTTCTGTTTAATTTCCTTTATTATTCTATAGGAAATAACAACAATAACAATAAAATAAGTTTACCTAGGCTGATGCCATGATTTTCCAGCTTTTTTTCTTCTGCATGATTCAATCTCAAATGTCCCCAGAAGGAGGACTTTGGTGCTCTACAGGAAGGCTGTAGTTGAGGTCGGGTGAATGGTTTTCCTGTGGAGTTCACGAGCCAACATGAATTACCACTCTGATGATGCCTCTTAAGGAACACTTGAGCTGTTCCTTATCAACATAGTTATCTTTCCAGTAGAGGGAACAAATTTACAATCCTCTTCTCATTTTCTCTTGCCAGGGTTTCCTCATAATCAGTATCATGAAACTATAAACCAATTGTCCTGATTGAGATGTAGATTTGCAGACAGCAAAACAGAACCAAAAATACAGAATATCCTATGTAGGAATCAAATTGATCTTTAATATGGTGCGGTGTACCCACCCCATCACCATCACCACCACAAAAGAAGTTCAACCGCTTCCTGAAATTACTATGAATTTGCATGATTGTTCAACTTGGCAAGAGCTAGAATTAACTTTAGGCTGAGTAAACATTAATTTTTGTTATGTTGAAGACTCCTAAAATGGTCTTAACCTTGAGATGGACTGTAATTTGTGAGCATGGCACCCACATTCCTTGTATATATGTGTCCCAGATAGGTGGGTGACTATAATGGCTTTAGGAAGAATATTTCCCTACCAGCCAAGCCTGAGGACACTAACACAGGTGTACTCATGTTGTTTATGTATATATAGAATATACATTCACATAAATATATATGTACTTATTATTATCAAGGCAGGAATCCTTCTAAGACAGAAAGTCTTGATTTGCCAGGGATTAAAGGAGCTGAAATAATGTTCAACTTACTCTATTGAGAATTAACTTCCATAAAGTAATCAAGTAAACAAGAATATCTACCTCCATGGTTAATCTTAGAGTAGAAATCAGTCTGAAGAAAAATGAAGACAGGTCAATCTTGGAAGTTTCTTGGAGACTTTGCCAAACTGAACAACTTAAGTTCCTGTGCCTATATTTTGTGTGTAACACACATGCTGAATTTCTTTTACACTGTAGTATAATGAACTCTACTCTTCTAATATTGGGCAAGTGCCATACTGAAGGAATTTTTGTGGGGAACCAGCACAACCATAGAAGGGAAAGCCCATAAATTCCAGGCGTTTGTATCTTGGAGCACATTTGGCAATACCAGAAAATTAACATCTACTCCAGCATAATACAAAAATGAAGCACATAGTACAAAAATCTATTTAAAACTTATATAATGGGAAATTTATTTCTAAAATGGCAAACAACAACAACAAAGGAAATTTAGAGACCAGTTGATAAAAAAATTTTAAAAATCAAAACTCTATTTCATCATAAACAAAACCAACAGTAGTTGTAACATACATTAGGATACAATCACTTTACATTCCCTAAACAGATTGTCATTTTTATTCCCCATGGACTATGTTAAAATATGTATATGTATGTTTATCTTTACATTCTGGAAGTCAAGAGAAATCTTCAAATTTAAATATATATAAATTTCATTTAAAATAAGTAAAACATTAAAAATAGCAGCAACACTGGTCTTTAAGTACCTATATTACAATAGATTATTCACATAATATGGATATATTTCGGTAGCTTTTTCATTATTAATATTATCTAATAACCCCATGTAATTTATGACTCCAGTTCCTGGTCTCATCTCTAAGCAACTTAAGAATCTAGAGTCAATAAATACTTTACAAAGAATAACTATAAAACAGGCTGCAGAACATTCCCAGACCAGGAAGGGAAGTATACCCAAAGGTTTTAGGGAAGAATTAGGTTTGGAGGCATATAAGGAATCTGCAGGATCCGCAATGCAAAAGAGTGCTAGGCGACAAGCTCCCTGAAATGTTAGGAACCAAGTCCAGAGAAATGTGTCAACGGGAAAAGAAGGCACTGCCACCTCTCATCCTCCTCATCTTTCCATACTCCTTTAGCATACAGCATTAGAATGATGAGCAACTTGGGACATTTCCCAATAAACAGGGAATAGGGGCAGAACACTGGCCCAGGAGGTTGCCATTGATCTGTCGGCATTTACATCTATTTTGATGACCAAAGGCATAAAATCCAAGATTTCAACAGGATCTTATATATTTAATCTTGGGTGGTAGGAAAATTATTTCATCCAATCTAAGCCCCTGGACCAATTTGTCGTCACCAGAACCCCCAAACAAAGATGACAAGGCTTTTCACAGATCTGGATCTGGTGACAGAAGTTGCCTCTGTAACGATGGCCTCCTTTTATATTTCAAAGGTTTTTCAGAAAAGGTAGATGTTCAAATCTCACAATGGGGTTGGACCTATGTTTGCCTTATACTATTAGCACTCTCTGATACTTCAAAATTCGTCCCCATTTTCAAACCCCTTCAGATACTATTTCAGTTGATTTTCACAAAGGCCTTGTGAGGAAGCCAGGAGAGGCGTCCAAGTGCTCAATGCAAACACCAGGAGGACTGAGGCTCAGGGAGATCAAAGTGACTCCTCTTGTCCAGGGTCTCACGCACTGGTGCAAGTCCTCTGCAGAATTTAGCTCTCTAAAACGGCAACTGAGTTTCAGGAGTAGGGGCTTGGGAACAGTTGTTTTCTGAAGAATGAAGCAATTTGAGAGTGACACACACACACACAAAGGTAGACAAATGACTTAAAGAAAAAAAGAAAGGGAGAGACCAATGGTGCCACTTGGCAGTGTCATAAACTTTTAAATAAGTGCATTTTACATGTAGAATCTGGAAATTTAAAAAACATTTAACACTTCAATTTTCTAAACAGCTTCATTTTGGATTCGATTAACACATCTTTGTTAGTGAGGCAGACATCAAAACACAAAAATGTATTTAAAAAAATCACAAAAATTTTTACATGGGTTCACAGTTTTCCAAGAGACTGGTAAAGACATTACAGCCTATCCTCAGGATCCTGCTCCAGCACTTACAATTACTACATCTATACAGTAGCTCTCTCAGGTGTAGGCTTCACAAAACAGCATTAATAAGTATTCTTGTCCTTAGGAAAATTGGTTTCTCTTTGGATCTAAATTGAGAGGAAAAGTGACATGAACTTAGAGCTTTTATCATTTTAAGTTTGGATTCCACTTTGACAGTTGCCAGAGAAGAACAAATTTTGAATGACCATAATAGTTAATTTAGAAAACTGTCATATTCCATGTTAATGTTTTCAAGAAAATGTAGTGACTTGATAGTTCCATTAAACAGAACTGTACTAATTCTGTAGGAAGCATTCCATTGTAAAGGAGCTTACCTATAATGATAACCTATGAAGTGGAAGATGTAGATTTAAGGTTCTGTGTGTGTGACACTTTGAACTGTTAATCAGTTCTTATTTTTTCATCAGTAAATGTGTTTGAAGAAACAGTTGAATTGGAAAGAAAGCCAATCATGATGCCATTGTATAGCATGATACAAAAGTTGAATAACCTTTTTTTTTCTGTTCCTCTTCAGGCACCACCTGACCCAGTTCCCCTACCTCCCATCCACCCCCTTCCCTGGCATTCATACACTATAAATGCCACACCAACAGAGTCCCCTCAGCCCTGAATTAAACATGTGAGGCACCAAAAGGTAAATTATGCTTTGGCAAGCAAGCAATCGGACAATTCTTTGAGTGTCTCTGAGGTAGTGGAGTCTCTCCTCCTAATATTCTAATGATTAAGAAACACTTAGGGAGCTGAACTAAGAGACAAGCGGACGCTGGTCCTGGTTCTTATACACTATCCTGAAATGAGTGGTTTACATGATTGCCACATACTCTGAAAGCTTCTTCAGTGGAATCCTCCTTGTTATGTGGAGAACGTAAAGAGATGGAGGTTGCCGTGAAATGAGGGTAGGCCATCGCTTCCTGAGGACATTGTGCAACTCATTACAACTTGGATTTAATTCCTGAATGTTTTCTAAAAAAATGTGCCTGAGGGGCTGGGATTGTAGCTCAGCGGTAGAGCGCTTGCCTCGCATGCATGAGGCCCTGGGTTCGATCCTCAGCACCACATACAAACCAATAAAAAATAAAGACATTGTGTCCATCTACAACTAAAAAAAAAAAAAAAGTTAAAAAAAAAAAAAAAAAAAAAAAAAAAAAAAAAAAAAAAATTTGC
>CM053405.1:50955747-50982760 GCA_028644305.1 Xerus rutilus | reverse complement strand
GATCAAAATCTAGGTGGCTTTCCTTAGTGCGTGGAACTTTAGATGCCTTTCAAACTCTGAGAAGATGAAGTTCAAATGCTGTTGAGCTTGACATAGTATACAATTCCATATTAACTCCATGTATCAGACACCCTCTTATTTCCATCTTGATTTTACTATGATGATATGATTGTGGGATTTTTATCCACAAATAACTTTTCTGAAGACAAAGTGATCCATTCTCTCTGTTGTTCTTCAAGCTTTTCTGCCAAGCATTTAATCAAGACAGGGTCCACCTTAGAATCAAATTTATTAGCAAACCAGTGTCCATCTTTTATAAGCCACCTTAATTCTGCAGCTCCATAAATACACACACTTCGAAGGTGGGAGCCAGTACAACTGGGATAGAAAAACCCTTCATAATAATTCCACTTAACAAGGCGGGTCTTACTCTGTAGGTCAGACACATCCTGGGCTGATCTGGAAATCTCCCCAGGTATCCCTGGTACCCGAATTAAGGTAGCCCAAAAGTGCTCATCAGGAGAGTATGTATCTTTAGACCAGGCAAAGAAGTCTTTAGTGAGCGAGTTGTTGAAAATATATTTAATAAATGCTTGACTTAAAACAAAATAGGCACTGCCAACAAATATCTTGATGTTATGAGGGGGTGCTTTCTTGGAGATGTTCGTCCTTACTGGTAGCTTCACATATTCATAAGGCACCTGTCGGAGCTCATGGTGGTATGTGAATCTTCCCATTTTATTGTTAGGGGGTTTCACTGTCTCTAACATATTGGCTCCATTGAGTTTCTTCAACTCTGACACTAATTCGAAATTTGACTTCAGGGGAAAATCTTGCCCACATAAGTTGATGACGTATTTCCATTGAACCGAAGACTTAAGAAGGTCTGATAAGCAGTTTAAATCAGCTTGGAGTCTGGAAATATGGGCATACTCCACAGTCTCTAATTTGGAAGCGATGAAAATATTAGAGAAGCACTTAGCTAAATTATTCATGGCTACTTTGAAGGTGTTAGGTGACTTAAGGTCATAATGGATGCAGTAAATATTGTGCTGATTGTATATAGCATGGATGAGCCTTTCTACCATAATGGCATCTTTGTGGACGACCAAAGAATAAGCTATTGGGAAGTCTTTCTCCTCCCTTGAAACGAGCTTCTGATGGTACCTTCTCAGAGTCTGATAGATGTCACAATTGCTGGTCAATGCCACCACATCATCATCCTCCAAGTCGATGATGTCTTGCTTTCTTATTTCCAGACTCTTGCCAATTTCCAAAGGATCCTGTTCATAGATACCTGAACAGTTGACTTCATACTTGATTTCGTCCTTAACATGGGTATATCTGTTTCTTACAAAAGGTGAGGTACTTAAGGAGTACTCAACCAAGTAAATGCCTCTTTGAGGGAAGAGGAATCTTCTCACATTCAGAAGCTTTAACAAAGACAACAACCACAGGGTTAAAAACAGGATGAAAACTTTCTGCTGTAGGGTATGTTTAAAACAACATTTGAATATCTTCATTCTGTAAGAAGAAAAAGGAAGAGTAAATATTGATTAAGTATTAAGAGAATTCAGTTTATCCAAAGTTTATTAGGTGTTGTTATGGTTTGGATGTGAAGTGTCCCCCAAAAGCTCATGTGTGAGACAAGGCAAGAAGGTTTAGAGGAGAAATGATCAGGTTCTGAGAGCCTTAACCCAATCTAGTGGATTAATCCCCTAAAGGGATTAACTGAGTGATAACTGAAGACAAGTAAGGTGTGCCTGGAGGAGGTGTATCATGGGGGCATGCCTTTGGGGTATATATTTGTGTCTGGCAAGAGGAGTCTCTCTCTGCTTTCTGATCATTATGTGAGCACCTTCCCTCCCCCACATTTTTCCACCATGATGTTCAGACTCCCCTGGAGCTCCGAGGAATGGAGTTAGCTGTCTATCGACTGAGATCTCTGAAACCATGAGCCCCCAAATAAACTTTTCCTTCTCTACAATTGTTCTGGTCAGGTCTTTTAATCACAGCAGCAAAAAAAGCTGACTAACACAGGTACCTACCACATGCCAGGCAGAATGCTGGACTCAAAGATGAATAAAACAAGATTCTTGCCCTTAAAAGAATCCAGAAATAAGGAAATGGAATGTGTACAGTGGTAGTATTTTTCTGAAATTCTGTGTTAACTGTAAGGTTTTGGGCCCCTCCCCTCTCTAAAGCCGAGGCAGTTCCCTAGCCGTTTCCGCCAGAAAGAACAAAGCCTGGCCGCTCAGGTTACTACATCAAAGATCACTGCTGAACCGTGGATGCTTATCTATCATGCCAGTTTTGAAGTGACCATTCCATACCTCAGCATGCGTTCATAGTGGGCCTGATAAATTCCATGCCCCATGTCCCTTCTCCCCTTCTCTCCTCCTTCCTTCTCCTGGGTGCCCACCTGCACAGTCCCCCACCATGAATAAAGATCCCTTGGCTATATGGAGCATGTTGCCTCTGGTTTGGAGCGAGCCCCACATTTTTAATCTTTCATTGGTGCGCTGGTCAGGAATGAGGGTAAGCCTCCTATGAAGGCTCCTCATTCTTGAACTCAGAACCACACCTCCAATAGCCTGGCCCATTCTTTCGATCGCCACTTCTCTGCATCCACCACGAACTTCATGGTTACGATGGACTTCCAGAATCTCCACCCCACTTTCTTAGATTCTCCATCCCTCAGGCCCTTTCACCTTCTTCCTCCCTTCCTCCTTTCCTTTTAGCTCAAATTCTGCCAACTGGGAAGTAACCTGATCCCTCCCTGTTCACCTCTGTCTGTTGGGATCAAATTTTCCGACTCCTCCGGGAGGGGTCCCTGAAAATCCTGGCGTGCTGGGTTGATCCAGGCCTAATAGCCTCTCAGGGAGAGGCTGGACCCAGACGACTCAGATGATGATCTGACTTGCCTGTTTAGGTCCTTATCTGTTATCTGCTCCTGCCTTGCTGGGGACGCCCACAAGTCATGCAGCAGATTTTAGGTAGCAGGATGGGGTCAAACTCTTCCCTCCCGGCAGATTCCCCCTTATGTTGCCTTCTTAAAAATCTTTCCACTCGGGGCTGGGATTGTAGCTTAGTGGTAGAGCGCTTGCCTCGCATGCGTGAGGCCCTGGGCTCGATCCTCAGCACCACATACAAAGCAATAAAATAAAGACATTGTGTCCATCTACAACTAAAAAAAAAATATTAAAAAAAAATCTTTCCACTCTTGGTCTCCTTCCTGATATTAAACCAAAAAACACATAAAACTTTGTACCCAAGATTGGCCCGCCTACTCAGAGATTTATGCAACTTGTATGAGCAATCGAAAGAATGAGCAAGGATCTATCTCTACATTCAGGCTTTTTTCCTTTCACTCTCCAATTCCTCCTGATCTCTCCCACCGGAACCCTTCCCACACAGACTTCGGCGGAGGAGCCCTCATCGCTTTCTTCCCTAGATGCAACAGACTCCAATCGCAAGTTTCTCAGCCATCTGCCCTCTGCCCAGCTTATTTACACCTCCCTCCACCTCCAACTTCCCCTTCCCCTTGCAAGCTGTCTTTTAAAAAATCTTAACAAACTTTAGCCCCTTTTTCCTTAAGTAAAAACACACAATACGATGTCCCAGCCCACAGCAATTAAGCCCAACAGAGCCAACTATTTGCCCTGTGATGACCCATCCCCCGCCAATTCTCAGGCAGCTCCAAAGCCACCAAGCCACAACTCTAGTACCAGTCTGCAACCCAAGAAAAAAGAAAAACTGTCTTTTATCTGGCTAGCCTCATTCTTCAAAAGTCATGGGAGATAATATTTTATAAACTTTTATACCCAAACCTGGCCTAAACGCCAACTGGGGACAAAAGGGTTAAAAGCCCTAGGCAGCAATTCCCCAGGCCAGACTGAATTGGAGTTTACATTCCAAAAGGAAAAACCCAATAGAGGGCTTGAAATCAAAGGAAAAAAAAAGGGAAAAAGAGGTCTCTTTAAATTGACTTAAGGTTCCCCCCTCTTTTTTTCTTCCTCCCTTTTTCTCATGTTGCTTTACTGAAATAGTTCACAGCCATCATTTTTCCTTCCTAGGACTCTTCACTCTTACATTTTTAAACTTATAACTTTCATTCTGCGTGCTAAAATTAAAACTTCTGATCAGATGTATCTTATCCAACTATAAGTTTTTTTTTTTACACTCTACTTTGCTCAGAGACCAATTTACAAGGTATACCTTTAATCCAAGAGGCCTTTTGTTTTTTATTTTGTGTACTGCCTGTCTTGTCTACATGTGTTTATGTAAACCCAACATATAGAGTGCTCATAAACTAAAGTTAAAAATGGGTCCAAATACTCTTAATTCACGTGATTTAAAAGGTTCAATTTACATTGGGTAAACAGATAAAGATAAAGATGTCTTTAAAACCACTCAACTCACAAGTCTTTCTAGGTGGTCAAAGGACTAATAAAATGTTAATGTCTATAAAATGTCTAATACACCTTATTGTCAGAAATTTCTTCAAGGGAAAAATGTTACTGTCAGATATGCTTGTCTAATGTCTGGGTTTTTATAGTAAACATAAGCAAATCAGATCTGACATTGAGTACTCAAATGTGTTTGTTAGACAAAATGTTAACTGTTAAATCCAATACCAAATACTTTTAATTCCTTTAAATTCCATAGGGTAACATTTTTGATGTTTTCATAAATGATAAATTTTACGAAGGGGATATAAAATAGCTTTGTCATCATTAGAAACAAAATTATTTAATTTAAAGCCCAACAGGTATAATTCTATATACTTAAACATTGTGTTTTCATAAATGGTAAATGAATGTAATTCTCTAACACAGCCTAATTCTATCTTAAAATTAAAAGCCAATTTGACAAGAGGTCATAAAGGTTTATTTTTGTTTTACTTGCTTGGGCCATGTTTGGCTTTGATTAGGTAACTGCCCTTCTTAAAATCTAAGCAGCGCCCTCAATGCTGAAACCTGAGTTTGCCCCTTATCAAGGATGCTAAGCTATGTAAATCATTGGTTTGCCATCTGCCTTTGTATTACCCTGTCAGTCATGAATTCCTAAGATACTTACCTTCATAATTCTCTGTGTTACAGAAACTTCCTTGCTCCTGGACAGAGCTGCTGTCCTCACTTCTGAAAGGGGACAGCCACCATGTGGCTAATATAAGCTTACTTAATTTAATTTAAAGGTTGAAGTCAACTGTCCTTTCTTTCAACACAAAGGTTTATAAATTTCTAAAGATTTCTACTGTTTCATTTAAAGTACTATAAATAACAAAGTATTTCTTATCATTGAAATGGAGTAATTTGCCTAAATTCAGAAATTTACAAGGATTGTTTGGGGATGTGAACAGAAGGATTCTAGATATGGTACTTAATGGAGGGAAAAAGAAAGTGTTTCTAGGCAAGAAAGTCTCCATATGGTAAAAGAAACAAGAGAATTTAAAGTAAGTGGTAAAGAAAGTTTAGAGTAAGTGATAAAAGGATCGAAATAATGAGAATCTAAATGAAGGGTAAATTTCTAAGGTTTATGTTTATGACTAATTTGACTATAATTAATACAAGCTTATTCAATTTAAACTTTAATGTACTGATATAAAAATCTAAAACATTGTTCTGCTCCTAATAAGATAATTTTCTTACATTTGTTGAGTTTTATCACTTGGAAAAACTAACTTTTGAAAATTAAGGTTTATATAACTGTGGTTAAACAACATCAATGCAATTATGGTGCTATTACTCCTATTTTCATATTAAATGTGTTCATATCTTCCAGGTATACAACTCTTTAAAGTAGAAGGTTTAAAAGAACATTATATCAAGCTGATGTTCTCCAAACTAAAGTTGTATGGTAATTTGAGACTTATAAGGATAGCAAATTTTATTGAGGGTTTATTTCTATAACTGAACCTGTTATCCATAAGATAGAGTTTTATGTTACTTTTACACTGGGGAAAAATTTAAATATGTTTCTTTAAGTAAATGAGAGCCTAATCTATTTAAAGTTTAATAGTGTGAGACATGAGTTTTACTACTTTTCCACACCAAAAAGGTTAAAAGCCCTCTCAGCCTTTCTTAATTCATGTTTTAAATGTAATATCATATTATGTTAACTAACATTCATGTGAAGTCAGAAAACAATGTATGTAAACGTTCTAAAATGATATTTAAAAAACAAAGATCAATTTCAGAACTAAGACACTTTAAGATTTTGCCAGGAGCCCTGCCTTACCTGAGATAAAGTTCTGTTTCCCAGCTTATTACAATGGCTTCAAAATAGGCCACACTCTAGTTCATTTAAAGTTATATTCAAAGGATTAATTTTGTTATAAAGATTACTAGGATCTCAACCAGGAAATATAATATATAAATTAGCCAAAATTTAAGATAGCTATTACACAAACTAAACTTATTAATTTTATTTTGTATTTTCCTTAAACCCTATGGCCGTTACCTGTTAACATTTTGCAGAGGTACTAATTTGAGAACAAGCAACCAAGATTATTTTAAGATAAATAAGCCACCACCTATAGGACAGATAGACATTAAAATTAAAACCCAGCACCCTTACTTTAAGACTGATAAAATTGGCTTTCTGAGTGTTTAAGATCAAGACTTAAAAACTAAAATTAAATTAAAGGGCCAAGAAAACCAATATTTGGCTCTTGCCCTCTGAGTCAGCCTAATTCAAGAAATGAGGGAACTTCTCTAAAAGGCTCTACACCTCTAGGCCGCAGAACCTCCCGATCAGGAAGATTGCTGAGACCACTGGAGAATTAAAAAGCCAATCAAGTGCCATACTATGAAGAGGAGGGTCATTTAAAAAGGGAACTGTCCCTCATACTTCCCGGGGAAGCCACGTGGTCAGCACCAGACCTCGACCTATCCTAGCACAAATGGCACTAACAAAGCTAAAAGGCTGTTCCCAAGTTCCCCAAGAGTGAATTCAGGTGACCTAACATTAGTAAGAACAAGAGTCAATTGGACCTGCTTCATCCTAAACACTTAGCAAAACCAAAACATACCCATTCCTGGGCATTAAAAAAAATTTAAAAAATAGTTTAATGTAACATATGTACATTAGCCCTCCAAAATACATAAGATTGGAGGCTACAAAGGAAAGATTCTTAGGCAGGAATGTAATAACTATCAAGAGAAACTGCCAAAGTCAAAAGTTTTTAGTCAGTTTATGGCCTACTGATCTTCCTAACCTACACAGGTAGGCTTAATGTTGACTGATATAATTTTCTAGCCCTAAGTAATAAAATAAAGGGATCTTTACTAAACAGAAGTCATACCAATAAAAAGGGATATTTTACAAAGTCAGATGATATTAAACTGGCTTAACTACATATTAAAAATAGACATCTATGACATTAAAAAATAAATACTGTGTTTACATGCCTCATCCTCTCCAGCCTTGTTATGGGGACAAATTCTCAGCCCTTATACTTCCTAATGAGAGATTATTTATTGATCAGAATCTAGAAAACTTATATACAAGTGTTCCCTCATTCACATAACCATCCAGGAGTAAGAGAAAGAACTCCAACACCAGCTAGATGCAATCACCCATCCTAGGATGCAATTGCCCCTCCTAAAACAAACCTCTTCATGGATGGTCCTAATATGTTAGGGCCTTCAGTTCAGCTTCTCAATTTATCCAAAGTTAATAACATTTCAGACTGCTCCCTCTGTGCAGGTTTGGATCATAACTGATTTCCATTGGTGTTCCTCTCAATACCTCAAACTGACCCCAAGGGCCCCTCCCTCCAGCCTTTGAGGAAGTACCTCTTTTTCATACACTTCCTCTGATCCAGCTCCCTGTGACCAGATCATTAAAGTCTTTTCCCTCAACTTTTGCTCTGCCAAGGTTCCTTTTCTAGTGCAATGATGTCCTAACAAAAATCTAAGTCTCAATATGCCCTTTGCCTTTTGTGTTCCCTCCACCTTGGTTCCTCAAATAACTCTATATGGCCAGGCTGAATTAATATGGTTTGTCACCATCTCCCTTTCAGGGCAAGATGAACTGTCTTCCAACCAGTAGTAGTTGGACTCACTCTGGCCTCCTCACTCGCTGCCTTCAGGCTGAAGGCAGAAGGACTTGGTTATGTGGTAACTGCTATTCAAAGGCTTAAACAACAACTTCAAAAGGCCATAGAGGCATTGGCCACCTCTTTTGCCTCCCTACAATGGCAGATAACATCTATTGCCCAAGTTTCATTGCAGGACCATCAAGCCATACACCTCCTAACAGCAGACAAGGAGGAACATGCCTATTCCTGAAAGAAGAATTCTGCTGCTATATCAACAAAACTGGAATAATCAAAAAAATATCAACACCCTTCATCATTTGAATGAAAATAAGTCAGGTTTGATAAAAAAAAAAACATCAAACACCTTTAGGATCTGACTGATCAAATGTCAATAACCCCAAAAGAGATAAGCTCATGGGTTTTCTTTTCAAAATTCCCTTGTATAAGCATACTTTTCCTGATCTGCCTTCCCCTGATATGTCTGCTCAAATTTATTCAATCTCAAATCCAGCAGGTTTCTAATCAGACATTTAATCAGCTTCTCCTCAGGGATCTTCGGATTCTCAAGGAGGACAATGACTCGCCTACAACTGTTTCTTGAGACTCTACTCCAGGATTCCTGGCTACAGGAATGATTGATTCCTCCAAACCTACACTCGGGAAACTGGCCCCACCAGCTGGTGATGCTAAGACCAGAAGGCACCTTTCAAGACTTCTCACCTTGGGAGACCCTAACCTTTGGGGCCTGGGTGCTCTACCTCCTTCCCCTTACCCTCTATCCCACTTGACAGATGTCGCCCCAAATCTGCTCAAAGTAGTCAGAAGAGCCAATGTCGTCCCTGTTCCCATTCCTATATAACCAAAAATGGGAGAATGTAAGGTAGAAGCAGCCCTCCCCATAATGTTTGGGCCCCTCCCCTCTCTAAAGCTGAGGCAGTTCCCCAGCAGTTTCCCGCCAGAAAGAACAAAGCCTGGCTGCTCAGGTTACTACATCAAAGAAGGTCACCACCGAACCCCGGATGCTTATCTATCACACCAGTTTTGAAGTAACCAATCCATACCCCAGCACGCGTTCATAGTGGGCCCTATAAATTCCATGCCCCATGTCCCTTCTCCCCTTCTCTCCTCCTTCCTTCTCCTGGGCGCCCACCTGCACAGACTTCCACCATGAATAAAGATCCCTTGGCTATGTGGAGCGTATTGCCTCTGGTTTGGAGTGAACTCCACATTTTTAATCTTTCATTAACTATACCTAATTTGAGATATGTTGGTTACCAGAAAGATCAGAATATATACTCCTTAACCTTGTGGGGGATTGGTTTCAAGACCTTTTGTGGATATCAAAATCCTCAAATGCTCAAGTCCCTGATAGGAAATGGCACAGCATTTGCATATAACAGATTCATAATATCCTGCATACTTTGTTTTTCCCCCTCATTCTTTAAATCATCTCTAGGTTACTTATAACTCCTCACATAATCCCTACGCATCACTCCATTCATGTGATTCAGCATAGTACTTGGTGTTAGGTTGGTTTAAGGGGGCCAAAGGGAACAAAGCATCAAGCAGCCCTCATGCGCGAAAGAACAACCAATCAGACGCTGACACGCAAGCAGTAATGGCGTCTCCTAACCACCTATCAATCAGCGGATCTCTCCTCACCAATCTTGGAAGGACATGGATCTCAGCAGGATCCCCTGACCAACCCCAGGGGGACACCTGACTCCAAAAACCTCCTTTTCCTGCCAAAAGCCTTCCCCTTCCTGTCCTAAGCCCATAAAATTTCTACCCTGCTGAACACACCTGAGATTCTCCTGGACCTGCTCTGTTGAACTGGGAGTCTCACCCAGGAGCGTACATCAATAAATCCTTGTTCAGCGGTTTTAATTTGCCTTCTTTTGGTCATCGATATCTGGCGTTACACTTGACGGACAGCAAATTCAAGTTTTGCTTGAATTAAAACTTTCTGGAGTTTTCTTTTCCAAATATTTTTGATGCAAATTTAGTTGAATTCACACATGAGGAACCACAAATGTGGAGGGCCAACTGCACTATGAGCTTTATATATTCTGCATTTTTGCTTGGCATATTTGTGGAGGGATTGCTCTGGTTTGGGCAGAAATCTAGAGAACTGGATGTATTAAGAGGTCCTCAGAGATGCAAACGATTCACCTGCAGCCAATAGGAACACCTATGTTAGTTCAACTTTCAGATCCTGACTAGACCTCCACCAATAATGAGTGCACCTCATGACAGGATTGCCTGCCCAGAGTGGGAAGGTGGCAGGGAACCCAGGAAGGGGTTTGGGAGGTGCTGTGAGGATCCTCCCCAACCAGCTCTGGTTGTCAACTCCTTTCCCAGGAAAGGATTACAGTGAATTTCCAAGAAGGGGAAGGTACACAAAAGCCCAGGCTCCTGGCTTTCCACAAAGGCCTTGCTAAGGGGAAATCTTGTCAAGCTTTGGGTCAGACTTTGAAATTCTTTAAACCAGCAGTCCTCCAATGCTACCCTGTCCCAAGTCAAAATAAAACCCTTTTGCCTGCTTAACATGGCCAGAAATTCCTTTAAGAGAAAAGTATTCCTCTCCCCAAGTAAGAAGTAAAGATGTGGAGGTGCAAGGCCCTTTGGTGTGAATGAGTTTCTGTCAAATCCTAAAGAGGTCTCTTGGTCTCTTCCCAGGTGTGGCCAGAAGTCAGCAGGGGTGTGGGAGGCACTAAATAACCAATCAAGAGGACCACACAGCAAGAGGTAAGAGAGAAAACAAAGGTCCCCACTCTCAGCTTGGCTCCCGCACCCCTAAGGGCTTCTGCATAACACCCTTAGTTCCTCCCAGGGGGCTCTTCAGGGAAAACCAGGAAGCAGTATGGCCCCGGGGTCTCCAGTTATAAGGGTGGAAGTGGATGGGTCTGACACTTGCCCATTGCAGCCCTACCCCTTTCCTGCCACTTGCCCCAGGAACTCCAGAGGCCTCTAGAGCAGAAAGGAAGGAGCTCCTGAGGCCTGACCCAGGTCTGACCAGAGTGGGTGGGGCCAAGGCTGACCCTCGAGTTGGCCACAAGTTTCCCAGGAGACCAGGTTAGCAATGTCACCTTCTGCAAACACCTCAGGACTGGCTCTTTTCCTCTTCAGGGCTTATAGGCAAGAAGCAGGCGAATGTTTTGCCAGCAAGGAGTACTTTGACAGTTACATGGCAAACGATTTCCCACGGGAGAAGGGGCATTTCCCTCCCACCTATCCAGGCAGAAAAGGAAGTGTGACCTGTGGAATTTATCACCACATAGGTATAAGTTCCTAGTGAGGGTGATGAACTGAAAAAGGAAATAACAGCAAGGTTTAATGGCTCCAGCCCAGGTAGAAGAAGCTCTACAATTCAATAAATATCACTCCCCATTAAATTCCAAACAAGGATGTTACATGAAGCATTTCCCCAAACCAGCTTCTCCTTCAGGTCTCCCAGGCATGCTAGAGCCTCTAAGGCAGCGTAGGAGCACAGATCTACCACAGTTAAGTGCACTGAGTGTGAGTAACCGCATCCAGGGCCAAATGGCGACAGTCATCTGCAGCTTTCCAAAAAACTCTTAAGCTGGCCACTTTAAAGCCCAGGCTATAAGGGAGTAGGAGGCTTCCTCTCCAAGGGAAGGAAATGGAATGATAACTCAAGAATGGTGGAAGGAGACTGAAAAGTTCTGAGTGTGACTTCATTTAGGGATCAAGAATTGCATGTATGCAATAACTCACCAGCAACTCACACAGGTCAGGACACTGGAGAGAGAGAGGTAGCTGGGCTTCAGGATGCCACGCACCTGGCCTGGAGTGCCTGGAGGGGCACTGGTAGTTAAATTCTTTGATTGAACTAGTTAACCTCTCTGAGGACCCATTTTTTCATCTCAAAGTGAGAATTAAAGAGACTCATTCCCAGCCACGGGAGGACTAAGGCTCAGTGCTCCTAAGGGAGCCCTTCCTTTCCCCCATGCCCAGCTTGCCTGTCTCCAGGCTTGGGGCTTTTCCAGTTCAGTACACAGGACTCACTGAGCTTATGTTTTAAAAGAAAGAATTCATGGGACAATTTTATGCAATGTTGAAAAATGACGGCTCTTCACTCTTCGGATCAAAGTAGGAGATGATGATGTTAAAGGAAGGACAAAGGTGCTCAGAGCTAAGACCCTGCTCAGGTGCTGAGCAAAATAGGAGGCCACGCGGTTCCCCCATGACACGTCCTGGCCAAGGGGCAAGGGTTCAGCTTGCCCTTGGAGCCCCTGCAGTTCAGCTCAGGGACAGCCTACCTAACACCTGGAGCTAAGACAGATCTCTCAGCGTCTGCACGTCCATCCCCACAGGTAAAACTACTGTGACAGTGAAAGGAGGAAATGGCTAAGGTGCCCTAGCACAGCTCCAGACCATGACTGCCTGGTAAGTGCTGGTATGCCTTTTTCCGCGTCCTTGTCCTCCCGCCAGCTCACTCTCCAAACTGCCCTGCTACTCCTCCTCATGGATGGCAAACATGTCCTCACAAATCTTGTCTAGACCCGTGGCTTATTGTCTGCCCGCTGCCCAATCCTCACACCTTTTTTTGCTTTTGGTACTGGGGTACTCGACCACTGAGCCACATCCCCAGCCTTATTTTGTGTTTTATGTAGAGACAGGGTCTCACTGAGTTGCTTAGCGCCTGGCTGTTGCTGAGCCTGGCTTTGAACTAGCGATTCTCCTTTCTCAGCCTCCCAAAGTGGTGGGATTACAGGTGTACGCCACTGCACCAGGCTACACTTTTTTTTTGGCTCTGCTGGGGATGGAACCCAGAGCGTCATGCATGTAAACCAAGTGCTTTACCACTGAGCCCAGCCCCAGCCCCAGCCCTGTTGCTGCCAATCTACCTCCTATTTTCCCCAAAAGTCTCAACATAAATTCAATATTTTAGGATTAGTGCTTGACTACCTCCATCCCATATTCTGTACTAACTTAATAACATGATTAATGTAGAATCACTCAATAAACAAGTGCTTACTTGGGCACTGTCTAAATACTTTATATGTAATAACTCAATCCTTTCAACAGATCAACTGGGCAGGTACTGCCGAAATCCCTCTTTTTGGAGAAGGAAACTAGGGCACACGAGACAATTAAAAACTGCCTGAGATAGGAGAATTGCTAGTTCAAAGCCAACCTCAGCAAAGGCGAGGCGTTAAGCAACTCAGTGAGACACTGTCTCTACATAAAACACAAAATAGGGCTGGGGATGTGGCTCAGTGGTTGAGTGACCCTGAGTTCAATCCCTGGTACCAAAAAAAAAAAAAACAAAAACCTGCCTAAGATCACACATGTAGAAGGTGCTTTAGTTGAAAACTGAACCCAGAGAGTCTTGTTCCAGAGATGCACTCTTACCCCTCCATGAAGCACCTTCTCTTATATAACATAATGAAAAGAAAATCCTCCATATTTCCCACAACAGTTTAGCCCTTGACTAATTTTGTCTTTCCTATGTCTTACCAAACCACGCTAAAGCAGAAAAAGAAATAAATTTCACACCATGTTGGAAGTCCTAAGACCTTCCACCCAGTTTAAGAAATGATTTACATAGAGGATAAGAAGAAAGCTGGCAATGAGTCACATCTGTTCCTGCAGTCAGAGGTTGGGGACACAGAGCTAAGGAAAAGATTAGTTAATCCTTAGCAATCGGGATCAGTTAAAGGAAAAGCAAGCAAGTTCATCCTGAGGGATTCTGCCAACAGCGATGACACTCATCTCCTGTCACCAAGGAGTTACTGAGTTTGCGATGACACTCATCTCCTGTCAGCAGGGAGTTACTGAGTTTGCAATGACACTCATCTCCTGTCACCAGGGAGTTACTGAGTTATTTCTTCTTGTAGTAATCTGTGACACAATTTGGGCTGTCTGAGGATTACTAATTGTTTTAGGAAATGTTCTGGGAGAAATTTCTCTCCAGGAGAAAGAATATTCCCTCTTTGGGCCACCTCAATCTTCTTAAACTTGTTTTTTTTTTTTTTTTTTTTAAAGTGACATATACTATATGTCACTTTAAAAAAAAGAATATGAAGAGCTTATTGACTTAGAAATGTCAGAATTTTGTTTCTTTCTAAAGTCTTACAAAGAAGAATGATCACTTAAGGACAGTAATAAACAGGTGCACTAAAAACAGAAACAAAAAAATACCAATAATCCTGTCTGGTTGAACAAGCTAAGGTCCTTCTACTGCAGTTGCTTGATTGCAACAAGGTCACTGATTTCTGCCCTTGATGACTTGCTCATTGCCAAATCCAAGGATGTTTTAGACTAAGACTGGTAGGTGGGAGGATGACTCAGTCCAGATGCACTTCCTCACACCCCCACAGCATCCCAAGATTTGTGCAAAGGAGTAGACAGACAAGTTTCTTGATGACCTTACACACTCATTGTTCTGGAGGGAAGATTTCAAAGGCAAATAATTATCACACCGTAGTAGGTACACAGCAACTACTCAAAACACAAGAACAGTGTGACTGAGTCAATAATACAATATGAACCAAGCAACTCTCAGATAACAAAGCTACAATTTCTACAAGGAAAAGAAAAAGGGTTGCCATTCTCTATTTATGAAAGTAAACACTTCCATTAAAAAAATCAGCAAGTCAGAAAAGTCTATAGAAGAAAATAAAGCTCAGCAGTGATCTGTCATCTGGCACTGACACTCTGTGGACAGCACGTCTTTCCAGGCTGCTTGTAATAAACATACTTTTTCTCCCTTTTGGTTTGCTTTTTTTTTTTTTTTTTTTTTAATTTTTTTTTTAGTTGTAGATGGACACAATGTCTTTATTTTATTACTTTGTATGTGGTGCTGAGGATCGAACCCAGGGCCTCACGCATGCGAGGCAAGCACTCTACCGCTGAGCCACAACCCCAGCCCTCCCTTTTGGTTTGCTTTTTAATGGCAGTCTTCCTATACAGGCACTGCCCTGTTCCTTTCTTTTCACAATATACTGTGAATGAGTCTTACCCTAAACTGGGTCTGTAAATTATTAGATATACACAATTTCTGAAAGAGGTAGCATAGCTTTCAATAGGGGGGAAAAACAATTAAATAATAGAATTCACTTTTCTAGGTCTTCACCACCAATGCTTAATTAATAAGCCCACAGTTCCTGAAAAAGTCTAGAAGTAAAATCTTAAAAACTAAAAAGGAGTTTAAAGGTGACTTCCCCCTTCAAAGTGCCTACCCATCATTTAACCCCATTTCATTCCTGGGATGCTGGGAACATATTCCCCTTATATATGTGTCTTAGTCTACTCCTACTATTAGAACAAAATACCTTAGATTGAGTGATTTATAAATAGTAGTAATTTATTTCTCACAGTGCAGGAGGTTGAAAAATCCAAGATCAAGTTTCAGATCTGTGTCTGATGAAGGCTCACTTTCTGCCTCCAAGATGGTGCCTTGTTGCTCTGCCCTTACATGGTGGAAGGCAGAAGGGCAACATGATAGCAGGGTGAACTGCTCCTTCATACCTCTTCTATAAGGTCACTAATTCCATTCATAATGGCCTTACTTCTTTTTTCTTTTTGGGGGTGCTAGGGATCAAACTCAGGGCCTTATGCATGTGATGCAAGCGCTCTACCAACTGAGCTGTATCCCCAGCCCAGCCCCATTTCTTAATATCATCACATTGGCAATTATGTTTCAACATATGAATTTTGGGAGGACACACTGAGATCATAGCAGTATGTCCAGCTGCTCTCTACCAAGTGGAAGAAGGAAGGATTCCCCAATCCCTCCTATCCAGGTCCCTTATGGTAGCATTCAGTCCAGCATAATTCCCTGCTCCGCTTCACTGAGACCTCTCTGGGCAAAGCCAACAAAAGTTTTCGTATTGTCAGCATGTGCACACATACCTGTCCTTCTATGCTGAGTATTAGTTTTATTTACATTGACTTACTTATTCTGTTCCTGAGGTAGATATTATCATTTCCTCCATTTTTTTGGATTGAGAAACTAAATCGCAGGGATACATAACTTACCTCAGGTCATACACCTAGTATATTTAGGAGTCAGGATTTTCAACTGTGGTCCAATTTCAGAGCCTTCATTATTAAATACAGCTTGAGACCGCCTCTTCAATGCCTTGGCAGTAGAAGAACCCTCTTGGTTCTACATCCAAAATGTACTCCAGATCCGCTCACTTCTTCTTACTCTGTGGGAACCACCCTAATCCAAGCCAGCATCAACTCTTGCCTGGATATAAAACAATCTCCCAACTGGCCTCCCTCATTTTCTTCTAATCTATTCTCTGTACTGTAGCCAAAATGATTTTTAGACTCATTAGTTAGACCAATCCCTCTCCCTAGCCCCACTTCCTACACATAAAACCCTTCACTGGGATTTCACTTCAGGTAGAATAAAATCAGAAATCCTTTCCATGACCATAAAGCCCAGCAGCGCCCACACCTGCCTTTCTCCACAAATTCATCTTACTCTACTACTTTTCTCTCTTAAGCTTTCAGTAACACCGGTCTTATAAGAGTTCCTGGGACATCAGCCTCTTTGCCTCAGGACCTTTGCACTTATTGTTCCCAAGTCTAACCCAGTTTCCCCTGGACCCTGTCCTACCTGGGCCTTCAAGTTTTAGGAGAAATGTCTTTTCCTTAGGCCCTCTCTGATGATCGCCCTACCCAAATCCCTCTCCTATCTATCATATTCCTTGACACTTGACATACTTTGTACTTCATTATCTATTGCCACACAGGCACATAAGTTCCTTGAAAGCCTTGCTCACTACTCCACCCTCAGTATCTATTCCTGGCATGGGGTAGTTCCCCAATGGAACAAATGAAGACCTGACCTCTAGCCTGAACTCTGCCATCAAAAATTCCTCAAGTGACCCCAGCAAACCATTAATCTTGGGCAAGTCTTTATTTCCCATGTATGAAATGGGAAATGGCCTTTCTGTCTCATAGTGCTATTACAAAGGTCCTACAATGGACTGCATGTGAAAGAACTACAGGGAAATAAAGACAAATTTGGTCTGCAAATTTGTCTATTGAGTAGGTACGAAAACCTCTGTGAGAGGAAAGGTTTCTTGGGAAAACTAAAAAGGAGTCAATATGTTGTTCATTTTATTTTTTGAAAGCATTGATTATTCCCTCTATTCTGACCTTCTACTTATTATTTTTCACTATTCGACAACATTTCTTTTTGTTGAAAGTTTTTACTGAAGTTTCAAAATTGTTCATTGGAGTTTCAGAATTATGTAGATACACCTGTCTCAGATTTTGAGAGGCAGGAAGATAGTTTTCTAGTTAACCTTTGAGTCTTGCTTCCCCCCGCCCCCTACCCAGTATGCTCAATGTTTTTTGGAAGACCAAAGAATTTTAAAAGGCATCCTTGAGCACAACCCATACCATGCAGAGCTTAAACAGCGTTTGTAACACTGCATCGTGGAAGCTATAAGCTTCTCCCAAAGTTCAAAATCTTTTAGAAGGAATTCTCCAGATGCTGCAAAACTGCAATGGCTTATTGTGGATCCCTGTTTGGCCGACATCCTAAGAACCCTGTAACCAGCAAAGCAGTAGCAAGGACTTTACGGCAATGCAAATACACAAAATGTACTCTCCCTCAGGTCTTTTGCAGTGTTCTGTTGCCTAGATTAGAGGTGCTGTGAAACTTTCCTAGCTTGGTGAACTAGGCTGGCTGTCATCCAAGGGGGCTGTCTGAGGTCCCTGTACAACATGTCACAATTGATAGTTTTCTCTCTAGGCAGTTTGCTTCTGTTTGCAAGTACAAAGACTATGGTCATGACCTTTCTTAGATAAAGGACTACTTCACTTGCAAGACTGTGAAACAGAGGCTTCAGTGAAAATATTGGTTCTGAAAATCACTGTCATCTGCCCCTTTAGATTATAATTCTTCCAGCTAGTAACTTCACTGGAGCCTCCCAGGTTTGGGGAGAATCCCAGGGTTTAGGTTTACATGGGATATGAACAACCCATATCAGGATGTATTTACCAGCTGGTGGTCCTTCATGGTTGTAAAAAATCTAGGCTGCGGGAGTCTAGCAAAGAAGTGCCAAATTCAACGGTCTTTTTATAGTCACACCAGTTAGGAGAAAACAGACTTGATTCTGGGCTCTATCTCACCTGTTCATAGGGCAAACACCAAAAGCTCACAGTGAGCCAGACGTGGTGGAGCACAACTGTAATCCCAGTTGGGCTGGGATGTGACTGTGGTCGAGTGCCCCTGAGTTCAATCCCCGGTACCCCCCACCAAAAAAAAAAAAAAAAAAAAAAGCTGATGGTGTATCTTAGTTGGCAAAGCCACATGAACAGCTAAGAACCCTGTAACCAGCAAAGCAGCAGTAAGGAATTTGCAGCAATTCGAATAACAAAACACTCTGTCAGGGCTTTTAGCCGGAAGTCTAAAATATGATAATGAAGCCAATGAAACGTTCTCACTTTGTAATAATTTGTGATCCTCACTATGGAGCAAAACATTTAGTTTTTCTCTATAGAGAAAAATTTTTTTAATAAGTAGATTTCAAAAATACCTCTCAGATTTTAATATGCTCTCAGATTTTAGCTTGGTGAAAAGAGCTTACATTCAGCATTTACCCATTTTTAGGCTTTATGGATTACCCACAAGGAGAGAATTTATTTATTAGATCTTTGCTTCTCAAGCTTTATGAAACAGAGGTTTCATTCCTTCTAGGGTTCCCGTCTCATTTCATTTAGTTTGGGCACAACATTAAACCAAAATAAATGTTATGTTTCAAGTTCTAAATTTAAAATGTGGGTTGAGACTATTTTGGCTTCTTTTCCAATAAAGTAGAAAAACTGAATTGAAAAATACATCTATTTTTTTAAAATGTATGTTTATTGTATTAGAAAGAAAATAACTTTCTCTACCCAAAGTCTACGGGCGTGATTTTTTTCCTTCCCCAGAAATCTCTGGAAGCATGTATATGGCTAACTCTGTATTCTGTCCTCGACAAAATTAATTCCTCAAAGGCTCTGTAGTCGGCTGAAAAGGCACGGGTACCGGGTTTCTACATGTGCCTTTAAAGTAAGATATCTCATGTTTGCAAATCTCATGTCCTGCACTACATTGCAGAGGCAGCACAAGAATAAATGGACATGAATCAACAGTATCAAGGTCAGGAATGGCTTGAGGCCAGGCCAAGCTGCTGGTGAATGGATTAGACACACTCCATTTCCCATCAGCTTGTTTGTGTTTGGGTTCTGCCAACATGGTGGGAGCTCAGCCGGAGACTTCAATATGCTTCCACGCTTATCAAAAAGCCTCAAGATCCGTGACTCTGGGCGTGGTTTCACCACTTAGCCAAAGATCTGAGCTTCTTGGTTTGAAATGTATACATTGCCCTCAGATCTTGTGTGCATATAGGCACAATAAAATTAAGACCCAGGAATTCAAAATTAAGTAAAAGGGGTAGAAGAAGTAAAAATCTGCAGTTGCTTGGGAATATTCTGCTAAAATAGGAATCTTAAAAGTAGTGATTTTTGTTGTACCAGAAGTCCAGTCTAGAAATGCCTGCAGGAAGCTTTCTCTGCATCCGGCACCTCCTCCGAGGACACATTCTAGCAGCGGTTCCCATTTAGACAACAGGTTTTGATAGGCAGGGGATCAGAACAAACAAGTACAGTGACTGCTTAGCTTACTAAGCAGCCAGCTTATACACCAGCTACATAGAAAGCAGAAGAAACACCAGACCTCAAATTTTCTAATGGATGATGACATTAAAACAGTGTGGGCCAGTACCAGAACAGACATATCAGTGAGATGGAATTCAGAAATAGACCTGCAGGTGGGACTCTGGTAGACCACCAATTACCTTCCAACATCTATCCTCCCTTTTCTCTTTACAAAGAGAACCCCTATATTGTTGGTGGCAGAAACATGTCTCTTTAAGAGATTTCTTCCTCAACTTCCATTGTAGAGGAGATGTCAGTGAAATATAATGTGGGATATCTGAGATATCTGAGAAAGGTTTTTTAAAGGAGCTTGATTTTAAGGTGGGAAGCATGCCCTTCTCCCCTTCTTCTATTTTTCTGCTGGAACTCTAATATGATGATGAGAGTTATAGCAGCCATCTTGGAACCATGAGGTTCAGACCAAAAGACTGTTAGAGACCTCAGTCCCCAAATCCTTAAACCACTGAACAGGCAGCAGCAAATACCCACTCTGAATGCTTGCTACATGAGAAAAATGAACACTTCTATGTTTAGGCAACTTGCACTTTGAAAAATGGCCCCAGGGAAAAGGTAATGCTTAACACACATTCACACACCCAAGAGCGAAATTAAATTTAAACCAGATTAAAGTATCTACATGTACAACAGTCTAATCCTGTATATAGCCAAGTACAAAAATATGCCTCAAATATGCTGAACTTCTCATCCATTTATATTTAGAGGCAGATGGAAGCTTTAGGTAAACATCTGATGGAAGGCAGTCTGCAAGTTTTACCAAATTAACTCTGAGGTTGGCAAGAACTGCAGTTGGCTCACCATGCTCAGTTAAGCGCCCTTCAGTGTATGGCAAACTTCCTCTGTGCAAAGCTTCTGGTCCCAGGTCACATCATCTCCAAAGTCACCTTGCAGGTGGGGTGTCTTCTGGAGAGCTTTTTATGTAAGAGAGACTTTAGGGCTAGTTTTATTTATTTATTTTTTGTACCCGGGATTGAACTCAGGGGTACTCGACCACTGAGCCACATCCCCAGCCCTATTTTGTGTTTTATGTACAGACAGGGTCTCACTGAGTTGCTTAGCACCTCGCTATTGCTGAGGCTGGCTTTGAACTTGCTATCCTCCTGTTTCAGCCTCCCTAAGTGCTGGGATTACAGGCTTGAGCCACAGCGCCCGGCTTAGTTTTATTTTTTAAGATGTCAGTATCTGGGCTGGGGTTATGGTGCAGTGGTAGCGTGCTCGCCTAGCATGTGTGAGGCACTGGGTTTGATCCTCAGCACCACATAAAAAAATAAAATAAAGATATTCTGTCCACCTACAACTAAAAAAATAAATAAATATTTTTTTAAAAAAAGATGTCAGTATCATACAGATATCACTCAAAACATCTGGAGTAGGTCTGAGCCATTTCCTGAATTTCCCTTGCACTCCTCCTTCCTGACCCAAATTCCTCTTCTCTCCACCACACACTCACCCACCTTTGTCTTACCCTCCTGCTTCGCCTTTGCATACATTAATAAGTCTGCCATTAACAAGATGCCACGGATCCAGTTAGCCTATGCCTGTGAGAGGAACCCAGGCACCGACTCATGTGGTTACTGAGATGACTAAACAAGCTAATGGGCTGGGCACGTTCTGACAGAAAAACCAGAGGAGCACAGAGTTGCGTGATGGTCAGGATTAAAGGCATTTGAGCCAGCTGAGTATCACTGACCAGGCGCTGCTCTGCAAACCAGCACAGGGCTTCATGCTCAACGTGGCTCACCCACTCCTGTGCCCAGAAACCATGGCCCAGCCATGGAGCTCCATCAGGCAGACTGGGGCTGAAGCCACATCTAAAACTTCCGTACTTCTCGTGGTCAAGGCGAGGGAATCAGATGGACGCCCACCATAATATTCTGACAACTTGTCTGCAGGCCTGAGGTTTTTCAAAGTAGAAAGTTTTCTTTGTTTTTGTTCTTTAAGAGGGAAATTATGGGGACCATGGGGAGTGAACAAGATTAAAACTTTTTGAAAGTCCCTCTCAGTTCCAGGATTCAGGCAACACATTTTTGGTGGCACAGTTCTAAGTCTAGAGTCACTGCCATTTTGTTTTCTAATCTATATTTTCACTTCTTTGTTATAAAAGTAACTTTTATTGTTCCATACTTATGAATTAGTTGATCATAAAAGCCTCTTTTCTTCTATGATGGTGGTAAAACATACGTAAACTTTGAACTTTTCCTTTTTTAAAAAATACATCTTTATTTTTTAATGTGATGCTGAGGCTTGAACCCAGTGCCTCACATGTGCTAGGCAAGTGCTCTACCACTGAGCCACGACCACAGCCCCAGCTTTTGCCCTTTTTGTGGTGCCAGGACGGAACCCAGGGCTTCACATGTGTTAGGCAAGAGCTCTACCACTGAGCTCCACCTTTTAAAAAATTTTTTAAAAATTTTTTGGTACTGGAGATTGAACTCAGGGCACTCGACCACTGAGCCACATCCCCAGCCCTATTTTGTGTTTTATATAGAGACAGGGTCTCACTGAGTTGCTTAGCATCTCACCGTTGCTGAGGCTGGCTTTGAACTTATGATTCTCCTGTCTCAGCCTCCCTAAGTACTGGGATTATAAAAAATTATTTCTTATTTTGAGACAGGGTTTCAATAATTGCCAGGGCTGGTCCCAATCTTGAAATCTTTCTCTTAACTTCTTGGGTGGCTGAGATTATAGGTGTGCCTGGCTCCACTTTACCCATTTTTAAAGAAATATTTATTAACATGTATTAATTGTATATGTTAATGGTGTTCAGTGTGGTACTTCCATATGGGCATAGAGAGTGCACTGATCACTTTAACCATTTTTAAGTGTTAAGGACCCTGTGGTATTAAGCACTTTAATGTTTCACAACCATAAACACCAACCAACCATCCACAGATTTTCATCTTCTCCAATGAACTTCTGTACCTGTCCAACAGGTACCTGGCTGATTCATTCTCCCCTCTCTAGTCCTTGGCAGCCGTCAATTCCACTTCCTGCCTGAATGCATTTGATCCTCCTAGGAATTTAGTAGGAGTCACGTGGTATTCATCCAATGTCTGACTGGCTTATTACACTGAACATACTGTCTTCAAGGCTCACTCATGTCATAGCCAAAATTTCCTTCCTTTTTTAAGCCTGAATAATATTCCACTGTATGTATAAACCACATTTTGTGCATACATTTCTGCCAGTGAACACCTGTGTTGCTTTCACCTTTAGGCTACTATTAGTAATGGTGCTATGAACATGGTGTACAAATATCTGTTCAAATCTCTGCCTTCTTTTGAATAACATATGTTACTCAAATTATATATATATCTCCCACCTTCCCAGTGCTGTGGATCAACCCAGGGCCTCCACATGTCAGGCAAGCGCTCTGCTACTGAGCTATACCCCAAACCCCCCTTATATTCTT
The DNA here is from genome assembly GCA_028644305.1 of Xerus rutilus. Classification (NCBI taxonomy): domain Eukaryota; kingdom Metazoa; phylum Chordata; class Mammalia; order Rodentia; family Sciuridae; genus Xerus; species Xerus rutilus. The sequence goes on along the minus strand of CM053405.1, from coordinate 50,959,595 downwards.
ATGAATCCTGTTTCTGTCCCTCTTCTATTGGCTGTCCACCCATCCAGCAAACATTCACCAGGAGCCAGGGAGGCACTGTGTTAGATTCAGGGGAAAATACAACTAGAAACTCCCGCCAGGAGGAATACAGAAAAATAACAGTGAGGTCCTAGCTGACTTGTTATCACAACCCAAAGCAATCCAAGTTGTTTTGTTACATTTGTTTATATAGGGATAGTTCTCCGAAAGGACAAGTCACTAGCTGTTCTTGGAAATGTCTCTCTTATTCTGTGTTTTTCTCGCCCTGGTGCTGACTTGATGTTCCCCTTACCTGGGAATCTCTTCTTCAGTCCCACATCCTTTCGCTCCACGGCCTCCCTACCATTCTCTTAATGCCTTGTCGGTCTTGCCTTTTGGTGACAATGCTGCCAAGGGCTGTGCAGAGCCAGCCATCCTTCCTTATTCCACCATGGTGGAACGTGGGGGTGTGGAAGCAAACGCACAGATATTCCAAATATGCTGCAATGACGCAGAGGAGAAGGAAGAGAAAAGGAACCTCGGCAAGCATGGGAGCCATGCCAGGTGCTGTTCTTCCTCGTCCTGGCAGAACTGCCCACCCTCTGCGGCTGGATGTCAGCTGCTCTGTCCTGCGCTGACAGGTCAAACCCACCAGGGCTGACGGGTTGATTGGACAGGGCTGAGCACAGCTCAGAAGCCCTTCCTCCAAATAAACCATGTTTATTTCCCCTTAATTAGAATAGGAAATGAAAGCTAGAAAACCAACAAGAGATGACAGGAGAGAATGAAAAGCAACCAAAACACGTAGAAGTACAGAGAATTCGTGTGAAGGGGTTAAGACTATGCTGCCTGCAAATACGGCCTTCTGACATACTGCTGTTTTGATTTAAGGCCCCTGAAAAACAGAGGGGCAAGATCATCTGCTTTGTACTGTTTCGTAAAAGCAGGAGATGAATTCCTCTGCCAAATGGACAAGTATCATTTCTATCACGGAGGACACAAAGTTGAGGCCCTTTCAGAGAAATGTGCACTACCGTTCAACTCACCCTGCCGGTTACTCCTCCACCCAGTTCACATGCTCGCCTAAGGCCCTGGCCTTGTCTCCTTCTAGTAATTGGCTACTCTTTGTCCAATTCAGAATGTACGTGTTCACCCATCTTTGGATCTTCATTTCCTTGGGAGGGCTCTGCTGTCATGTAAGACTCATGCATTTGTAGGCTTTTCTCTATTGGGTCTTTCTTATGTCAACTTCTCAGGTACAGCCAAAAAACCTAAGAGGGGAAAGCTGAAATTCTGTCTCCCTTACAAGGGAGATTTGAGTAGAGAACTTTTACTACCTACAGGCACTTTTTTGTTTTGTTTTGTGTATCATGGGAAGGGAGATCGTCACATTCAAGTAGGTTTGGAAGGAGGTGGGTGTAGCTCAGTGGCACAACACATGTTTAGCATGCTCAAGGGGGTTGATTCCCAGCACAATTGCGCCCCACCCCGCCCCCTCCAAAACAAAAAAAGAGCCCTGGTAGTATTTTGTAGGAGGAAAACAAGCTCAGATATGGGCATTCTGAAGCTTGGCTTAAGGTGGGAATTTTCATGTGAGGGAAGGCCAGGTGGGGACTGAATAAGAACCACGATGTGACAGTGCAGGATTCCAGGTATTTTCTCATGCTCTAGCAACCATGGCTAAAGTTGTTCTGTTTTTTGCCTTTTAAAACTTCTCTTATGCCATTATACCATGTAATTGTGCTCCTCTAAAGGCAAAATTTTGTATCAGCAAAATGTTACATTTTTTAAAAAATCAGATAACTTGAGTCTCTTGGCTAAATCTAGACTTTAGCATTAAAGTCGAGTTCTAGAATGTAAAACAAAGAAAGGCACAATTTGTGCTTCCTAAATTTCTGCATTCTTTTAAATCTGTCTATAAATAAGCTGAAACTCACCTCTGTGTCACCTACAAAACAAAACAAAAGAACAAAGTTAAAAAAATAAAACTCTAAGCTGACGGTTTAAACAATTACAGGGATAATGAAGCCATGTTCAAGTTCAGTTACAATGTGCTAACAATGGCTATGCTGTGACAGACAGCAGGATGAAGTTACAGAACAAGGGCCTAAAAAGGAAACCTTATGAGGGAGTAGTTTAGAATAACAGTAATTCAAATGTGAATGATGCTAGGATTGGTGACTATTCTTAATTCTTTCTTTTTTTGGTACCAGGGATTGAACCCAGGGGTGCTTAACCACTAAGCCACATCCCCAGGCCTTTTCAAAAATATTTTATTTACAGACAGGGTCTTGCTGAGTTGCTTAGGGCCTTGCTAAGTTTCTGAGGTTCGCTTTGAACTCACAATCCTCTTGCCTCAGCCTCTCTAGCCACTAGGATTACGGGCATGCGCCACCACGCCTGGCTGACTATTATTCTTCCAATGCTGACCCCACAGGACTGCAAAAGGTCCATGGTTTTGAGCCTCATTAGCTGTGAGAAGACTACTAAGAAAGACACTCTCATCATCATTAATTCCTTGGCCAGGACCTCAGTGGCCAAGGGGAAGAGGACATCAGTTTATATGTGAGTTGATAGAAACAGAACCCAAACAGACTGTCAGAGATAAATGCAAAAACTAACACTTAGGTCCAGAAAATTAACTGCATACCTACCACATGGACAAATGTGGCTTCACAGGAGCATCTGTAGAGAATGGTTCAGTGTTTTGGCTGACTGTACAGTTGGTATGAGTCACTGTTTGGTATGAGATTGCCAAAGGAAGAAAAAGGCAGTGAAACAAAACCTACATGGCCCTGGACAGTATGGGAACTACAGAACTGCAGAATGCTCAGGCTGAAAGAAAGGGATCTTAGGAAGCATCTCCTGTCAGGTTAGACTTGGACCAAGGAAGGGAAAGGACTCTGCTGTACTCTGTCCTGAGCAGATGCACTGAGGAATGGGTTTGTGTCTCTGTTCAACAGCAAGAAGCTAATGATCACAACACAGAAAAGTAAAGGACAAAAAAGTGAAAAAACCAGGATCCAGGAATGCGGCTCCAAATAGCTAAAGAACTTATTAAAACACATATTGCTGGGTCCCACCTTCAGAGGTTCTATTCAGCAGATTTGAGTGGTGAGAATCTGCATTTCTCATAAGTTCTCAGGTGCTACTTTGCAGCTGGCCCAGGGACTACACTTTATGAACCTGCTCTAAGTAACAGAATCATAGTTTGTTTCTTTGGTTATTGATATTCTGCATTCATGAGATTTTTACTAAGATACAACAGCCCATTTTCTAATAAGTCCAAATTAGGGAGAATTTATTGGATTTAAATGCTCAAACACTTGTATTTAAGATTATGTTCTAAAATTTCATACTGCTTAGCAGAAATTCAACCTTTACTTTCTGACCCTTATTGTTTCTTATTAGTTTGGCTTCATAAAGCCAACGTTTTTCTTCTTCTTGATTTTCTGGCATTTTATATAAAAATTTCATACAATCCATCAACAGACATATGAAAAAATGTTCAACATCTTTAGCAGAGAAATGCCAATCAAAACCGCCCTAAGATTCCATCTCACACCAGTCAGAATGGCCATTATCAAGAACACAAACAACAATAAGTGTTGGCGAGGTTGTGGGGAAAAAGGCACGCTCATACATTGCTGGTGGAACTGCAAATTGGTACAACCAATCTGGAAAGCAGTATGGAGATTCCTTAGAAAACTTGGAATGGAACCACCATTTGAGCCTGCTATCCCACTCCTCGGTCTATACCCAGAAGACTTAAAAACAGCGTACTACAGTGCTGCAGCCACTTCAATGTTTATAGCAGCTCAATTCACAATAGCTAAACTGTGGAACCAACC
>CM053405.1:50941640-50955647 GCA_028644305.1 Xerus rutilus | reverse complement strand
AGAATTGATATGTTATCCTCTATCTATGTATAATGAATCAATTTACACTGTTAACATGTAAGCCTAAATAAAACAAAAAAAAAATTTCTCTGGTCACCGTCTACTTTTCTTGTATTTTTCTATTCTGTTTGGTAGATCAAGCTTCACAACATGTTAAGATATACCTGCCTTTATCAAATGGTATTTGGCTTTCCCTATCTTCTAAGACAGTAAATATGGATCCAATACTTTCCCTAAAAGCACTGAGCCCACCATTCCCAGAAGGCTATTAGGAATGAAACAACCGAATTTGATTCCTGATTAATTTTATTTTCCCTCCTATACTTGAAGCGTCAGCCTTTAGCTCCTACTGGGAAAATTACCAGCATATGGGAATGCATATATAAGATGACATGCAAAGCAATGCAAATTAATACCAAACATACATCTCTAAATTGCTTGGGTAGTGTGTTAAGTGTTGCCATTGATATCTGCTTTGTTCCACTGCACTCTGGCAAGCAGTGACTGGATCCTTCTATTCCAGTTGATCTTGAACCACATCCAGTACCTGGAACTTGTTGACATGCTAGGTGGAAGATGGCCCTGCCTATGAGTCAGGCCAAAGAGATCCTGGTCTTAACTTGCTAGTCTTGGCTCTATGGCCTTGGCCAAGTTTCAAAATTCTTCAGGTCTCAAATTTTATGTCTGGAAATGATAGCTATGACATCACAGAAATGACATCATCATAATGAAGCCAGCAGCACCAGGGCTTACTGAACACTTGCTCTGTGCTAGGCGTGATGTGCATGTGGTGCATGCATTGTGCTGGATGAGGCATCTATGCAATCTCTACCAGCCCACGAGGAGGTATACAGCACGTACCCCTTAGGGGTCCTTAGGGGTAGTACCACTTCAGAGACCTGGAAGCCGAGACAAACAGGCCAAGGAAACTTATGCCAGGTTACAAGCTACGGAGTGACAGGGCCAAGTCTGGCTCCAGGGGCCTTGTTCCTAGCCACGTTGTAGCTCTGTTGTGTGATCACCATCTGTGCTACCCTTAAAGATTAAATCTGCATGATCTAGAAAGTAAAAATTCAAATTGCTCAAAAATGCTTCATATGTTGTAAGATACTGACAGTTTATGTTATGTGAGCTTGATATTAAAATACCATAACAATCAAACTGCTTTTTGCCTAATACTTTAAGGGACAGGGGTTCCAGATGGCCTGTATGTTCAACTTATTTCAACTTGCTACAACCCATTCATATTTAAATATGTGTAAATTTCCTTCATCTTAAAAAAGCCATCCCTCTGTCTTACCTCTCACTCTGGGAGCAGCTACCAGTCCTCAGTCAGCACCCCTCTTGCCCACCCCCAGCTTCAAACACCACTCCTGACACAGGTGACAGCCAGCTGTGGAGAGTCAGGCAGAGCCTTTTCCATTCTGCCTCTTGAGAAGCATTTCTACTCAGGAGCCTTGAAAAGCTGCTCAGACCCAACAAAATCACACTTGGCTCTTCTCCTGGCACCTGCTCCACTTACAGTGCTCCCTGCTTCTGTCAACAGCAGCACCCAATCTTAGAGGGAGTCCCCCTGCACTCACACCTTCCACAAAATAGTTTCCAAGTGCTGAGAGTTGGCCTTGAGTCTTACCCACCATGTCATCTCTGCCACCACCTCACCCTTTCAGACCCTTTCACTCAGGCCTGTAGAGTCCCAGAAATACATTCCTCATGCAGCAGAGTTGTGTTCTGAATTCACAGGTCTTCAGAACACTTTCAGATGGGAAAATGTCCTAAGACTCTATCTACTATCCTCCCCACCTCGACCCAGTATCATCTAGCCTGGTCCCTCCTGGCTTCATCCGATTGTCTCTCCACTCTCCCCTCAGCCATCCAGCACCACCTCTGACTTACTGCCCAATTATGCCATTCACCTCTACCTACCTCTGTGCAGATGTGACATTTAGCAAATCACTATAAACCTTGCTTCCTAAAGGAAAGAGTAAAAAATTTCTCTCCGAAGGACACTCTCCTTGTTGTTTTCCTGAGTGAAAATTTGGTGCCAACACAATCCCAGTCGTTGGCTATTGTTTCTCTCCTAATACAAGTAAAAGATAATTCAGCAAAACTTAACTGGTCATTTCTCACACAGAATTGGATCCTTAGAAAATGCAACATAGGAACAGTTCTCTGCAATAATTCACTTTTAAAAGATTTTACTTCCTCAAGACACTATCAACAGTAGCTGTCAAAATAAACTGCATTTCTAGAATGTCAGGCTGAAAGATGGTTTAATAATGACATGTTTTATGTCTGTAAGATAAAAAAGGGTGATTTCCACGTCTACCAAACCACAGGAGAGATCTAAACGAACTAATATTATCTCCAACTTCCTTAATCTTCTGGTTTGTTGCTCTTAAATTCCAAAGATAATAAAAAGGGACGGAGAGTGTGCTCCAGGGCTAACATCACCTCTCCGTTTGCTCAGCGAAGGGTTGTTTTCCAGTTTTCCAGAGCATCCCCATACCGGAAAGCTTAGCTCTTAACATTTACAAAACAATACCCACCCACTCGCACCGTTCGCCCACGTAAGGACGGTAAAGTCACTCTGTTCGAGTATCTGCAGGTTCCCAGGAGGCACCGGCATTTAGCAGGGGGACGATCCCCGCAGGCTCTGCGGCAGGAAAACTTGACCTTAAAAAAGCACAGAAGCTTGTCCTTGCGGAGGACCTGGCCCGGGAAGCGCGCAGCTGTACCCGCAAAGAACTCTTGAGAACCCCTCTTCCCCACGCCCCAGTGCTCTAGAGGGAGCTCCTTCCCGCTCCCCGTGTCCCTTTCTGGAAGCCCACGAGCGGGTCTGGGTCCTTGGCAAGGGGCCAGACAGCAGGATGCTACCCTCCGGCAAATCGGGGTTAAAAGCGTGTTCTCACTCCTCCGGGCGAACCTGGGAAACGGTGCCCACGCGCCCGCGGCTCGGGGTCACGCGGCTCGGCTCCGCACTCTGCGGCCCCGGGCGGTCTCCTAGGAGCTATTCCGCGCCAGTAGCGCGGCTCTTTCCCAGCTCGGGCCTCAGGGAACTTTGCAGCGTCCTGCCGCGGGCTGGGGTGCCGCGCGGAGCCCCGAAGTTGCGGCATCCTCTAGATGTACGCCGGGGTCGCCCGCCAGCCTTTTTCCCTTGGGGTACCCTCTGGCTCCCGGCGTAAAGCCACGTCGGGGCTCAGTCTGGGATCCCGAGGAGGCCCTCCCGGGCAGGCGCCCCCGCCCCCTTCCCCGGGAAGGACTTGGCGCCGAAGTTTTCCCTCGGGGAAAGTGAAAGTGGCGAGGAGAGGGTCGAGGCGTCCCGGCCACCCAGCGGCTGAAACAGGGGCACGGCGCCTACCACCACGGGACTCCCCCAGCCCCGGGTGTTCCTCTCTTGCCTGCGTGGCCAAGACGACTTACGCAAGGGACCCAGGGAGCCCCGAATGAGGGGCCCCGCAGCTGCGGAGGCCAACCCGGTGGGGGCCGCGGGCTGCGCTCCCGGCGCCTCAGTGGCGGCCCACTCGTGCCCTCCGCCTCGGTCGCCACCTCTGCCACGCGCCCTGCCAGGCAGTTGCTTTCCCTCGGCCCAGGATGGGAAAGCGCGGAGCGGTCCCCGTGACGTGTGGAGAAAGGAGGAGCGCCGCCGCCGCGCTCCCGCAGAGGGAGCTCCCAGCCCTACACTCTGGGGTCCCCGCGCCGCGCCGCGACACGCTGAGCTTTGGGACTGAAGTTCCGCCGCGCGCTCCGCTCCAGCAGGCGCTCGCTGCACCCGGGCCGAGCACCTGGCTCTCTACCGCTGCCCTAGCGTCATCCAGGTTTGGTTCCTTCCCCGAATTAAGCAGACAAGAAATCGGAGGTCAGGAGAGCAAAGCGACTTGCCCAAAGTCGCTCAGAGGGCGGTGACAAAGCAGACTCACATCTGCGACTCGCGGCTGCCCCCCGAACTCCAGGCTCTGTGAGGCTCTATCTAGACACTGCAGGAATCGTCCAGTCGCGGCAGAAGGCGCGTTGTTCTCATGGGTAAGACTAGGAATGTCCTACGCAGCCTGGCAGAGTATTATCAGCGCGTGGGAAGGTGGAGCCTTTTGCTTAATAAATAGGCTACAAAGTTGCTTTCCAATCAGAGCCTACATGTCCAATAGGTTTTCTCTATCCTCAAGCGGGGGTGAGGGTGGCGGGCCCTGAGGGCGCGGTATCCGGTCCCACTCCCGCTCACCAAATAATTGCATTAAAGAAGGCACACATCTGCTTATTAACCAATTTGGCAATATCTGACTCGGGGGTCCTTCGTAGTAGGTTTTTTGTAAATATGCTAACAGAAGTTAAGCGCTAGCTGTGCTTGCTATTCCTGAACTTAAGGAGTCTCCCGGCAAGCTAGTCCATCCCAGTTAGTTTTTTCATTTTCCACCATTTATTATTGACCGAAGGCCGGCAGTATACCGGCTTGTTGTGGGGAGCCAGATAGAACCTAGGACTCAGGACCCAGCGAATCCCAAAGAGAGAGCCTCACATAGGATTCCATCCTTTACTTCCAGTACCTGAAGTCTGCCCATATCAACAGAGACTGAGAAAAACGCTGCCATGCTCAGGATACAAGTGTTTTTATCCCCATTTTTCAGACTTTGAAGCAAACAGCTAGTTCGCATCTCTTTCCTAGTGGGATGTCTTCTTTCTGGCGGAGCCATTAAAATTCACATAATATACCTTTCCTGGGTCTCCTTCATCTGTGCATGTTGCTGCTGCTGCAGCTGCTATTATCCATCCTGTGTGCTGCTCGCAGCCACTTATGTAAATTAACTCTTTCAATCTCGTGTTTTATATGGGGTATATGTACTATTTTTATTCTGATTTTACAAATGAAGAGAGGGAGGCAAGTGGCAGAGCCAGAACTTGGCTTAACTTGCCAGGAAGTGGCAGAGCCAGAACTCAGAACTGCGGTGTTCTGAATGGTAACCCTGCTCTTAACCATAGAGGAGTAACATGGGCCTGTAGGGTTGGAAGGGATTATCAGTCATCATCAGCTCCAGCCTGCACCAGGGAAGCTTCCAGTTATCTCAAGCAAAGCATTCTAGGAAACACACACACATACTGCCTCCCAAGTCAGTCAGTTTTATTATTTTGAATTATCACAAAGTGAATAGCCATTCACTCACTTGCTCCCCTATCTCCAACTCTCAGATCAACCATTTGTCTTAGAGCAAACCATTTCTGTGATGGGACCTTAAAAACATCTTCAACTTAAGAGTTCACAAAGTTCATTTTGGATTGTTTCATACACAGACCATACCGAGCTCTTTCCCTCTCCTCTCCATTCATTGCCTTTAGTTACTCCTCTCCTCCCTAGAAATCTTATCCCAACCGCTCCCCCAGGGCTTCTGAAAGTGGGTTGCCAAAGGCTGAATAGTGGCCCCTAGAAGGGCATCTGCCACACTCTAAGCACGTTTGGTTCCTGTACTAGTTTTCTAGAACTATTCTAACAATTTACAACAAACCAGGTGACTTTAAACAACAGAAATTTATTTGTTGGCAGGGTTGTGACTCCTCTGAAGGCTCTTGTGGAGAACCCTTCTCTGTCTCTTCCTGGCTCCCTGCAATCCTTAACTGTCCTTGGCTTGCAGCAGTATCACTCCAGATCTGTTCCATGGCCTTCTCTCCTGAATTTCTCCTGTCTCCAAATTTCTCTTTTCTTTAAGGATACCAGTCATTGGATTTAGGGCCCATCCTAAATATGACCTCATCTTAACTTGATCATATATCTGCACAGACCCTATTTCCTAGTAAAAATTACATTTGCAGGCTCCAGGTAGACATGAATTTTGGGGGAACACTAACCTGTATCATCCCTAAAAGTCATTGTTAATTAAAATATATTTCCTGAACTGAGGATGCAAAGAGGTATAAATCAGAGACCCTGCCTTCAAGGAAGCTCCAGTTGCAGAGGTAGGTCTTGTTCAGAACATAAATAACTCAGACAGAAGATGCTTTAAGCCAATGGACTGAGGCCAAATGACAAACTGTGAGCCAAATGGCAGCAGTGCTTGAGGACTTCAGCCAACAGAACAGTCACTGGGGATGCCACTAGGGGACTTTCTCTAAGAGTGAGCAAAGTACATCTTCTGTAAGGGGGTAAGGGGAGAAAAGTAAGAAAAGCAAAGCTAAGCAAGAAGGGCTATTAAAAGCACAGCTCTAAGGGGGGAATGTGTGTCTGGCAGAATCTTACTTCTGAAGTTTTATGCTGAAATGAGAGGCCGAAGGAATGCAAATATCTAGCATACCAAGCACTAGAGCATGATGAATTACTGTTACAATAGTATGCTATAATGCCGTGGCAATTAGCATGCTTTAAAGTACTCTCAAAACTGGGGGTGTAGCTCAGTGGTAGAGCACTTGCACAGCATGTGTGTGGCCCTGGGCTGGATCCCCAGCACCACAAAAAATAGAAAATAAAGTGCCTTTTGGTAACTTCAGTATTATCAGAGGAAGGAACATCATATCTTATAACCAAGGATCCAAAAGTTCAAAGGGATCATGTAACTTGTGCAGGTCAGAGAACAAATCAGTTGTACAGTCGGTATGGAATGCACTGCTCTGGATATTTCTTGTTCAGGAATTTCCCCAACAAATGGTATTACCTCCTGAGTGGGCCTTTCAGTTCTGATTGTATTGTTTTTAATGCAAAGAAAGCATCTGAGCCGGGCGCGGTGGCTCACGCTTGTAATCCCAGCACTTAGGGAGGCTGAGACAGGAGAATCGCGAGTTCAAAGCCAGCCTCAGCAACGGCGAGGCACTAAGCAACTCAGTGAGACCCTGTCTCTACATAAAACACAAAATAGGGCTGGGGATGTGGCTCAGTGGTCGAGTGCCCCTGAGTTCAATACCCAGTACCAAAAAAAAAAAAAAAAAAAAGAAAGCATCTGAAGAAAAGGGCACTGCTGCAAGAAATAGAAAGCCTCCCTAAAAGTGATGGGAGTTCCGGGAGCTGGGGCTGTAGCTCAGTGGTAGAGCGCTTGCCTAGCATGCGTGAGGCACTGGGTTCGATCCGCAGCACCACATACAAATAATAAATGAATAAAATAAAGATCCATCAACAACTAAAAAATAATTAAAAAAAAAAAAGTGATGGGAGTTCCAAACTGGAAATGTGATAAATCTTCCCTAGATGAGCTGAACTGGTTTCACAAAACCTTCTGATTTTTCAGTATATTGAAGACTCTTCTTTTATCCTTAAGAGACTTCATAGGATCCAGTTGCCTTCTGCAGAACTCAGCTGATTACCTTTAAGAAATAGGGGGTGAAGGCCCACAAAGACATTGGTAAGAAGTAGGGGAAAACAAAAGACAAGAAATTACATCACAGGATGGTAAGCCAGCAGAAATGGGTACTCAGAGTTCAGTGCCTGATCTTATCAGTATGGAGTCACTCTCAAGACGACCAGATCTTGGCATATTTTGAATACTTCCTGATAAGAATCTGCTATATCTGGAGGCAAGTAGAAAGTCTAGCCTCGGGGCTGAGTATCTCGTTTCCCTGGATTTTCTTATTCTTAGTAAGCAGGTAACTTGCTGGATCCTTTGCTGGCTGAGTCTTTAGCAATACTTATATTTAAGGTTGAAATGTTTTTGAGTTTAGTATGAGTCACTGAGTTCTTGCTTGTGAAGAGCACTACACTGGTTGCTATGGAAGAATACAAAAATATAAGACAGACCCTGACCTTAAGAAAATCCCATCTAATTTAGGAGACATGAGCCATATAGAATAAAATTATATAAGTATGGTTGCAATGGAATTTGTAAGTAGTTTTTTTTTTTCTTTAATCACAGTTTTTGTTCAGATGCATCTTCTCAGAACCAGGCCACCCTGGCTACCCTTTTTAAAATAACCCCTGCACCCATCACTTCTTTGGCTTATTGTGCCATAGCATTTTTTTTGTTGTTTGTTTGTTTGTTTTGTTGTTGTTTTGCAGTGCTGGAGATCAAACCCAGGGCCTCACACTTGTTAGGCAAGTGTTCTACCACTGAGCTATATCCCCAGTCTGTGCTGTAGGGTCTTGATGACACGGTAGATCAAACTAAGCTTGGCCTGAGGAGGCCTCTGTGAATTGAGTCCTTGGGTAAAAAAGAACTGCAACATAAGTATGTAAACAAACTGGGAATTTGCCTTTGTAATGGGAAGCTGAGTCTCAGCCAATCACAGCAGCTGGGTTTCAGTTAATCACAGGTAGCCAACTGTTTAAACTTTGTTCAAATAAGTCCAATGCCAAGTTATGACCAATCCAGCTGTACCTCACTTCTGTTTTCTGTATGTCACTTCCATTTCTTTGGTTGTAAATATTACCAGCACATGTGGTGGGGTGGAGTGTACTGAACCATTTTTGGTCTGGACTGGTAAAAGCCAATTAAGATCTGTAAAATTAGATTTGTCATTCATAAGTGTCATCCAACACTTATTACTATCTGAAATTAAATTTCTTGTTTTCTCCTAGACATAATATCCTCAACATGAACTTTGTCTTGTTCTCCACTGTGTTCCTAGTGCTTAAAATAACATACGGGGCTGGGGCTGTAGCTCAGTGGTAGAGCACTTGCCTAGCATGCATAAGGCACTGGGTTTGATCCTCAGCACCACATACAAATAATAAATGAATAAAATAAAGATCCATCAATAACTAAAAAAAATTTAAAATAAAATAAGCCGGGCGCAGTGGCTCATGCCTGTAATCCCAGCACTTAGGGAGGCTGAGACAGGAGAATCGCAAGTTCAAAGCCAGCCTCAGCAACGGCGAGGAGCTAAGCAACTCAGTGAGACCCTGTCTCTAAATAAAACACAAAATAGGGCTGGAGATGTGGCTCAGTGGTTGAGTACCCCTGAGTTCAATCTTCAGCACCAAAAACTAAACTAAAATAAAATAAAATAAAATAACATAGGACACACATTAGGTGCTCATTATTTATTAAATAAATAAATTGATCTTAATCAACTGAAACTGGATTAGCTTGTATTATTGATTTCATAGAAGTAGAAAATAGAATAGTGGTCACTGGAGAATATGAAGGGTAGGGAGAAGAATGGATTGAGGGAGGTTGGGAAACAGCAAAATATAGTTAGAGAAATAAGTTCTAGTGTCTATAGCACAGCAGAGTGACTATAATTTGCAATGATTTCTTGTATATCTTATAAAAAACCAGAAGACAGGAGTGTGAAGGTTCTTAACAAAATTATAAATGTTTAAGGAGATGGAAATGCTAATTACCCTGACGTGACGGTTAAACATCATCTTCCTGTTCTTCATAAACATGTACACTTTTAAAAATTTTATAAAGGAAAATAGATAACTTGGATTAATGTAATGTTTCTCTCATTTGCCTGTTAGACTCATGTAAGAATTTGTCAAAAAATTTGCAAGAAGATCTAATTCAGTAACCTGGAGTGGGGCTCAGGAATCTTTTTAAAAAAGCATAATATTTTTAAAAAGTGTAAGTAATTCTTTTAATGAGACAGTTTGGGAAACGTAAAATAAATGCAGTGATTGAGGGTAAGAGAGAAAAGTAAAGTGATAAAAGCAGACCACAGAAGTCAATGGCTACTCATTGGAGTCATCTGACACTCAGACCAGTGAAATTAGAATCTCTGGGGGTGACCCTCAACCTAGGACAGAGTTTTAAAGCTCATCAAATGATTTTATCATGGAGCCAAGAACAAAACCCCCTTAAGATATGCAGGAATACTTTATAAGAACTCTGAGCATATTGCCACATTGTGCTCCAGTGGCTTCCAGCTTCTTGTGTCTTAGGGTTGGAATTCTTGAGCTTTACTCTGGAAGGACACATGTAGTGACTTATAATAAAGACACATGTAGTGACTTATAATATAACCCAATTTGGAGACAATTGTAATACTTCTGTTGTGAAAAAAGGTCATTTAAAAATAATAACTAAATGTAATCTCCTGCACTTTATGACCAGAGAATATTCACCTATGAGAATATTTTGAGGGTGAGAAAGCCAATCTCTCCCCCTCTCTCTCCCCCTGTCTGGGCATTTCCTAGATGGGCAAGAGCAAGATAGAGAGTTAAAACAATATGCTTATAATAAAATGGGGGAAATGAGAAATTCTGGATTTCTCTCCCAGGCCTAGAGAAAGGTGACTGGTGGTCTAGGAAAGCCGAAAGTAGAACTTAAGTGTCTATAGCAGTGATTTTCAACCTAGCTACATATTATAATCACCTAGGGCACTTAAGAAACCAATGATGCCTAGATTCATTCTGGAAGATTCTGTTCTAAGTATGTGTGTGTGTGTAAGAGTTCATAACTCTAAACAATTTTCTTATCAGCTATCATTTATTGAGCAATCACTCTGTGCCAGCCACAGGGATGTCTGATTGTACAGATTATCTCATTTAATTCTCAGAAAAACCTTAGAGGATTATGAGGTTCCATAGCTAATGAGTGGTGGAGCCCAGATGTCAGCCTAGAGCTGGCACTTACAGGCCCATATCCTGCTTGCTCAACCCAAGGCAAGGAGAACATTAAAGAGAAAGTCCCTATGATAGAAGTCATGTTTAGTGATTTTGTTTGCTGTGATGTGCTCTAACTCTTTCCCCTTTACCTGCCAGCTGTCAGTAAAGCCTGCTCTGCACAGCTAGGGTGGGGGAGTGCTGTGGGAAAACCACCAGGTGGGGGGAGGTAAGCCTGCAGAGGGATGTGGGAGGTGGTTGCAGCACTAGTGATGGAGAGCAAAGCTCAGGATCGGAGCTGACCAGCAGGCTAATGGAAATTTCCATAGAAAAGCAGATATAGTGGGGAATGTGAGTACCTCCTTGGAAAATGTGGAGAAATAGGGGTGGGAGTACCTACATTGGGTGTTAGTAGATTTCACCCTGTATATAGGCTGAGAGGCTCAAACCATCTCACTTGGATTCTAAAGGCAAAGAAGGTCCACAATTCTAGATTTTAGGGGCTCTCTGGGCTTCACTGTTACATAGCAAGTCATTTGTGGCAGAGCTGGGCTTTTCCAAATTTGGCTGTTTACTATTTAATTTATCCATTTTTTTTTTTTGGTGGGGGAAAGGACCAATTCTTGAACCTCTTCATTTCCATCATCAGCATTTCTTTCGGGACCATTTTACACACACACACACACACACACACACGAACATAGTTTGGGATGGTTCTGTTGTATCATTTCATGAGAATACTGTGTAGGCAATAGAAAACAACAAAAGCTGTGTGGAGGTGATTTTAGGTGAATGGAGAAGCATATCCTCCAGCAAGACAACTCGTCTTACCACTTCCTTATCTCCATCTTCAAAGGACAGGAGTCAGCTTCATATCTCAGTCCAAACTGTCAGTCATGGAACTTTAAGGTGTTTTGTGAACAAACATTAAGGTATTTTGTGAACAAACAAACATTAACTACTTTCACCATCTAGAAGTGCACTGTTGACATTATAGCTTCAAAAGTTTGTATCTACTGCCTTAAAGCCCTTCGCAAAGTAGCCTACTTCAAAGAATATGAATGTATATATATGTCCAAGGAGCTTAAAATTCTGTGTGAATCCTGTATGTGGGGATTAAATTAAGGCTGAAGCAAGTTGAGCTGACGTGGTCTCAAATTTAGTTCCTCTTATTTAGGTGAAAGAATTAGGGGCATCAGAACATTGTGCTGAAGTTTAAGCAGAAACAAACCACATTTCATGGCTTTTACATTTTTAAGAAAGATACATGTGGGCTGGGGATGTAGCTCAGTGGTAGAGGTCTTGCCTAGCATGCATGAGACCCTGGATTCAACTGCCAGTACTACAAAAAAAAAAAAAAAGTTTCCTTCTGCAAAATGTTTCAACAAACGGGATGAGGAAACAACAGGAGGTGGAAGTTATGTAGTTATGTGCTGTTAGCCCTCGGCAGCACAGAAAACCCAAAGTCCCTTAAAAATCCAGGTACTATGGGCACATTCATTAATTTGAAGCAAAAGGGCAGTTCTCATGAAAATTGAGCCAGAACTCTTTAGACTGAGAGAAACTCAAGAGCAGACACCAATGTGTTCATATTAGAACTCATCAGCTGGACTGCTACATTCCATCTTCTACCAGTATCTCTGTCTGCCCTGCCTGTCATTCCTCATGGTGAGCAAACTGACTCCATTAGAATGTGTAGGTGGAAGGAACCAGTGGTGTTACTGTCATTCAGAATGGTGCTGACACTGTTCTAATCACTTAACATATATTGAGGCAGTTAACTTTTGGCTAAGTGAGAAAAAAATGCATGGCACCAAATAACATGAACTCTGAAGCCGGATTACCAGCTTTGATTCCTAGTTCTACCATTTTGTAGCTGTGTGACTTTAGGCCAAATAACTTCATCTTGTACTTCAGTTTCTTTAAAAACAAGGATAATAAAATTTCCTACCTCATAGGGTGTGGTAAGGATTAAATGAGTTAATGGATCAAAGTGCTTACAACAGTGACTTGAAACTATTAGATTTTATCCTAACCCCTTACACACACACACACACACACACACACACCACATTACATACATTTTCCTTGCTTGTATTCTAACTGGTTGAGTCTGGAATTTGTATAGCTAATTGCTCTCCTACACCTGGACATGTACTTCTCTCAGACAGTGAAGGTAAAGTCACTTCTCTGGCTAGTGACAGAGGAATAGCAGATGTTTCAATTTTAGTCAATGAGACACAAGTTTCCAGTGGGATAGGAGTGTTTAAGTAAGGTTTCTTTGCAAAAGTAGTGCATTAAAAGAAAATGTCTTTTCTTCTAATGATACTGCATATACACCTACCTGTAAAAGCAGAGCCATCTTGGCACTGTGAAGGGAGCTGGAAGAAAAATGGAAACAATAATGATTTTGTTCAGTTGAAGAATTAACCAGCCCCGAGGTTCCTATCTCTGGACTTGAACAAAATAAAATTTCCTTTTGCTTAAAGCATCTTGAGTAGGATTTTCTGTTACTGTATCTGAAACCACCCTAACAGAACACCTATTATGTTGAAATACAAAGTATTATCTTGAACCTGATCCTAACAAGTTTTTTAGATACTTGAGGGAGATAAACCATGAAAAGAAAGCTAGTAATAGTAGGCAGTAAATGTTAAGTGCTTGGGTTGGGGTAGTCTGACAAAGCAATACAGTTCATACATGAAGAGTGGCCTCAAAGAATGAGAAAAACAGATGAACAGGGAAGAGGGAACATTCTAGGTAAGGGAGACAATATAAACAAGGGTGGGGTTAGAGATTGTATTAATTTACTAAGTCTGCCAAAAATACCACACATTTGATAACTTAAAACATTAGTTTATTTCTCACAGTTCTGGAGGCATGAAATCTAAGCTCAAAGTATTGGAATGGTTGGTTCCATTTTGAAGCATCTCTTTGGTTTGTACCGGCTGCCTTTTTGCTGTGTCCTCACATCCCTGGTGCCCTTGTGTGTCCATGCTTCTTCTTCTTATAAGGGTTATCAGTTAGACTGGGCCAGGGTCCCCCTTAAATTGTCTTATCTTTTTTTTATAATTTATTTAAATGCACTTCAAGTCATAGTACATATATAGAGCTCAATTTTTCCATTTCTCTGGTTGCAAACCAGATAGAGTCACACCATTTGTGTCTTCATACATGCACCAAGGGTAGTAATGACGATCTCAATCAACCATCTTTACTATACCCATTCCCCTTTTCCTCCTCCCACCGCCCCTCTGCTGCATCCAGAGTTCCTCCATTTCTCCTATGTTCCCCATTCCCACCCCCATTCTGTATCATCATCCACTAATCAGAGAGAACATTCAGCATTTGGTTTTTTGGGATTGGCTTACTTCACTTAGCATAATGTTCTCCAATTCCATCCATTTGCCTGCAAATACCATAATTTTATTCTCTTTTATTGCTGAATAATATTCCATTGTGTATATGTACCACAGTTTCTTTGTCCATTCATCTATTGAAGGGCATCTGGGTTGCTTCCACAGTTTTATAATTGTGAATTGTGCTGCTAT
>CM053405.1:50923821-50941140 GCA_028644305.1 Xerus rutilus | reverse complement strand
TCTCTTGGAGGCAGCATATTGTTGGGTCTTTTTTTAAAATCCAATCTGCCAATCTGTGTCTTTTAATTGCTGAGTTTAGGCCATTGACATTCAATGTTATTATGGAGACGTGGTTTGTATTTCCAGACATTTTGGTTTATTCTTCGGTTTTTAATTGACTGGGTTTCTCCTTTGATTGGCCTTTAATGTAGCTCCTCCTTCTGCAGGTTTTCATTGTTGTTTTTGATTTCCTCCTCATGGAATATTTTACCAAGAATGTTCTGTAGTACCGGCTTTCTTGCTGTGTATTCTTTTAATTTTTGTTTATCTTGGAAGGTTTTTACTTCATCTTCAAACCTAAAACTTAATTTTGCTGGATATAAGATTCTTGGTTGGCATCCGCTGTCTTTTAGCGCTTGGTATATGCTTTGCCATGATCTTCTTGCTCTCAGGGTCTGGGTTGAGAAGTCTGTAGTGATCCTAATTGGCTTCCCCCTATATGTAATCTGATTCCTTTCTCTTGTGGCTTTTAAGATTCTCTCCTTATTCTGAGTGTTAGTCATTTTCATTATGATGTGCCTTGGTGTAGGTCTGTCGTGATTTTGAACATTTGGTGTCCTGTAAGCCCTTGAATTTGATTATCCAATTCATTCTTCATATTTGGAAAGCTTTCTGATATTATTTCATTGAATACATTACTCATTCCTTTGGTTTGGAGTTCTATGCCTTCTTCTATCCCACTAAGTCTTAAGTTTGGTCTTTTAATGTTATCCCAAAGCTCTTGGATGTTTTGTTCATGGCTTCTTACCATCTTCACTGTGTGGTCAACTCTGTTCTCAAGGTTAAATATTATGTCTTCAGTATCTGAGGTTCTGTCTTCCAAGTGGTCTAATCTGTTGGGGATACTTTCCCTTGAGTTTTTAATTTGGTTTATTGTTTCTTTCATTTCAAGGACTTCTGTCTGGTTCTTTTTCAGATTCTCTATCTCCTTATTGAAGTGATCTTTTACTTCCTGTATTTGCCTATGTATCTCTTTATCAAAGTGATCTTTTACTTCCTGTATTTGCCTATGTATCTCTTTATTGAAATGGTCTTTTGCTGACTGAGCTTGCTCTCTTGTATCATTTTTTAAGGCACATAGCATTTTAATTATGTACATCCTGAATTCTTGTTCTGTCATTTCTTCTGCTGTACTGACCATGGGTTCTAGTAGTGTGTTATCTTGGTTTGTTTGAGTCACTTTCTTCCCTTGTTTTTTCATGGTGATTGTGTGTCTTTCCTTTTAGCTCTGCTGATCCAAGTTGTTACAGTTTTTACTCCTATATGGGGATAGTTTCTTTGCAGGGTTTCAGTATCTCTCTTTTAAAGGGGAGACCAATATTGATTGATCTCAATACAAGCAATATATAGTTTCAAACCAAGTAGTTCCTAATAGCTCCCAAATACATTTACAGTTTAGTCACGATATACAACAATTATGGGTTCCTTTACAATCTATGATGTAAACAATAAGTTTGCACAAGGGTCTATAGTTTCTGTTGGGGGGCTAGGGAAACTTGAGGGTGGGGTGTAGGATAGATTGTTGGGGTAGTAGGAAGTGAGGAGATGGTTATTAGATCTTAGAAAGCATGAAAAAGGAATCCAAGAGAAGTTGGCTATTACTAGAAAGAATGACCAAGAGTTGGGGAAGACTAGTAAGGAGGAAGAAAAGGGAATACAGCGAGGAGAGAAGATACCAAGAAAAATACACCATATGCAAGTGGGAGTTATAAAACTATATAATACCACTCTAGTATACAGTTCAGAACTCCCAATCTACCATGTTCCACTGTATAACAAATACTTGGTTTCACAACTGTTGGGGATTAGAGGGTAGGGAAAGAGTGAGAGAAAAAAGAGGGAAGGAAAAAGAAAGGAAAGAAGAAAAGAGCAGTGAAATAAAACAAAAAGATTGAACAATAGAAATATTAGGAGAAAAAGGATAAAATAAAAATAAGAATAAAAAAGTAAAAAAAAGTCTCAATGTAAATAAGCAGGTATGGTTCCTTTCACTTCCAGTAGGTGACATTGTCCGTTGCTTGCTGGGCTTTCCCTGCTGGTGTCCTGGGTGTGGGTTTCACAGCAAGGTGTAACTCTGGGCCGGGCGGCTGGTGGAAGCGCTGCCTTTTCACGGTGTTCTGTGTTGAGTTCAGTTTGTTCCCAGGTGCTGTCCCACTCCCCCTCATGTAGAAGCAGGCCCTGCCCAGGACGGGCCCTGGACTGGGGCTCCGAGCCACCCACAGTGGAGCTGCCAGCAGCGGAGCTCTGCCGCCGTTTGCTGCTGAAGTCACGCTGCTTGTGACAGTCGCTGCTTGTGGCAATCGCTGCTGCCTTGTGGCCCTGCGTACATGTCCAAGTGAAATTCCTGCGAGGACAGCTGTAGGATGATGTCCAGAAGCTGGCTGGGAGATGGTATTTCCACAACTTCAATCTCTGGTTCTGGAGAGACTGACTGCAGCGTCCGTCTTGGTCGCCATCTTGGAACCGCCCACCAAATTTTCTTATCTTAATCATCTCTTAAATGCCCTGTCTCCAAAATACAGTCAGTCTGAGGTATGGTGGGTCAAAACTTCAATGTGAATTTTGGGGTAAGGGGATACGATTTAACTCAATAGGGATGAAAAAGAAGTCTAACAGTTAGAGGTAACTGGAGGATACAGTTGAAAGGTTATGTTAGGACCAGACAGTAGGTAACCTTGAATGTTGGGCCTAGATTTTACTTTTGCAGCAGCAGGGGAGCAACATAGATTTTAAAAAATAATTTGAGAGCAGTGTGCCATAGGTGTTTTATACAGGAAAGAGTAAGAGAAATGGGTTAGGACTGCTGTTGCATATAGTCTACACAGACACTGATAAGAACAGAAATGAACTCAGGAGAGGAGTGAATGAAAGCTAAGAAAGGGAAAAGATGTATGCTGGCAAATTTCCAGCAATCAAGTCGGTGGAAGCTTGTGCTATAATGATTTGTCTTTTAAAAATAAGTACTATTTTGTCATAATAGGATTGTGAAGCTAGGACACTGCGATACCCACTTTGAAACACTTAGGACTAATGATATGAAAGGGAATAGACTGCCTTGATGAGTACATGCTGAAGGTATTCTAGAAGTCAGTTTTATAGAAAGGATGTAAACATCAAGTAGAATATTGGATTTTTAGGTACTCTTCAAGGTCCCATCTATGGCTTAGCTTGAGAAGTGTGAAAGTTTATTTAGAGTCCAGAATAGGCAAAACATCTAGCAAATACCCCAAATTGCCCAGTGTTCTCACAGAGAAGATCTAGGGTAAGGTTAACTCTCTCCAGCTCTGGTTGGAGTAGACCCTTTTTGTCTAGTGTAAATACTCAGCTTACCTCAAAGGCAAGGGGTGCCATGTTATTCACTTGTTGGTAGACAGAATATAATAAATGCATTTGAGAAATTAAGAACTTGATCACTAAAATAGAAACTTAGGATTGCCAGACCGCTTGAATTATAAACTTAGAATGTATGGCTTTTGTAAATTGTAATTGCTCCCATCCACCCCACACATAGTTAACAAATACACATCTTCATAGCCATACATATAAAAAGTATATATTAAACTGTACATATATTGCTAAATATATTACACATAAACACAAAGGTATATCATTCTTATTTCTTTAATAATAACAGGATTTACATTAAACATTGTCTAACAATTTGTATATTTCACATAAATGTATATATAGCCCATATTTAAACGATTTTCTTAAAAATAAGGCCAAATATACCACCTAATCTGGATTATTTAAGTTATCAGAAAAATATGGCATTCTAAAGAAATCAGAAATTTTTGTCAGTTTTTAAATATTACAACATGTAGGGTTTGTGTGTGTGTGTGTGTGTATGTGTATGTGGTGTTGGGGATTGAACCCAGGGCCTTGTGCATGCAGAGCAAGCAGTCTACCAACTGAGCTATATATATCCCCAGCCCAACATGTATGGTTATTCTATGTCAAACAGTTTCATTAGACCCTTGAAGGAAGAAATTGGAATGATTTAATGTCTTCACACTGTTATTAACAGACAAAGCTTTCTAGGTGATTGTTTTCAGATATTCAATTTTTTATCTGAATAGAAAGAATATATGCATGGTACCAAGTTCAAAGGCTCTCAAAAGGTACATGTTATTAAAAGGAAGTATTCCTTTCTTCTCAATTCCCCAACCCTATAATTTCGTTCCCCAGAGTGAACTGTTAATGAGTTTCTTGTAAATTCTGAAGGTATTTTTTTTTATTTTTATTTTTTTACAATTTTTAAAATTTATTTATGCTGCTTAGTTATACATGATAGCAGAATGCATTTTGATTCATTGTACACAGATGGAGAACAACTTTTATTTCTCTGGTTGTATGTGATGTAGAATCACATATGCAATCATACATGCAATCATATATGCAATCATACATGAAGCTAGAGCTATGATGTCCATCTCATTCCACCATCTTTCCTACCCCCATGCCCCTTCCCCGCTCCCTCCCCTTTGACCAAATTTCCTCCATTCTACCCATGTCCCCTCCCCCATTATGGGTCAGCGTCCACTTATCAGAGAGGGAATGCTTCCAATTGTTGTCCTTTTAGGATGATGTTGGCCTTGGGTTTAGCATAGATAGCTCTTACAAAGTTGAGGTATGTTCCTACTGTCCCTAGTTTTTCTAGTGTTTTGAACATGAAGCTTAATGCTGTATTTTGTCAAAGGCTTTCTCTGCATCGATTGATAAAATCATATGATTCTTATCTTTAAGTCTGTTGATGTTATGGATTACACTTATTTCTGTATGTTGAAACAACCTCGCATCCCTGTAATGAACCCCACTTGATCATGGTGCACTATTGTTTAGATATATTTTTGTATGTGATTTGCCAGAATTTTATTGAGAACTTTTGCATCCATGTTCATCAGGGATATTGATCTGAAATTTTCTTTCCTTGATGTGTCTTTGCCTGGTTTTGGTATCAGGGTGATACTCACCTCATAGAATGAATTTGGAAGGGTTCTCTCCTTTTCTATTTTGTGAAATAGTTTGAGGAGTATTGGTATTAATTCTTTGTAGGTTCTGTAGAACTCGGCTGAGAATCTGTCTGGCCCTGGGCTTTTCTTAGTTGGTAGACTTTTGATGGCACCTTCTATTTCCTTGCTTGAAATTGATCTGTTTAGGTTGTGTATGTCCTCCTGGTTCATTTGGGTAGGTCATATGCTTATAGAAATTTGTCGGTGTCTTTGAGGTTTTCTATTTTACTGGAGTATAAATTTTCAAAATAGTTCCTAATTATCCTTTATATTTCAGTAGTGTCTGTTGTGATATTTCCTTTTTCATCACAAATTTTAGTTTTGGATTTTCTCTCTCCTTTTTGTTAGGGTGGCTAAAGGTTTGTTAATTTCATTTTTTCAAATAAACAGTTTTTTGTTTTGTCAACTTTTTGAATTATTTCTTTTGTTTCAATTTCATTGATTTCAGCCCTGATTTTAATATTTCTTACCTTCTACTTCTTTTGGTGTTGGTTTGTTCCTCTTTTCTAGGGCTTTGAGATGTAGTGTCAAGTCATTTATTCGTTGACTTTTTCTTCTTTTAATAAATGACCTTAATGCAATGAACTTTTCCTCTTAGTACTGCCTTCATGGTTGTCCCAGAGATTTTGATATGTTGTATCAGAGTTTTCATTTACCTCTAAGAATTTTTTTAATCTCCTCCCTGATGTCTTCTGTTATCCATGTGTCATTCAGTAATGTACTATTTAGTCTCCAGGTGTTGGGGTGATTTTTATTTTTTAATCTGTCATTGATTTCTAATTTTATTCCATTATGGTGGATAGTATGCAGGGTAGTATCTCTGTCTTTTTGTATTTGCTAAGACTTGCTTTGTGACATAACCTATAATCTATTTTGGAGAAGGATCCATGTGTTGCTGAGAAAAAAGTGTATTTGCTCATTGATGGATGGAATACTCTACATATGTCTGTTAAGTCTAAATTATTGAATGTTTTATTGAGTTCTGTGGTTTCTTTGCTTAGTTTTTGTTTGGAAGATCTATTGAGTAGTGAGAAAGCTGTGTTAAAGTCAAGTATTATTGTGTTATGGTCTATTTGATTCTTGTAGTTGAGAAGGGTTTGTTTGATTACATAGATGCGCCATTGTTTGGGGCATAGATATTTATGATAGTTATGTCTTGTTGATGTATGATTCCCTTAAGAAGTATGAAATGGGCCGGGCATGGTGGTGCACGCCTGTAATCCTACCACTTTGGGAGGCTGAGACAGGAGAATCACCAGTTCAAAGCTAGCCTCAGCAACGGCGAGGTGCTAAGCAACTCAGTGAGATGCCATCTCTACATAAAACACAAAATAGGGCTGGGGATGTTGCTGAGGTCCAGCCCCGGTGGGTCCTGGGGTCCTGAAGGAGGTGTAGAGTAGGCGCAATGGAGAGACGAGACAATCTCAACTACTGCATCAGAAGGTCTCTCTCTCATGACCATGATGTTCATTTTTTATATCTTTCTACAAGGAAGTCCAGAACATTGTTTTTCCATGTTTAGCTGTGTTTACTCTATTACAAAGAATTTTGTGTTTGTACATGTTTTTTCATTTTCCTATTGGCATCCTAAACAATTTCCTCATAACTCTATTGACCTTATACAATCTTAACGTTATATAAAGGAGAGAGACAAGGTGTCTGTATAAGTAAAGGTATTCATGCTAAATAAAGAAGGAAAAGTACAGAATTCTATTTTTGTCTCCCACTATGTCTATCAAGTGGTGTGTTTAATTTTTATTCATATTATCTTGGGCAATGTCTGCAAGGTAATTTCCTATAATACCTGTTTAGGTGCTGATTAGGTCATTTCTATTTTTCTTGTTTTTCAAACACCAGGGATGAAACTGTCCCAGTCTCTTAAGAAAGGGCAAACTTTGTATATCAACCCACTTACCATTAGTATTTACCACATGTCTGCCATTTTCATCATAAATTCCAGTACAGGGTAAAGGAGGGTCGGTGGGGGGTGGAAAAGTCATCTTGTTTACTTCAGCTCCTCTAAGGGAGAACCATAATAGTTCTCCAATTTTGTAAGACATATATGGTGGTCCCTGGATCGTAGAAACCATTCCCTATGGGAATTTCTAGTTTTTGAGTAATCCTAAAAGTTTTGGAGCCGGGCACGGTGCACACGTGTAATCACAGCACTTTGGGAGGCTGAAACAGGAGAATCATGAGTTCAAAGCCACCCTCAGCAATGGCGAGGCGCTAAGCAACTCAGTGAGACCCTGTCTCTACATAAAATACAAAATAGGGCTGGGGATGTGGCTCAGTGGTTGAGTGCCCCTGAGTTCAATCCCCAGTACCAAAAAAAAAAAGTTTTTGGTTTAGGTGGGGAAGTTAATAATGAAGCATTTTCATGAACTCCTGTTTGCCTTAGCTATTTCAGTAGAATAAGGCCCGTCAGGACATAATTTTGTACACTTGGTTATATATTTGTAATCTCTTCTTGTTTTACAGCACTTCTCAGAATGGGCCAATTGTTTATTTCCCCAGGTAATTATTCCCAGTATTATTATTGTTCTCAGGAGAAGTAGCCTGAGGCTTGTCTGGGAGCACAGGACTTACCGAGTTCCCCTCCAGGTTTGGACCTTGTCAAACATCTGGAGTGACACTGCTCGTGCCAGGATGTGGCTCAATGGTCGAGTACCCCTGAGTTTAATCCAAGGAAGGAAGGGAAAGAAGGGAAGGAAGGGAAGGAAAGGAAGGAAGAGAAGAAAGGGAAGGAAGGGAAGGTAGCTCTTTCTTGAAGTAATCTTTTGCTACCTGTATTTGCTCCCTAATCTCTTTGTTGGTGTGATCAATGGTTCCCTTTATTTGCTCTCGTAAGTCATTCTTTAATTCGTAGATCATTTTCATTATGTACATTCTGAATTCTTTCTCTGACATTTCATCAACTGTGCTGTCAATGGATTCTATTATTGTAGTATCTTGGTTTGTTTGGGGCACTTTCTTCCCTTGTTTTTTCATGTTGATTATGTATCTTCCTTTCTTGCAATGTCCATCTGAGGTTTGCGGTTTCTATCCTATAATCTTGTAGTGACCCTACAGATTACCTGTATTTCACTTTGGAGCTCATTCCTGTCCCCAGCAGGTGACTCCAGATGGACACCACTGCCATCAAAGCTGGTGGTGGTGGTAGTGGAGGTAACCCAAGATGGCAGTGGGAGTGGCCCAAGATGGATGCAAACACTTTCAGAGATGGGGCTAAAAGGGTGGGACTTACAATGGCTTTGGGCTGATTGATTGGAGATGCAGTACTTTGGCGGGCTGCTGTCTCCAGGCCCTGTCTATTGTCCCAAGGTAGAGGCTACTACATGGGAAGAACTATGGGGATGGCTGCAGTGTCCATGATGGATACAGAAAGGGAGCAACAGCATGGATCTCCACTCTGTGCAGGGGGTGCTGGGTCTGGGCTCTCACACAGACCTGTGAGGGTAGTCCTAGGTCTGATCTTGGCTTGGACTCCCTCAGGGGTCCCAGATGGTGGGTCTGACCTTGGGCCTGGGTTCCTGTGGACCTGCAGGGGCTCTGGCGCTGAACTGGGGGCGGTCCTGCGCCTCACTTCAAGGTATTTCTTAAGATTCTAAACAAAGGCAGTCCTTCACCTGGGTCTGGGTTCCCCTTGTGGGTCAGTGGATTGGTAGATAGCAATCTCAGGCCTGACCTTGGCTGGGCTCCCGTGGAGGCCCCTGAAGGTCGTTCTGGGCCTTGGACTGTGCTCTTGCTGGTTGGCAAGGGCTCTGGCGCCTAACTGGGGACAGTCCTGGGCCTCACTTAGGCCTGGTCTCCCAAAGAGGTCCCTGGAGGCAGTCCTTTGCTTGGGTCTGGGTTCCCCTGTGGGCTGGTGGATTGGCGGGTAGCAATCTTGGGCCTGACTTTGGCTGGCCTCCTGTGGAGGTCCCTGAAGGTGGTCCTGAGCCTTGGCCTGTGCTCTTGCCGGTTGGCAGGGGCTCTGGTGCTGAACTGGGGGTGGTCCCAAGCCTCACTTCAACAAAAACATCTAGAAATTTTTGTTGCAATTTTGACTTCTCAATCCAGTGACAGAGAAGAGATAGAATAAGGCCACCAAGTCAAAAGGTTTATTTGGGAGCTTGGGATGATAAAGGATAAGTAAAGACTAATTTGGTCATCAAAGATTAAGAGCTTTGAGAAAACTGATAAAATTCTTGAGTACGACCTTTTTCTTTTTAACCTTCATGGCAATGTAGCAAGAATCAAAGGTGAAGTATATCCTAGATAGATAACTGGTACCCAAATCAACACTTGACTCATTCTTTGTTCTAAGACTTAGCATAGTAACAATTCTAGATCTATGCTTTTATGAAATGTAAGCCTCATTCAAAATTTTACATTTTGATTTTGAGATACATTCAAAGTAAATGGGGAAAACATTGGAATTTGATGTTCTTGTTTTAAGTGATTCACTTTACCTGGGTCTTCTCAGGGCCAATTATTTATGAATCACAGTTATGTGCATCCTCAATTCCCTTAAAGACCATCTGTTGTTTATGCAAACTAACCTCCATACTATATGAAGGTTAGTTTTAAGTTTGTTAGTAAAAGGAAAGCCAGAGAGCCAATACAGAAATGCCTCTATTTCAATGGCCAAAAAAGCACATTAAACTTACCATAACAGTTGAAGGGTTATACTTTTATTATAACAGTAAATACACATCTTAAGTAGCAACTAGTAAAGTGTTGGCCCACCACACAACATAAAAGAAAAAGGTTTGCTGAAATTATGAACAAATACTTTAAAAATTATTAAGAAAACAAAGCTTTAGAATGTTAGTTCCTCACATTCCACGTAGAATTTCCAATGCTGATCCATTATATGTTGTGGGAGAAATTCTTGATCGTTGATTAAAAGTATTTCATTGATTTGTAGATGATGTGAGATGTTTTGCACTGACTCTCTGGAAGTGCCTGTTTAAACATGTATCAAGAAATTAAAAACTGCCCTTCACAGTGTAAGATTTAAATTTATTACAAATTCTAGAATCTAGCAAAATCTATGTGAGAACACATATACCAGGTTCTTTGACCAGAGCATTCTTCGCTCATTCCATTTTTTGTACCTGAAGCAAAACTATAAACCAGCACTGGTTCACCTTGAAGAGAGGTCGGTTTCCAGCCCAAAATAAGAGCATTTGGTAAAAGATGAGGGAAGCTTCTGAAGTTAATTGAACAAGCCCCTCTGTGCCTCAATTTCCAATAAAATAAGAACAAAACAGTTGTGACTATTAAATGAGATTTTGCATGGGTAATGCTTAGCAAATTCCCTGGCACATAGCAAATATTCAATAAATATTAGCCACTATTATTATCATTATTTATTACTGAAAAGAATATTAGGCTGCAAGATAGATGATCTATCCTATCTTTACCACAAACTTGGTGTGTGGTCTCAAGCAAGTTTTGTGGTTTCTCTAGACTTTCATTTCTGAGAGGTGAGAGGGTTGCTGGTTAAAGAGGGTTCTTTTGGCTTTAGCAGTTTAAGGGGTCAGTGATCATAAAACTGGTTTCTTCCTGCTCACCAACAGTTTCAGAGATTGGCTATATGAGCTATTCATCATTTAGCAAATTGAATCTTACTCCACAACTTAACACCAATGTGTTGACCTCCAACAGACAGTTTTAGTTAGACATACCATATAGTCACAGAGCTTTTTCATAATCCTAGGTGATATATTTTACACTAACTAGGTATCTTCAGAACAGTGATTTTTTTTTTAAATGCCTAGTACTCATTTATGCTTATCAAGAAGACCCACCCTGATGTGTCTCTGTATGACCATCCTTTTCCTTATGCTTGGCCCACATGCTTCTGGTGAAGTTGTTCCCTACATGATGTATTTAGTTCTAGTCCCTTCTTCCATAAGATACTGTCCCCTACTTCAGATATGATTTTAAAAAAATTAATGCATTTACTATAGTTTATTTATAATTCACAATTTATTCTTAATTTCTCAATATTCAAGTATGTGCAAATACTTCTATAGGACTGATATTCAGAAGAATTATTAAGTTAAAGGATTTGTACACATCTTTTAAAAATATTTTTTAGTTGTAGATGGACACAATATCTTTATTTACTTATTATTTATTTTGTATGTGGTGCTGAGGATAGAACCCAGTGCCTCATGCATGCGAGGCAAGTGCTCTACCACTGAGCTACAATCCCAGGCCTGTAAACATCTTATTATTTTTATTTTCTTTTAGTAGTAGATGGACACAATACTTTATTTTATTTGTTTATTTTTATGTGGTGCTGAGGATTGAACCCAGTGCCTCACACATGCTAGGCAAGTGCTCTACCACTGAGCTACTACCACAGCCTAGATTTGTATATATTTTAAATTTTACAAAGTTCTGCAAGAGTAGCGTTCAAATGCATCCTTTCAAACTCGCACCAACAGCATATTCAAGCACAGGTTAGAGTACCTGTTCTTTCTTCCACATACTTGGTAACACTGATTATTATCAATGTTTTTAAGCTTTCCCACTCTGGTAGTAAAAAAAAAGTCTTTTTATTTTATCATGAATATCTTTCATAGACTTAATGGCCTTTAAAATTTCTAGTACTAGGAAAGTGCCTATTAATTTTGTCTGCATTTATTTTATATGATACTAATCAGAGCATGGTGCTAATTAGGTCAGGAATTTAATCACTGTATAGATCAAAATTCTGCTCTAAAACTATATTCCTTAGTTCACTGGGCACCTTCACTGGAATGTAAGGTTTAAATGTGGTGTTCCAAGAGACAGGAAGCTAAAAGTTCATGTCTTGGTAACAACACACTCACAGCATTAGTTCTGAAATATTTACATAACTGAATATTTAACTCAGCCATTGCTTCAGAGGATCACTGCTTACATTTCTTATTCTATGAAGACTAAAATAAAAAAAAAATTTGTTTGTTTTGAGACAGGATCTCACTATATTGCCCAGACTGGTCTTAAATTCCTGGGCTCAAATAATCCTTCCCCTGTCTCCTGAGTGTAGTTGGGATTACAAGTGGTACCACCACATCTGGCTTAAAATAAGTTTTGGGATAGCTTAATTTTATTACTTCTCAAGGCATTAAATATTTTAATAATACATACATACATTATCATTTAGCAACACAATGAAATGACTACTGAAAATGGATACAATACTTCTGGTTATTGATTTCATAATGTTATATGAAACTGCTAGCAAAACAAATAATTCATGTTTTGGTAACAAGGATGTAATCCACATATAGTTTAACTGACATTTGAGGAAAACTATTCTATTATTAATAATTCTGTTAAGAGTACAGAAGAAACAATTGGGTGTGAACCAAGATCTATTGATACCCTGGCACTGGGGATTTCTCTACTTGCTGCCAAAGGGGCAGGGCAGGAAGGTCCTCAGCTGACAAGGTACACACTTATCTCAAGGCACAAAACCCTATCACCTTAGACCTGGGCTCCCTTTGAGTCTTCACAGCTAACTACACTCAGATCATCCTGCTGTTAATCTACTGTTCAGAAAAGGCTCACTGCTTGAATCTCCACTGTAAAGTTTCCTGCAACATGCCAAATTACCCAACACAATTTATTATGCTTAAATAGATATTTTCTCTATTTATAGCTGTCTAAAAAAGACTTCTAGCAGAGACTGTGAGTTGCCTCCACCCCCTCTCGCCTCTGCAGTAAAAGAATTTTGGGCAACTTGTTAAGTGGAAAAACTATTTTTCACTCTTTCTTGAAAGTGAGTGTGGCATTTGACTAAGTTCTGGGCAATAAGTTGTAAACCAAAACGTGTAGATTTCAGGGACAGCTGTCTTTTTAAGGGAAAAGACAGCTACCGAAGCCCCACTCTCAGCCCTTTTTTTGCCACCTTGCTTTCATCTTCCTAATGCCTAGAATGCAGATGTGATAACTGGAGATTCATTACTACTTTGGGTCATGAATTGACCTGAAGATGTACATCAGTGCTGAGAAAGATGGAGCAGAAAGACACTACGACTTTCTGGTGCTGCTGTACCTGCTCTGGATCACTAACATCCAGTCTTCTTCATGAAAGAATAAATCTTTGTGTGTTTAAACTATGGTATTTTGGGTTTTCTGTTGCATGCAGAAAAACTTAATCCTATCTAATAAAGAACTTTTGTACTCTAAGAATTAGAACATTTTTGCAAAAATCTAGACAACTGGTTCTGAGGACCAACTGCGCACGTGTTGAAGGAGGAGACTGACTGCGCTGGAGCCCCCCATCTACCATTGCCAATGCATGAGTCTCTGGCCAGCTTCCATCTAGAGACAATAGCTAAGACTGGGAAGACCATCACTAAGGTCCCTGCAGGCCTGGTTACACAGGAAGTATCCCTGCTAGCCTATATCTCTTGATTACTCTTTCAGTCTTCCTATGATCTAATCCCTCTATACTCTCACCTCCTACCTCATAAATCCCATATCCGACACCTTGCCCTTTGTCTACCATTAGAGACTGCAGACCTATATGGAAACCTACTGTTTATAGTGTGGATACTAATCGAACACATCATTTCTGTTTATTACAACAAAACTGTAATTGTCTAAATAGACAACTGGGTCTCACAGCTTGAATATTTAGGCATATGAAAAAATACAAAGCCCATCCAGTATGTCAGTTTTGATATCCTTTTCACTATAATAAGCATATCTTAAGAACTTCCAATACAGGTCAGCAAGGTACAAGTATTAACATTTAAATACAACCATCTTTATCAACTGTCAAAATCCCTATAATTCCACAGATATTGCTTTAGGAAGTTTTATATACATCATCTCATTTGATCCTCTTGTCTGTGTTACAGTCACATGTGGAATTGGGAAAACCAGAGCAAGGGTGGGATTGTATGCACAAAAAAACCATCTCTTGAGTTCTGCTCCAGAGTTCCTGCGTACCGGCAGGAGCCACAGAGGGCTGAAAACTGCCCCCAGGAAACTCCACGGGTGTCCAGCCAAAGGGAGACCAGAGACTGCTAGCTGCTAGACAGAGGGGAGCCTGCACTCAAGGTAAGAGTCGCCAAAGAGACCTCAGTGTGAGTAGGCCCCAACCAAGTGAGGCCTGGGCCCGCCCCAGTTCCGCTCCAGAGTTCCTGCTAACCGGCAGGAGCTGAAGAGGGCCCAAAACCGCCCTCAGGGAATGCCAGGGGTGCCCAGATGAAGGCAGACCAGAGCCTGCTAGCCTCCTGCCCCAGGGGAGCTCACACTGTAAGGGTCGCACACAGACTCTCCTGCTTATGATCCTGCCTAAGTGAGACATAGGCCTGCCCCCAGTTCCGCTCCAGAGTCCCTGCTCACCAGCAGGAGCATAAGAGAAGGGCAAAAAAGTCCTCAGATACCACAACAGGAGCCCAGCCAAGGCCACTCCCACTACCCTCTAAAGGTACGTCCACTACCTCCTCCACCAACTTTAGTGGCAGTAGTGTTCATCTGGGGACACTGGGGGAACAGAAGTAGCTCCAAGGTGAGACACAGGTAATCTGGAGTGTTGATACAAGATTATAGGATAGAAGCTGCAATAACTCAGATCAATATTACAAGAAAGGAAGATACACAATCAACATGAAAAACCAAGGGAAGAAAGTGCCCCAAATAAACTTTGATACCACTGTAACAGAGTCCAGTGACAACACAGTTGATGAAATGTAAGAGAAAGAATTCAGAATGTACATAATTAAAATGATCTGCAAATTAAGAATTATATAAGTGAGCAATTACAGGCAAAAAGTGATCAATACAACAAAGAAATAGGAGACCAAATAAAGGCAACCATTGATCATTCTAACAAAGAGATAAGAAAGCAATTACAAGTAGCAAAAGATTACTTTAGGAAAGAGCTAGAGATTGTGAAAAAAAAATCAGAAATTCTTAAAATGAAGGAAACAATAAACCAAATAAAAAACTCAATAGAAAGCATCACCAGCAGACTAGATCACCTGGAAGACAGAACCTCAGATAATGAAGACAAGATATACAATCTTGAAAATAAACTTGACCATGCAGTGAAGATGGTAAAATATCATGAACAGAACATACAAGCAATAT
This sequence comes from Xerus rutilus, assembly GCA_028644305.1. Taxonomy (NCBI): domain Eukaryota; kingdom Metazoa; phylum Chordata; class Mammalia; order Rodentia; family Sciuridae; genus Xerus; species Xerus rutilus. The sequence continues at coordinate 50,926,000 of CM053405.1, read as the reverse complement.
GGGACAGCATCAAAAGACCAAATCTAAGATTTATTGGGATAGAAGAAGGTGCAGAATTTCAAACCAAAGGAATGCACAATCTCTTCAATGAAATAATATCAGAAAATTTCCCAAATATGAAAAATGAAGTGGAAAATCAAATACAAGAGGCTTACAGGACACCAAACGTACAAAATTTCAACAGATCTACACCAAGGCACATTATAATAAAAATGCCCAGCATACAGAGAATAAGGATAGAATTTTAAAGGCTGTAAGAGAGAGGAACCAGATTACATATAAGGGGAGACCAATTTGGATCACAGCAGATTTTTCAACCCAGACCCTAAAAGCCAGGAGATCATGGAACAACATATTCCAAGCTCTAAAAGAAAATGGATGCCAACCAAGAATCCTATATCCAGCAAAACTGAGCTTCAGATTTGATGATGAAATAAAAATCTTCCATGATAAAGAAAAGTTAAAAGAATTTACAGCAAGAAAGCCTGCATTACACAACATTATTGACAAAATATTCCACGAGGAGGAAATAATAACCAACAATGAAAATTTACAAAGAGAGAAACTACACTAAAGACCATTCAAAAGAGAAAACAACTCAAGGTAAAAACCAAAACAAACCAAAATGACCAGGATTACAAATCATATCTCAGTAATAACCCTGAATGTAAATGGCCCAAATGTACCAATTAAAAGACACAGACTGACAGACTGGATTAAAAAAAAAAGACCACACAATATGCTGTCATCTCACAGGAAAAGACATCCACAGACTGAAAGTGAAAGGGTGGGAAAAAACATATCACTCACATGGACCCCGCAAACAAGCAGGAGTTTCCATCCTCATATCAAATAAAGTGGACTTCAAACCAAAGATGGTGAGAAGAGATAAAGAAGCTCATTTCATACTTCTTAAGGGAATCATACATCAACAAGACATAACAATCATAAATATCTATGCCCCAAATAATGGGGCTTCTGCGTATATCAAACAAATCCTTCTCAAATACAAGAATCAAATAGACAACAACACAATAATACTTGGAGACTTTAACACAGCTCTCTCACCATTGGATAGATCTTCCAAACAAAAACTTAATAAAGAAACCATAGACCTCAATGAAACTATCAATAATTTAGACTTAACAGATATACAGAGAGTGTTCCATCCATCAACAAGTGAATACACTTTTTTCTTAGCAGCACATGGATCCTTTTCCTATGTTATGTCACAAAGCCAGTCTTAGCAAATACAAAAAAATAGAGATATTACCCTGCATCCTATCTGACCGAACTGGAATAAAGTTAGCAATCAATGACAGATTAAAAAATGGAAACTACTCCAACACCCGGAAACTAAATAATATGCTATTGAATGATGCATGGATAACAGAAGACATCAGGGAAGAGATAAAGAAATTCTTAGAGGCAAATGAAAACTCTGATACAACATATCAAAATCTCTGGGATACCATGAAGGTTGTGCTAAGAGGAAAGTTCATTGCACTAAGCTCATTTATTAGAAGAAGTAAAAGTCAACAAATAAATGACTTGATTCTTTATCTCAAAGCCTTAGAAAAGGAAGAACAAATCAACACCAAAAGAAGTAGAAGACAGGAAATAATCAAAATCAGGGCGGAAATCAACGAAATTGAAACAAAAGAAACAATTTAAAAAATTGACAAAACAAAAAGCTGGTTCTTTGAAAAAAATTAACTAAATTGACTAACTCTTAGCCACCCTAATGAAAAGAAAGAGGGTGAAAACCCAAGTTACTAAAATTTGTGATGAAAAAAAAATATCACAACAGACACTACTGAAATACAGAGGATAATTAGAAACTATTTTGAAAATTTATACTCCAGTAAAATAGAAAACCCTGAAGACACCGACAAATTTCTAGAGGCATATGACCTACCCAAACTGAACCAAGAGGACATATACAACTTAAACAGATCAATTTCAAGCAAGGAAATGGAAGATGCCATCAAGAGCCTGCCAACCAAGAAAAGCCCAGGTCCAGACGGATTCTCAGCTGAGTTCTACAAAACCTACAAAGAAGAATTAATACCAATACTCCTCAAACTATTTTATGAAATAGAAAAGGAGGGAACCCTTCCAATCTCATTCTATGAGGCGAGTATCACCCTGATTCCAAAACCATACAGAGATACATCAA
>CM053405.1:50849845-50923321 GCA_028644305.1 Xerus rutilus | reverse complement strand
GAAATTGAAGAAGACCTTATAAGATGGAATAATCTCCCGTGCTCCTGGATAGGCAGAATCAATATTGTCAAAATGGCCATACTACCCAAAGCGCTATATAGATTCAATGTGATTCCAATTAAAATCCCAGTGTCATTCCTTATAGAAATAGAAAAGGCAATCATGAAATTCATTTGGAAGAATAAGAGACCCAGAATAGCCAAAGCAATCCTTAGCAAGAAGAGTGAAACAGAAGGCATTACAATACCAGACCTTAAACTATACTACAAAGCTATAGTAACAAAAATGGCATGGTACTGGCACCAAAATAGACATGTAGACCAATGGTATAGAATACAAGACACAGAGACAAACCCACTTACATACAGTTACCTTATACTAGACAAAGGAGCCAAAGCACGTACCCTGGAGAAAAGATAGCCTCCCTCAATAAATGGTGCTGGGAAAACTGGAAATCCATATCCAGCAAATTGAAACTAAACCCCTATCTCTCACCATGCACAAAATTCAACTCAAAGTGGATCAAGGACCTGGGAACCAGACCAGAGACCCAAAGCCTAATAGAAGAAAAAATAGGCCCAAATTTTCATCATGTCGGATAGGACCATACTTCCTTAACAAGACTTCTATAGCACAAGAAGTCAAATCAGGAATCAATAAATGGGATGGATTCAAACTAAAAGTCTTCTCCTCAGCAAAAGAGACAATCAATGAAGTGAACAGAGAGCTGACATTCTGGGAACAAATCTTTGCCACACACATCTGATAGAGCACTGATATCCAGGATATATAAAGAACTCAAAAAACTTAACACCAAAAAAACAAACAACCCAATCTTATTCACGGGCCAAGGAGTTGAACAGAAACTTCACAGAAGAAGATATACAATTGATCAACAGACTTATGAGAAAAAATGTTCAACATCTCTAGCAATCAGAGAAATGCAAATCAAAACTACCCTAATATTTCATCTCATGCCAGTCAGAATGGCAATTATCAAGAATACAAACAACACTAAGTGTTGGCGAGGTTGTGGGGAAAAAGGCACACTCATACATTGCTAGTGGAACTGCAAACTGGTACAACCAATCTGGAAAGCAGTATGGAGATTCCTTAGATAACTTGGAATGAAACCACCATTTGACCCAGCTATCCCACTCTTCAGTCTATACCCAGAAGACTTAAAAACAGCATACTATGGTGACGCAGCCACTTCAATGTTTATAGCAGCTCAATTCACAATAGCTAAATTATGGAACCAACCTAGATGCCCTTCAACAGATGAATGGATAAAGAAACTGTGGTAGATATATACAATGGAATATTTCTCAGCAATAAAAGAGAATAAAATTATGGCATTTGCAGGTAAATGGATGGAGTTGGAGAATATCATGCTAAGTGAAGTAAGCCAATCTCAGAAAACTAAATGCCAAATGTACTCATTGATAAGTGGATGCTGATCCATAATGGGGGGAAGGACATGGGAACAGTAGAGGAACTCTGTTCACCGGGGTGCGAAGGGGGAGGGGGCATGGGGACAGTAAAGGTGGTGGAATATAATGGTCATCATAGCTCTAGCTTTATGTATGACTGCATGTGTGTTGTGATTCTATATCACTTACAACCAGAGAAATGAAATGTTATCCTCCATTTGTGTACAATGAATCAAACTGCACTCTGATATCATGTAAACCTAAATAAAAAAAGAAAAAAGAAAAAAAAAAACACCCATCTCTTTTCCAAGGTAAGGCCTTGCCTCAGAAGTCACTGGCCTAAATAAAAGGTACTTTTAAAGAAGGACCAGGAACACTGCAAATGAGTTTCATTTTATTTGGAATAAATCATCACTATGTTGTGCATATAGAGAAGATGTACAGCCAAACTACAGAATGGTAGGCAGTAGCTCTGGACAAAGCAATGTGCCCATCTTCCCAAATAATACATGGAAAATAGAGCAGACTAATGTTGGGATGCTTGAGATGATATAACGAAATTTTCCGGAAAACAACATTTTCAGATGGACATCTGTTAACCTAGTAACTTCTGGAAGTGGAGTTTTTTCTAACAAAGCAATGCATTGATATTGAAACTGTTTTTCCTCCTTTCTTTTACCATTCCCATTACTCATCTTTATCAAATTAGAATACATGAGAAAACAGTCTGTAAAATTGTAAAGTGTTAGTCAATATTGCTTTGTACTGTAAGCTAGTTCAAACTCCACAAGTTTAAGGGCTCAGTCTCATAAGACTGCTCTCACTTCTGAGATCAGCTGCAAGTATCAAGTCCTGGGTTACCTATACTTCTGTTTGACTTGACTAGAAATCTGAGGGGTCCCACAACATAGTCCTCCTAAGGGGAATTTTCTAGAATGACTCACACAACTCAGGAAAGTACTTCACAGTATTACTAGCTTTTTTTTTTTTTTTTTTTTAATAATTGATACCACTCAGGAATAGCCAAATAAAAGAGATGCATAAGGCAAGAAACTTCCATGTTTTCTCTGGACCTACCACTGTTCCAGCACCTTAGTGTGTTCCTCAACTCAGAAGCTCTTTAAATCCTGTCATTTATTGGTTTTTATGGAGGTTTCATTATGCAGGCATGATTGACTAAATCACTGGCCACTAGTGATTAACTCAATCTTTAGCCCCCCTCTTCCCTCTCTGGAGGGTGTAGAATGGGATGGAATGTTAAACTCCTAATCAAGGCTTGTCTTTCTGGTGACCAGCCTCTATCCTTAGGCTATCTAGGCGCCAGCAAGAGCTCCTTCATAAGAAAAAATGATGTTTCTATTACTCTTTATCACTTGGGAAATTCCAGGGGCTTTAGGAGCTTTATGCCAGGAACCGAGAACAAAGACCAAACATTTTTCTATGCTACCAGAATTCTGAATCAGAAATATAGCTCCAATCAAAAGCAATCTGATTTAATAATTATTTCAGTAGATCGTAAAAATATATCCTGTGTAATTACATTGGGATAAAGCTTAATGCCTTATTTATTTATTTATTTTAAATAGAGGGATCTTAAAGAGTAAACATGGTGATGGAATATTACATGATTTAATGCTTAAAACTAAATTAAGAATTAGATACAGATTTACATTGATAAGATCAAAAGCCATCTGTGAAAACTGTACTATAATAAAGAAATAGACTGAAAGTATCATTACTTATAAATGATTTAAGCTTTCATTATGTGGGGGACAAACTGAAATCTAACGGGAGGAATCATCAGCTGAATTTGGTTTGGAGTACTTGATTTCATATGTAAAGTGTTCACAGCTTTTTGTGCATTTGGTTTAGCAGAAAGAACCTCAGAATGCTCCTAAAAAGTAGCTCCTAAATGGCCTAATTATGTAAAGGAACCTAGCAAAGGGCCTGGCACACCACAGGTGCTCAATAAATACCGTTTTCTTCTCTTTCCTCCCCTCTGAATAGATATATTCTCTACTTTGTGAATTAGGTCAAAGGAGTGTCAATCATGATACCAGAGTGAAAAACATTATGTTTTGCATAATGAAAAAGAACCAGGAGCTGTAAATAAGAGCTGAAATAAACATCCTCTGCACTGTTATCAGGTACCCATCTTCCTTAGGCTTCTAGTTCTTAACCACATAAAACAGAAGCACCTGTGAATGTGCTCTATTACATTTACTTTTACAGAGATAGGAAGCACAATAACAACCCTGAAATGAAGAAAAGTGTCTTTAAAGTCATTTATTTACAACATTATCAGTAGGTTAAAGACTATTTTATTAAAATCTGGAAAAGCATGTTATATTTTAAGACAAACATATGATGTTAAGTCTCCATTAAATATATAATAAGTGTGTACTAAATGATGGCGTGGGAAAAGACTTCAGGTGATGATTTTTTTTTCCCCTTAAATAAATTTAGTTACTGTGTTTTGAGTGTCTTGGTATTATGGTGACGGGGGGTATAAATATACGAAATTGGCTTCAAGTAAATAGTGAAATGTGATCTTTTTTGGGGGGAGGGGTACTGGGGATTGAACTCAGGGGCACTCGACCACGGAACCACATCCCAGTCCTTTTCTGTATTTTATTTAGAGACAGGGTCTCACTTAGTTGCTTAGCGTCTTGCTTTTGCTGAGGCTGGGTTTGAACTCGCAATCCTCCTCCTCAGTCTCCTAAACTGCTGGGATTACAGGCATGCATTACTGTGCCCGGCAAAATGTGATCTATCTTAACAGATGTCTTAAAATATTTTTAAGATATCTTAAAAATATGTCATAAGAATGTCAGTATGTCCCTATATAATAATCACAAATTATGTAGAAGTTTGGGAATGTTCATTTTTCCCCCTTCTAATTTATACTGAAATATGAGTGAATCTTCAATAATGCAGAAGAGAAACTATAGTCAAATAGGCATGAGTAGAAAGGTCTGGGAGGACATTATGAATTTCCAGGGACAAGGCACCATAGACTCATTGCATTTTAAAATTTAAAAGGACTTTAGAAATAATAGATTCTTCAGGGGTTTCATCAACAAAATTTTGTTTTAAAAGGTCTATGTTTTTATATTTAAAAATTTTATGTTTAAAATCCTTAATTAGAAACAACATACCCTCAAATGTGCCAACATATGACATCTTAACACTGGAGTTCATCAATACTTGACTTGAGTTACCAATTCAATTATTTTTGGTGAAGAATTCAGAATAGAGGACTGCCCTTGCCAACCTGTGCGGGAATCCAGGCCCAAGTCAGGCCCAGGACAGACCCAGGACCTCGCAGAGCAGAGGACAACCCTGTGGCTCCCCATTTACCAACATGTTGCTCCCCTGGCCCACCTCCCCTGCAACCAGCACCATAGCCCTTTCCACATAGCAGCCTCCACCTTGGGACGACAGACAGGACTTGGAGGCAGTTGCCTGTTGTTGCAGCACAGCATGCCATAGTGCTGTATCTCTGAACAGGCAGCCCAAAGCCATTGTAAGGCCTGCACTTTCAGCCCCATCTTTTGAGTGGTTGCACCCATCTTGGGACACTCCCAGTGCTATCTTGAGTTACCTCCGCTACCATCTTTAGTTGTAGTAGCATCCATCTTGGGACACCAGATGGGGACTGGAACCCCAACACCAAGGTAAGGTACAGGTAATCTGCAGGGGCACTATAAGATTGTAGGGTGGAAACAGCAATACCTCAGCTCTGCACTGCAAGGAAGGAAGACACATAGACAACGTGTAAAAACAAGGGAAGAAAGTGCCCCAACAAACCAAGATACTACAATAATAGAATCCATTGACAATGCAGTTGTTGAAATCTCAGAGGAGTTCAGAATGTCCATAATTAAAATGATCTGTGAATTAAAGAATGACCTAAGTGAGCAAATACAGGCAAAAATTGATCACTCCAACAAAGAAATAAGAGAGCAAATACAGGCAATCACTGATCACACCAACGAAGAGATAAGGGAGAAAATACAGGTAGCAAAAGATTACTTCAAGAAAGAGCTACAGATTGTGGGGGAAAAAAAATCAGCAATCCTTGAAATGAAAGAAACAATAAACCCAATAAAAAACTCAGTAGAAAGTATCACCAACAGAATAGATCATTTGGAAGACAGAACCTCAGGTAATGAAGATAAAATATACAATCTTGAAAATGAAGTTGACCACACAGTGAAGATAGTAAGAAACCATGAACAGAACATACAAGAAATATGAGATGGCATCAAAAGACCAAATCTAAGATTTATCAGGATGGAAGAAGGCACAGAGATTGAAACCAAAGGAATGCACAATCTCTTCAATGAAATAACATCAGAAAATTTCCCAAATATGAAAAGTGAATTGGAAAATCAAATACAAGAGGCTTACAGGACACAGATCTACACCAAGGCACATTATGATGAAAATGCCCAGCATACAGAATAAGGATAGAATTTTAAAAGCTGCAAGAGAGAGTAATCAGATTACATATAGGAGGAGACCAATTTGGATCTCAGCAGATTTTTCAACCCAATCCGTAAAAGCCAGGAGATCATGGAACAACATATACCAAGCTCTGAAAGAAAATGGATGCCAACCAAGAATCTTATATCCAGCAAAATTAAGCTTCAGATTTGATGACAAAAAAAGCCTTTCGTAATAAACAAAAAAGTTAAAAGAATTTATAGCAAGAAAGCCTGCACTACAGAGCGTTCTCAGCAAAATATTCCATGAGGAGGAAATGAAAATCAACAATGCAAATCTGCAAAGGGAAAAACTAAAGCAAAGGCCAATCAAAGGAGAAACCAAGTCAAGTTAAAAACCAAAATGACTAGGAATACAAATCATATTTCAATAACTCAGTGAATGGCCTAAATTCATCAATTAAAAAACAGACAGACTGGATTAAAAAAAAACCCAACAATAAGCTGTCTTCAAGAGACTCATCTCACAGGAAAAGACATCTAGAGATTGAAGGTGAAAGGGTGGGAAAAAAACATATCACTCACATGGTCCATGTAAACAAGCAGAGGTTTCCATCTTCATATAAGATAAAGTGGACTTCAAACCAAAGTTAGTGAAAAAGCATAAAGAAGGTCATTTTATACTGTTTTAAGGAATCATACATCAAGAACACATAACAATCATAAATATCTATGCCCCAAACAGTGGTGCATCTATGTATATCAAACAAACCCTTCTCAACTACAAGAATCAAATAGACCACAGAACACTAATACTGGGTGACTTTAACACACCCCTCTCACCACTGGATAGTTCTTCCAAACAAAAACTAAACAAAGAAACTACAGAACTCAATAAAAGAATCAATAATTTAGATTTAGCAGACATATATAGAATATTCCATCTATCAATGAGAGAATACACTTTTTTCTCAGCAGCACATGGATATTTTTCCATAACAGACCACATGTTATGCCACAAAGCAAGTCTTAGCAAATACAAAAAAAACCAGAGATACTACCCTGCATTCTATCATACTATAATGGAATGAAATTAAAAATCAATGATAAAATAAAAAATAGAAACTACTCCAACACCTGGAGACTAAAGAATACAATATTGAAAGACACATGGATAACAGAAGACATCAGGGAGGAGATAAAAAATTCTTAGTGGTAAATGAGAACTCTAATACAACATATCAAAATCTCTGGGACACTAACTATGAAGGCAGTGCTAAAAGGAAAGTTCATTGCATTAGGCTCATTCATTAAAAGAATAAAAAGTCAATGAAATTGAAATAAAAATTGAATTAAAAAATTGACAAAACAAAAAGTTCATTCTATAAAAAAATAATAATAAAACTGACATACCCTTAGCCACCCTAATGAAAAGGAGGGAGTAAATTCAAGTTACTAAAATTCATGATGAAAAAGGAAATATCATGACAGACACTACTGAAACACAGAAGACAATTAGAACCTATTTTGAAAATTTATACTCCAGTAAAATAGAAAACCTCAAAGACACTGACAAATTTCTAGAGGCGTATGATCAACCCAAACTGAGTCAGGAGGACATACACAATTTAAACAGATCAATTTCAAGCAAGGAAATAGAAGACTCCATCAAAATCTTACCAACCAAAAAAAGCTGGGACCAGACAGATTCAAAGCCAAGTTCCACAAGACCTACAAAGAAGAATTAATACCAATACTTCTCAAATTATTCCATGAAACAGAAAAGGAGGGAACCCTTCCAAACTCATTCTATGAGGCGAGTATCATCCTGATACTAAAACCAGGCAAAGACACATCAAGGAAAGAAAATTTCAGACCAATTTCCCTGATGAACACAGATGCAAAAATTCTCAATAAAATTCTGGCAAATCACATACAAAACATTAAAAAAATAGTGCACCATGATCAAGTGGGGTTCATTCCAGGGATGCAAGGTTGGTTCAATGTACGGAAATCAAATATAACCCATCACATCAATAGACTTAACAATACGAATCATATAATTTTATCCGTAGATGCAGAGAAAGCCTTTGACAAAATACAGCACCCTTTCATGTTCAAAACACTAGAAAAACTTGGGATAGTAGGAACATACCTCAACTTTGTAAAAGCAATCTATGCTAAACCCAAGGCCAACATCATTCTAAGCAGGGAAAAATTGGAAGCATTCCCTCTGAAAACAGGAACAAGACAGGGATGCCCTCTTTCACCACTGCTATTCAACACAGTCCTTGAAACACTAGCCAGAGCAATTAGACAGATGAAGGAAATTCAAGGGATATGAATAGGGAAAGAAGTCAAAGTTTCATTGCTTTAGAAAGAAGTGGCTATTGTTTAAAAAGCTAAATATATGCCAACAACATGGTCCTATATTTGTAAGACCCAAAAAACTCCATCCGAAAACTTCTAGAACTTATAAACAAATTCAGCAAAGTAGCAGGATATAAAATTAACAGCCATAAATCAATTGTGTTCCTATACACCAAAGATGAATCAGCTGAAAGAGAAATTAGGAAAACTATCCCATTCACAATAGCCTCAAAAAAACAAACAAACAAAAACCTTGGGAATCAATCTAAGAATAGAGGTGAAAGACCTTTACAAGGAAAACTATAGAACAATAAAGAAAGAAACTGAGGAAGAACTTAGAAGATGGAAAGATTTCCAATGTTCTTGGATAGACAAGAGTTAATATTATCAAAATGGCCTTACTACCAAAAGTGCTTTACAGATTTAACGCATTTTTTATTAAAATTCCAATGACGTTCTTCATAGAAATAGAAAAAGCAGTCATGAAACTCATTTGGAAAAATAAGAGGCCCAGAATAGCCAAAGCAATCCTTAGTGAGAAAGTGAAGCAGGAGACCTCATAATAACAGACCTTATAGTTCCTATACTATGGAACTATAATATCCAAAACAGTATGATACTGGCACCAAAACAGACATGAAGACCAATGGAACAGAATAGACAACACAGAGACAAACTCACATAAATACAGTTATCTCATACTAGAAAAAGGTGCCATAAATATAACATTGGAGGAAAGATAACCTCTTCAACAAATGGTACTGGGAAAACTGGAAATCCAAATGTAGCAGAATGAAATTGAACTCCAATCTCTCCTGCACAAAATTCAACTCAAAGTGGATCAAGGACCTAGGCATTAAACCATAGACCCTAAACTTACTAGAAGAAAATGTAGACCCAACATTCTATTATGTAGGCTTATGAACTGACTTCCTCAACAAGACTCCTAAAGCACAGCACTAAAATCAAGAATCAATAAATGGGATGAAATCAAACTAAAAAGCTTCTTCGTAGCAAAGGAAACAAGAATGTGAAGAGAGCCTTTGGAATGGGAGAAAATCTTTGCCACTTGCACCTCAGATAGAGCATTAATCTCCAGGATATATAAAGAACTCAAAAAACTTAACACCAAAATCAAATAGCCCAATCAATAAATGGACAAAGGAACTGAACAGGCACTTCACAGAAGAAGAACTATGAATAGTCAATAAATATATGAAAAAATGTTTCACATCTCTAGCAATTAGAGAAATGAAATTAAAAGTACATTGAGATTTCATTTCACTCCAGTCAGAATGACAGTTATCAAGAATAAAAATAATAATAAATGTTGGCAAGGATGTGGGGCAAAAGGTATGAATGGTGTGAATACACCACCAGTGCAACTCCACATCATGTACAACCACAAGGATGAGATCCTAATTAGAATAAAATTATACTCCATGTATGTATAATATGTCCAAATACACTCTGTCATGTATATCTAAAAAGAACAAATTTTAAAAGTCAAAAAATTTTAAAAAACATAAAAGGAACAAAATTTTAATAAGTTAAATATAGGATTACCATATGATATTGCAATTTCACTCCTAGGTATATCCCCACAAGAACCTAATACAAATACTTAAACAAATATACATACACATGTGCTCATTAGCAGTACTATTCTCAATGACTCAAATGACTAAGGAATGAACAAAGAAGCCAACTGTGGTATAACCTTATAAAAGAATATTATTCAGCCACAAAAAGGCAATGAAGTACATATATATGCTACAATGTGTATAATCCTCAAAAATATTATGTAAAGTAGAAGTCAGACTAAAAAGGTCTTATCTTGTATAATTCCATACTCAGAACATGCTCATCCATTCCAGAAAGTAGATCCTGGGGTTTCCAGGAACTAGGAGGAGTAGAGAATGAGGAGTAATGGTTCAGTTAGTACACAGTTTCTTTTTGGAGTGTTGAAAATATTTTGAAACTATATCAAAGTAGTGGTTGCGTAACATTGTAAATGTACTACATGCCACAGTATTTTTCACTTTAAAATGGTTTATTGTAATGAGTAATAGTGAATTTTACCTCAATGTAAAAAAAAAGAGAGACCAAAACAAACAAACAATAAAAAGTGTAGGTATGGGTGTTTTTATCTCACAACTAAGAAACAGGCGTTGGGGTTAGACATACCTGGAAGACAAGGCTGATGTTGAGATACTACATTTGGTTCTGGAGGTACAGGTACTTCCTCAGAAACATACTTTAAAAGCTCCTTCCCAAGATATGTTACCTACACATAATTTAAAAAATTTAAAAAAATCATACATTCTGTAAGAGGCAAACATACCTATCTCCTGAAAATTGTAATTTTTGTAAAGGATTGGTTTTACTTTACTGATTTGTACTTGTACAAAGTATAGTTGTACATCCAAGTATAGCCCGTGGCCAGATACAGCCTATGACTTTTTTCTTCTCTTTTCTCTATATAGTATTTTATTAGAACACAGTGACACCCAGTCATTTATTTAACATCTCTCCTTACTTTTGTGTTACAAAAGAACTTAATAGCCGTGACATGCCCATAAAGCCTAAAGTATTATTTACTATCTTGCCTGTTTATAGAAAAAAATATTGACCCCTGATGTATATAACTACTTTTCTTATCCATTCACTTATTCAACAACTGTTAACCTTGCATCAAAAATTGACATTATATTAAAAAATTAAGCCATAAAAGTAATGGTACTTTTCAAGAAATCAGATATTTGGATGATTAGATTAATAATATTTCAGGTCTACATATCCATTTTTTAAAAACTTGTGGACTTAGATGTTGTGATCAATCCAATAGGTCAGAGCTTAAAAATATCTGTAAATAAATAGACAGGCCTGAGGCATATACATACCAGAAATATTCCTGGTCCAAGGGTCTTTGCATTCTAGTCTCAATTTCAACATCCCTTCCTCCAGGATGTCTTCTTATAACCTCTATACTTAATGACCCTCCTCTAGGCTCTCATATCTGCTGTGCTCCTATTTGTCACAGCATTTATTCCATTTAAAAGAAATTATGTTTTAATGTGTCTTGTGGCTATTAAACCATAAACTTCTTGAGGACATGGTCTGTGTCATATTCATTTGTATATCTTTAGCACTTTACATAATGCCTGACATTATGGGGTAAAAGACTGAAGCCACAACTCTTAAGCAAAATTCTTAAATTCCAAGCCTCAGGTTATGTATTTGTAAAACAAGTATCTTCAGCTTATTAAGTTCTTAGAGGATTAAAAGACAAAATGCATGAAAAGCATGTGGCATACTATCTAGCACATCCTAAAATCTTGTTAGATTAAACAGGGTGAGGAAGGTATAGGGGATCTGTAAAGTATAGGCACCCTTTGGGCTTAATCTCATCACCAAAGCCAGGTAAAAGAAATGGGACATGTTTGGCTTGCCCAATGTGCCAATCTCTCATTTTCCATGAAATAAAAGGAGAGAAAAGGCTCCTGAATGTCATTTATCAGTTCTCCAAAAAATCAATAAGCAATGGATTTTGTATGGGTTATGCCCTGACAATGTCTAATGTAATAAACTAATCAAAGTGCATGCTTACTATGTTAGCACCTTTATCTCATAACTGGTATTTTTATCAGTTAGTACTGGGTAATATAAGGTAGGCTTACACATACCACTGGATGTAATTCAGACATATGAACAACACAATTTTCAGAAAATTCACTCAGTTAAAGTGTATCTTTCACAAAGTAGTGATTTGTTGAATAAATTAATGAAAAAAATTCAAAATGAACAGGTAGCAGGTCACTTCTAGAAACTGCATTTCATATTAGTGTCTGTGCTCCAGCTGGTTAAAGCAAAAGTACAACCAATCATATTTCATATAGCTCAAACTCTGAATTCTGAAAATTTTATTAAGGATCCAAATGTAGCTCACATGCCCACTCTGACAAAGGCATGGCAGGAAGAACTGGAGACAAGCTTCTTAGGTTTTTGGACTTCATGGCCTTTAGTGCTCTCAGAAACTTACATTTTGAGAAAAAGTAAGAGACAGAGCTTAGTATAAGCTGCGTTCTATGAGGATATCTGTAGGTTAATGTGTTCTTCCTTTTCTAAAAGGTAGAGCTGCAGGGGTGCTTTGTCCTAAGGCCACTGGGGTTTTCACAGAAACTCTTGGGAAAACGAAAGGTTTTATTCTTCAGATATTTGCCTGTGCTGATTCCCTCAAAGGTCCATTATTCTTCAGATATTTGCCTGAGCTGATTCCCTCATAGCAGACTTAAGGAAGAAGGAGGCTGAGGAAGCAGCAGGGTGTGTACAACATGTATGCATGTGCACAAGAACTTATGTGTGAGGGCAGATAATTCAGCGAGTCACTCTTTCGGAAATGCAGTTAAGGAGACAAATGAGATTATCAATTAACTTTATTTGGTAAGATGGTCTGAAGAAATAAAGTGCAATATTAACTGTCATTATTAATTGCTATAACATGTTTCTGTATACTTTATTAATATGAATCAAGAAAAAAATATAGATGTTACCTGCCTTTGAATTTTTCTTTTTTTGAGATAAAGTCTTACTAAGCTGCTTAGGGCCTCACTAAGTTTCTGAGTCTGCTCTTGAACTTGGTGATCCTCCTACCTCAACCTCCTGATTGCCTTTTTAGACAGCTTTTCGCTGACATGACTAAAAGACCTGACAAGAACGACTTTAAAGGAGGAAGTTTATCTGAAGGCTCACAGTTTCAGAGGTTTCAGTTCATAGATAGCTGGCTCCATTCCTCAGGGCTTGAGTAAGGCTGAACATCATAGAGGAAGAGTGTGATGGAAGGAAGCGGCTTACCTGATGATCAGGAAGCAGAGAGAGAGGCTCTACTTGTCAGATACAAAACATACTCCAAAGGCACGCCCCCAATGATGCACCTCTTCCAGCCATAACCTACTTGCCTTCAGTTATGACTCAGTTAATCCCATCAGGGGATTAATTCACTGATTGGCTTAAGGCTCTCATAATCCAGTCATTTCTCCTCTAAAACTTCTTGCATTATCTCATATATGAGCTTTTAGGGGACACCTAATATCTAAACCATGACACCTTTGAATATTAAAGAGTTGTCCAAAAATTTATTTTCCTGATGGAAGTCCATTTTATTTTTGAAAGTATCAGTCTGCTTTTCACATGTTTTCAGAAAAACCATTTGTTAGTATCAATTAATAGGCATCTGTAAGTTTGAAGAAGCAAATCTTACGATTTTTAATACCCCAAGAGAAGAAAGAGGAAAGGATAGTGTTTCTTTTTGTTTGTTTGTTTTTTGTTTTTAATCTCAGGGTGGGGAAAAAAGGCAAAGAAACAAAAGAAAGCTGTATTCTTTTTAAGGCTCATTATAATACAAAAGATATTTTGGTTAAGAAAATATTTCTCAAATAAAATATTTCTTTAGGAGTTCAGAATACAAGACAAAAAGTCATCTCAAAGTGTAAGAATTGCCTTCTAGGTAAATGATTTTTCAGGGAAAGTTCATTTTCATAGTACATACCAATTCCAATTCCAGACTCCTTTCCTCATGCCCCAATACTCTATTCAGCAGGAGGCAAGAGAAGGTCCTTTCTAGTATTTATGCTTTCAGAATTAACACTCCTGGATATTTGTATTTTAAGAAATATCCATTTCTTGGGCTGGGGTTGTGGCTCAGTAGCAGAGAGTTTGCGTGGCATGTGTGAGGCACTGGGTTCGATTCTCAGGACTACATATAAATAAATGAATAAAATAAAGGCCCATCAATGTCTAAAAAAATATTTTTAAAAAAGAAATATCCATTTCTCTAGCCATCTCCTTCCTCTTCTATAACACAGCTGTGTAGAAGCTAAGTTTGTAGGAAGTTTAAGACACTTTGAGAGTAATTGACCAAATTAGGTTCCTGATGAACAATTTTCATCACTTTCTATACTCCTGTCCCCAACCTGTCTATATCTTGATACTCCTAATTATGGTAGTTGGAGGAATTTCTTTTATGAAAGTATGGGAAGGTAGAGGCAAAGAGGAAAAGTCAATACTAATTCCAAAGGAGTAAATTTATCAGGGTGGAAATTTAGCAAGGCATCTGGCTAGGAAGAATGTTTGTACAAGGTTCTGTCTAGTGTTCCTTGAGTCACAACTTAAAAGAGTAGCCTACTTTTCAACTTCATCAATTCACTCCTGGGAAGTCCCCATTGCCATTCTAATGATTCTTATAAATTTCATATGGCAATATATCACTGAAAGGCAATTTCCCTCCCATCCAAATAAAAACCAGGGCCAAGTCAGCTTAGTTTCTGAGATGAGATGAGATCCTGCATGTTCAAGGTGGTATGTTCATAGACTGGAAAGGCATTTTCCTGTGAGGTGGGCCTTTTCTGCAGCCTATGACTGAGGTTACATATTGATAAAGGTGCTAGATGATACCATGTGTTCTTCTGAGTTCAGGGCAACTTGTTTCCAATGAAAGGAATATGGGCTTCCCTTGTGCCATTATTAATAAATGCAGAAAAATTATGTATAGGGAACTAGAAGACCAAGTTAAATGCTTTGTCCTAGGTCAATGATTCTCACTCCAGATTGAACATTAGAATCAATTGGGAAGCTTTTAAGAATACTGCCACTTAGTTCCTGATTCAGACTTTCAGGTCAGAAGCTTTGAGCTACAGTCCACTAGACACTGTTAGTTTTAAAAAGCCCCTCCACCCTCTATAAGTAATTCTAATGTGTAACCATGATTAAAAACTGTTGCCCAAATCAGATAACTTATAAAAAGTGGTACCAGGAACTAGTTTGGCATCCTGTCTCCTATCCAGAGATTGCTCCGGCCACATTAGAATGGTGTCTAACAGCTATGAGGCAGAAACAGCAAGAGAAATTAGTGATGCCAGCTGAGAATAAGTACTAGAATTTTTTCAGCAAAGATGTACAGCAGTCCAGCTGCTTGGGTGGGAGGTATGAGTCATTTCTGCATCTAGTGACATTGTCACCATCTGATGCAGAGTAAGACATACTTTTCTAGCATTTCATGTGTAACAACCAATCATTCCTGGTCCCATACCATCACCAGCATTCTCAGAACTAGTCAGTAGAATGTTCACATTTACCAGTGCAGTGAAAAGTTTCTCTCATCAAGAACTGTCTGTGAATTCAGGAGTTCCTCTCAAACAAGAGGAGGCAGAGGTTCCTGTGGTAAACTTTAAAAGAGAGGATTTTAAGAGACTTTTAAATGTTGTGAGAAACTCGATGAGATCCTATTTCTCAGCTTGGGGTATGTACTAGAAGTACATGAGTGTCCCATAGAAATTTTTAAAACTCTGCTTTCATTTTCGGGGATAATCTAAAAAAGGAAAATAATCTACACCGGCTCAGATGATCCGTATGAATATCATACATCCAAGAACTGCTCTACTTCTAGCATCCACATTTGCAGCTGACCTTACTGTCACATAGGTGCTAAACATTAGGACTCTAATTGGCTTGACTGCTGAGAAAACACTAGAAGCAATGGGATATACAAATGAGGCGTTAATAACATGTGAAGGACAAACGATATTACAGCCAGCTACTCAAAGGCAGGAAATGCAGTGGTTCCAATGGAAAAAAAGCATGGGAGAATGGAGTCTTCTTAGCATGCCAAAAGAACCAAAGCCACAGCAATGAGCACCATATTAATGCTGTGAGCTGTTTTAACAAAATAGTAAAAATCTACCAGATGGCTTTTTAAAATCTTGTAATAAAAAGGGATTACCATGTGTAATGTTAATTACTATATTTGATATAAATTATCAATCCATGAAAAGAATTGGGCAAAGGTGCTAAGGTGAACAAGAAGCAGATGATCTGGTGATTATAGTGTTGGGGAAAGAAAAAAGAAAACTTTAGGGGAAAATAAGTCAGAGAGATTATATAGAACACAAAATCCAGATGTAAGTGAAGGGACTGAAACAGTACCAGAAGCACCTACTACAAGGCCTATGAGAACAGAATGCAGAGTAGGGGCACAGAGTTTGGGGCAGAGCAGAAGCAGGGATGGAAGGCAATTAGAACTGGGCTGGACAATACAAGAGGAGAAGCTGTGCTTCCTATTATCGGTGCACTGAGGCTTATTGCAATGGCTAGGGGAGGTTAAAGGCATAAACAGTAATGGTGGATCTGATGATTCACACCTTTTTGAGTGAGTCATTGTAAGACTGACTGTTCCTGAGGTGGTACCACAGATATCTGGAGGTGGATGAACACTGGACCACAGGGTGTCAGTAATCACTGGGGTTATAACTCAGAAGGCAGAACTGAGAGAGGCTACTAAGTGTGTGAAGTCTAAATGAAAATATATATTTTTGAGGAAAATATTTCTTTTAGCAACATGTGAATAGTGCCATGTTCAAAACTGAAAGTAAGATGTACTTTTATATTTAGGTTAAGATTTTGCTTTATTTCATTAGAATAATAATAACATGCCTAAACTAAAATATTAGTACACTAGTAGTCCCAAATTTTCTATAGGGAGTAATAAAGCCCTGAAATCTCTTGGAAGGATAAAAATAGAAGATTAAAGCCAACAGAGTTTCTGAGACTAGATAAGGAGCAAGGAAGGGAAGTGCAGTGAGCTGCACAGCCATGCTCATGGGAATTTTGGCAAATACAACGTAGATGAAAGCATGTAGCATATCATAGAAGAGACACATGAGGACAAAAACTAGCTTAGAGATCTTTCATATTACTTTTAAAAATGTTTCTTTATAAAATATGTATTTTCATTTAAATATGAAATTAAAGATAAACTTAAGAATGACCCACCTTACTCCAAGCGTAATTCCAGGTCACGTGACTGTCACCTCCCAGAAGATCCTTGAGCCAAGTGACTGGATTTTGATAAATCTGACCATTTTCTACCTTAATTTTACCACTTAATAGAACACTGGCTTTGTGTACAGTCTCCTGAAGTGAAAAATAAAACAAACATTAAGATAAAAATTGCTGAAGTGTATATGAACTTCTGTTTTTGGCCATGATAAAATAACTGAGATCAGATTTACCCTAATATTTGGTGTAACAAACAAATAAAAAGAATACAAAATTTATGAACCAATGGTTTATAAGATGCCAAGAATCAGACAAAATACAATGATCTCTGAGAGATGATAACTTAATGTAGTAAACCCTATAATTGTCCTAGCTTGCCACCTTGAGAATTTCTAGATCATGGTACAGGGAAAGGGAATCTAGGTAAAGCCTGTGTGGATACCCGCAGTTGAAGAGACACAGCAGAGTCTAGGGACAAAGGAGGCTAGAGTCCACAAGACAAGGTACTGAAGAGAGAAATGAAAAGAGAGAAAAATCTGTAGATCTTTAGAGGATCCTCTTTAAATTTCAACTGAGAAGGAATTGATGTATATGTGTAAGGAAATTGACCAAGAGTAGAAAAAGAACCACTTGAAAGAATTAGAAGTACTAACACCTGGCAATCTCACAAGGCGGGGAATAGTGTCCTAACAGCAAGAGTAGAAAAACCTTCAGACTGATGGAGCATCAGTGGAGTACATAAAAGAACCTTGCCTCAATAGTGGAAAATAACTATCCCTAGTTCCAATCCTGTCTAACAAATCTTAAAAACAAGACTCAAAAGAATCAAATCATTTTCAAGAACAAGTTTCCAAAATATTTATAAGACTACAAACATATTCAGCATTCAAGAGGCAAATTTTACCATATGGGATCCAATAAAAATTTAACAGGCCCTAAATCTAACAGTATTAATAACATGAAATGTATGTGGATTAAACAGACTTATTAAAAAATGGGTATTTTCAGATTGGATTAAAACATCAAGATCCAACTATAAAATGCATGCAGGAGATATATTAAATTCAAAGAGACAAATAAACTGAAAGTAAAAAGATAAAGTGTATCATACAAACAGCAGCCACAAGAAAACTGGAGAAAAAAAAATCAGATGAAAACAGACCTTAAAACAAAAATTGTTACTAGAGATAAAAAGGGACATTTTATAATGTTAATAGGGAGATGCATCAAGAACATATAACAATTATAAACATATATGCACTTAAAACACAAGAGTACACAAACACAGGAAGCAAAAATTAATAGAAATGAAGGGGAAAATAGCCAATTCAACAAGAATAGTTGGAGACTTCAATATTCTCCTTTCAATAAGGAGTTATATAGAGCAAACAGGCAAAAAAATCAACATGGAAAGACAAGGATTGAGCACTAAAAACCAATTAGACTTAACAGGCATCTATAGAAAATATAATAGCAGAATATACATTCTTAAGCACACATGGACTGTTCTCTAGGACACTTGCTAGCTACATCATGAAATAAACTTCAATAAGTTTAAAAGAACTGAAGTAATATATGTTCTTCAACCACAATGAAATGAAATTAGTAATGAATAACAGGGGAAAAAAAAACCCTGGGAAACTCACTGTTATATGAAAATCAAAGAATGCATTTTCTAAATAACTGATGGATCAGACAACTGATCCAAAAGGCAAATTAGAAAATAGTTTGAGATGAATGAAAAGGAGACACAACATACTGTAACTTAAGGGATACAACAAAAGTAATGATGGGGATATTTATAGTTATAGAAATGCCTACACTAGAAAAGATCTTGTTTCAAAAAAAACTTTTAATTTAAGACAATGGAAAATAAGAGCAAACTAAACACACAAGTTGAAGAAAATAAATAATAAATATTAGAGTGAAAATAAATAAGTAGACAATAGAAAAACAGTTGTGAAAATCAACAAAAGCGAAAGTTGATTTTTTAAAAAGATCAACAAAATTGATAAAACTTTAAGCAAGACTGACTAAAAACTGAGCATGGAGACTGAAGTGACAAAAATCAGAAATGAAAGCAGGGACATTATTGTTGACCTTAGAGAAATAAAAAGGATTATAAAAGCATACTATGAATAACTGTATGCCAATAAATTAGGTGAAATGAACAAATTCCTGGAAAGACATAAGCTACTAAAACTGACTCAACAAGAAATTGCCAAATTACAGGTGGTGGTGCACACCTGTAATCCCAGTGGCTTAGGACACTCAGGTGAGGCAGTAGGATTGCAAGTTCCAAGTCAGCTTCAGCACTTTTTAAGGCTCTAAGCAACTTGGCAAGACCCTGTCTCAAAATAAAAAATAAAATGGGCTTGGTATGTAGCTCAGTGGGTAAGCACCCCAGGGTTCAATCCCTAGAACCAAAAAAAGAAAAAAAAATTGAATTAGTAATAAAAAATTTATATCCAAAAAGAAAAGCCCAGGCACAGATTACTGCTGAATACTACAAAACATTTAAAGAAAACTTAATACTAATTTGTCATAAACTCTTCCAATAAACAGAAAAAAAGAAACAAAAACTTTTGAACTCATTCTATCTGGCCTGACACCAAAACAAGGCAGACAACAAAAGAGAACTACATATAATATCAATAAATAAGGATGCAAAATTTTAAAAAATATTAGCAAATCAAATCTAACAACATATAGAAAGAATCATATAGAATTACCAAGTGGAATTTATCCCTGGAATGCAAAGTTGGCTTAACATCCAAAAATCAATTTACATTAATTGACTTATACATCGTATCAATCATACTAATGATTGACTATACATCATATCAATGGAACAACAAAATCCCACATGATTATCTCTATAGGTGCAGAAAGAACATTTGGCAAAATTTAAAACCCTTTCAGGATTAAAAACACTCAACTAAGCTGGGCACGGTGGTGCACGCCTGTAATTCCTGCACTTTGGGAGGCTGAGATGGGAGAATCACGAGTTCAAAGCCAGCCTCAGCAACAGCAAGGCGCTAAGCAACTCAGTGAGACCCTGTCTCTACATAAAACACAAAATAGGGCCGGGGATGTGGCTCAGCGATTGAGTACCCTTGAGTTCAATCCCTGGTACCAAAAAAAACCACTCAACTAATAAACTAGGGCTAGAAAGGAACTTCCTTAGTCTGATAAAGGGCATCTATGAAATACCTACAGCTAACATTATGCTTAATGGTGAAAGACTAAATTTTTCTCCCTAAGAAGTCATATTGGGGAGAAAATATAAATCTGCTCTCACCACTTTATTTCCACCCTGTACTGGAGGTTTTAGCCAGTGCAATAGGGCAACAAAAAGAAATAAAAGGCATTCAAAAGAATGAAAGAATAAAAACTATCTTTATGCACAGACAATACGATCATTTATATAGAAAATCCAATTGAATTTCCAAAAATTTCCTAGAATTAGTAAGTTTAATAAGGTTGCAGGATAATATCTCAGTATATAACAGTTTCTGCATATTAGCATTAAACAATTAAAAATTGAAATTTTTAAGCTATATCACTTATAACATTATCAAAAATATAGTGAAAAGCCTGTATACTGCTACACTGCTGAGAAAAATCATAAAGACCTAAATAAATGGAAAGACATACCACATTCATGGGCTGAACAATTCAATATTATTGTGATGCCATTTTCTCCATAATTAACCTATATGTTTAATAAAATACCAATAAAAATAACAGCAATCTTTTTTGGGGTAGAAATTGACAAACTCATTCTAAAATTCATACATAATTACAAGGAATGTAGAATATCCAAACACTTTTGAAAAAGTACATGACTAAGAATACTAACACTACCTGATTTCAAGATTTATTTATCACTACAATAATCAAGATAGTTCAGTATTGATGGAAAGATAGGCAAATAGATCAATGAAACAGAAACAGGGAGACCAAAAATAGACATACATACAAACAACTGATTTTTGACAAATATATATAGACAATTCAATAGAGAGGGTATCTTTTTAACATATGTTGGTAGAACAACTAGACATCCAAATTCAAAAATATGAATGAGGATCCTACATTGTACTATGTACAAAAGTTAATTAAAAATAGATTATAGTCCTAAATGTAAACCTAAAACTAAAATTCTAGAAGAAAATAGAACTTTGTCACTTTGGGTAAGACAAATAATTCTTAAATAGCACATGAAAAGCATAATCCATGAAAGAATAAATTGATAAATTAGCCTGCATCAAAATTAAAAGCTTCTATTTTAAAAAAATAATCCTAAGAGAATGAAAAGACAAGCCACAGTATAGTAAAAATAGTTGGGACAGTATATATTTGATAAAGACATGTATCTATATGTACTTTGTGTGTATGTGTGTATCAAACATGACGGGAAAATAATCAACCAATAAAAAATGGGCAACAGATTTGAACAGACACTTCATCAAAGAATAAATATGGATGGCAAATACCATGTGAAAAGAGAGTCAACATCACTCATCATATGGGCATGCAAATTAAAACCACAGTGATAAACCACTATAGAGATGTACGAGTTATATCACAATACACACATCTACACTCCCTGGTAGCATGGCTAAAACTAAGACTGATCATACTACATGAAGGAACTAGAACTCTCATTCACAACTGATGGAAATGTAAAATTTTATAAACAACTCTGGCAATTTTTAAAGTTCAATGTATAATTACCGTATGACTCAGCAACTCCATTCCTAGGTATTTACCCAAGAAAATTAAAGTCTATGTCATACCAAAACCAGTACACCAAGATTTATAGTAGCTTTATATGTAATAGCCAACAACTAGAAACAACCTATATGTCTATCATAAGTATACTAATAAACAAACTGTGGTACATACATATAATGGACTACTATCCAGCAATAAAAAAGGAATGAATGACTGATTCATGCTACAAGGATGAATCTCAAATAATTACAATCAGAAGAAGTTAGACAAAAATAAATACATAAAGTATATTTGCACTTACACAGAATTCTTGGAATTGGAAATGAATGTGTAGTAGAAGAAAGGAGACCAGTAATTGTCAGGGGATCAGCAAGGGAAAGGAAAGGCATAAAGGCAGGGTACAAAAAAAGCAAGAATAAAATTTTGAGGCTAATGGATATTTCTTTATCATGTGATCATTGTTTTACAGGTACATACAAACACCAAACTGTATATTTCAATTATGTGTAACTATATCGTATATCACTTACATCTCAATAAAGCTTTTAAAGAAAAATAGGTGAAATATGAAATCTCTACTAAAATTTTATTATAGCTAATTCAGAGAAGTTACCACAACTGTCAAAATTTGAGTCAATGTGACTGATCTGCTGAAATTTGAGCTACACTGGCTCATCTAAGGTAGACACTATTTAACAACAAATTGGTTGCCAGGCAAAGAAATTGGAATATTGAGGGTTCTGAGATCAAGTCACTAATTCAGTCATAAAACTACAATTTGGAGCTGTAAAATTAAAATATTTTGATTTAAAATTATAAATAAAGCTTATTAACTGAGGAAAGCTTTAATGTCCAGAAATAAACAGAGCTGGAAACAGAGGTCATTCAGATTAAATTTTAATTAGTCTGGACTGAATTGTCAGATTGGCCCATAAGAAGTCAAGGACTCTGTGATCTTTGCCACTCTAAATTCCTCTTTTAAAAAATGCATGTAAACAAAAAGGAGAGGAAGTCTTTTTTCAGGCATATCCAACAAAACTTTTTTTTTTCCTCTTCCTTTTTAGTGTTTTCTTAATATTGTTTTAATTTAGTCAGATTTACCCACACTCCAAACTACTCCTGGGTTCTAAATGGAGCTTCTATGGAAGATGAATTTGTACATATCCCTAGGGCATGCTTTAGCAGTATAGTGGTAGTTCTTGAAATTATGGAACTAATGATAGCTCCAATTTATTATTTTTATGTTTTTCTTAAATCCTTCCTGCTGCAATATAATTAAATAGTTTTAGTTTGAGGACCCAAAGGCGCTTGTGATTGAAATATATTAAGGGAATTCCAGAAGCATGATTTCACTTGCTAAGAACACAAAGGTTGTATCTTTCCATTCAGGAAGCCCAAACTCCATTTCCCTAAATACCTATACTAGGTGACAGCAACATTTACTTATTATAAAATTTATGTGGTTTTAGAGAAAAAATTATAGAATACCTGTGTTTTAAATTCCAGAATGTTATTTCCTGGATTCATTCTTCCTAGTAATATCAAATCTTTTATCTGCATACATTTCTTTTTAGGAGCTGCGCTGTAGTTTAAAGGCTTTTTTATAGTATGTTGATGGCCAGACCCAGAAGAAGAGATCTGATTGTTATTTATATGTGGAGCTGGTTTTTCAAGATATTGTTTCATCTGATGCACAGTATCAGTGCCCAAGACAGCAATGCCTTGATGTGCCCAGGATTCTGATGCCCTCCCAGGTGGTTTCTGGGAAGCTGTTTTTCTGTTTCCTCTTTTTGGATCATACTGGGAAAGGTCCTGGTCCCAAATAACAGTTGATGGATGGGCATCCTTTTGGGAAAGTATACTTGTATGTTCGGAACCATTTAGTGTGCCAGTTATGGCAAAAGGACTATAAAATTCACAGTCTTTGGCTGTAGTTTCTGTATGATCATTATCTTTTTGTGAATATTCTGCCTGAGCAATGAAAGGAACATATTGGGATGATAGTTTATTATCAGTGCAATCTGGGTATCTAGATTTCAATAACCCATCAAAGGTACAATCATTAACATTTTGTTTAGAATTCATCTCACTTCCAGAAAATTCTTCCCTTGTTACTGCCTCTGAATGTAGACAAAGATTAGTATTATGGCTGTCCTTCCAAGTTTCCAGAGACAATGATGTTTCTTGAATGCTTCTACAAGCAATATTGACATGAGAAAGTGAACCTGATTGGGGCTGCGCTGTATTTTCCAGACTGGTAAGCTCTTTGTTGTCCTTTTCACTGAAGATATGTGAGCTGGATGGCAACTTCCTTAAACTAGGATCAGATAATGATGTGACATTCTTATAATTTTGAATTTTCAGTCTTATTTTTTTCTGTTTCTTTGCCACAATTAAAAGACTCTTCTGTCTTGTGGCCAAATTGGCCAGCTGTTCTCTCAGGGCTCCATGCTTAAATGACTCTATGGACACCCTATAGGAAGAAACAGAAAGAGGGAAAAAACAAACAGTAGAAAACTTTATCAGTCATTTTAGATATTAAAGATTCTCTGTCTCAATTTCAATCAGCTTGAATTACTCAAAAGTCTACCTTTGGAATGCATTTCCACTAAGAAGAAATTCCTTTATTTCAGGTGAATGTTATGGTTTTGATATGAGGTGTCCCCCCAAAAGCTCATGTGTGAGACAATGGAAGAATTTTCAGAGGTGAAATGATTGAGTTATTAAGTACATGTATTTGCTGATGTGGATTAACTGGGCAGTAACTATAGGTATGTAGGGTGTGGCTGGAAGAAGTAGGTCACTGGGGGCACACCTTTGGGGTATATATTTTGTCCCTGGTTAAGCAGAGTTCTCTGCTCTCTGCTTCCTGTTGCCATGTTCTGAGCTATGCTCCTCTGCCATGCCCTTCCACCATGATGTTCTGCCTCACTTCAGACCCAGAGCTGCGGAGTTGGCCATCTATGTACTGAGACCTCTGAAATCCATGAGCCAAAATAAACTTTTCCTCCTCTAATTATTCTTTTCAGGTCTTCTGGTCACAGCAGCAGCAACAACAACAACAAAACTGACTAAAACAGTGAGTATGCCTTTTTAAAGGATGTGACAATAAGGTTGTTCAGATTTACGTCCATATTATTATTTATCACAGCTGTTATTCAACTCTAAAAGATAACAACACTTATGGTGTTTATCTAGATATTTACTAGTTTTTAATTGGAAGGTAGTAATTGGTGGCTGAAGAGAACCACCATTTTTCAAATTTACGGTCTGTTTACTGTTTTAAGTAGAATGTTGTATTAGGAAGTAAAATTTGATAGTAAGTTCCACTCAGGTTCCTTTAGCTATAGAGTAACAAATACCTCAACTAGACCTAAGAAACTCTAATTAATCAAGTAATGACTGTAACTGTACTTTGAACCTATCTTGAGACACTTTCAAGTCCAGAGGGACTACGCAGACAAGCATGATCCTGTGCACCTTCCCAAACCAAATCTCTCAGAATCTTGAGACTAAAGAAGAGGAAATGGCTCATCATAGCTCCATATCTCTGTATTTTGGCTAAGCCTACCTATCCCCTACTGAGCTTCAGGAAATTAAACACTTCATTTCCAGTGGTTCTAAAACATTTTGGCCTCAGGATCTATTTATACTCTTAAAAATTTTGGAGGAACTCAAAGGACTTTTGTTTATATGGATCACATCTACCAATATTTACTATTTCAGAAATTAAAACTGATAAAATTTTAAAACACAAGAATATATACCCATCCACTCCATTACCATCAGGTGGCCTCTAGAAAATTCCACTATATACTCATGAACAAAAGAAAGCAATTAATATATTAGTATTATTATAAAAAATAGTTTTCACTTTACAGACTCCCTGAAATGATCTCAGGAACCCACCATGAATCTTCAGACCATGCTTTAGAGTTGCTGTTTTAATTAAAAGTAATTATATAGATATCTTGCCTTTCTTATCAAAGCATAGAGTTCTTGATACTGAACATTCAGCAAATTGTGTTAAAAGTTGTCATACGTAAGTGGAAAAAGCAGCAAAAAGAAGTAAGTTTAGCAAATAACAGTAGTAAAAAATGCAAAAAGTTAAATAAAGGAGAAATAAAAATACCAATATCCTACCATGTGAAACAACAGCAAGTAACTCTTTGATTACCCAGACCAAGACTTGAAATTTTATAACAATCTTAGTAAAGATTTACACACCTGAAACTCCAGTTAACAAGGAACTTGCCAAAATTATAGACATTCACTAGAATGTTCACAAAATTCTAGGTGTTCACACTGTTCACCACAGGATAATTAAAGAAAATTAAAGCTAGATTCTAAAGTTCCCTAGAACATATCCCATAGTCAGTTACCCATCAATAGGTAATAAAAGCTCACTTGCTTGCTACTGCCAGGGAAATAAGTCAGGAAGCAAGAAAGAACTTACTGGAGAGAAAGGCAAAATAAAGACAGAAGATGGTAGATTTAGAAATAAAATTTTTAAAACTGATTTTTAAATAAGTTCAGAGAATACTGAATATGTAATAGATGTCAAATGGTATTATGTAGCTAAGTCTATTAAAAACGAATAGAAAATGCCCAAACAAGAAAAAGATAAAGAATATTTTTCTCAAAAAAGGATGAGAAGAGGTATATAGTCAATATTTTCAGAATAAAATTCATAAGAACCCAGAAAGATCAGAAGTACAGACACATGCACATACATGCACGAGTATGCACACTCACACTCACACACAATCCTAAGATTAATCAACTGCACTAGAAGAAACATTTATACTAAAAGAAAAAAAATTAATGTAGAAAATTTGAGTGTGCTAAGGATCCACATAATTCATGACCAGAAAGGCTTTTATAAGATTCTTCACTGTAGACAACTTTTTAAGATATTAAAATGTTCTTCTCTGAATATTTCAAGTAATAAAGCAAAAAAATATATTTCTGGAAAAGTATTATTCTCCATGGAGGTAACAGATTAGACAACCCCATGAAGTCATTTATTAGTTCTAAGCAATGTTTGTATTCTTAAGAAATTCTAGGCCTATTTATGTTACTCAGCTTTTCATTACTTTAACAAACATCTGAGATAATAAATTTGTAAAAAGAAAAGGTTTATTTTGGCTCATGGTTTTAGAGGTTTCAGTCCATGGTTGGCCTCAAGATGCTCTGGTCCTATGGTGAGGCAGCATGCAGCACATTATGGTGGAGTGGGTGGCACGGCAAAGTTGTTCACCTCATGGCCAGAACACAGAAGAGAGGAAGCAGAAGGGGCCCTGCTATTCCCCTTGAGGGCTCACACCAATGACTAGAAGGCATCCCCCCAGGCCACTTCCAATTAGTGCCAATCTGGGAATTAGAGCCTTTACCACAATGTCTAGAGGACATTGCAGATTCAAACTATAGTACTGCTATAGCTAAAAACAGATAAATTCTAGAAACTATACAGCACATATTTTTTTCACTCACCTGTATTTTTTAGCCAGATCATCCCTTTCCGCTTTCTGTTTGGCAAGTACACTATCCATAATCTCTTTTATCTCTAACATCTTTTCAATGTATTGTTCTAGAAACATTGTAATAAAATATAAAGTCAGTTAACTGAAGTTAGCAAATAGTCACACCAGACTGGTCCTACTGTTAATTTTTTAAAGCAATTATTCTCTACCTACTTTCCCAATATTAATGGCCTATTAATTAATCTTACCTATACCTCTTACCTGAGGTATAGATAGGAATATTGTGCCAAGAACGAGCAGGCCAGTCTAAATTCTAATTCTGCTATCCCACTGAGAACCTAGATTAGTCATGGGATAGTCATGTGACCTCTATGGTCAGCTCTTCTCTCTCTTCCTCCCATCCTCCATTCTTCCTTCCTTTCTTTCAATAAAATGACAAACCATTTAATTCATTTATATAAAAAGTTACCTGGTATATTTTTCAAATGTTTGGATTTGACAAAGTTTATATCTGCATACAACTTTTCAGAAGCACATCAGTTTCACAAAGCAAGGTATTCTCAACAACTCTAGAGCAGACCATGTGTGGTGAAAACATAACTAGAGAGACACAGTCTACAGAGGAAAGGACTGTTTGACATCAAGATATTACTACTTCTACAACATCAAAGGATGTGCTTTCTTAAGAGAAAAAAATAATGTCAGCTTATCTTTCAGATCAAGATGGGAAGCAATTTTATATTCCATTCTTTGTTAAAGAGACTACCATAGATTCACAATCAGCCTGAAAGCACTAAGTCTCAATGAAAGATCATAGTTCCTTATTTTTCCTTTATATCCTTCAAGCACTTCATTTTTCTTCAATCAAAATTTCAAGGATTATTTCACTAATTCACTTTCAAGTTTGCTTAATGATCTTTGACACATGGCATGTTGATCAGGACACAGATAAAAGGCAATTTCCTTATCTGTATTCTCAGGGCCTTGTTCCTGAGTGGACAAGGTTGCTGGCCTCAGAAAGCTCACAGTAATAAGAGAAAAAGTGAATGTGCTGTAGGGGGAATAAAAGGTATCAAAGGAAAAACATCCATCATGGCATTACTTGCAATAGTCAAGACTGATGACAAAGTGGAGACAAATTATTCAGTAAATAAATATGAAAATAATTATTAGTAAATAATTGCACTGCCACATGAGAAATCATATCGCCATTTAGATTAGATTTATGAGGAATTTTAATAAGCTAGGAAGATTCTTTTTAATATTAAGTAAAAAATGAGGAAACAAAATTATGTCTGCAATATGGTCATAGCTATGTTAAAGAAAAAAGTAGGAAAAAACAGCAAAATATGGCTGTCTTTGTGTGGTAAGACAGTGATTTTTCTTTCTACTTTTCTATTTTTACATTTTCTATTTATTTTTAAAATTTATACATAAAATAGTACATATTTATGAGATAATGTTATGTTTTGGTACATGTATACATTGTATAATGTTCAAATCAGGGCAAAGCTACCTATCTTTTCAAATATTTCTTTATAGTAAAAACATTCAAAATCCTTTTTCCTATATATATTTTTTAAATTTACAGATGGTCAACTTTTGGGGAGGCTACTGGAGACTGAACTCAGGGGCACTCGACCACTGAGCCACATCTCCAGCCCTATTTTGTGTTTTATTTAGAGACAGAGTCTCACTGAGTTGCTTAGCGCCTCGCCCTTGCTGAGGCTGGCTTTGAACTCGCGATTCTCCTGTCTCAGCCTCCCAAAGTGCTGGGATTACAGGCTTGCACCACCACGCCCGGCTACAGATGGTCAACTTTCTTATCTGTAAAATGAACTCAGCAAATGAAAGTAAGTATTTTGTTTGTTAAAACTGTTTGCTTTGGAGGTCTGTGGGGTATAGCGTAGTGGTATAATGCTTGCTTTGCATTCTCAAGGCTGTGGGTTCCATTACCTAGCACTAGCAAAAACACAAGACAAAAACCTCCCCAAAACAAAAAAGCAAAACTTTTTAAAATACAAAAGGAAGGCACTAGGGCTGGGCCTGTAGCTCAGTGGCAGAGCGCTGCCTAGCCCATGTGAGGCACTGGGTTTGATCCTTAGTACCACGTAAAAAAATAAATAAAACAAAGGCATGCTGTCCAACTATAACTATAAAAAAATTTTTTAAAAAAAGGAATGCACTAATATTGTAAAAAGTTTTTTTTGAAACAATATAATGTTTACAAAGATGAACAGTCCTTGTTCTCACTCTCTTGCTTCTTTTTTATTTTACTCCAAAAAAGGAGACTGCTGTTAATACTTTGAGGTGTGCATCAGAATTTATTTTATATTATTTATTTGAAAAATATTTATGCTGTACATCATTATACATTCTTTTTTTTTTTTTAATTTTTTTAGTTGTTGATGGACCTTTATTTTATTGATTTATTCATATGTGGTGCTGAGAATCGAACCCAGGGCCTCACACATGCTGGACAAGTGCTCTGCCACTGAGCCACAACCCCAGCCCTCATTATACATTCTTAAAAATTAGAATCATCTTATTTTGTTTCTGCAGTAGAGAGCAAAATGTGACAGATAAGGTTACTTACAGATCTTACAAACTTAATAAGGATTTACATATAAATGTGGATTATGTCCAAATCTAGATTCCTAAGTAGGAAATTAAAAGGCTTAAATCAATTTCTTTTATTTCTTTTAAGCCACTCACTACTCATTTCACTTTTGGCTATTTCTTAAGGATTTTTTGGGGGGAATGGGGTACCAGAGATTGAACTCAGGGGCACTTAAGCCACATTCCCAGCCCTATTTTGTATTTTATTTAGAGACAGAGTCTCACTGAGTTGCTCAGCACCTCGCTTGTGCTAAGGCTGGCTTTGAACTCGAGATCCTCCTGTCTCGACCTCCCAAACCGCTGGGATTATAGGCATGCATCACCACACCTGGCTCTTAAAGATTTTGCTTAATATTTTTGGACCAAGACACATTTTACTGGATAATATGAGGTTCACAGTTGGAATATGTTCTAGAATTTCCCTTTGCAAATCAAATGATTTGATTATGTATACAGTCAGTGTCCCCAGAGTGGTTTCTTTCTCCCTAATACTATCACAATGGATTGGTTTCATCATGTGATGGGGAAAATGTATATAATCATTAAGAATTTAGATATAAGTTTGTTTAACAAATCTGACACTGCTTATTAAAAGACATTTAAATTATATATGTGCCCTGTCACACTGGATTTTCTAAATAAATTTTAAATTGCAGGCAAAAGTAACATATCTCAATAATCTAAAATATTCTATGCTTCTATAAGAAAGTATATAAAGATGTTTTACATGTAACTTGATACTATGTGCCTATTCATCAGAGGCATTAATCAATAGTATGTTAGAAAGAACCTAGAATTTATCCTAATATGTATAAGATTTTAATAGATGTTAAGGCATTACAAAACAATAAGAATGAGAGCAATTATTCAACACTGAAGGGTGGATAAATGGGGTAGTAATATGGGAAACACCCTATTCTAATCTTTATATTACACACAGAACAGAGATTTCAGATGAATGATACATTAAAATGCTTAGGAAAAAATGCAGTATTTAAAATGACAATTTTTGGTCTACTTTCATTTCAGGCACTAGAGATATCAAAGTGAATGCAAGACTACCATATGAAAAATTTTGAAGAAATGTACAAAACCAAGATGCATTACTCTTGGATTCTTCAGTCAAATCAAAGATATATTTTAAAACATCAGAATGTGTAGGGGGATAAATTTGTAAAAATATTTCTTTAGAGAAG
The DNA here is from genome assembly GCA_028644305.1 of Xerus rutilus. NCBI lineage: Eukaryota > Metazoa > Chordata > Mammalia > Rodentia > Sciuridae > Xerus > Xerus rutilus. Next base: position 50,892,200 of record CM053405.1, on the reverse strand, counting down.
TGTGGCTTAACGAATGGGAATCTCCAAATTAAGTAGTAAAAATAAGGGTTCCATCACCTTACCTCTCCTCACTTAAGGGCAGAGAAACAAAAATAAAGGGATTGTGATTATTCATTGTATTGGTTAGGACAGAATACAATTAAATTATAAAATCTGGGGGTAAGGGGAAGAAAAGTTTCTAATCTTTAAAGTATTCAAAAATATAGCAAGGGAAAAAGGCTAATTGATTTTTACTACACAGAATTTGAACATTTACATATCAAAACACAAACTAACACCCATAATGAGTAACAAGTCAAGTGGCTGAAAAATATTTGTAGAAGTTATGGTGGAAAGCACGTTGATAATTTTATTATATAACTAGGCTCCAATAGATGAATACATAAATTAGAACAGGAATAGTCATTTCACAAAATAATAAATACTAGTGAAAGAGTCCCACTGAAAATCAACAAGGAAAATAAAAATATAAGGCTTTTTTTTCACTAAGTTAGTACAGTCATTTTAAATAAAAATACTAATGCTACTAGCAGTATACATAAAAACAAAAGCTAAAGTTATGTTGGTGGAAATGGATATTAGTAAATAGTACTTTAAGAAATCTGTTAATATAAATCAATAGATTTTTAAATGTTTACATAATTTGGCCCAATAATGGCAATTCTGTTCATCTTTCCTAAAAAGATGATCACAAATCCAGAAACAGCTACATGTTGTGGCATAATAACAAAAACTGGAAATAATTTAAATGTTCAACAAAAAGGGGAAATTTTAGTGAACTGTGAAACATTTATTGAACAACATGATAACATGTAACCACTAAAAATAATGGCTATAAAAAAAGAATGCAAAAATAGCACATCTAGCACGACTAAATCAGTTTTTAATAGTTTTATTAAGGCTTAAGCATAACTATATTTGTAGATTAAAAAAAATTGTGGTGAGACAGGAATAATTTTAGCACATCCCTTTCTTTAAAGTACATCTACATGCCTTCTATAATAAAAAATTATAAACTTTACAATATATATATTTTTATATATATACATATGTGTGTGTATGTATATATATATGTATATATATATATTGTTATATATGTATATATACATATACATATATATGTATATATATATGTATATACATATATGTATATATACATATATATATTGTTGTTGTTGTTTTTTGGTACTGGAGATTGAACTCAGGAGCACTCAACCACTAAGCCACATTCCCAGCCCTACTCTGTGTTTTATTTAGAGACAGGGTTCTCACTTAGCACCTTGCTTTTGCTGAGGCTGGCTTTGAACTCATGATCCTCCAGTCTCAGCCTCCCAAACCTCTGGGATTGTAGGCGTGCATCACTGTACCTGCCTAAAAAATACTCTTAAGGTATTATAAATAGTAAATAAAATATACTGACTATACATATTTGGGAGTATGAATTATTTTATATTATTTTCCTCAAAACATAACATGTACCATGCTTTAGGCTAGGATAAAATTTGGATATAATTTAAAAGGAAATTATTTTTTTCAAAAGGCTATACAAACATGAATTAGGACAAAAAATGAACTAAGAGTTATATTCTGCTATATGAAAGACGGATGAGATATTTTAAATTACTTTTAACCATTTTTAACTGACTTTTAAAATACAGATCTCAATTTATCAGGTGCTACTTTCAGTCTTATAAATCTATTTTCTACCTTACAAATTTGATCTATTTTTAAGGGTTGTCATACTGAGTGAAGCCTGAGGAGCCAATAATTTCATCTGTAGTCATTACCTATTTTTTTTGTCATATCTTTATCTAAACATATCACCAATAGTACCTTATCTCTGATCACGATTCTGAATGTCTCTGAAATTACTCCCACTATCTTAAATATAGAAGTATCTTTGTTAACAATTGTACAAACTCCTGGGTTTGTATCACTGACTTTTAATGATAATTCCATATATGTAAAAAAGACCACTTTTTCAGCCTTTGCAAACTTTAAAATATCCCTTAAGAAGATGAGGTAGCAATGACCCTAGATATCTGAAATAATCACACTTGAGGAAGAGACATATTTACCTGCATCTTCAGGGTTTCTTATTTCAAATACCAATAAATTTTCCTGTTTTTCTTCTATATCTTGTAGAATGGCACTGATGGCCTCATGCTGTCAGATAAAAATATCAAAACTTTACTATAAGATGATAGATATGCTCTCTAACACACCACTGACAAAAATACACAGTAGATAACATGCTTCTAAAAATGTTCATTTTTCTTTATGTTCATGTTTTGTGTAAGCTTAACTATATAAATGTCACAGATTTTAGGGGGGGCAAGTAAACATATCTTGATTTATAAAGCCAATCTCCTGGAATGTCAGAGTAGCAACCATACAAGGAGTCATCATTTCTCATTTTGTTAAAATTACAGACATCTGACAGGAAAAGAAACCCCAGTACATACTATTTAAAGATCACATAAATGTGACAAGTCCACTTTAAGGCTTTATGACTATCATTGAATAGTATTAAAATCTCATACGTAATCATAGAAGTATAAAACATGACTCTCTCAAAAACTCATAAAGGGTATTCATGCCTTTGTCTGTACTCATCTTCCTTCCCTGAATGTCTTCAATTCATATTGCTCAGATCCCTCTCTTCCCTATGAGAATCCTAGAGTAAGCTCCAGAACCAGAATGCCTGTGGGTGAATCCTGGCTCCACCTCTTCCTAATTGGGTGACTTCACCAATGATCTTAGCCTCCCTGTGTTTGAAATGAGTAACACAGGTAAAATGCTAAAGGACAATGTCAGCACAAAATAAGAGCTCAATAAATATTAGTTATTATATAAATACATATTTGTTACTATATAAATTACATATATAACTAATCTAATACACACTGATTTTTCTTTTCTCAGAATTACTTAGGTTTCAGAGCTATATAATTTAGCATTAATATGTATAATGTCATATACATTATATGTCCTCATCAAGATAATTAAGTCTTGTAGACAGTAACATAGTTTTTATATTTGTGTATGCTCTCCCCAATCCTGGGTACATAGTTATCGCTCCATAAATGATAACTGATGGATTAACTCATTTATTCTTTCATAAATTCTCATACATATTCATTTTTAAAATGTGTAGGTCATCAAAGTCTTCTGAAGTATGTTACTCTGAAATTTTTACTTTGGTGTTCACAAGGGATATGAAAAATGCACACAGTAAACAATATAATCATCTAATTATTTAGTAAATCGATCTTATTGCTGTTGTTTACTGAATGCATCAAAGTGAAACTATAAAATGCAAACATGCAAAGCAAACAAACAAAAGCCTAAGGTTTGCCTCCTTATAGAGTGAATGGCTTATGGGTACACAAGAAAGCTAAAGGTCTAAACTTATACCCAGGCTAAGCCCCCACCTACAGGATAGGATAAAGAAAATATCTTCTGGTGCCAATTTTCTTTTCCGTCTTGTGGTTGATTATGTTGGCCCACAATGTGTGAAAACTTTTATTCAAGATAATCTTTCATTTATGATGCTACCTTGTTAGGGAGTTTGTGTCTTAGTAAACTTTATGTTTTTATCAAACTGAGAATATCCATCTTTATAAACCAGTATATAATTTATTGAGTAATTTCTAGGTTGTTTTTGCAAAATTCTAGCTTTTTATGATGGGTGTTCATAGCAAACTGTACCACTGTAAGCCATATGGGATCCAGGACAACTAAACAGGTTACTTTCCTCCTCTGTAGCTGGGTTCCAGAGTCTTGTCTGTGTACTATATATCCTAGATATTTTGAGAGTGAGTGAAGACATACTATGACAGTGTCAGTGTCAGTGGGATAAGAAGTAGCCAAACACAAGCTAGGAATAAAGGACAGCAGCTAATAAAAAGTTCTGTATTGAATGCAAATAACTGAGAGTTCACCATACAGCAGATTTTCTTGGCTTATTCTGTTGAATTATTTTCTTATGACAAAAATAATTTTCAATAACCCATGTATCCTTAAATGGAAAGAGTGCTGCCAAAAGCCAATGGCTGGATGGTACAAAGAATGACATTTTCTAGGTTGAGGAATAAAGAATTGTCATTTTACTCACCACAGGAAGGCTTTCCCTTGTTTTTTCTTGGTGTGAAAGGGAAGATGGATCAACATTTTTGTCAACATCACAAAAACACTGTTTATGTCTTTTTGACCGAACAGCAGGAATTTTTACTTTAAAAAATAAAGTTAAAAAATAGATAAGAATGTGCAAAAATGTAGCTTATCAATTTCAATGGTGACAAAAATGGGAAAGATAATAATCTACAGTTATTGTAAAATCTTAGTGTTAATTAAGGTAGTAATGGCAAATACCTTCTATGTATCAGCTTAATCTTCCTATGAACTTTTTCAGGTAGGTAGTATAATATATTCATTTCAAAGAAGAAAGTGAGGCTTCAGAGAAGTTTAGGAGTTCAGGAAGTTGCCCAATATCACACAGCTAGTACTGAAACCAGATGTTATCTGATTCCATGTCCATGCTTTTAACTATTATAACTATGATTCATGGTTCTGTGAAGTTCTCCTGGACCCTTCTCCCACTATTCCCTTTCTTCAGACTTCCATTTGCCCTATGCTCCTCGTCCCTCTAGGGTACCTAACCAAGAAGTGTACATACAAAAAAAAGCAGACGTGTAGGAATAGATATAGCACCATATAGAGTCCAAATAACTCCAGATGCAAGATTTCTCTGGTATGCTGAGCTCAGCTAAACCATGGGACCTGAACCTTAGGTATGGCTGTGAAGAGGATGAGTGAAAAGACTGAGGACATAAGAAAGGGCCTCACTCTGCAGACTTAGTATATGGTGGCAGGTAATGAGGAGAGAAAACTTTTTAACAGTCTTGATCTTGACCAACATGTGATCCATCCTGCTAGTAAAATATTACACACTGAATATTCTTGGTCCTGACTAATCATACATCAGTAATTTTTCCTCCCTTGAAAATCAATAGTTGGCGAGGAAGGAGGCAGGCAAGGCAGAAGTGTGCGACAGGGGTTCTCATCCCCCCATTCTCCCTCATAGTGAGGGAGAAAGGACAGGAAGGCTTTCTCTTATCTTTTTCTTGGAGTTTCTTCTATGAGTCAAAGTTCAAACAGGGAAAATGAAGAACAATTTCTTCTCCTCAGCATTTAATAAAATGCAAATTATTGCTAAAAAATGATTCATAAAATTTTTGCTTAGCTATACATTCCTTTATATAGACTTTTCACCATAATATGTTAAATACACATACAAGTATGATATACTTGCTTAACAAATTAGTATTCTAATATAAGAATAGTTGAAAACTGACATGAATTCAACCAATGTATGATTACAAATTTTGAAGTAACATAATCCTGGTTGCAACGTCTTCAGTATGTTACCCTCTTCCAGCCTCACTATAAATAAACTATCTGCCTGGTTTCAGTTATTCCTCTATCTCAAATCCAAAGGTAGGGAGATGAATGTTTAATTAATTAACAACATAGGTTTTATTTTAATATGTAATTCCAATCCAGTAGAATCATATGATCTATTGCCAGTAATGGAATAACTTATATTACAAATGTGAAAATGTTATTTTTCTAAGCAGGGATATCACCTATATAAAATAGCAAGCAGATACATACCAGTGACTGTAGCATTACTTTCATCTCTATTATTGGCTTCAATAGCGCCATAAGATTTTAGCAACTCTTCCATTTTATCATTATCTGCTTCATCCAAAGCAGTCTTCTGTTTTCGATCTTTTTGATTAGGGTTTGCTCCATGTTGTAGTAGTATCTCAGCTGCCTACAAGGTAGTTTTTCAAGGTTTTATCTAAATATATATCTGCTTTAAGACAACATTACCAAGCACTAGAAATAATCCAAAAAAGTTTTCAAACTCTGTTCAAGAAAATTTTTGATTAAATTTGATATAGCAACTGCAAATTGATCCATTGATTCAGCCTGATTAGTTCTTCTAGAGAACCAAAAACCATGATAATATGAAAATACAAAATGCTGCCTTCATTGTTATAAGAAGTTGACATAGGTAGATCCTATGTCAATGCACATAGGCACCTTAATTAAGCCTAGATCCACTTCTAGATCTGTTCTGCTCCAAAAAACTATTTTTTGTGAGGGTACCAGGGATTGAACTCAGGGGCACTCGGCCACTGAGCCACATCCCCAGCACTATTTTTTATTTTATTTTATTTATTTTTATTTATTTTATTTAGAGAGACAGGGTCTCACTGAGTTGCTTAGTTCCTCACCATTGCTGAGGATGGCTTTGAATTCATAATCCTCCTGTCTCAGCCTTCCAAGCTGCTGGGATTATAGGCGTGTGCCACCACACCCAGTTCCAAAGACCTTTCTATAATAAAGAAATGTTCTATACCTACTCTGTTCAATAGAACAATGTGGCTGGCTGCAGGATATGAAATGTGGCTAATGTGATTAAAGAAATGAATTTTAAGTTTTATTTAATTCAAATTTACATAGCAAAATTAACTCACAGCTACCTCACTGAACAGCATAGGTCTAGATGCTGTGCAGATTTAGCCACTTGCATACAAATATGAAATCAAAATTAAGAATGGTTGCAGATTAGATTATGGTATAAATCAAACTACTAGCTAGCAGAAACTAGCTAGTAATTTCACATGTATGAGGAAAAAAAAGTGACTCAAACTATTGAAAAATTTATAAGTAGGAAAAGAGGTTCAAGATTTTGTTAAAATGAAGACATCCTATGTGCTAACAGGTTTTTATCTTTCTGCTCCTGTCCATGGATGGCAGAGAAATGTAGAAGCAAATGAGTTCAGCAGAAATGATTAAGGATAGTCCTTATGGTCCATCTGGTAGTAACACAGCATAATGAGAAACACCCTTCTTTTAAAGTCAAGCATATAAAACTCCTGCCACTCACTAGCCATGTCCTTGGGCAAATTGCTTAAAATCTTTGAATCTCATTTTTTATCACTTATGAGGATTAAATGTGAGCCCTTGTAAAGTATCTAGCACATAGTGGGATCTTAATAAAACTAGCTCTCTAATTCCCTATTTTTCCTTTAGAGAGGTGAAAAGACTACTAGTGGCAAAGACAGACAAGTGCCCCACAAAGACCTTTGATTAGATATGCACATATGCACCTTAATTAAGTCTAAGTAAAGGTGTGGAAGGGAAATTTTACTTACTTATTTTGAAAAGATAGGGTCAGCAATATCTCAATCTAGTAGTTTTTTTGTTTGTTTGTTTGTTTGTTTTTGGTGGTGCTGGGAGTTGAACCCGGAGCCTTATGTATGTGAGGCAAGCACTCTACCAACTGAGCTATATCCCCAAACCCTCAATCTAATAGTTTCTAAGCCTGATTCTTCAATAAAGTAAATTGTAAAACAGTTTAAAAATATAGATTTCTACCATTCCCAGAGATTAATTTAGAAAGTTAGAAATCCAGGCCTTTAATCTGCAGAAATTTATTTATAGCAATAAGTAGGAGAGAGGGAGTTTGTATTCAGAAAAAGAAGCTTGTTTAGACTCTTAAAAACTTAGGCCATATTAATAATAACTATTCCACCAATGTGTTAGGATGAAGGCTTCTGTAGGCCCCACCTTTAATGTATTAACATGGATTCATTTAATATATTAGTTTGGAAAACACAAAAATTCAGCTCAGAGAGACTGAGACCCTAAACAGCTATTTTTCAATAATACTTATTAATAGGAAAGAGCCTAGAACAGCAACAGGGCAGCAAGGCACTAAACAGGAAATGCTAAAGCTATAGTCAGGAAAGAGTTCCAGGTAACATGATAGGGTGGGCCTAAGGACTAAAAAGCTTAGCAAAGATTAGGTGATCAAGAAATAGGCCCTTTACCTGTTTTAAAAAAAATAAAAAGCAATCAGCCTTTCTAAAGTGATCACTACCAAAATCATGACTGAAAACATTTCAGAAGCCCCCCAAAATCCTTCTGCCTCCTGTAGTCAATTCCCCCTAAGACCCTTTGGTCTCAGGCAACCTGTGATCTACTTTTATCACTTTAAATTTTGCCATTTGCAGAATTCCTTATGAATGCAATCATATAGTGTCTGGTCTTTGACTTAGCATGCTTTTGAGATTCACCCATATTGATATATGAATCAATAATTTGTTCCTGTTAACAATTTAATTATTCATTTACAATTGAAAGACATTGGGGGATCACTTCCAGTTTGGCCTACTATGACTTAAGTTGCTACGCACATTCTGGTGCAAGTATTTGTGTGGACAAAAAGTTTTTATTCTCTTGGGTAAACACCTAGGAGTGAACCAATAATTCATATACTAAATGTGTATTTTCTTTGTGATGCTTTGGATCCAATCCAGGGCCTCACACATGCTGGACAAGCCCTCTATCATTGAATGATATCCCTAGTCCAGTAAGTGTATTTATAATGTAATAAAAATCTGCTAAACTCTTTTCCCAAGTATACTATTTGTACTTTTAATAACTCTGTGTTATTTGGTACTGTCAGTCATTTTAATTTTAGCCATTCCAGTGAGTGTACAAAGATCTCTGACAAATGATGCTAAGCATCTTTCTAAGCTTTATGCGCCATTCATGTACTTTCTTGGATAAAGTGGCTAATGAAATCTTTTGCCCATTTTTTTGTTTTTTTAAATATTTTTTTAGTTGTAGATAGACTCAATATCTTTATTTATTTTTATGTGGTGCTGAGGATCGCACCCAGTGACTCACGCATGTGAGGCAGGTGCTCTACCACTGAGCCCCAGCCCCAGCCCATCTTTTGCCCATCTTTTATTGGGTTGTTGGTCATGTTACTGAATTCAAAGAATTCTTCATATATTCTAGATACAAGTTATTTATCAGATACATGATTTAGGAGATATATTTTCTTCCAATCAGAGAGACTTGACCTTTTATTTTAACAATGTATCTGAAGAATAAGTTTTTAATTTTATTAAGTCTAATTCATCAGTCTTTGTCATTTAGAATTCATTCCTCTTATGTCCTATTTAAAGCATCTTTTCCTACCTCAAAATCACTAAGTTTTCTTTTAGGAGATTATTTTAAATCATTCATTTAGGTCTAAAATTTAAAAAAATTAATTTTTATATGTAGTAAAAAGAGTTCGCTGGGCGTGGTGGCACACGCCTGTAATCCCAGCACTTTGGGAGGCTGAGACAGGAGAATCGCAAGTTCAAAACAAAGCAATGGCGCTAAGCAACTCAGTGAGACCCTGTCTCTACATAAAACACAAAAATAGCACTGGGGATGTGGCTCAGTGCTTGAGTTCCCCTGAATTCAATCACCAGTGCCAAAAAAAAAAAAAAAAATAGAGTTCATTTTTTTGCAAAAGAAAATCTAAACATTCTAACTACATTTGTTGAAAAAGTATCCTTTTTTCTCCATCTATTGAACCTGCCTTTGTACCATTGTCAAAAATCAATCGACCACGTGTTGTGGGTCTGTTTCTAGATGCTTTATTCTGTTCAATTGTTCTATATATAAAACTCAGTGGTTCGTAACTAGGGATGATTTTGTCCTCCAGGACACATTCAGCAATGTCTAGAGATGTTTTTGATGGTCACAAATGAGGGTTGTGGGTACTACTGGCATCTAGTGTGTAGAGGTCAGAGATGCTGCTAAATTACAGGACAGTACTTCACAACAAAGAAATATCCAGGCCCAAATGTCAGTAGTGCCAAGGCTGAGAAAACCTGGTCTAACTTATATAAGTAACATGTTTCTTGATTACTATAGCTACAGAGTACCTTTATACACTAGAGGCAGTGTTAAGTTTTTAATATTGTTCTTTTTCAAAACTGCCTCCATGTGCCTCAGTTGTTTTAAGTTCTTTTGATTTTCATATAAACTCTAGAATCACTTTATCAACTTCTACAAAAATTCCTGCTGGGATTTTGATCAAATTTGCATTGAATCTCTAGAACAATTTGGGTAAAACTGATAGGCTAGCAATATTTTTTGAGTTTTTCAAGCCATAAACATGGTATATATCTTTCCATTTAAGTCTTCTTTAATTTCTCTCATCAATGTTCTGCAGTACTCAGTATAAAGGTTTTAAGACATTTTATAAATTTTGTCCCCAAACATCCAATATTTTTGATATAACTGTAAACGGTATTTTTAAAAGTTAAATTTCCAGTTGTTCACTGTTGGTATATAGAAATACAATGAATTCTTGTTAGAATCACTTATTAGTTCTTGTGGCTCTTTTTGCAAAATGTCATATGAAACAGTTTTTGTCATGTTATATGAAACTGTAACAACTTTACTTTTTTCTTGCCAAACTAGATGTGTATCTCCCTGACACTCTACCCCACATGCCCTTTTTCTTCTATTATATTACTGGCTAGAACCTTCAGTATCATGTTGATTAGAAAGGATGAGTGCAGACATACTTGTCATGTTCCTAGACTGAGGAAGTTCACTTCTCTTGGTTTGCAGAGAGCTTCTTTGTTTCAATCACAAATAAGTGCTTTTTTTCAAATGCCTTTTCTGCGTGTATTGAAATGAAAATTTTGTATTGCATTAATTTGAAAAATTCCATTGACTACCAATATTAAACTCATCTCATATTTTAAGATAAACTCCATGTGATCATGTTATATCTGTACATATTGCTGGCTTCAATTTATTAATATTTTAACAATTTTTGCACATATGTTCTTAAGGGATATTAGCCTGTAGTTTTGTTCACTGGTAATGCCTTTGCCTGGTGTTGGTATTAAAAGAATATTAGCCTTGTAAAATCAGTTGGGAAGTATCATTTTTACTTTTCTAGAAGAGTGTATATAGACCTGGTTTTGTTTCTTTCTCAGGTATTTGGTCAAATTTATCAGTGAAGCCACTTGAGCCTGGAATTTATAAAAAGGTTTTAAAACTATATATTCATTTGCTTTCACAGAGGGTCATAAGTTATTTCTTTGTGAGCAAGCTTTGTTAGTTTCTTTCAGGGAAATTACCCATCTTATTTAAGTTGTCCAATTTATTGGCATAGGTTATAATAATGATACTTTGTTAATACTTTAGTGTCTCTATAATTTTGTGATATCCCTTGATTTCTATCTTAATTTGTGTCTTATTTAAAATCTGACTAAAGGCTGATGAATTTTGTTAACCTTTTCAAAGAATCAACTTTCATCTTTGTTAACTTGGCCTATTTTATATTTCATTGATTTCTGTTATCTCTATTTACTTTGTCTTTTTTGTTTTTTAAGCATCTTAAGGTGGAATCTAGAGTCACTGAATTTGTATCTTTTTTTAATTAAAAAAGCAGTCTTTTAAATTTCCATCAAAGTACTACTTTAGCTGCAATCATAATTTGTTTTATATTTTGTTATTTTAATTCAGTTTAAAAATCAATCAGTTTAAAATATTTTCTGATTTTCCTTATGATTTCTTTTGGGAACTACTGGTTATTTAGAAGTATATAGGTAAATTTCTACTTATCTGGAAATTTTCCAGACATTTTTTTGCTTATTGATTATTAGTTGCACACCATTTTGGTTATAGGATGTATTTTGTATGATTTCAAGTTTCTTAAATTTATTGAAACTTGTTTTATGGCCCTGGATATGGCTATGTTGGTCAATGATCTGTAAATACTTGAAAAGAATGTACTACCGTCGTTGGCATCTTCAATAAATGTCAGACATAGATTGTTTGCTAATGCTGTTCAAAGCTTCTATAACCAGAATATGTACTTTTTCCACCATTCATTAAAAGAACTGAAATATCCAGGTATTATTATGAATTTATTTTATTTTCAATTCTATCAGCACACATTTTTAGAACTGATATGTCTTCCTGGTGAATTGTTCCCTTTATTATTATGAAATGTTTCTCTATATTTTTGGCAACACTACAGACTTTGAAATCTACTTTGTCTTACATTACCAGAGATATTCTTTCTTTTTATTATATATGTTTGTGTAGTGTACCTTTTCCCTTAATGTTACTTTTAACTTCTCTGTGTCTTTATATTTAACAAAGTAAGCTTCTTGTAGACTACATTTAATTTGGTCTTGCTTCTCTATCTACCTGACAACGTCTGCCTTTTAACTGGAGTAATGCCATAGTTAGGCTCTGGAATGTCTCCCCAACATGTATTAATGGCTCAGTCCCCAGTTTGACCTTATTGAGAGTAATGGAAACTTGAAGAGGTGGGACCTGCTGTTTATTTTGCCAATTTTCTTTACTTCTTTTGAATTGAATATTTTATCTCTATTTTCTGATCTATACCTTTATTTATTTTTATGTGATTGCCCCAGGGTTTTCAATATATATATTTCAGTTACCACATCTATCTTCAAATAAGAATAAACCACTTTGTGTGTATTTTAAGAACCTTACAACAGAACACTTTTCATCTCTCCCATTCATGTCTTTTGTGTTACTTACCTTTTATTTTAATTAACTATGTAAGCCCCACAATGCAATATTATTTTAATTTTAATAAGCCAAATTCCTTTTAATAAAATGAGAAACAATACTTTTCTAACCCATATATTCATAATTTCTGAACTTCATTCTTTTACAAATCTAATTTTTTTTTTCCTGGTACACTGTTCCTTCTGCCTGCAGAACTTACTTTACATTTTTAATGCACTCATTTGGCAATGAATTCTCTTAGCTCCTGCTGGTCTAAAAAGGTCTGTATTCCATCTTCATTTTTAAAAAATTAAGATATAATTCACATATCATAAAATTCACTCTTATAGCATACAATTCCATGAATTTTAGTATGTTCACAGATTGTGCAACTATCACCACTTTCTAATTCTAGAAAAACTTTCACCCCCAAAAGAAATTCCATATCCTCTAGTATTCATTCCTCATTTCCTCATCCTCCTAGCTCCTGGCAAAAAATAATTTATTCTCTGTCTGTATGGATTTACTTATTGTAGATTCTTCATATAAACAGAATCATACAATATGTGACCTTTTACATCTGGCTTTTCACTTAGCATAATGTTTTCAAGGCTCACCCATGTTGTAGCATGTATAAGTACTTTTTTATGGCTTAATAATATTTCATTAAAACATACCACCTTTTGCTGGGTGCGGTGGCGCATGTCTGTAATCCCAGCACTTTGGGAGGCTGAGACAGGAGAATCACGAGTTCAAAGCCAGCCTCAGCAACTGCGAGACGCTAAGCAACTCAGTGAGACCTTGTCTCTAAATAAAACACAAAATAGGGCTGGGGATGTGGCTCAGTGGTCGAGTACCCCAGAGTTCAATCCCTGGTACCAAAAAAAAAATATACCACCTTTTGCTGGGTGCAGTGGTACATGCCTGAAATCCCAGTGGCTTGGGAGGATGAGGCAGAGGTATCACGAGTTAAAAGCCATCCTCAGCAAAAGCAAGGTGCTAAGCAACTAAGTGAGACCCTGTCTCTAAATAAAATACAAAATAGGCTGGAAATGTTGCTCAGTGGTTGAGTGGCCCTGAGTTCAATCCCCAGTACCCTCCCCAAATTATATATTATTTATATATTAAATTAAATATATACAAATATATATCATATGTAAATATATATATAATTATAAATAAAGAGGCCTGGGGATGTGTCTCAGTGATTAAGCGCCCCTGAGTTCAATCCTTAGTGCCAAAAAAGAAAAAAGCCACCTTTTGTTTATACGTTCATTATCAACTGATAGACACTTGAGTTGTTTTTACTTGTTGGCTCTTATAATATATTGCTATGGACATTCAAAAGTTTTTCTGGGAACATATGTTTTCAATTCTCTTGGGTAGATATTTAGGAGAACTGTTGGGTCATACGGTAACTTCCATGTTTCACATTTTGAAAATATTAAAAAGCCCTTCATAAAGAAAGCTTTCATATAAATTCAGATTCCACTTGTCATTTTTTCTTGTGACCCTGATGTGTATCCTTACCACATCGCTGTCACAAATCTTAGCCATGAGAACAACTCTATACTAAGTGTCAGAAGTCCTTCTAACATACCCTTAAGTGTAGGGATGATGTTGGTGACCTCTAACACAAATACAAGAATTAACTTTTTCTTAAGGTGGCATTTTTCAGGATAATGTCCCAAAACCTGATTTTCCCACTAAGAAATTCTGACCTGTATATTTCTTTGTACAAATAACTAGTAGGTTCATCACCTCAATTCTGTTTACTTTCTTCCATTTCAGAACCATACAACCTTGAGAATTTGCTTGGCACCTCACCATTGCTGAGGCTGCCTTTGAACTCGCGATTCTCCTGTCTCAGCGTCCCTAAGTGCTAGGATTACAGGCTGAGCCACCGCGCCCAGCTTAGCTTTAAATATCTTACAGGCCAGAAAGTTTATTTCGGTCAAAAGAAGTCACAATGAACATAAGCCTACTTACCATCATCTCATTCTTAATCATTAGTTCATATCTCTTATTATCTGTAAATCATAAATTTGATAATATTGTTCCTTCACATGACTACTCTTAGGCTGAAAACAGTAGGAACATTTTCACAAAATTAAATAAAAGTCACAAGGCTGTTAAAAATATCAAGAGACAGGTAAACAGGTACTCAAGAGGGATCCAAGAAATTTTTTCTATGAATCCTGGTTTTATATTGCTGTTGCTATTTGTGGTAATGTCCTTAACTACATTTTCAAAACAAATAATTATTCATGAAGTCTATATTGTCACTGATAACAAGTTTTCTCCCTAGATTTGTCAAACAAAAAGACGAGTTTAAAAATCTAAAGAGTTTCAAAGTGTATATCTGAAATTTTGTGTCACTGAAATAATGACCCAAGTAATTTTCTTGTGTTATTTTTACTATGATTGCCTGACAGAGAAAAAAGGAAGATAAAACAAACCCTCAAGAAGGAAGCAACTCATATTTTTACCCCAAATCCACTGAGAAACTGAGCTAAAAAGTTTAGCTATAACACATTATAATTAGACATTTAAAAATGGAACATGTTAGATTTTTATAGAATGTGTTTTCTTTTGACTTAACTATGTTATAACTATAAAATAAAAAATTCATTAAGATACATATTGATTTTCCAATCCATATACAGTATATCTTCATTTGTAACTTTAGCAGGTTTTAAAATTATTTGGTCATTTAGGGAATCACTTTACTTCTCAGTTTAAAATATCTTAATTTTCTTCACTCATTATCGTAAGAAAAGTAACAGGAACTTATATGTGACATTCACTGTACCTTTAAGTGATTGCTTGCAACAGCATCATGTAAGGGCAGAATTCCATCTATGTTCTCACAATTAACATTAGCACCAGCTTTTAATAACTCTACAATTATATCATTAAATCCTTCATTAGATGCCTCATGAAGTGGTGTCCAACCTAAAAAGAAAAAACAACAACAATCTGCTCTTTACAGATCAACATTCATGTAATATCTTTTTTTTTTAATATTTATTTTTTAGTTGTAGGTGGACAGGATATCTTTATTTTATTTTTATGTGGTGCTGAGGATCGAACCCAGTGCCTCCCGCGTGCTAGGCGAGCACGCTACCACTGCGCCATAACCCCAGCCCCATGTAATATCTTTATTACTGTTATTTTTTTGTGCCTTAGTAGAAGTAATATCTATTTTGAAGCATGTATATACTAAATATTGGACAATAAATAATACTGAAAACTATGGCCTTAAAATGTGTTTCAGTTTTGAAAACAAATTGTTTCAAAAATATTGTTGATACACTGTGTGTCAAAACATAAGACACACAGAATGTAAAATATAATGGGACCAGATAAGAGCTAATTATTTCAGTTTGCTTCAACTCAGACATAAAAATGTCTAACTTGCTTACTTTTATCTTTGCATTGTCACATTTTCTCTTTAAAATGGCATCTGATTTGATCAACTTTGTGCTTTCCCTCTGGAATTCTTTACACAAGATTCTTTTGTGTATAAGCAAAAATGTTACAGGTTTCTTTTTTTTTTAAAAAGCAGATTTATTATGTGGCCTACTAGATGGAATTGTGTAGTCAAATAGGCTCTGGTTTTAATAGCTGATCCTGCTTCCCCTCTGCCTCCCTTTACTCCCCATTCTGCATACCCCTTTTGAATGCTCTCAAATAGATGTAAAAAAGGAAAGTTATTTTAGCAACAATTAATCTTACCATTGAATTAAATAAAAAATATAGTGTAAAAAAGTGTTCAAAACACTCATATATCAGCCAGGATCAAAATGGGGAGAGATAAAATGGGTATTTCGATGAATTCAAATTATAAAAGCAATTAAATTAAAAGGATCCAAACCTGCATTATCTTTTAGATTCACATCTGCTCCAGATTCTATTAGAACTTTCACTAGGGATAAATTTCCTCTTCTGGCAGCCAGATGAAGCCGGCTTTCCCCTCTGACATTCCTCTTATTGATCCCAGCTGTCTTCATTTCTGTAAATTTGCCAAGCAAAACTAAAACTACCTTTTTGCCAAATTATGATTATTAAGCATCTTGGAAAATACATAACAACTTCCTCAAACTATTCTAAGCAGGGTATATTACACAAAACATACATCAATTAATATTAACATTGCTGCTGTGGCTTTAAAGTGTAACTTGTGAAGAAACAATAGACCACCTGAGCATATTAATTTGCATTCATTCTAGCAGTTGGACAAGACACACTAGATTAAAACAAATAAACTTGTTTCAGTTGTATAGTCATCTCACTATCAGTAGTTTTTAGTAATAGATAACATTTTTCTTAGAACAATAAATTATATCATAAAAAATTTGCTTTCTATAGCTGTTCTATATCTAAGTGGGTGTGTGCTTATCATATTAAGGTGCCGAGTACCAAACTATGGCCTACTGGGTTCTCTATATCATATCATTAAAAAATTCACTACAAAAAATTCAGTATATTATTATTGTCCAAAGATTTGGGGGGGGGGGTACCAGGCATTGAACTCAGGGGTACTTGACCACTGAGACACATCCCCAGCCCTATTTTTGTATTTTATTTAGAGACAGGGTCTCAGTGAGTCTCACCGAGTTGCTTAGTGCCTCGCAGTTGCTGAGGCTGGCTGTGAACTCAAGATTCTCCTGTCTCAGCCTCCCAAAGTGTTGGGAGTACAGGTGTACGCCACCGTGCCTGGCTTGTCCAAAGATTTTTTTAAAAAATCTTTCCTTTGCAGTGCAAATTAAAGACTTAATATTGGAACTAAAAGAAATGGACATATCATGTGTCTCTCTCCCATTTCCTTCCCAATTCATGCTAAAATGATAGTAAAAGATATTTTTAAAGCACTATATAGAGGAGGAAGTAATAGAGCACAGACTTCACCAAAGAGAGATTCATTTTAAAACTATAAAATAGCTAAGATGTTGGTCACGCAGAGTGCAAGTTTGAACTGAAAAATTTCTCCTGTGACTCCCACTGTGAATGGTACAAATCCTATGACTTTGTTCTCAGTGGTTTTGTAGCAAAGAAGGTAGCTGTATGATTTTGGAGCAAAACTCAAACACTACTGCTGTTTATTTTACCTACTCTAACAGAACCAGAACTCATAATCAGAAATACTAAAAGAACATATCTGAAGATTAATGGATTCTCAAGTGGTACCTTAATAACAAATACAGCTGAAATAATCTTATAACTTAGTGAATGACTAAAAAAGTAAACAGTATAACTGATTGTTTAGAAATTCTTTGAAGTAGAGTAGACCGCTAGGCTTTATTATGTAACTTTTACCTAAACAATTTGCAAACTGACCTTTTTTGCGTTCTTGGATATTAGGAGACACGTAACTTTCTGAATTCACTTTTTCTTTTTCATCCTCAAAATTTCTTATAGTGCTTTCATCTCCATTGATATTGTTAGTTAATCCCTCATCTGAAACAGAATATTTTACAGTATCAGTGCTGTAATTCTCCTTATAGGTTACATGACAATAAAAGAAAGTACATACTTTAGTTTCTTTTAAGCTGAACTGCTGAAGAGAATGGAAGCCTTTAAAAATATTTTTATGTAACAAACAGAGTTTGCTGGTTGCAATTTTGGTGGGAATACAATGAATGGTTGGAATCAATGCAGCTAACAATTTCCTGCTATGAAAATGTTAGAAATGTTATCCTTGGGCTGGGGTTATGGCGCAGTGGTAACGTGCTCACCTAGCATGCGTGAGGCACTGGGTTCGATCCTCAGCACCACATAAAAATAAAATAAAGATATTAAAAAAAAAAAGAAATGTTATCCTCCATCTGTGTACAATGAATCAAATTGCACTCTGATATCATGTAAACCTAAATAGAACAAATAAATAAATTAAATATGGAAAAAAAATAAAAATAAAACCAAAAAAAAGAAAATTTTGTTAAGAGGTCTGGGAATGTAGCTCAGTGGTAGAGTGCTTGCCTAGCACAGGTAAGGCACTGAGTTCAATCCTCAACACTGCATAAAAATAAATAAATAAAATAAAGGTATTACGTCCATCTATAACTAAAAAATTTTTTTAAATGTTGTTAGGTCTCCTAATACTAAATAGATGCTATAGTATGGAGAAACACAAAAACTGACAGACAACTGCTTATTAGCTTCTTTCAACATCAGTTTAACAACCATTTTTGATAAGGAATATTTTGCTTTCAAAGTGAACACTATTACTTAACTACTAGGCTTAGCAGCATCCCAAATCATGACCCATGTGGCCTCACTGTTGTCAGTTGGGCACAGCTTAAGTGAAATTCATTTGGAAATTTCTATAAAGTAAATCTATAGAAAATGTGTACAAATTGAGCAATACTACTAATACCTGATTTGTGAGAATTTTCCTCTTCTTCTCTTTGATTAAGCTGTGAGATGATGTTCACTTCTTTATTCATATTGTCAGTAGAATGAAAATCTGTATCATACATAGGCTCATTCTCTGCAATATCTTGTATCTTTTTTTCAATTTTAGTTATATCTACTCCTTGAGAATGATTAACTGTGGGGAAAGGCTTACTTGAAGAACTTATAATTTGGCGTTTTTTTGTGTAATTCCTTTTAGTGTCTTGTTTCTTTTCTATACACACCCTTTCCACAATATGTTTTTCCGTTTGATTCACTAAAGGAGTTGGTTCTCTGGGGCTGTTATCCTGAGGCTTTTTTAATAGCTCCACATGATTAGTCAACTTTGAAACTTCATGTGTTGAAAGTGTTCCTGTGTAAGTCTTGGCAGTTTGCTCAGGATTGCCATGTGAGTGATCAAAAGATGTTCCATACATGCACTGTACTTGATTTGCAATATGTTTATCTGAAATGACTACACTATCTGAAGCAGAAAAATTAATAAGTTCCTGTTGTTGAGGTGTGGTTAGACTGTTTAATGCCTTTTCCTGTGAAAAATGGTCTTTAGATAGTAAAAGTTGTTGAAAATCCATTTCTTTTCTATTGGTTAAATTCTCCTCACAATTACAGTGACTTCTGCATTCTGTAGAACATATCACCTTTTTAGATGTTACAGTCTTCTCAGATGTATAGCAATCATTATCATTATCAAAATTTTCCTTTATAAATGTTAGAAAAGAATCTTCCCATTTATTAAAGCGTTCTTCTTTTTTATTTGAGTTAATATATTCATGAAATTTATGAGGGCTACTGCATTGTTCTTGGTGAGCATGAAGCTGCTGATCTGCAGTAACAAGTGGTAACTTGATTTCTTGCCCTACTCCAAGTCCTGAGAAAGAAATAGCTTCAGTTTGGCCAATGGATTCCAACTCCAAGAAAGGCATTTCTGAACTATCTGATGAATCCAGGCTAGGGGTATGTGTTTCTTTGGAAACTGAATAAGGTTCAATATTGTTATCTAATCCATTTTTCAGGCTTGATAGAATAGGACTGGATGATTCACATGATTCTTTTGGAAGATCATCAGGGGTTTGGAGAATATGCTGCTGACGAATAGCCAATGTGTTTCCTCTCCTGGAAGAAGAGACAGCTATTGTCCGTCCTGAACTGCTGTCTCCATCATTCACATGAGTCCTTTTATGTTGTGTGTTTCTTCTTCCTTTACCCTTAGACACATTTGTGTTGATATCTTTGTCATTATGGAGACTGACCTTACTGAGTCCTATAGAGTATATTTGGTCGACAGTTGATTGTTTATGCTTGGATTTACCAAATTTTGTGGTTTTGGCATCTTTTTGGCAATGTTCATATACATCTTCTTTATTTATAAATAAGCCCTCTTTGCTTCTTTTATTGATTTCTACATGTTCTGGTTTCTGTCTGTTAGAATTTTCATTTTGAACAAACCCAATGTGAGTTTTAGAACTGAATTTTGTTTTCTATAGAAACAAAATATATAATAAGTTTTAATTTTCAGTTGTACATCTATACTCAATATAATCTCAATTTTTGGTAAATGAAACTCTATTCCCTTCAAATGTATCATTGAGTTTAACCACAGGGCCTGCTGGAATATAGTTAATCTGATATTTCAGAAGAGCTAGACTAAGTAAGAGAAAGGCTTAGGCTCAGTATGTGTACTAATCTTTATTTTCTATGTTCATTTTAATTCCTTTTTGCCAGTATTTAGCACTATTAATTTTACTAAATATAAACAACATTTTAATCTATTTAATTTTAATGGGCTCTAAAACTAATCAGAACAAGTTTCTTTTACAAAGAAGCTTTATAAGAATGTTTTAGAAACATTCTCCTCTCCCAACTGTTATATAGCCAGAGCTAGAATTAGGAGAGTTTCTTCCTCTGCGATCTGGGAGAAATATAGTTAAAGGAATGGAAAAGGGGCTTTAAAAACTAAAAGATAGATATATTCCTAAATCGGTCTTACAGAAAGCTTATTGTGGGCTGCTAATATTCAAACAGGAACACTGCTTCCTCGCAGTAGCCACAATTCAAGCACCAGATGAAGGGTAACCACCTACCATGTAGGTTTGAAGGGATGGACTGATACCTTTGACTCTTGTACTGTGCTTTTAGACTAGACGAAATTCTACATGGTTGATAAACCTCAGCCCCCATGAAGAAGAAAAGAAAGGAAATGGCTACCGATACATTAGTGTAACCAGATATGCTACATTTACTCAACTGCTTCTCAAACTAACAGCCTAGAACACTCTGATTCTCTAACCAGATATGCTACATTTACTCAACTGCTTCTCAAACTAACAGCCTAGAACACTCTGATTCTCATGTAATTATACAGTGTCCTAAAAAAGTGAAGTCACTATTGTTGACTAATTCTTTAGCACTTTCTTTTACCTTTGATAATCTATAAAATAATAAGCAGTTGCATCCCTATAAAAATGTTTATTACTAAACTCAGATATACCTTGTGCTGTTGTACATTGTCCACATCTGCTGGGTCAGCGTTATTCCTTCGTGCTGTGAGCAAGAAGAGAAAATAAAACAGCTT
Source organism: Xerus rutilus (assembly GCA_028644305.1). Taxonomy (NCBI): domain Eukaryota; kingdom Metazoa; phylum Chordata; class Mammalia; order Rodentia; family Sciuridae; genus Xerus; species Xerus rutilus. The sequence continues at coordinate 50,870,785 of CM053405.1, read as the reverse complement.
CCAATGGTCAGACTCTAGAATTCTAAAACCTATAAATCCTTTGCCATGAGAAAACCAAGTGAAATTATGTAATCATTTCATAATTTGGCAATTCATAAAATTGGCAATGCATTATAATTTGTAATTCTACATTTATTAAAAACCAAATACTATCTCAACAGACCATTTCTATAGGAAAAGCAAAATAGAACCCCTAAATAACTAATACTAAACATGGGCACTGTACTCAGTATTTTTTATTTTCCCCACTGATATATTCAGACATGCCCTTCTCAGTAGATTATGCAAGTTACTTTTAAAAGGCAAAACATTATTTTATAATTAATTAATCATTTTCTAACATATTTGCTTAATAAGGTCCTAGTTTGAATGTTGCATTCTCTTCAAAGCAAAACAATAAATAGGAAAAATGGTTTTAAAAAAATTCTAGGTACTTTAAGGTATTTTTAATTGATGTCTTGCAACACTGTACACCTTCCATTTTTAAGTGCTTAAATGAGTACTATATTGCAATAAAAATGTAGTGATGTAATTAAAAATTTTAATGCCATTAAAAATTTACTTCTACAGAAAAAAAAAAAATGAAGATGGAATTATAATTAACTACACGTGTATTTAGTCACAAGAGATAAAAACCTAGAAATAATGTCTTGCATGTAGAAAGCTTTCAATGAATACTGGATAGAGGAATGATTAAATGAATGAACATCTTAGACATGATACACAAATAATACAAATTTTCTTGAGTATAAGAGATGTAAAATATTTTAACAAGGATGTAACTGGAAAAGAGGGCAATTTATTTCTTGGGAATAATTTTAATGATAGCAATCAAATGATGATTTGAATTATGAAGCCTACATCACTTCAATTAAGTGGGGAAAGGCACATAGAATGTCCGTCTATCAATTGAAGTGGATAGGAGCACATTCTTTAGAGCCTCATTCCTGAGTTTCAATACTGACTCACTTGCTTACCACCTGGGTGACCTTGACCAAGTTTCTTAAAGTCTCTACCACCATAAAATGTCTATACATAAAGGCTGGTAAGAGTCCCTACCTTACAGAATTGTGAAGATTAAATGATAAAATTCATGTAAAGAGTTTAGAGGAGTTCCTAATACAGAGAAAATATTTCATTATCACTGTATTTTACCACATAATCATCAAAAACTCATAATTGTTACACCCTGTTTCTTCAGTCCAAAAATTGATTTATAACCTTTCATTGCAAAATTGTCCCATGGGTATAATTCTGTATCTTACACGAATTAAAAGGTAAACAGAGCAATAGAGCAGCAATTTATTCACCAGTGGCATATAGATGTGCATTTGTCTTCTCGCACAATGAGAACCTCAAGCCTAGAATTCTCAGCCCACGGTGTGTTGTCAATATTATTTCCAAAATCTACTGGCTTTCATGGTTTGTTTATAGCACTGCAGTACTAAAGGTAAACAACTTATTGAGTTGTGCTGAGGACAGCATGTCAGATAGTAAAACCTACATCACATAGCGGTGAACACAAGATTAATTTGCGGGGGAGGGGGGTGTGTGCTGGGAATTGAACTCAGGGCACTTGACCACTGAGTCATGTCCTCAGCCCTATTTTGTATTATTTATTATTTATTTAGAGACAGGGTCTCATCGAGTTGCTTACTGCCTCGCTTTTGTTGAGGCTGGCTCTGAACCTGCAGTCCTCCTGCCTCAGCTTCCCAAGTTCCTGTGATTACAGGTGTGTACCACCACGCCTGGATAAGATTAAATTTTTTAAGGCCATATTTAGCAACACTGTAATAAATTTTCTCAAATGTAAAATTTAGGCTATAATGCACAAATCATTAATAACTAATGTGTTATTTTAACTTTTTTTTTACAGGCCAGAAAAATGTTTGCTAAACTGTTATGAAGAAATGATGTCCATGAATTTAGACTACTCAACTTTAACATATATTTATGAGTATTCTGAGCATCCTAGTCTTGAACCAAAGACTGTTTAATAGTAAATCATTTTTAAGTAATACCAAGCACAATTTTTTTAAAAGCTTCACATAGTGGTTGCACCCCACTTTTTTGCAAAAAAAAAATTGGAATGAAATCTGCAAAGATTATGTGGTGAAATACAGTAATACTGTTGTTGTCAATATTTTCTAAAAGCATTAGTAGTGTTAAAATATTGGCTAAGTTTGTCTTCTCCAAATTTTGGTTCTTAAATAAAAGAGCAGAAAAATAATATTTTCTAGGAACCAACATATCAGGCATAGTTCCTAAGAGAATTCAGAAGGAACAAAGGAGGTTTTATTTCCTCTCAGTTTTAGACTCTACATTCTCTAATATAACCAGATGACTGCACAGATAAAAATTATGAGGTGGTATTTTGGTGAGGTAGCTATATTCTTTCTCCTCAGTAACTATGCACTAGATATTACTGTTCAGGTATTTTACATATATTAGCTCCAATTCTCACATTAACAATCCCATAGATATGCATGTGGATGAGTAGATACTAAAAGCCCCAATTTGCAGGTGAAAAAACTGGAGATGTTAATTTACCCAAGGCTATAAATTCAGTAAGAATAAATCCCTGATGCCGAAAAAGATATATTTTAAAATAGAAAAGCACCAAATATATTTTATTTGAAGAAAGTTCTTTAATCATTACTCTTATAATTAAAAGCACTTCAGGACTTGGATGTAGCTCTGTGGTACAGTCCTTTCTGGCATGTGTAAGGTTTGATCCCCAGCATCTCAAAAAAAAAAAAAAAAAAAAAACTCTGTATGAATATACAGATATTCTTTATTTAAGTAAACAAATTTCACACTTACATTGAGAAGTGGGCTGATAATAACAAAATTTGAGCATTCAAACGTAAGAAATATTTTAAACCCTCTGGTGAAGCATGATAGTGAGGCCGTGAGCGAGAGCAGGGTGCAGGGGGCAAAAGGACAGTCAGTGTAGGTAATGAATGACTGGGTCAGGAAGATGGGTCTGATTCAAAAGGAAACAAAATGCTAATACCCCCAGAGTACTTCCTCCTCCTCCAACCTGTTGCCAAGGTTACTTGTCTCCAGTGAATTGTTCCTTCCTGCAAGGAGTTGTTTATGAATGCCCCCTGGGCCACTAATTCTACCTATACCCCTGGGCAGCTTCATTCTCACCCTTGGTCACTCCACCTCTTGGTCACATAGGCAAGATAAGGGGACATAAGAAGACATAAGAAGAAAAGAAATCTCAAATCTATAAAAGAGGCAGGACACTCCCAACACCCTCAGGCACCAATTTGGACCCCTCTTCCACAGAGCAGCCTCTGTCTGTCTCTCTCTCTGTTCTATCCTTTACATAAAACTTTTTGTCCTTGTCTCAGCATTTCTAAGGTGTTCAATCTTCAACACTGGGGGAAACAGGACTTGAACCCAATCCTCAACACCAGTATCAATATTGCAATTCAGCTTAATAAATTTTCTCCCAAAGAAAGTGTAGCAGCTAAGACCAAAGGAGAAAGGTTTAGAATTTCTTTCCATGAAGGAAATTCTCTTGTGCTGGTAGAGGTTAGAAGTGGACATTAGTGAACAGGAAATTCTGAATTGAGAGAAAGGGTTAGAATACTGAAAAAAATTATTTCCAGAAAAGCAAAATAATGCATATCATCATAAAATAGAGAAATCAAGCACTAAGCAGATAATCAAAGCAAAAAAAAAACTTAAAAATATAAACTACTGCCTCCAATTGGATTTTTTTGTGATTTTTCATATAGCTTAAAATGTAAATGTGATTTTAAAAATAACCTACTTCAATGTACTTTTATAGATCTGGCTTCACCATATTACTGTCAATTCTTGCAGCAATTTGCCTTCTAGAAAAGTCTTCTGCTCTAAATAAGTTTTAATTAGTTGCCTCTCAGTGACCTCTGATCATCAGTGAAAGCTGGGCACTGTGGCACGTACGTGGAGTCCCAGTTATTCAGAAAGCTAAGGTGGGAGGATGGAGGATGACTTGAGTCCAGGAGTTCAAGACCAGCCTGGGCAACACTGTAAGATACCATCTCAAAAAAAAAAAAAATACAATGACGATCTCTATTACAAAGGAAGAATGTTTTGATATCAATCTTTGTCTTTCGTCAATAACATATAAACAATTACATTTATTGAGCAAGTTAATAATTTATAAAAAAATAAATGGCTATAAAAGAATACAATGGATCCAATGACTGTAAAGGAAAACCAGTCTCAAAACCATACAGTCAGACTGCTATATTACATCTAATTTTCAACTGTAGACACATCCAACAATAATTATAAGATATGTCTAGTATTGAATAAAACTCAGCTGGGATGTATTTTCAAATTTTAAAATGTATTTCTAAAGCCAGGAAAAGACCTTTCCCCACAGAGTTATCAAAGGGCTTGTAATTACAATCACTAACCATGATAAATATGTAATATCTATTACTAATCCCCTTGAGTATACTTGAAAAAGCCTGGGCTAAATCTTTTTTATATACTCTCATAGTATCTATGCATTTCTTTATCACATTGTTCATTGTAATGGTTTGCTATTCTTATTTCTTATACATTTTGCATTATTAGGCTCTTCCACTATAAACTGCTTGACATATAGCAAGCCCTGAATGAATGAATGAATCTTCACAGATAAATTCCAGTGGAAGTAATTGAGTGGATACTGTTTTGCCTGCCCAGAACTTGTCCTGATAGGCAGTTCTCTGAAGAGAAAGTCTTTCCATTCTTGCTGTCTAGATCCCTGGAAATGCTTTTACTTCTGACCTTTCCAAGGCCTGTATCTTCAGTTTTTCCTCTAATTATTGAGCTTTTCTGTCAAGAGACACACTTTTCTGCCTTAAATTGATTGCTTGCCACCAAAGAATTCTTAAAGCAGAACTCTAAAAATTGCAATCAAAGAACTAATACAATAGGTATAGCTGTATTATTTATTCCTAGGGTGACACAGTACTTTAGCAGAGGATGAAATTTCTACTGCCAGTCTAAATCTGGTTCTAAGTGGAGGGAACTATTGGACTTGTAGGGAGGTCCACTCATCTTATATCTAGAAGGATTCTCAGTCTAAACCTTCCCGTAGGGGAAATTCCAATAGTAGAAGATTATTGTTAAAGATAATAATACTCAAAAGTCTGTGGGAGAAAAAAAATCCCCTTCAGAAATTTCATTAAAAATATAGTTTAATATCCCAGCACTTTGGGAGGCTGAGGCAGGAGTGCTGGGGATGTGGCTCAGTGGTGGAGTACCCCTGAGTTCAATCCTCAGTACAAAAAAATATATATATATAGTCCTATGGAGAAGTTCCTGCAACACGTAACTAAAGCCTCCAGATGATAATCAGCAAGGAATAGAGGCCTGCCCACAACAATGTAAGTGAACCTGAAAGTAAATTTTTCTGCTCTAGTTCAGCCTTGAGATGTCTATAAACCTGTGAGAGATCCTAAACTAGAACCACTCAGCTAAATCGCTCCTAGATTCCTGATGCTCAGAAACTATGTGAGATAATACCTGCTTGTTGTTTTAAGCTATTAAATATCAGGATGACTGTTAAATAGCAATAGATAAATAATATAGTGAGGGTATGAGGGGGGCAGTAGGTGGCCCAGACCTCATTGAGAAGGTGACATTTGAACTAAGACCTAAAGAAGGTGAGGGAGGCATATCTGGGAAACACCAAGAAAGCCAGTGTGACTGCAGTTGAGTACTGGAAGTAGAAGTCGCAGAATAAGTTTAGTTGTAGGGTGGTCAGCTGACACAGAAACTTAAAGAAAAGATACCACTGGCTTGTCTCCTAGATTAAAAAGAGGACTACTGCAGGTTTTGAACAGAAGAGTATTGTGATGTTACAAAAAAATCTGCACTGGAGTATAAAGAATATGCCATATATTTAAATTATTTTTTGTTGTTAATCACAGATCAAATTCTTTTGTAGTTCAATTTAACAGTGTAATAATGGACAAGAGGGCAAAGTATAGTCATAAGAATGGATATAAATAATTCTGATCATATTCACTAAAATGGATACAACCAAATTTAATTCTATCACATCACATAATTCAGTCAAAGAACTGTGGAAGGAAAAAGCAGAAGTTCATAAAAGGTTTCTTAAATTGTTTACAATGTACAACCTGGGGAAAAAGTTTATCTTTCTTTTTTCTTTTAGAGTCCTTCCTTTATGTGTATCTGCAAACAAGTCAGTGTGGTTTATTAAAATGGAGCCGAGATATCACTGATAGATTTCCTCAATACTTATGAGGAAAATAATTTAATTTATTGAATTTTAAATTCAATTTTATAACTCTCTATCAACATAATGAACATCCATAACAGGGAGGCTTAATCTTACCTGATATAAGACATTTTTGATGTTTAGGAACATATCTCTCAAGGATACGCTTCATATAAGAATCTTTGGCTTCTTCCAAAGCACACTTTCCATTGTCACTTCTAAATAATGGATCAGCTCCATTTAAAAGAAGTAACTCTGCCACCTAGAAGAAGATTGTTCATGTGAAAAAGCCCAGACAAAGAATATATTATTGTAAATGTGTGCTAGCATACAACTCTAAGCAACACCAAATGTTTCTCTCAATAGCAGAGTATGGGATTATCTATCATATCTTTCCCCAACAAAAACAAAAAAATATAATGCAGTTTATATAGAATCATAATTTGGTGATATACAAATCCCTTTTCTTTTTTTATTTTTTTTTAGTTGTTAATGGATTTTTATTTTATTCATTTATTATTTGTATGTGGTGCTGAGACTCGAACCCAGTGCCTCATGCAGGCTAGGCAAGCGCTTTACCACTGAGCTACAGCCCCAGCCCCCAAATCCCTTTTCTTACGAAAAAAGACTGAAAGAGAAAGAAAGAAGGAAGGAGGGAGGGAAAAGGGGAAGAGGGAAAGTGAGAAAAGAAGGGAGGAAGAAAAGTGAAGGGGGAAATAAGTTGGGGCAGAAATGTTTGTGATTCAGCTCTGGTGAAATGAAACTAGCAAATATACCAAGACTTAGAACTGGGTTCTACAGTGACAAATATAATTCTAATAAGTTCCAATAGATAGTTGTGTCTTTCTTCTATGCCTGTGCATACATACAGATGGTACCGCTATCGCTCCTCAGACTGTGAGGCAGAAACAGGCCAATGTTAACTCTGTAACTAGTTTTCTAGTAACCTACTCAATGCACCTCTCCCTGACCACCCCCACCCACTACTGCTCATGTACATATTTCATCACAGTGCCCAATATATTCTACATTATACTTATTTCATATGTATGTGTTTTTCTATTGTACTCAAGTTTCTTGAGGTAAATTATGTTTTTTCTATTAAAATTAATTACATTTGAATAGTAAATTGATGAATATAGTTAAAAAAAGAAAGTTCAGAAGAATATGTAATAAACAGTTAAGTTTTCTTCCTCTACTCCTGTCTCCCAGTCATCTTATGATTTTTTTTCCCTGAGTCAGTCCTGGTTACAGTTCCCTCTGAATTTTTCCAGCATTAGTCCAACAGGTATGAAAATACACATATATCATATGTATATACAGAAATTTTTCTTACACAAGGGGCCATGTGTTAAATACACTCTATTCCTTGCCTTCTTTTCCCTGCCCTTGGAGATTGTTCCTTATCAGTATAGATTGTACTTCCTCAATCTTTTTTTTTGATACCAGGGATTGAACTCAGGGGCACTTGACCACTGAGCCACATTCCCAGCCTTATTTTGTGTTTTACTTAGAGACAGGGTCTCACTGAGTTGCTCAGTGCCTTGATTTTGCTAAGGCTGGCTTTGAACTCGCAATTCTCCAGTCTCAGCCTCCCAAAGTCCTGGGATTACAGGTGTGCGGCTACTGTACCCTGCTACTTCCTCACTCTTTGCAGTAGCTGAGTAACAGAGTCTATTATATGAATGTACTATGATTTATTTAACTAATAACCAATTCATGAATGTTCAGTTGCTTCAAAGTTTTTGCTACAGAAAAAATGTCTTAATTGTCTTTATAATAAACCCAGAGCCTTTCTTGGTATCTGGCATACAGTAAGTGCTCAAAAGTGTTAACAAAAGAATAAGAGAGGACTGGAGGGGCTGGGGTTGTATCTCAGTAGCACAGTGCTTGCCTAGCACGTGTGAGGCACTGGGTTCAATCCTCAGCAACATATAAAAATAAACAAAATAAAGGTATTATGCCCATCTACAACACACACAGACACACACACACACACACACACATATATATATAAAAGGGGAAGGGAGCCTGGGGATGTGGCTCAGTGGTAGTACACTTGCCTAGCATGTACAAGGCCCTGGGTTCAATCCCTAGCAGCTCCCCCACCCCGCCCAACATATACACACTCAAAAGTAAGAGAAAGGCAGAGGGAGATTTTACATGTACACAGAAAGGAAAAGGTGATGTGAAGATACAGGAAAACATTACAGTGATGCAGTCTTAAGTCAAGAAAAGAACTGCCAGAAGCCACCAGAAGCTAAAAGAGGCAAGAAATAAATTCTCCCCTATAGTTCTGGAGCGAGTAAAGCCCAGTCAACACTTTGATTTTAGCCAAGTGATACTGATTTTGGACTTTTGGACTCCAGGACTGTGAGAGAACACATTTCTGTTGTTTTAAGCCATGCAGTTTGTAATAATCATTCATAGCAGTCATAGGAAACCAATACAGACTTTGGTACCAGGGTGTGGGGTGATGTTGTAACAGATACCAAAAATGTGGAAATGATTTTAGAATTGAACAATGAGTAGAGAATAAAAGAATTTTGAGTAACACAATAAGAAAAGCCTTGATTACCTTGAAGAGGCATTTGGTAGAAATAAAAAGCAGAAATAAAAAGTCTTCATTAAAGACTTGATCCAGTGAGGGCTGAAGTGGCCCTTTATAGAAAATCAGTATCATCTTAGAAAATGCATATATAGGGGCTGGGTTATAGTTCAGTGGTGGAGTGCTTGCCTAGCATGTATGAGGCACTGGGTTCAATCCTCAGTACCACATAAAAATAAATAAATAAAATATAAGGTATTGTTTCTGCCTACAACTAAAAATTTTTTTAAAAATTTATTTAAAAAGAAAATGCATATACAATCATAAATTAAATATTGGTATGGGAAAATGAATATTAACAGTACTATTCTGGCATGAGCTCAGAAGGAAGTGTAAAGCATGTTTTTAGAAACTGGAGGAAAACAGATCCTCAATAGATAGATAGATATAATAGCAGAGAATCTAGATGAATTGCCCAACAGTTATATGGAAAACAGAACTTGTAAGTGGTGAACTTGGACATTCAGCTGAGATCTCCTCTTTTTAAAATTTTTTTAATGACTTCATTTATTCATCTTTTTTTTTTAATGTGGCGCTGAGGGTCGAAGCCAGTGTCTTCTGTGTGGTAGGCAAGTGCTCTACCACTGAACCATAATCCCAGCCCTAGCTGAGATTTCTAAGGAAAACATTGAGGGTACAACCTGGTTTCTTCTTGAGGCTTATAGTAAAGTGTGAGAGAAAAAGATAAATTGAGGAAAGAACTGGTAGGCAAAAAAAAAAAAGAAAAAAAAAGTCACTTGATGACTTGGGAAATTATGCCTATCTAGATTGGAAAAAATGATAACATCTAGAGATTAAGTGGAAGAAAAGTATGCTCTAGAGAGGCCAACAGTATGACTGGAAAACTTTTTGCTAGTACCAAAGAGGCTAGTTATGTGATTCACAAACCCATTTAACCATCTCAGCAGAAGCCAATAATTAAATGGGATTATGGAAAGATCTGCAGAAGCTCTTTTTGTCCAACTGTGTGTATTCTTCAGATATACTTGGGAGATTCATAAGTTTTTTGTTTTTTTAAATGCTACATCAGTAAAAATGCTGTACCCTTAGACTGGAAAAACAATGAAATGAAAAACTGCTTAAATTCTATAGGCAGAAAACAGGTAAATAAAACCACTCACGTGCAAATATATGCTATCTTTCAAAAGAAAAGGAAGGACAACACCAAAAGCAGAATCTCAGGCCAATAGCTAGAAATGAGTGGAGACTGACAAGTGGCTGTGATATTATTCTGGCAAACTGGCCAGAAGCTTAATGGGATATCAGGACAGTCAGAGAGAGTCCAGCTAAAACTACAATCATCTTGGTTGTCCAGAGGACTGTGTAGGACCAAGATTGTGTCATCTGAGAGACCAGAGAGTGAACTTCCGAGTTACCAATCTCTGGATGAATGTAGACAAAACTCATGTACTTCCTGAACAGTGAACAGTCTATAAGCCATACCAGATACAACAGTAAAAAAGTGAAAACTTTTCTAGTTTAGGAAGTTTAAACATAACTTGTGACAAATCAGTAACTGAACACCAAATAGTCCTGAATCAAGGGTATTCCCAAAGAAGCCAGGTTAAAGTTTAAAAAGAAGAAAACAGTTTTAAGTGGGGCCAAATCACTAAACAAAAAGCAAACAAACAGCCCTGGTTGGGCATGTGGGTTGGGAGAAATCAGTGCACAAAGGTGCTCTAATACTTTATCTAAAATGTCCAGTTAGAGAGAGAGTGAGATACATGCAGACACAGTAAAGTGTGACCTATATAAAGCATTAAAAAGCAGCAATAGAATCTGCTCTAAGAGGGCCTGTATTTGCAGGAAAACACTCCAAAACAGCTATTGAATATGTTCAAACAATTAAAGGAAATCATGTGTACAGATTTGAAGAAAGGGGTAATGACAATGATTCATCAAATAGAGAATATTAACAAAGAGACAGAAATTATAGAAAAAAGCAAATGAAAATTCTAGAGTTAAAAATTATAACCAAAATGAAAAATTCACCAGAGAGCCTCAACAGTAGGTTTGAGTTTCAGAGGAACCAATCAATGAAGTTGGAGAAAGATTAATAAAGATTATACAATCTGAAGAACAGAAGGAAAACTTTAGAAAAAGGAACAGAGCAGTGAAGAATTGTGGGGCACCATAAACCATATCTACATACACATAGTGGGAGTTTCTGAAGAGCAAAGAGAAAAAAGCACAGAAAAAAATATTTAAGGAAATAATGACTGAAAACTTGATGCCAACCATAAATTTACACACCCTGAGAGTTCAACAAACTCTAAATAGGATAAACACAAAAGCATATGCATATATATAAACAGTCAAAATCTTAAAAATTCAAAGATAATCCTTAAAGCAGTACGAGAAAAAAGAACTTAACATTTAGATTGGAATTCAAATAAAATTAACACCTAACTTCTTAGCAAAGAACAAATGGAAGCCAGACAGAATGGAATTAGTCAGTTAAAATGCTAAAAAAAAAAAAAGAAAGAAAGAAAGAAAGAAAAGAAAAGGAAAAAGGAGGGAGCAGAAAAAGAAAAAAAACTGTCAACCGAGAATCTTCCATCTACCAAAACTATCTTCTAAAACATGAAGGCAAAATAAGCCGGGCGCAGTGGCACAAGCTTGTAATCCCAGCACTTTGGGAGGCTGAGACAGAAGAATCACGAGTTCAAAGAGAGCCTCAGCAAGGGTAAGGCGCTAAGCAACTCAGTGAGACCCTGTCTCTACATAAAACACAAAATAGGGATTAGGATGTGGCTCAGTGGTCGAGTACCCCTGAGTTCAATCTCCAGTACCAAAAAAACCAAAAAAACAACAACAACAAAAAAAAACTATAAAAAAGGAAGGCAAAATAGACATTCTCAGATAAACAAAAACTGAGAGAGGGCTGGGGTTATGGCTCAGTGGTAGCATGCTCGTCTAGCACGTGTGAGTCACTGGGTTCAATCCTCAGACCCACATAAAAATAAAATAAAGATATTCTGTCCACCTACAACTAAAAAATAAATATTTAAAAAAAATTTTAAAAAAAAGGAGAGAATTTATTGGCTTAAAAGACATACTAAAGGTAATTGGGCAAAAAAGTGATGACAGACAATAATTCAAACCCTTATGAAAAAACGAAGCACACTAATAAAGTTAATTATGTGGGTATATGTAAAACAATATAATATAAAAACACTTCTTTATTCAACCTCAAGAAAGCGGAGCTTAACTTCCCCAGTCTTTAAGTGTAGACTACATACAGGATTTCCTTCCAAAGTATAAAGTTATATAAATGGTGGAGGAATAACCTTACCATGGAAAAATGACAAACCCTACCTCAACCAAGTGATCAATAGTCATGTGGAAATAATCATGCGTCAGCCACAACCCAGTTGTGTGACCTGAAATCTCATATCTACTTGCTGTACTTCTCTCGATTGCAGGCATTTTATTAAAAAAAAGAAAAAAGAAAACACCAAGAGGATTATTCTAAAGATTCCCCTTCTGGTTTAAGATTCTGTTTTTTAAAAATTCTAACACAGGAGGAAAAGCCAAACAGATTATGATGTTTGGGACTACAGATCTTGCTTTTGAGAACCCTGCCGTACCAACTATTTTAGTTATTAGCTTTTTCACTGCTTTGACTAAAACACCTGACCAGAACAACTGTAGAGAGGAAAGGCTTATTTGGGGGTTCACAGTTTCAGAGGTCTCAATTCATAGACAGCAGGCGCCATTCCTCCGGGCTCCAGGTTAGGCAAAACATCATGGAGAAAGTGTGGCATAGGGAAGTGGCTCACATGATGATCAGATGGCATAGAAAGAGAGGCTCCACTCTCTAGATAGAAAATATATACCCCAAAGACATGCCCTCAATGCCCACCTCCTCCAGCCACACCCTACCTGCCTTCAGTTACCACTTAATTAACCTCCATTAGGAAATTAATTTGCTGATTAGGTAAAGGCTCTCAAAGCTCAATCATTTCTCTTCTAAATTTTCTTGCATTGTCTCACACATGAGCTTCTGGGGGACACTTCATATCCAAACCATAACACCCACACAGCTCCCTCAACTGTAACCCACACTACGTGATCCTCTTTTCTCAATAATTCTAAGCCCCCGGAAAACTTATTCCAAGTTTACCATCCTCTCTGTATGGGTATATGTAAATCAATTAAGTCTGTGGACTGTAATATGGAATCCTGAAAAGAGTATGAATATTGCTAGTTAATATTCTAGCAAAAAAAGCAGGTAAGGAGATAATACTTTACAACTGTCTCACTTAACAAGCTCCTTTTATTCTGAGAAACACTGGCAATGGGGTTGGTTTCAATTTAACATTTTCCTTCAAGAGAATGTAGCGGTGGTATTCATGTCTCTGTGGCTTAAATAAAGTACCAAGTCCAATAACCCCAACCGGTATGGTGCTTTTTGAGGTGAGTCAAAAAAAAAAAAAAAAAAAAAACCTCTATAAGAAGCACACTCCATATATTGAAGCTCATTTACTTGCTTGTTTCAGCATATTTAACTGATCCACTATTAGACAGATATTCTCATTTCATCCTCCTAAACAGCCTTGGTATCTTTCTATTGTGGCTTCCCAAGGTTTCTTGGCATGAGTTTTTTATAATACCTGATGAAGTCATTATACTATTTATCAGTCCAAATCTGGGGTGTGAAACAAAGAAGGGACTTGACAGAGTTGCTTTCAACAGAGTTATTGAAAATAACCCCAATATATTAGAGCCAAAAATAACTGAGATCAAGACAAAGATCAAGCTACTGTTGAAATCTTGTGTAATATCAACTTCAGTGAAAAAAAACGCAGCAAACCAGTGGAGACAGTTCATCTCAAAGAGTTTTTCCTTAGAAAAAATTTTTAGAGCATCCAGATCCCCATGTCTGTTCTGTTTTGTGCTATTCAAATGTTTGTTGGGTTGCAGCTTTGCTATGTGTTCTTGATTTTCTAAAATAACTTACTTTTATTTTTAAAGGCAACATAAAATTAATGATCCACTAAGAGCTCCTAGCAGATTATGATTATATATTATTGTACTTGTGTTTTAAATAATGAGACTATTAAAAATGTGAACACTAGAATTCTTGATTAAAACGTTTTATGAAAGATGACAAAGAAATTGGCAGGTATTTCTTTGAATTAATTGGAATATTTAAAGTCACCATATCATATTTCTAATCTTGGGCTAATAATTAGCTACTAAACAAGCTTATTGGTCTGTAGTTATGTAAAACTAAAAAGAACAAATGAACAAAGAATACTTTGTTTGAAGGAATCTGAATATAAAATCCCAGTGATCCTAAAAAATGTAATGCCCTTTGAACTCATGTAAAATATTTTTCCTGAAGCAAGTATTTTAGTCATATTTTTCATGGTGATCAAAAGACCTGAAAAGAACAATTTTAGAGGAGGAAAAGTTTATTTGGGGTTCATGGTTTCAGAGGTCTCAGTCCACAGATGGCTGACTGCAGTCCTTGGAGCAAGAGGTAAGTCAGAACATCATGGCAAAAGAGTGTGGTGGAGGAAAGCAGCTTGAAACATGGCACCAGGAGGCAGAGAGAGAGCTCTCCTCACTACAGACTAAACATATACCCCAAAGACACACTCCCAATGACCCACCTCCTCCAGCTACACCCTAAGTTCCTAGAGGAAGGTTAATCCCTATCAGTCAATTAATGCACTGATTAGGTTAAGGCTCTCATAATCCAACCATTTTACCTTGAAACTTTCTTGCATTGAACACATGAGCTTTTGGGGGACATCTCATATCTAATCCATAACATTCCACACTTAGCCTCCCCAAACTCCTGCCTATCTCACACTGCAAAATATTATTCCATTTCCAAGAGTCTCCATAGTCAAACAGTTACAGGATTGTCCAAAATCCAAGTCCAAAGTCTCAAGACAAACTTTTTTTTGTCTGAGACTCAAGACAAACTCTGAGCATGAGACCCTATAAAAACCAAAAGCAAGTTACATATATCCAACATATAATAAACATGGCACAGAATAAACATGGCCATTCCAAAAGGGAGAAATAGGAGAATAGAAATAAGGGATGGGACCAAAACAAGACCAAATCCAGCTGGGCAAACAAATTCTCTTGTTCCATATCCAGCATCTAGGGAACATGGTATTGTGATATTCTCTCCAAAAGATATATATAGCTCCGCCCCTATGGCTTTGCTGGTTGCAGCCCACGTGGCCTCTCTTTTGGCCTGCTTCTGTTGATTCCTGCAGCTTTCCTTGACAGACATCCCATGGTACTGGCATCTGTTAATCTCAGGTTTTCTACTACAATTTCAGCTTCCTTCTCACATCTCCACTCATTGCCCTCTCAGTCCCTACCCTCAGGAACTCCTAGCCTGCTGTACTTTGCATGGCCTCCTAGGCCTTCCTTTGAAATCTTGGTGGAAGCCTCCATGACCCTCTAACGCCAGTATCCTGTATTCCCAGAGAACCAGCACCATGTGGTTGATGCCAAGGTCTGCCACCATCTCAAGCAATAGCCAAGTGTTGATGAACCCTGGTTGCAACAGCCTCTGAATGCCTGGGTGACTGAGCATCATGACATAACCAATCATTTCACTTCTTAATTCTTCTGCATTGTTTCACATAAGTTTTGGGGGAAACCTCATATCTAAATCATAATAAGCATTCAGTAAATATCCACTATATGTCAATTTAAATAAATAGTCATGTGGAAAGCATGCACCTTTGATATGATGTGTTGGGAATGGCATTTTACATCTGTAGCCTTCCTCCTCCAAACCTAAAAACCTCAGTCTAACCATTAGACAAAAGTAGATTAGTAGTTTCTTAGAGATGGAAGGGTATGTGTGTAGAGCTGGGGGTAGATACTTGGTAGTGCCAGCTAATGAGTAGGGATTTTGTTTTAGGAATAATAAAAATGTTCTAAATTTGACTACATTAATGGCTGTTACACAATTCTGTGAATATATCCCAAACAACAGAATTTTATATACCTTGTAGGGGTGAATTTTATGTTATGTGACTTATATATTATTTAAAATGAGTTCAAGAGGGCTGAGATCATAACTCAGTGATAGAGCACTTGCCTAGCATGTGTGAGGCACTGGGTTCAATACAAATAAAATAAAATAAAGGTACATTGACAACTAAAAAAAAATTAAAATAAATAAAATGAGTTCAAATAGTTTGTTTCTCCATACCTAATATTTTCCCAAATGTTTAAACACTTTCAAACATACAAAAAGCTGAAAAGAGCAATACAATGAACATTTACATATCCTTCACTCAGAATCAACAATTAACATATTTTTCTTCCATCCGACATATGCATACATCTATGTACATGAAGGTATATTTGTGAGTATATATGTGTATAAACAAAAAATGTTTATCTATTTGAAGGAATGTAAATCCCATGATATCATGTGTCTAAATACTTAAGTGTGTGCCTTCTAAGAACATATTCTTACACAACCATAACATTACACAGTTTAGGCTATAAATATATTTACATAGTATCATAAAATCTAATCCATATTCATATTTTCCAATGGGGCATATTTTCCCAATTCAAGCCCCCAAACATGATACAGCTGTTATGGCGGAAATCGGGATCCAATCATGGCTCACATATTATAATCCCACTTATTTTCTCTTTTAAGTATTCACTTTAGAGTCTAGTCCAATTTTTCTTGGAAGAATGTCGTGCATTCTGGATATGCTGATCATTTATTTCTTGGAACATTTAGCTTAATTCATTTTTTCTGTGTTTCCTGTAAACTGGAAGTTAGGTTGGCATGGCTTAAGAGATATGATCTATATATAATATTTGACATATTTCTCACTTTTTCTTTTGCCTTCAAGGAAAGTGACTAAGCCCTTGTGTCTTAACTTATGAAGAGAGGCAAGGTTGCACAGTATCAGTCCAAAGTAAAAAGAGAAGTTTCTCTCTGCTTGACCTAAACAAAGACAACATTTATCTTATTTGAAATAAAGTTATCATCAGATGCACACACGTGCTACAGGTGATGTAAATGATGGCAATAATAGCATGTTTAACAGTTCTTATAAATGAAAACCACAAATGCTTCTTTAGAAAATCAATGTGATTTACTGAAGAGTCTGGCACTGGAAACTTTGGCTAACCCCAAGTGTTGCCAATATTTATCTTGAATTCACTCCTACTGCTGTCATCAATTCAAGACTTTTTATGGTCAAATGGTTCATATCATTAAAGCTGTATAAAAATTACTACTCTGAAAGTATAAGATCTGAGTCACAACAGAGGACAGAATCTAGTTAGAAAAGTTGTAACATGTCTAGGACAGAAAAATGCCATACCACATACAGGAACATGAGCTGCTTTTGATATGAGCCAAATCCTTTTAAAATTACTAAGTCTCAGCAATTTAGTAATTCTGCTTTTCAAACACCTTTATAATAGGAATTCAATGCTAGATAAGGAAACAAAGCAATAGTAGATATGATTAAATCTACAAGTCGTAAAAAAGCCACATACAAAAAGATAAAGAATTTCCTGAATGGATCTTTTTTTCAACAAAGAAAACAGAATGCATTTCTTTCTTTCTGGAAAAGTACTTTTTATAAGGAGATAGCCAAAAGGGTCATGGAGTTTAACTCTTGAGGTTTTGTGCCAAATAATAAGCCATGCAATATAAGAGTGACTCAAAATCAAGGAAGGGGAAAGGCCTTACTTTTCTGTAAATCCAGGTTAGTGATCCCAAGGAAGGACTGAATGTATTATTTAGCTGTCTCTTGTTTCAAATAACAGTCCACTTTGCCAAATACCTACAGGTACCAGTTCTCCCTGGGGATTGAACCCAGGGCCTAGAGCATGTTAGGCAAGCATTAATGTGCTACATTCTGAGCTACATGCCCAGTCCCTGGTACTAGCAATTCTGAAATCTGTTTATGTACTCTTTAATTTTAAAAAATTTTGTTTCTCACCAAAGGGCAGTAAATAAATGACTTCGAATTTTTCACCCCTATTTCGAATCTACATTTAGGTTCTATATTAGTTGACTATTGCTACCTAACAAATCACCCCCAAAATTTAGTGGTTTAAAGTTTACTAAGTTTCTGTGAGTAAGAAGTTTGAGAGTGGCATGAGTAGGTAGTTCTGTCTGAAGGTCTCTTATGAGGTTGTAGTCAGGATGTTGGATGGAGACAAAGTCATCTAAAAGCTGGACTGGTTCTGGAGGATATGTTTATAAGGTGGCTTACTAACATGGCTGTAGGCAGAAGCCATGATCATTGCCACATGGACACCTCCACAGAGGTGCTTAACTGTCTGCTCATTATGATTCCTAGCTTTCCCAGGGTTAATGAATGAAAAAACAGCTAGGATACCTTTTAATCTAGCCTTAGAAGTCATATACTGTCACTTCTACCATATCCTACTTGTTAGAAGAAATGCACTGAAATTCCAGTCCACACTCCCAGAAATAGGAATCAAGCTCCTCCTGTGGGTTTTCACCTTTAATCATACTACCTAAACAAGAGTTTTCCTTACGTTAGAATCAGCTGACTTCCTCATATAAGAAGCCAGTAGCACAGGAAATAAAACATTTCAAGTACTTGACAAGAAAGGGTTTTGACTATACATTCCTAATGGGATATAACCAAAAGATAAAAAGAACCCCCCCAAAAAAAGTCATTAGTAGTTTTACTGTTAATATCTGCACTGTTAACAGTAATAATGTAAGTATATTGTATGATAAAGAAATAATGTGTTAAGAAACAAATAGCATAAGAGAAAAGCAATGCAAGTATAAAGCCAAAGTTAAGTATAAATCTATACTAGTAAGTCTGAAATAGAAATATCAGGATGAACTCATGATTTAAATTTCTCTGAAAATGCCTAAAAGCAACAGTATCTAATAGCAATGACCATACTTAGCACCCAGACTGTGGTCTCTAAGTAGATTTTACATTTAAACACAACCATTTACAGAAAATATGGGGGAAAAGAAGCTAATCAACATTACAAAGATAAAACTGGTCAAAGAATTTGTGAAATTCTATATGACAAATAACCGAGTTTCTTCAACAAATAAAAGACATAAAACAACAACAAAAACCTATATAAAACAAAGGAATGACTTATAAATTAAAACATACTTAGAGACATAACAAATACATGTAATGTATGGACGTCAGTGGATTTTTATTAAAATAAAAACTTGCTATAAAATACTGGGAAGTTTGAATATTGACAGGTATAAAATGGTATTAAGAAACAATTTTTATTAGGTGAGATTATATTGTAGGTATAAAATATTTTCTTATCTGTCAGAAATGCAGGTTCAAATATTTATGGGTAAAAATGATATATCTGAGATTTCTCAAAAATGCTCCAAAATACAGTTCATGTTCCAGAAATGGTTTTCACTCTTTACAAAATAGGATAATCAATCTTTATATGACACCTCACTTCACATAGAATGAATAATTATCACATCTGTAGGATATTTTTTCAATATATGTGAATCCTAAGAACAATGCTGACAAACTTCCAATTCAACATCTTACACACACATATACCAAAGGACCTTTCATCAAATAAAAACTTAAAATCTTGATATCTTATATCAATGCCATTCCTTCACCTATTAGCAAAGTAAGCCTAATAAGAGGAATAAAGATTAGTCTAGCCTGACTTGTTCTTAATGATGCCTACAGATTCCCAAAGATTACCACATTCTTGCCTATGTCTCTCAACCATATATTTAACAACTTGTGGATTTTTCTAAGAAACCACACTGAGCTGATCATCTGTAATTCAAAAATTCTAACTTTACCACAAAAATGTATTTATTTTTAAAAGTTTGGTTAAGATATATAATTCATAGCCTACATATTCCATCTATTTAAGAAAATAATTCATTGTATTTTAGTACATTAAGAGGGTTGTACAATCATCATCATAATCTAATTTTAGAACATTTTCATTTCCACTTAAAAGAAGCCCTTTGACCATTAGCTGTCATTTCTTATTCACCTTCTACCTTTCGTCTCTAATATTGTCTCTACATATTTGAGTTCTAAGGATATTTGAAATAAGTGAAATCATACAATATGCAGATGTTTGAGTGCTTTTTCACCTTTTTAGAACATAATGCTATCAATCTTTTAGTATCTCTCCAATATCATGATCAGTGCCTATAAAATAATATATTAGACATTCCTTAAACTGGGTGGAATGTTTAAAGTAGCTCATATTCTATGGGTGCTGGGAACAGCATCAAGTTCCCAGGGTTTTCCTGTCATACATCTTTAGTCCTGATACCTAGGGTATTTGATCAATTCAATACCCAGGGCCCAGGCCTTTTTTCCATCTTTGCCTCACCTATGAGATTTCTGAGGTAGGTCTAGAGCCTCATCTGATGCTTCTCCATCCATACTCCATCCTCCAAAATCATGTCCCATCCTATTTTGATTCAAAGGCTGGTTGCTAACTCAGTCCAGAATAGACCTATAGTTTTATTCACCTCTCTTTGAGTAGGGTAAGGTAACTTGTTGGCTGCTCCAAATTAAATAGAGAGGGAAGTTGGGATTAAAAAAAAAAAAAAAAAAGACTGTGACTTTACCTTACCCACTGGGCTTCAGCTTTAAATTCTCATCTTTCTCTAAACTTCTGCTCCTGTCTTATCATTTTCTTTTCTCCTACCATGGTGCCAGGAGCATATGAAAGACCGGGGTTGGCAAGAGGGAGTGAGGTAAGTAGAGGTACTGGATTCTGGAGATGGAGGCCTGTGTCTTTGTCTTTTACTTCACTAAGGGAACCAGAGAAGGGTACAGATCCACAAAAGTCCGACAGTGTGGGGGACATATGCAAGGGCATGCCACAAAATGGCGCCGAGCTACCAGCTCGGGTCTGACCACGCTGCCCCGGGAGAGCCATCACCTCGCCCTTATTGGCTGACCTCTGCTTCCGTGTTCGTGGACAAGACATGGACAATGAATACTCTCTTATCTAAGTGCCTCTGTACATCCCACTTCCGCATTCTTAGCTCAGTAACAGGACACCTACCCCCTCCTCTATATAAGCCTGTATCTCTCCTCAATAAATCAGT
>CM053405.1:50815829-50849345 GCA_028644305.1 Xerus rutilus | reverse complement strand
TGATGAAATAAAAACCTTCCATGATAAACAAAAGTTAAAAGAATTTATAGCAAGAAAGCCTGCACTACATAGCATTCTTGGCAAAATATTCCATGAGGAGGAAATGATAACCAACAGTGAAAATATACAAAGAGAGGAACTACACTAAAGGAAAGACCATTCAAAAGAGAAAACTAGTCAAGGCAAAAACCAAAAATAAACCAAAATGACCAGGATTACAAATCATATTTCAATAATAACCCTGAATGTAAATGGCCTAAATGCACCAATTAAAAGACACAGACTGACAGACTGGATTAAAAAAAAGACTCAACAATATTCTGTCTTCAAGAGACTCATCTCACAGGAAAAGACATCCACAGACTGAAAATAAAAGTAAAATCCCAACGTCATTCCTTATAGAAAAGGCAATCATGAAATTCATTTGGAAGAATAAGAGACCCAGAATAGCCAAAGCAATCCTTAGCAAGAAGAGTGAAGCAGAAGGCATCACAATACCAGGCCTTAAATTATACTACAAAGCTACAGTAACAAAAACGGCATGGTACTGGCACCAAAATAGACATGTAGACCAATGGTATAGAATACAAGACACAGAGATGAGCCCACTTAAATACAGTTATCTTATACTAGACAAAGGAGCCGAACACGTACACTGGAGAAAAGACAGCCTCTTCAACAAATGGTGCCGGGAAAACTGGAAATCCATATGCAGCAAAATGAAACTAAACCCCTATCTCTCACCATGCACAAAATTCAACTCAAAGTGTATCAAGGACCTGGGAATCAGACCAGAGACCCAACGCCTAATAGAAGGATAAATAGGCCCAAATCTTCATCATGTTGGATTTAGGACCTTACTTTCTTAACAAGATTCTTATAGCACAAGGGGTAAAATCAAGAATCAATAAATGGGATGGATTCAAACTAAAAATCTTTTCCTCAGCAAAAGAAATACTCAATGAACTGAACAGAGAGCTGACATCCTGAGAACAAATGTTTGCCACACACACATCTGATAGAGCACTAATATCCAGGATATATAAAGAACTCAAAAAACTTAATACCAAAAAAACAAACAACCCAATCAAGAAATGGGCCAAGGAGTTGAACAGAAACTTCACAGAAGGTATACAATTGATCAACAGACATATGAAAAAAAGTTCAACATCTCTAGCAATTAGAGAAATGCAAATCAAAACTACCCTAAGATTTCATCTCATGCCAGTCAGAATGGCAATTATCAAGAATACAAACAACAATAAGTGTTGGTGAGGTTGTGGGGAAAAAGGCACACTCATACATTGCTAGTGGAACTGCAAATTGGTACAACCAATCTGAAAAGCAGTATGGAGATTCCTTAGACAACTTGGAATGAAACCACCATTTGACCCAGCTATCCCACTCTTCAGTCTATACCCAGAAGACTTAAAAACAGCATACTACAGTGATGCACTCAGTTCAATGTTTACAGCAGCTCAATTCACAATAGCTAAACTGTGAAACCAACCTAGATGCCCTTTGATAGATGAATGGATAAAGAAACTGTGGTATATATACACAATGGAATATTACTCAGCAATAAAAGCGAATAAAATTATGGCATTTGCAAGTAAATGGATGGAGTTGAAGAATATCGTGCTAAGTGAAATAAGCCAATCTCAGAAAACCAAATGCCGAATGTACTCATTGATAAGTGGATGCTGATCCATAATGGGGAGAAGGACACAGGAACAATGTAGGAACTCTGTTCACAGGAGTGTGAGAGGGGAGAGGGCATGGGGACAGTAAAGGTGGTGGAATATGATGGTCAGCAT
Organism: Xerus rutilus; assembly: GCA_028644305.1. Classification (NCBI taxonomy): domain Eukaryota; kingdom Metazoa; phylum Chordata; class Mammalia; order Rodentia; family Sciuridae; genus Xerus; species Xerus rutilus. The sequence goes on along the minus strand of CM053405.1, from coordinate 50,847,528 downwards.
AGCCCCAGCTTTATGTATGACTGCATGTGTGTTATGATTCTATATCACTTACAACCAGAAAAATGAAATGTTATCCTCCATTTGTGTACAATGAATCAAACTGCACTCTGATATAATGTAAACCTAAATAGAACAAATAAATAAATTAAAATATGAAAGAAAAAAATAAAACAATAAAAAGAATTAACTAAAAAAAAAAGAAGAAGATATGTACTGGGCTGAGGCTAAAGCTCAGTGGTAGAGCACTTTCCTTGCATGTGTGGGGCACTTGGTTCGATCCTCAGCACCACATAAAAATAAAAAAAGATTGTGTCCATCTACAACTAAAATTTAAAAATATTTTTTTAAAAAGGAAGATATGTACTATTTTCTTAAAGATATGTACTATTTTCTTAGACGTATTATTTTCTTAAAAGTTCTCATAAAAACAATTATTTAAAATCTAGAATTAAGTATTATCTGCCATGGTTTGGATCCTGAACATCCTCAAAGGCCTACATATTAGAGTAGTACCTTAGGGTGGTACTACTGGGAGGCTGATGGAGTTTTTTAAAAAAGGTGGGGCATGCTCTCTTAAGGGGATAGTAGGGCACCCGTCCCTTCCCCTATAGTAACCAGTAGGGACTAGAGCCTCCTAAAATGTGAACCAAAATAAACCTTTTCTCTTTATAAGTCAGTTATCTCAGGTATTTATTGCAATGATAGAAAGCAGACTAACATTATCAAACTTTATAAAGTGTTATAATACCTAATAAAACCATGATAAGAAAATCTCAGAGGCATAAAAACTAATCCCAGTGAGACTAGAAAGGGGAATGCTCAGTTTTCTTTGCTAAAAGTATCTGTCATGAAATTAAATAAAAAATTATGGCCTTTATCTTTGCAATAGTTTTGATTTCCTAAGTCAGGAAATGCACAATTAAAAAAATTCTCCAGATGATACATACCAAGTATCAATTCTCTATTGTGCCTCCTAAAATGCTGAAACTCCTCATTTAGATACTCCAAATTCTGTCAATATGGGGAAGGGAGATGCTTATTTAGGTTTCCTAAAATTCACGATAGTTTGGTTTTTTTTTTTTGGTACCAGGGATTGAACTCAGGGGTACTTGACCACTGAGCCACATCCCAGCCCTATTTTTTGTGTTGTATTTAGAGACGGTCTCACTGAGTTGCTTAGTGCCTCGCCATTGCTGAGGCTGGCTTTGAACACGCGATTCTCCTGTCTCAGCCTCCCTAAGTGCTAGGATTACAGGCTTGCGCCACCATGCCCTGCTAGTATAATTTTGATAATAGCTTTTCCAAGTTGGATCTAGCTAATCAGATCTATCTTAAAATCTTGTAAAGGTAATTGAGTACTACAGCAACTTTCTTAATGGATCACAGTTTAACTGCTTTGCTTTTTATTGAACTCGCTTCATTTAGTCTCACTGTAAAACAAACCTAACAGCTGAACATTAAACTCTACCTTCCTATTCCCCAGAATACAAAGCATTCTTCCATCAGATAATCTGTGGGCTTACCAAGAAACAGTAGTACTTACTCCAAAATCTGTCTGTACCAGTTGCACCACTCTTCTATTATAATTATGTAATTTATTAAAAGTAACAAATTAAGAATAAATTTTTTCAATGAAAATTAAGTTGTAGAAGACAGTTACTCCTAGGAATGACTAAATAACTGCTATGAATTGCCCTGCTGAGGAAAACAACTCGAAGACTTGACAAAATACACAGGAAGACCTATTTTTAAGCATCAGAAAACAGGCAGTTCAGATCTATGACCTGAAGGGAAATACACAAGGTGATCCCTAGATTACCCTTGGCTTCTTGTTTGGATACACTTTCCAGAATACCACAAGTTGGGTAGGGAAAGCAGAGTAAGGTGATCCTGCTAATGAAGAGACAGATTGGATAATGAGGAGGCTGTGGGGGTTAGAATTTGCAAGGTGAGGCATAGAAATGATGGAGCAAAGGCCCTAAAACTCATACAGGAATTCTGTAATCACGTTCTTGATTGTTTCCTTTGCTGTGAAGCTTTTTAATTTGATGCCATCCACTTATTAATTTTTTATTTTACTTCTTAGCAGATGTCCATCAGTCTTTGGCTATGGATCTCTCCTAAGTTGCAGGGGCACAGAGCCAGTTCCCTAGTTGCTAGGAACCTCCTACTAGCAACTTCTAGTTTATCAGCTCAGAGGCCTGCAGGTAACAGTTCAGAGGGTTCAGTGTTGTGGGTTGGCTGTTTCTATTGTGTACAGTAGTACAGGATGCAGGCTTTAGAGTGTCCCTGTGATTGCTATGGATCACTGTGTACTTCCTCTTCTGTACCAGATCCTTTTTACAGTAACGAAAATCCTGGTGGCTGTCTGTGAGTGCAGGAACTCTGGTTGTAGGTTTTCCATGGGTGTTCTGTGGTGCACAAGTATTCCCCTGGCCCATGCTGCTCTCTGAGGTACTATAGTGAAAGGTCTCTGGTAGTTCACCTGGACCACAGTCTCTACTACCCCAGGTTGTGAATGGTGGACATTGATTCCCTCTGTTTACTAAGTCTGATGCAATGTTCCCACAAGTATCCAAACAATGTCTTTTCACTTGCCAGTTGTGACCACAGGTCAGGCTGTGCACCAGTTAAGGCTAGGACCGGCTCCTTTCTGCTGCATAGCTGGTAATTTTCTGCTGGGTCTCTAAATCACTGGATATTCAGGCAGCTTCCCTCTGGTATGGCCCTGCAATCCCTGGGGACCATCCCTAGGCTTCCCAGGGTAGCTTCCCCCAATGTAGTGGTTGGGATTCGGTGAATCTGCTTTCTTATGTTTGAGGCCACAGCTGCTTCACTGCTGTCCCTGTCTGAACTGAGTGAGCAGACACAGAACATCTTTCTGCCCTTGCCTGGGGCCTAGAGTGCCGAGCAGTGTTAGGCACAATTTGACACAGTTCCCCACAAGGTCATTTTCCTTGTTCACAATAAGGGAGAGGGGATTTCAGTGATTTTTGGCTAGTAGTGGTCCTTTTAGAAGATCTTTCTGGCCAGATCCTTAAGAGGTTCCACTGCAAAGGACTTCCCTTTGGTTTAATTTGCAGCTGTCTGGGCAGGGGAAGATATTGTGCTGATTTAAGGAGTTGACTGGTCAGCTGAAGGCTCCACAAAATGGCTGTAGAACCCTCAGTTTTCTTTTCATAAATTTGTTCTAAGCTGTTTGCAGTGCTTTATGGACCCTTTTGTTAGTCATGCTTTAATTTTTGTCTGTTTTTCCAAATGTTTTTAAGAGGGTGCCTTAAAAGATTTGCCACCCCCCCACCAGTTTTTCTCCCTGTTACCCATCCCCCGTTCTCATCCCCAGGCCCAGATTCAGGGTTAGGGGACTCTGTGTTTGTTTTCTACTTTGGTAACCTTTGGACTCTGTGTTTGGTAACCTAGCTTCCAGTCTCTCCAGATCTCAGACTTTGTAATAATGAGTCTTAAACATTTCTTTTGTCATTCACCTCTCAATCCTGCTTTTCCTTCTGTGTTGTGAATGGTACTCTCCTACTAGCAACTTCTAGTAGGAATGGGTACTCTCGCTGCCTAGCTCACTTCCACCATCTTCCTGTCTCCTCTAATATGCTTTTATATTATAAAGTACAAGGTCCTGCCACTCTACCTTCCCTTTTCTTTTTTCTGAATTTTCTTATCCAGTTTTTCATAATTACTTTTCCAGCTGAAATTTAATATCATTTTGTAACACTCCCATAGCTATCCTCCAGCTCTTTAAAAAACACCTGAACAATAAATGATGAACAAATAAACAAAATCTATTTTTAATTGAGATCTCATGTATTTATTAAGTAATGAAGAGAGAAGTAAGTTTCTTGTAACACTAAATCTTTTTAGTCAAGAGTAAGATTTTTTCCATTTATTTGAGCAACTCAGCAGAACTTTTAAGTTCTCTTCTTGTAGGTATTTCTTATCATATTTTTTTATCACTTTATAAATAGGTATTTTCTCTCTTGTAACAATTATAAATTGGACATTCTCTTATATTAACTAGTTAACAATTATATAAAATGTATTAATCTTATCTTCTTTTTGGTTCACTGAATTTTTCTTTCTATTTTGAAATAATTTCAGACTTAGAGGAAAGTTATAAAATCAAAAAAAAGGGCTAGGGATATAGCTTAATAGTAGAGCACCTGCCTAGTACATGTGTAAGGCCTTGGATTTGATCCCTAGTACTAAAGAAAGGAAAAAGAAAAAGAACAAAGAATTCATTCACTGTCAACATTTTGCCACAACTTTAAATAGTCTACCTCCCTCTTCATTCATAAAATATAAAGTGAGTACCTTTTATATACCATGTCCTTTTACCAATAGTATTCACGTGTTTATTTTCAAAGAACAGAACATTCTTTTATATAACCATAGTATTATTATCAAATTCAGGAAATTTAACACTGATATAATCTGCAGTCCATATCTCAATTTTGCCAACTTTCCACTATTATTTTTTAACCAATGTTTCTATATTCTCTTATTATATCTGAGAGGTTTTCTCAATTCAATCTTTTGGGTTATATAGGAACACAGAAATAAGAGATAAGAACAATCTGGCCTTGTTCTTTCCTTTACTCCTCTTGGTATGGTTTCTCACAGACTTGTTAGGCTGGTCAAACACTTAAATTTGAAAAGAGTTCTGTACCTACTCTCTCCAAAACAAAAATACCGAAAAAAATACCAGCTTACGAGCCAGATTAGGATCAAATCCCAGTTATGTTACTAATGCTCTGTGTGATACTGGAAAAGCCTTATCATTTTTGAAGTTCAGTTTCCTCATCAATAAAATGAGAAAGTTGTGATAATCTTTTAATCTTTTCTACCACAATTATTTCTATGTGACTTAAAGAAATAAAGAAATAACCAAAATACACCTCACCATTTTTTACTTTAAGTCGTTCATTTTTCCTGATCTGTTCACTCTTGAATCTGGATGAATGTATATTCTTCCCTTTACCTTCATTCACTAAAACAGGATCTTGTATTCTTGAAAAATAAATATATTTTTAAATTACTATAATTTTTCTACAAGCATTCATGGAGAATAGAACCATACCAAATTCTGACTAGTTCTCTTTGTTTTTCTCTCCTCTAGGTGTAGTCTCCTACAAATCTGAGTATCCTGAGCATCTTATGTATTACTTCCCAAATCAGCATGCCAGTATGTACTCTATTTCCCTTTTAGGGAAAAAAAGGCAGGCTCTTTTCAAGAAATAAGGATTTACTTTATGGAATGGCACTGATCAAAAACTGCAAAATAAAAAAAGCAACAACATAAAAAATAATAAAGCTCTTTAATTAGGGGTAACTTTACACTGACCCTAACATTCTCAAGCACGTAATTATTAGGTTCATAGCATAACTGGAAAGAAAGGTACAATTTAATAGCATACCTGAAATTGTTAGTTGAAGCTTTCTTATTTATTTGATCCTCACAGCTAGGTGTTTTTGGTGAAATCTTTTCTGGAATCTTACATATGTCATTTATACCCTTTGCATCTCGGCTTACTTTCAGTTTTTCTAGTCTAGATGATCTTCTTAACATACATGGAGTTTCCTGGTCAGAGGCATTTTCCACAGGATTTGAATTCTCCTTACTATTTAGGGGCTCATAAGAGGGGACATTCTGATGAGGCAAAGTTGGCAATTCAAATGAATTTGGGTCTTCGACAGTCTGTAAAGATGTAATGTATCCATAAATAATTATAATACTGAAAAATATTAAAATTAGAGAAAATTACACTTTTTAAAAATTTTTTTTAGTTGTTGATGGATCTTTATTTTATTCATTTATTTATATTTGGTGTTGAGGATCAAACCCAGTGCCTCACACTGGCTAGGCAAGCGCTCTACCGCTGAGCTACAGCCCCAGCCGGAGGAAATTAAATTTGATATTGTCGTGGCATGAAATTTAAAATGCCTCTTAAAAGATGAAAGTGCAAGTATTCATAGGCATATGTCAACATAATTAACATTGTAATAACAATTAATGTAATAAAAGCTTAAGAAAATAATTTAGTAAAAATAATTTATTCAACATTCATCTGTACATTCAAGGGAAAAACCTAAGACTATTCTTGGTGCTTCAGTTTTATAGGAAAAAATAAAGAATAATGAAACCCATAAAAACATTAGAAATGCCATACTAGAGCTGGGCATAGTGGTGCGCACCTGTAATTCTAGTGACTTGGGAAGCTAAGGTAGATGATCACAGGTTCCAAGCCCGCCCCAACAACTGAGTAAGGCTCTAAGCGACTCAGCAAGACCCTATCTCAAAAAATTAAAAATGGCTGGGGATGTGGCTCAATGGTTAAGTGCTCTTGGGTTCAATCTCTAGTACAAAAAAAAAAAAATAGCCATACTAGGCCAGATCAGTGGTCTACTTAGCCTAGTATTTTGTTATTTGACAGCAGTAATATGTGATATTAAGTGGGACAAGATAGTATATAACCTTAATTACACTGATTTAAAAAGGTTCACAGTATAACCTGAATTGCTTTTTTTAAAAAAATATTTTTATTTTATTTGTAGATAGACACAATATCTTTATTTATTTTTTTTTATGTGGTGCTGAGGATCGAACCCAGTGCCTCACACCTGCAAAGCAAACGCTCTACCACTGAGCTACAATCCCAGCCCATTCTAACTTCTTTTTAATAATACATTATAAATTTAACTTCCATGAAGATTTTTATTTTACACATATCATCTAAACTTCCTTTAGCTTATGTATATATCCAGTTTGTAAGGGTTCTCAAGATAAAAATTTCCATATTTTTATCACAGCTGAATTAGAGTATTTAATTTGATTTCTTTAACTTGATCTGTTCTAAGTATATCTCTTTTCTACTTTAACAAGTGTTGTTTCTTTTATTTTGAAGACTTGCCAAATTTGTGTTCCCTTTATGAGTACCAATCATAATTTCCCATACATTTTACTCATATTCCATCTTTTCAAATTAGAGCACTGCAATGTTTAATCTTCATCCCCTATCTCCATAATTAGTGTTTGTCCCTGTCTCTGTCTCTCTTTTAGTCCTATTATATCTATTAGTCCTATTATATCTTTTAGTCCTATTATATCTGTTTTGAGATATAATAATCAGAACTGCATGTAGTATTATTCTAGGCATGTATGTTGCAACATGAGCTCAGCATTATGTTATCTAAATCTTCCCAAGGATGTTCATAGGAGCATTTGGTAATAGTCAAAAGAAAAAAAGAATCCAAATGAGCATCATTAATGAATTATTTAAATAAATTACAATATATTCATACATTGTAATACTATTTAGCAAGTTAAAAGATTTAAGTAGTGCTATATTTCCTGACACTGAAAGATAACCAAGGTGTACTATTAAATTTCAAAAATAAGTTGCAAAGCATCCTGTATAAAATCTCATGTGAATAAAATAAACTTAAATAGACTACAAAAGCAATAATTGGAGATAGATGTACCAAACTGTTAGTAGTGAAAACTTGTGGTGGTGCATGCCTGTAATCCCAGTGGCTCGGGAGGTTGAGGCAGGAAGACTGCCAAGTTCAAAGCCAGCCTCAGCAACTTAGTGAGGCCCTAAGCAACTTAGTGAGACCCTGTCTCAATATTTAAAAGGGGCGAGGGGCTGGGGTTGTAGCTCAGTGGCAGAATGCTTGTCAGCACGTGTGAGGCCCTGAGTTCGATCATCAGCACCATAAAAATAAAGAAAGATATTGTGTCTATCTACAACCAAAAACATATTTTTTAAAAAATCATATATTTAAAAAATAAATAAATAAAAAGGGGGGGAGGGAAGCTGGGGATATGGCTCAGTGGTTAAGCAACCCCTGGTTTTAATCTCTGGTACTAAAATTAAAAAAAGAGTGAAAACTCTAGAGTGGAACTGAGGCAGAGGAGTGCTTTTGTTTCTATATTATTATCTAATTCTGTAATGTTTGATTTATTTAAAATGAAGATGCAAACTGCCAACATGAAAAAGGAACTTAGAACACAATAGGCCATTGCAGGGCCTCTACATATAACACTGCTGGAATACTGGCAGTATTCTCAGACACAAAAGGCAAGTTCTGCTAAAGTTGGGCATTTTTTCTCCTCACCTGGCAGCCCAATTACATACATTCTATAAATTAATGTGAGGTATCTCATCTCTACTCTGAATCCAGGTAAACATAGTGATTTTCTCAGCTAACAGAGAAAATTCTGGTAAAGAACCATTCTTTCCTATATATACAAGCAAACTAATGATATGTCTTCTCAGGTCTATTAAGGAAAAATCTATTTTTGCTTCCTAATCCCTTGAAAACTATGCAAGAACTTTTAAAAAGATCCCTATATGCCTTGAAATTACAAAATATCTTCTAAGATACTGATATCTGGGTTAGAAGATTTTAATTTAACACAATGTAGTGTTAAATCATAAATGTTAAATGTTAACAAAAAAAGGGCAAAATCAGAGACTCATACTTGCAGCTACTTGCTCCACTGCTAGACCGCTGTCCCGTAGCCCATCTAAGTTGGAACTCTGTTCAAATGATAGAGTACAATAAAGAGATTCAAAACTTACCTCTGCTATTTGTGTACAATCGTCATCAGTCTGGGACATAGCAGGCTCTACTTCTAAACATCCATTTTCATCACTGAGATTGCTGCCTTCCTCTTTTCTGTGACATATGGGTCCCAGCTTGGTGTCTGACAGTATGTTCAGGGCTGCCAACAACTCTGCAGGTAATGCATCATCCTTTGTGTTTTCTAGCAAATCTTTGTTATAAGCTGATGAAGCATTCAAAGATATTTCTATGGAACTTGAGGAGTTAATCAATTCGCCAGGATCAAAATCATTCATTATTTCTAACAGTCTTTCCTCCTGGGTGCTTTCTGGTGATGTTAGCAATCTTTCTAAGGCAGACACGAAAGTTTCAAGGGAGCTTTCCTCATCATTGGTTTCCTTAGAAGTCATGGTCATTGTAACTTCTTCCTTCCCAGGTTCAGAAAATGTATGTGGTACTGCTAAGATCTCCTCTTGCTCTGTTAATGATTTCTCCTTTACAGAAAGCATATCAGATACTGTAATAGCAGTACCTGAGAGAAGGCTTATTTCAGGGGAATCTCTGTTTTCACTTAGTTCCTGTATATTCCAAACAGAAATTCCATCATTATAGCATGTACAAGAAACATTTGAAATGAAAAATTTTTATTTTTATAATTTATTTTGTCTGTAAGTTGCCCTCAGAAATTGTTTTTATCAACTGTCCTCCTCATCCATAAGTAAAAATATTCCTTACTACTTTCTTTTTTTTTTTGATACCAGGGATTGAACTCAGGGGTACTCGACCACTGAGCCACCATTTTATGTCTTATTTAGAAACAGGGTCTCACTGAGTTGTTTAGCGCCTTGCCATTGCTGAGGCTGGCTTTGAACTTGTGATTCTCCTGTCTCAGCCTCCCAAAGTGCTGGGATTACAGGCATGCACCACTATGCCTGGCTTCCTTACTACTTTCTTATACCAAATTACTGAAGACTGAATACATAATTAAACATTTAATAGTGGACCAGAGTAACCTTGGCTGGACCAGTTACAGATGGAAAATGACCAATTTAACTAAGTTTAAAGTATCTATGCTAATAGAAGACAGGGATGCAACAGTTAAAGTAACAGATGATATCAAAACTTCATGGCAGTTAATTATAAAATTCTTTCTTGCCAAAACTTCTATTTAGTTTTATAAAAATTATAAATAAAATAAATTAGTGTCATTCACCTTCTTTTTAGTCCCTATCTTTGTATGAATACACAACTGTGAAGTGAAAAGACCAAAGGACAGGAAGTCAGAGGGGAAAACAGGAGAAATGAGGGTGCAATCTGTCAAAGTATTACAAGCCCTGGTTACAAATTAATGGATCTGGGTTGTGATATTTTAAAGAAAATACACAACACATTTCAAGTGACCATTACTTTTCAAAGATATTACCTTACTATGCTTGTTCTCAGAATGTTTACAATGTTCAAAATATTATTAGAATCTCTCCCAAAAAACTTATTTTAAAATCAGTTGATAAGTCATTCAAGAATATACTTTAAAAGTACTGAATTTTTTTCTGGCAATAAAAACTGGTAATTTGCTTGACCTTAAAAATAGAATGTGTTTCAATAACTCTGGCTGTTTCCAAAAATCAAATCTACCACCTCTTTCACAGGATGCACTATTATTTCTTTTAGTCTTTTAATATTTATAACATGTTTATAAATAAAAAACATTTTATAAATAAAAAACATTTTGTTCTTCCACCCATCTTTTTTAAATATGCACCATTTATCTTCTATGAATATTAATACACAGAGCTTAAGAAGATATATTTATTTATTAGTAATGCTAATTATAATTTGCTCAGAAAGCTAAACAAATTTAAAAGTCAATCAAGAACTAGGTCTTATCCATTCTTTTTTTTTTTTTTTTAAATATTTATTTTTCAGTTGTAGGTGGATAGAATATCTTTATTTTATTTTTTTATGTGGTGCTGAAGATCGAACCCAGTGCCTCATGCGTGCTAGGCGAGCATGCTACCACTGCGCCATAACCCCAGCCCCGGTCTTACCCATTCTTTAAGTCATATCTCAAGGCCTTCCTTCTATTTAAAGTTTTCATGTCTACTACATGTAAGGCACTAGGTATAACAAACAATCCCATAGAGTCAAGTATCTTGCAAGAAAAAGTTATCAGGGAAGTAGAGGCAATGTAGGGTTTTTATGATTGTTTGAAAAATACTTGATGAAACAAAATTAAATCAGCTGCTTTACTACAGAACTTTTCAGAGCATGTGCACTGTAAATATCTGGGGAAACTTTAGGACATTGTGTTCTCCAAACTTTTTTGTTCAAAAAAATCTTTTTCCTTAGAAGATCTATTAATGTTAGAGGGCAAGTAATTAGAAAATACTGATACAGTCAGTGAAAAATAAACACTAAAGATAGAGTAATTATTTTGGTCAAGATTACCAGAGTCATCTGAAACAGATCCACAGAGGATAAAAGACTTGTCCCAGTAATCAAAGATTTCTAAAGAAAAGAAGGGAAGGCGGGTGCGGTGGCGCAAGCTTGTAATCCCAGCATTTAGGGAGGCTGAGACAGGAGAATCGCGAGTTCAAAGCCAGCCTCAGCAATGGCGAGACTCGGCGCTAAGCAACTCAGTGAGACCCTGTCTCTACATAAAACACAAAATAGGGCTGGGGATGCGGCTCAGTGGTTGAGTGCCCCTGAGTTCAATCTCCAGTACCAAAAAAAAAAAAGAAAGTAAAGAAGGGAGGAACACAAATTTATTCAGCACTAATTAGGTGCCAGATATTATAAACATTGCTTTTGGTCCTTACTAACTCTGAGAAACAGATATTGACTATATTTTACAGATATAAATAACACAGCTGCCCTTGGAATCTAGTTCTGATTCCAAAATTTATGCTCTTCTCCTGTCTTCTGGCTCCTGATTTGAGCAAAAAGCTTGGTGGCAAGAACTGTATAAATACAGCCAAGATGAAGAAACAGATCAAGAAAATACTATTCTATTATAGATAAGTAATAATAAATACTAGAAGAGGTTTTTAAACAAGAATAGATTTCAACCTATTGAAATGGTTTGGTCATATTACTGCTTAGGAGAGGTCTAAATTAGCTTAATACTTTAATCAACATGATTTTTAAAAATCTGTGTCCATGATCTACATAGCCAATCTGTTATACAAACCAACCTTTTCTAGGTGTGGCAGAACTTCAGTATTTTCAGCTTCAGGCTCTAGAAGAGAACATATGCTTTTATTCCAGTTTTATTAAAATGCTAAATCCATACCCTCTCATTCAGCATTTAAAATCACATAACTTGAACTCTCTCAGATAATTAAAGTGACATTATTAAATATTTTATAAATATATCCTATTATTATAAAATTATTTTCATTTTGGAAATAAAATTTTAAAATTATTCAATTTCTGAAAAAACATTTATACAGAGCCAAATAGAACTATAATTATTCAGAATTAGTTTACCTAAAACCCAACCCAATTTTCCATTTTAGCTGAATTATTTTTAAGTATTTCTAACTATACAAGGAAAAATAGTTACCTACTTTCTAAATATTATTATCTCCTCCATTATAAGTCATAGAATTTAAATGAATTCATGCTATGTGGAATTAGGCATGAATACCTCCTGTAAGGCCAAAAGGAATCAAGAAGTCATTCTAGAGAATATGGAGAATGTTGCCTTGCCTCTGTGACTTCTCTCTATGCTCTCACCCCGACCCCTCTGAACTTAACTGGCTGAAAGCAGTTCACACCAAGTTAAGTTAAGGAAGGATCAGGAAAAAAAAATATATCTTCTAACCCCCACTCCTTTTGCCTTCTACCTTCACATCAAGACTCAAGGATTCTGACATACTTGGGTGGTATTTAGGACTCAGTGACATTTCAAGCATTTTTTTTGTTTTATTTATGTCAGTCTATATTTATTATATATAAACAAGTTACAAGATAAACCAAAAAATAGGCTGTATGAAGCCAGGCTCGGTGGCACATGCCTATAATCCCAGTGACCTGGAAGGCTAAGGTGGGAGGATCGTGAGTTCAAAGCCAGCCTCAGCAGTGGCGAGGTGCTAAGCAACTCAGTGAGACCCTGTCTCTAAATAAAATACAAAATAGAGCTGGGGATATGGCTCAGTGGTTGAGTGCCCCTGAGTTCAATCCCTGGTACAAAAAGAAAAAAAAAACAGGCTGTGTGCATAGTATCATCCTATCTTCTGCAAATGAATTATATTTGGGCATGTACGTGGGTTTTTTAAATGTATTGGTTCTTTTTAGTTATATATATATCATAGCAGAATCCACTTTGATACAATTATACAAGCATGGAATATATCTTATTCTAATTAGGATCCCCTTCTTGTGAGTGTACATGGTGGTAGGATTCACTGTGTTTCACAGTCAGCAAATATATGAAAAAATGTTCAACATCTCTAGCAATTACAAATTAAAACTACAGAATAGCAGTACACAAGAATACAAATAACAATAAATGTTGGCAAGGGTGTGGGGACAAAGGTACACTCTTACATTGCTGGTAGGACTGCAAATTGGTGCAACCACTCTAGAAAGCACTATGGAGATTCCTCAGAAAACCTGCAGTGGAACCACCATTTGACCCAGTTATCCCTCTCCTTATTATGTAGCCAAAGAATTTTAAATCAATCATGTTTGAGTCATTCTTTTAGTTTCTTTTTTAAAATATTCTTTTTAGTTGTAGATGGACACAATATTTATATTTTATTTATTTATTTTTATGTAGTGCTGAGGATCAAACCCAGGACCTCACGCATGGAAGGCAAGTGCTCTACCCGTGAGCCACAACCCCAGCCCTCTTTCAGTTTCTTTTTATTAGGCAACATCTAATAAAGCAAGTTTTATCTGTTGAACCTCAGAATATATCCTCTCAAGCAAGACAAGTTTTTCAGATGAAAAAGACAGGCACATACTTAAAAAACAAAACAAAACATGGTTTTATTTTACTTTTAATGATGAAAAGCTATGAAAATCAACTAGGAGTTTAAAATCATGGCATTCTACTTCCTCAAAAGTGAATAAAAATCATAAGAATAATTATTCTTGCTTTGAAATCCTTTGTGCCAAACAGTGCTCATATATTTCACTATCCATATCTTAAGTTATTTTAAATTTTTATATCTCTAGTTGCTTAGAATTTTAATACCAATGGAAAAAATGTGATTTCCCTATTCCCTCCACTCCTCTACTCCTCCCTGGTTGAAAGAAACATTTGAAGAAAATTGGCATAGCTTCAATTATCTTTGCAGAGGAGATTGTATTTTGTTTGTTGGTTGGTTGGTTTGAATAAATTCTCAGGTCCTTGAGCAGTTAGAATTCAAACACAGAAAAAAAGACTTCGCCCTCTTCCTCCTTTGAATTATAAAGAACCTTCAAAGAAATCTTTTCCCATGCTGTCTTTGATGTCACCATCAAAATGACCATTTGTAGCTAGACATGGTGGCAAATGCCTGTAATCCCAACTACTCAGATGGCCAAGGCAGAAGAATTGTAAATTCTTGTAACCCTCAGCAAGTTAGAGATACTGTGTCTCAAAATAAAAATGTAAAAAGGGCTGGGAATACAGTTCAGTGGCTAAGCATTTGCCTAGCATGTGTGAGGCCCTGGGTTTGATCCTCAGCACTAAAAAGGAAAAAAAAATATATTTCTTTTATGTCAACAGTTACTATTTTAAAATTTTGATAAATTAATGAGATATTTTACAGAAATTTCATTACTGTATTAAAAATAAACACTTAGAAGGAATCTCATCTTTAACTAAAAATTTACAAACAACAAAAAAATAATTCTTGAATTCTTATCTATCCTTATCCCTTGAGAGCCAAAATATAATGGTATGTATAAAAAATGATTCTAAAGTACCAAAAGCAATAAAAACAGCCACACGTTTCAACTTATGCAAAAATTTTAACTTACATACAAATTTTAACTTACACACAAGCATTATAAAGTCAGTGCTATTATATTTACTTAAAATAGTCTGCTTATTTTGATCATTCTGTAATTTGCTTAGAATTACCCTTCGAACTAGGTGATAGAGCATAGGACTCTATTAGAACACTATCAGTTACAAAAGCTAACAAACAGTTTACTTGCACGAGATTTAATCTGTGATACTATAAAATTATTTTCGTGTTCTGAATACTCTAAAAGGAGAGAAAACAAGAGAGTGGCAATGAGATGCCAGAAGGGAAGGGAACTACCAATTCTATGGGTTTCTCATCATCAGAGCTTCAGGGCAGAAACACTACGTGCACAAAGTACTTTTAAGAAATAGCCAGTAAGATGTGTAACTCAGAAGTTCAGTGAGGGTTGTGACTACAGGGCACAGATACCAATAGCATCACAAGGAATTAATGGCTCTCGAAAGGCCAAAACGGGCAGGGAAATGAAGGACAGTGGAAGCTTGTTTTTCTATAAACACTGGAATTAGATATATGAAAAAGGGGAATGGATTTTTGTATTAACTATTGCTGACATCTGTTATCCTGGCCAAAAACCAAGGGAGAAAAGGGAAAGCCCAAGACATGATACGACCCATGACACCTCTATCCACACTGTGCAAGAAAACCTTACAAAAAGGATTTTTTAAAGTTATGTTTATAACTTTACAGCTTTATAAACATGATTCTTTTGGTTTACAAACAAACACATCTTATAAAAGGAGTTAAACAGGTCTTCACCATATTTGAAGGGTATATTTATTTGCTTGTTGTCAAGACCAACAAGCACCATATCAATTTGAATACTGGGCTATCAGATACTGGTCTTAAAAATTACTTTGACTTAAAAACCATAAAGTTTTTATTTATTTGGAAAGAAACATCAATTATCATTTGTACTTATATTTATTTGGTCAATTTATTAAACATTTGTACTTATATTTATTTGGCCAATTTATTAAACTTTTCTAAGACATGAAAATTTGAAAATTACTGTTTTTTAAATATTTAAACACTGATCATAAACTTTAAATTCTCTTAAATTACAAATTTTTTTTTTAAATATTTTTTTAGTTGTTGATGGATCTTTATTTTATTCATTTATTATTTATATGTGGTGCTGAGAACCGAACCCAGTGCCTCATGCATGCTAGGCAAGCGCTCTGCCACTGAGCTACAGCCCCAGCCCCTTAAATTATAAATTTAACAGGATTAATCTTTTCACAACTGCAGACTTACATAAAAGATAAAGTACAAGTACAATGGTTATAAAATTTATTATTATTTTTAAACTAATTCTAAAATAACTGTACACTAGTGTGATTCACTGTTATTTCTATTCTTACACCTGTAACTTAATATTAAAGTATTAGTTATTTTGAACCTTTTCACCAAAAGGGCACTGAAAGTAAAGAAGAAAACTCCTGCCCCTTCCAAAACTGAAGCTACAGCAAAAACAAAGGCCAAAATGTGGTGCTGAAAGGCATCCAGAGACAAAAACAAAAAGATCCACATGTTACCCACCTTCTGATAGCACAAGACAGTGCAGCTCAAAAGAAAGCCCAAATACCCTCAGAAGAGCAACCTCAGAGGTATCAAGCTTGACCACTATGCCATCCTGTTCCCCTTAACTACTGAGTCTGCCTTGAAAAAGAGACTATCACCACACTTGTGTTCATTCTAGATGTCAAGGCCAACAAGCACCATATCAAACAGGCTGTGAAGAAGCTCTAGGACATTGCTGTGGCCAAGGTCAATACCCTGGTCAGACCTAATGGAGAGAAGAAGGCATATGTTCCGCTGGCTCCTGATTATGATACTTTTGATGTTGTCAATAAAATTAGGACCAGCTAAACTGAGTCTAGGAGGCTAATTCTAAATATCTACTTTTTTGATAAAAACAAAAAAATTAATAATTAAAGCACTACTTCATTTTGGTACTTTCCCATGGTTACAAAAATTGTATCAAATAGAAAACAAATAATGTCTTGGATTAACTAAGGTGACAGGATCTGGGTTATTGACTACATGGTTATTATTTTTATGTGTTAGTTTTAGACATACATGACAGGAGAGTGGTTTTTTTTTTTTTGGTACCGGGGATTAAATTCAGGGGTATCCGGCCACTGAGCCACATCCTCAGCCCTATTTTGTGTTTTATTTAGAGACAGAGTCTCACTGAGTTGCTTAGTGCCTCGCCGTTGCTGAGGCTGGTTTGAACTTGCAATTCTCCTGTCTCAGCCTCCCAAAGTGTGAAGATTACAGGCATGCGCCACCATGCCAGGCTAAGAGAGTGTATTTTGACATACTATACATACATGGAGTATAACTTAATCTACTTAGGATCTCATTCTTGTGGTTATACATGATGTGAAGTTTCACTGGTCATGTATTCATATAAGAACATACTAAAGTTATATTCAATTCATTCTACTGTCTTTCCTATTCCTATCCCCCCATCCCATCCCTTCATTCCCCATTGTCTAATCCACCCCCCATTGTGTGTTAGCATCCACATATTAGAGAGAACATTCAGCCTTTGGTTTTTTGGGATTGGCTTATTTCACTTAGCATGATAGTCTCCAGTTTCATCCATTTACCAACAAATGCCATAATTTCATCTTTCTTTACAGCTCAGTAATATTCCATTATGTATATATACCACATTTTCTTTATCCATTTATGTGTTGAAGGGTACCTAGGTTGGTTCCAGAGCTTAGCTATTGTGAATTCAGCTACTATAAATATTGATGTGGCTGCATCACTGTAGTATGCTGATTTGAAGTCCTGATTTTTTGTTGGTTCAAAGATCAGCAGCCAGTTATCTAGCTTTACTTATAAAGTAACACTTTAAACTTCACCAAGGTTTTTTGTTTGTTTGTTTGTTTTTTAACAGTGCCATCTTTAGTTTTATTTAGCCATTGTTACAAAAGCTTTTGTCCTAATATTTATTATATACTGACTTGTTCTGTTAGTATTATCATAAACTTATACCTTTTATCAACATCTTACAATAGGCAGGGCTATTTAAGGCTTTTATTTCCTAAGAGATGAGGGATCTAGTCCCTGCAGAAAAGTCTCTTTAATTACATATTAGTTATTTGACATCTTAGGACATCGTTAGACCTCAATTCTCACACTTTTTAATGTCACTACTGGTGCTATGTACACGGTCCTTCCCTTTCCTAGTAAAATTCTTACTTTTTCCAAACCACAAAACTTACTCATAGTTCTGTTTTCTTTTTTTCCTACTTACTAACAGATAAACAGAAAAACTCTGCTGCTTTACAAATAGATATATATTTTATAAATAAAACAAAATGCATATGTATTAACAGGTCCTGACTTAAAAGTCATTAAATTTCAATACATCCTACTATAGTCACCTTTTATAGACAACTTTTTATATATAATTAACATTTTTTGAGTATTACTGTGAATATATTATCTATCCAAAAATATTTCCATGAACTAAAAATTACTGCATTTTTTTTTCTCAATTTCTCACAGCATGCTAGGGGAAGTAACAATGACCTCAGCCTTTATTCTTTTAGCACTACCCCCAGACATCCTTAAAAGAGTCTCTGCTTTTCAGCAATGATACATTTCAGATCAATCCTGAAACCACACTCTAAAGCAGATCCTTTAAGGATCCCTGATTTATTTAGAATTCATACACCCATAGCACCAATACACCCGGCATAAAGAAAGTTCAAAAAAATGCTCATTAAAAGAATGAACAAATAACATTACTGCCAAAAATTAGGCACTAGGAGTGTGACATAAGAATTAGCGATAAAGGGGCTAGGGCTGTGGCTCAGTGGTAGAGCACTTGCCTCGCATAGGTGAGTCACTAGGTTCGATCCTCAGCACCACATAAAAATAAACAAAATAAAGATATTGCATCCATCTACAACTAAAAAAAAATTTAAAAAAAAATTAGTGATTATGGCTAGGATTGTAGCTTAGTGGTAGAGCCCTTGCCTTGCATGTGTGAGTCACTGGGTTCGATCCTCAGCACCACATAAAAAAATAAATAAATAGCCGGGCACAGTGGGCGCAAGCCTGTGATCCCAGCACTTAGGGAGGCTGCAACAGGAGAATTGCGAGTTCAAAGGCAGCCTCAGCAAAGGCAAGGTGCTAAGCAACTCAGTGAGACCCTGTCTCTACATAAAACACAAAATAGGGCTGGGGATGTGGCTCCGTGGTCCAGTGCCCCTGAGTTCAATCTCCAGTACCAATAAATAAATAAATAGATAGATAAATAAAGATTCTGTGTCCATCTACAACTAAAAAAATTTTTTAAAAAAGGATTAGCAATAAGGAGAAGTGGTAACGCAAAGCCAAAGATAGAGCTTTATAAATCTGTCTTTTCCAATTTTTTATGTCTTCCTGTCCTTTTCTTGTAATACAAGGTTTACTTACTACCATGAATATTTACTACAGTGAGACACAACATACATGATATTTACTCTGGAGGAATCCTAGGAGACACCTCAAAGAGAAAGTTGTCTACATTCTCCAATGTAGCTAAAACCAAGGTAAAACTGTTCTGTGTGTCTGCTAAGCAGGAAGAGCATGATGTACACATTAATGATGTTATGAACAGAGAAAACATTTTCTTTCAAGTTTCAGCCCCTAGAATCACAAGTGGAAAGAGTAGACATTTGGAGTAGCAGGTACTGATTGTAGCTGACCTGTTTCCTCCACAGGTAGTTCTATGCAACACAATCCAACCTCAATAACAATACTAATTTCATAATTAAAATGTATGGTAGAACAGCCTAGTTGTAAATAACTCCATATCTAAGCCTTTCATTTTCAGGCAAAGATAAGTTTTCTTCATATACCTCTACCCATTAAAACATACCTTCAATGTTTTGATGATTCAATAAAACTTCAGGCTGGGGAAATGACACAGTGAACATTGGAAAATTTTTTCTAGTCCTAAAAAATAAATGAAAAAATAAACTTTTTAATGGAAAGAAAAATATACTATTTTCATGAAAATATAATTTAAATTTCTTAAGAAGAGCTTTCCAAATGTTATTGTTTTTGCTACATCTTTCCAATTATTTTTACAATTACCAATTTGTTAACATTTACATTTGAAGTGACTGCAAAAGTAAAGGAGCAAGCTAAAAAAATTATTAGATAATTCAGCAGTGTAAACAAGCTACATCAGTCAGCTCTTCATTGCTGTGACAAAACAACTTACAAGAAGGAAAGATTTGTTTGGGTTCAAAGTTTCAGAAGTTTCAGTCCATGGTCAGCTGGTTTCATTGCTATGGGTCTGAGGCAAAGTAGAATGTCATGGCTGGATGTGGTAGAGGAAAGCTGCTCACCTCAAAGCAGCTGGGAAGCAGAGAGAGAGAGAAAGGAGCCAGGGACAAAATACAGTCCCATTTACCCAGGAACCCATTTCCTTCAACTAGGTCACAACTCCTACAGTTTCTACCACCTCCTAACAGTCCATTCAAATTATGAATCCATGGGGCTGGGGTTATGGCTCAGTGGTAGCGTGCTCACCTAGCACGCGTGAGGCACTGGGTTCGATCCTCAGCACCACATAAAAAAATAAAATAAAGATATTCTGTCCACCTACAACTAAAAAATAAATATTAAAAAAAACAAATTATGAATCCACCAATAGATTAATTCATCAATGAGATAAAAAGCCCTCTTAATCCAATCAATTCCCCAAAACTCTACCTCTGAACATTGTTGCTCTAGAGATCAAGCCTTTAACATAATGCACCTTAGAGGGAACAATTCATATCCATACCACAACATAAGCTAAATAGATTTAGGTTTGAAAAAAATTTTGGAGATAACTGATTGCCAAATAAAAGTAGCAATGTTAGGGAGAAAATGGTCCAGAATTATATAGGTTGGCTATGTATATCCTCAAACACGCTGATAGTTTTTCATAATAGTTTCAGATATTGGTGAAAGTCATTAATGAGAAATTTCTCAGACATTATTTATCATTTGTCTTTTACACAGCAGGCAAAGGAAAAGTAGGAAATATGGAAAGGAAGAGGCTAAAGGCAAAATAAGGGTCATGTCTAATCTACAATTCTGATCCTCTGCCTTTGTATAATTAAAAGTTGACTGAAGACTATAGGAGAGTACATATTTCCTCTAATGAAATCTCTTATTTTGGCAAAATTTGGCTGTTATAGTTACTACTGGATGAGCAAATATATATCCTTTATATATGAATAATTTTCCATTCTATGCATAAATTTCTTAAATACATACAACTATTCCTTCACTAAATTATTAAAAATGTTTTTATTTGCAAAATAAATTACTGTGTTGTACCAAGGGGGAAAAAAGTTGATTGAAGAAAAGACAAACTATTTTTTCCTCAGTCTAATACTCTGCATAAATACAATCAAGATACTTTCCTTTAAAAAAAATAAAAAACTTGTTTCAGATGTTTTCAGAGCAGTTTTTATGCCCTAGGCATAGCTACTTAAATCCTAAACAAGAATAATAAATTGAACAGCCTCTCTTGTCCAAAAAAAGTGATTGATCTAAGTTATCTTGAAAATAGAAATGAAACTACTAATATAGAATTATAATTTCTAAGAGGCAAATAGAAAAGAATGCTGTTTTTTTCCCCTAAAATGTTATGCTTTGGGAAGAAACTGATTGAAAACAAAATAAAACCACAGTTTGAGTCAACAAGAGAATTTCTTCCTTAATTGTAAAAGAGAATTTAAGACATAAATATGAAAATACAGAAAAGTTTCTCCTAAATTATTAAAAAGTTACTTATATTAGACAAGATTACAAATAACCTCAATGGCCTATCATAGAATGATCAAACAAATCATAGAATATAATCAGTCACACAATGAAATATTAAACTCACACATTTAAAAAACATTAGTAACATGAAAAACTAACTATAAGGAGCTATTACTTAAAATTTTAAAAACAAATGCAAAACTATCTGTGAATGATCCAAATTCCAAAAAAACATCTTGCAAAATGTTAATAATAGTTCTCTGGGCAGTGAGATTATATGCTATGCTAATCTTCCCTAGTTTTTTTTTCTTTTTACATTTTTAAAAATGAACTTATGTTGCTAATATATTGTGAAAAGGGGTTACTTTACAGTAACACTCAAAATTTTTTTATCTTCAGATTCCTTTATATCCTTAAAAATTACTGAGGATACCAAAGAGCTTTAGCTAATGTGGCTTATGTATAATTCAATATAGAAATTAAAATGAAGTTTAAATATTTGTTTTTAAATGACTATAATAATCCAGGAATATATTAACATTTTATGAAAATTTATATTTTCCAAAATGAAAAAAGAATTAGTGAAGCTAAGGTGCAGTGGTTTACATGAGTATGTCCTCAAGTAATCCCAGCTTGATAGAATGAGGCACAAGGACCACAAGTATGAGGCCAGCCTAGGCAATTTAGTGAGATACTGTCTATAAATAAATAAATAAAGCTGTGGATGTAGCTTGGTAGAGCACCCTGGGTTCAATCTCCAAATTAAAAAAAAAAAAAGCTGCAATGTTTCACATTTTTAAAAAATCTCTTTATTGCATGGTTTAATACTATCTTTTTTTCTAGTACCAGTGATTGAACCCAGGGGTGCCTACACATTGAGCCACATCCCCTGTCTTTTTTTTTTCATTTAGCCACGTTTTATTTTCCTTACCAAGTTTACCAAACGAGAATCAGAAGATACAAAAAGTGCAGATTCTGACCGGGATGTTTTTAATGAGAAACCTTCTAAAGAAGAAGTCATACAGCTACTCAAGCTGAAGGACCTAAACGAGTTTCAGACAGTGCCGTTATCCACACAAGCATGGGAGACATTCACATCAAACTTTTTCCTGTTGAGCATGTATTATTTTTGTTGTCTTACATAAATACCAATGTAAGTGTATACATTTGAAACTATGCAACTTAAAATTGTTAATTTGACTTACGGAATTTTGAAGAATTTTAAGTATTTGATAGAGCATCTGTTTTCAAGCTTTCTAATTGTGTTCTGCTGGACAATAGGAAGAATTTTATACATATATTACAGGCTTATTGCGAGGACAAAATACATTGGCTATGAAAGTGCTGAATGAGAGGCTGGTAATAATGTCACTCTGTGGTACATCCCCTGTCTTTTTATTTTTTATTTTAAGACAGGGACTCGCAAAGTTGCTTAAAGCCTTGCTAAATTGCTGAAGCTGGCTTTGAACTTGTGCTCCTCCTGCCTCAGCCCCCTGAGCTGCTGGGATTACAGGTGTGTGCCAGCATGCCTGTCCTTAATATCATCTTATATCTGCTACTGCAGTTAATATGTTGCCATGTTATTTTTTTCCTTGAAGTAGCTAATAAAAACCTAGCCTCGGGCTGGGGTGTGGCTCAATGGTGGAGTGCTTGCCTAGCATGTGTGAAGCACTGGGTTCGATTCTCAGCACCACATACAAATAAATAAAATAAAGATTCATCAACAACTAATAAAAATTTTTTTAAAAGAACCTAGCCTCAAAGGGAGAATATTTTAGCAGACTTTTTGGATAATTGTGAATATTCTTCAATGATATTACACCAAAATTATACAAGCTATAAGATTCTTAAAAGTTACTTAAGGACTACGGATGTAGCTCAGCGGTAGAGCACTTGCCAAGTGTGGTTGAAGGCCTAGGTTTTTTCCCCCGGTGCTGGGGGAAAAAACCTGCATTAATTCTAATTTCAATAAGCTCTACAAATTCTTCCTTTATGTTTTGCTATAAACTCGCTTTTAAAATATATTAATAGAATAAATTTATCTTAATCTGATTCAGTCTTCTTATGAAATGAATCTTACCTGGAATGTTTGTAGAACACATTTTTATGCTATTAAATGGGCAATTATTTAAAAATATACAATAATTCTAAAACTCTGTAAGAAAATTAAGACATCTCAGATGTATAAAATGGAAAAAAAAAACCCACAATATAATAAAGCCAAAAATTGGTGTACTTACTGTAACACATCTTGATTTCGTGCTGTTTCATCTTGAGGTTGCTAGGAAGAAAAACAGTAGTTTTTTTCCAACTGATGTGTGCTAATCTAATAAAACAAGCTAAAAAATTAACATTTAAGATAAATCTTATATTATTTTATTGTCATAAAACATACATAAAACTGACCATCATAACTATTTTTAGGTGTATAGTTCTGTGGTCTTAAGTAATTCACACTGTTGTGCAACCATTGCCACTATCTCTGGAACATTTTTGAGTTCTCAGACTGAAACCTCATATCCTAAACACGAATTCCCTATTTCCTTCTCTCTCCACCCATGGCAACCATCATTCTACCTCCTGTCTCTATGAGTTTGACTACACGAGGAACATCATAAAAGAGGCATCATATGATATTGTCATTTGGGGACTACTTTATTTCACATAGTACAATGTCTTAAAGGTTCACCCATGTAGTAGCATGTATCAGTATATTCTTCTTTTTTTAAAGTTGAATAATAGCCATTACAGGAATGTATCACATTTTGTATATCCATTCATCATGGAGAACACTGTCATTTCTTCTATCTCTCTTGGCTATTATGAATACTGCTGCTATGAAGATGAGTGTACAAATATTTCTTCAAGTCCCTGCTTTTCCTTCTTTCACGTATACCCTCAAAAGTAGAATTGCTAGATCATATAGTGATTCTATGTTTAAATTTTTGAGGAAACTGCCATATTTCCCACAGGTCTGTACCATTTTACATTCCCATCTGCAAAGCACAAAAATACAATACAATCCTGTTATGAAAATTGAAAATTAGAATTGTAATGTATTCCCACATTATTATTGCTTTTTGCGGAAGCCAGAGTTCTATTTGCTAAATTGCTTTCCCTTCTACTACCAGCTATTAGAAATTTCTTTACATCCTTGTCAACACCTATTTTCTGGGTTATTTGTTTTTTGCAACAGTTATTCTAATGAGTGCAAAATGGTTTTGTTTGTACTTCCCTAATTTTTAGTGATGCTGAGCATCTTTGCATGTGTCTACTAGCCATTTGTATATCTTCTTTGGTGAAATATCTGTTCATTTCCTTTGCCCATTTTTAAACTGTGTTGTTTTTTGTTGTTACATAGTAAGAAATCTTCATATATTTTGGATAGCAATCTCTTATCAGACATAATTTGAAAATATTTTCTCCCATTCCATGGGTTTCCTTTTTACTCTGTTGATAGTATCTTTTGATACACAATAATTTTTTAATTTTCATTAAGTCGTTGTAGGTTCTTCTTAACATTTATTTTAATGAATCCACCTCTATATAGGGTGCATGAAGGAGGATACAGAAAGGGAAAAGGATTTGACCTGGATCCACACCTTTCAGACGGAGTCCTGCATTTCAGACAACAGAAAGTGGTATGTGGCCTGCTTGTAATAATAATTATTATATTTATAATAATAATCATTATAATTATTAAAATGTTTATTATAATAATTATTATTCCCTAACAAGTATCTTAGAGGTGACTAAATACTGATTATGAGACCAGCAATGCTCACTGTATGTATCAAGGATTTCCAAAGACACAAAACCAATAGACGTATGTGTGTGTGTGTGTGTATGTGTACACACACATATATATACATATATAGTATTTATTATAAGGAGTTTACTCCCATGATTACAGAAACTAAATCCAAATCTATAGTGTAGGCTGTCATGCTTGAGATCCAGAAAGTCAGTGCTCAAGTTTCAACCTAAAGGTCAGTAGACAGAAAACGAAGAGAGCTGATGATACAGATGAAGTCTGAAGATCAGCAGGCAAGGTCCAGAAGGGATGATGGTGCAGATGAGGTCCAAAGGCAGTCTGCTAGAGAATTCTCTCTTGCTGGGAGAAGCATATCTTTTTGTTCAAGTCAGGCCTTTAACTGATTAGATGAAGTCTACCCACAATACGGACAGCAATCTGTTTTACTCAAGTAGACTGATTTAAGTGTTAATATAATCTGAAACATCATCACAGAAAAATGTTTGACCAATTATTTGGATACTTCATGACTGAGTTGAGTTCACTTACAAAATTAATCATCACACACTACTTTGATAGACATCAATGTCTCCAAACATATCACTAAACTCTCCAATTGAAATCAAAATTTATTCATATAAAATTTAGAAACTGCTTCCTATATAGCACATTAAAGAAGTAGAAAAGCTATTGAAAGACTCAAATCAAAAGTATTTTAAGACTTTAAACCAAAGGTATTGGAACATATCAAACCAAAGATCCTATATTTCTTCTGTTTGTCCTTATTTAAAATAGCCCATCATTTCTAAAATAGTCGTCTTTGAAGCTGAAATGCCAATTGGTATCTAAGTATTTAGGCAGCAATTACTTAGAACTCTGATTCAAGTTATAAAAACAATACACTTTTTTAACCCTGAGAAAGTATTTCATCAGATCTATTCATTTCTATATTTGATCAAATCAATTTCTTTCATATAGTTAAATTTCAAAAGGTTTATTTTCATAGAATAAAAGTAAAAATTGTGTGAAAGGAGCAACATATTTCAATTTAGAAAACAATATTTATTAAAATTTGTTCCTAGATATTTAAACACATGAGTTACTTTATGCAACTTTACTGTAAACCCTCCCCCAAATGGGGGTATAAAGAAAAGTTAAAGGAGATATTTAATTTTCATGAAAAAGAGGAACACACAAAGTATTTCATTTTCTTCTCATCCTAATTTTATAAGTTCATAAGCACCAGATAGTTAATTTACTATGTGATGATAAACTTTTGAAAGATATATTCATTAACTCTTCACATCCTTTAAGGCAATTTCTTCAAACTGGCTGATCATCAGAAATAACTTGGGAAGCTTTCAAAAATGGGCATCTCCAAATTCTACTCAAGCACAATCTGGAAATTCATATTTTTAAAAAGCTACCCAAAGTAGGCTGATAATCAAGCTTTCAAAATCACGTGTAAAGGTACATTTGAGGACCTGGTATAATACTCACATAGCAAATACTTATACAATAAATGGAAAAAATTATTCTCATTTCACAGTTACTGAAGCTAGAGAGAAATTTTTTTTCTTAACTCAGAAATTGTAAACCCAATTTTTAAACAAATTATTAGAAGCCAAATATGAATATCTTAGTTTCAAGGACAAACATTTGGTACTGAATTTTTCTCTTTATCAGATAATTATTGTGATAAATCTTCCTAGCTACAATATTAAATAGACTATTACAGACAGTCTTTAGAACTGCTGACAGTTTCTACTAACTGAAGTGCATACTGAATCACCCTTTATCCTTCCTCATGGTGTTTGCATTAAGAAACAAAAATTCAGCCAGGTGTGGTGGTGCATGCCTGTAATCCCAGCGGTTTGGGAGGCTAAGGAAGAAGGATCATGAGTTTAAAGCCAGCCTCAGCAATAGTGAGGTGCTAAGCAACTCAATAAGACCCTGTCTCTAGATAAAATACAAAAAAGGGCTGGGGATATGGCTCAGTGGTCAAGTGCCTCTGAGTTCAATCCCCAGTACCAAAAAAAAAAGAAACAAATAATTCTTAAGCTAAGTGTGTAAGTGTCTATACAACACATATATTCATACACATAAAACAACAGAAATGTCTTCATTGGCCCAAATCTCAAACTGTATTACGAAGACTAGCATCCTTTTCACAAATTTAAGACAATCCCTGCCATATAATGGAGATGAAAATTTCAGTTATTATATTCTATTTTAACCTCTGTTCCTTTCTTTCATATCTCTAACAGAAAAAGAAAGCTATGTGGTGGGGAGGAATCTTATATATATCCCCCCCTCCTAAAAAAACTGAACTTCATCAAAGCTGCAGCAAAGAAACAGAATGGCTAATTAAGAGATTGTTTAAAGAAGGGAAAAAGAAGCAAAATACTAGACAAAAGAATTATCATTGTTAATTTGCCACTGAGATAACATTTTCAATTTTTAATAAGTGTGTATTCAATCATACTTATGGCTCCACACCTGTAATACTGTATCCGCTCTAAGAACAGTCATCATCTTATTTTCATTCATTTCTTCTTGCAGACCCTCACTGAGTTTGTACCCAAGTTGAATCTCAGGAGAAGGCAGGCCTAAAATGAAATATAATCATAAGTCACTTACAATAGTTTTACGATCTGCTTTGACAAAAACTCAGGATTTCATAGATACTGGAAAATTTCATTAAAAATCATTTTGCAGGGGCTAAAGGTGAGGAGGGGCTCCGTGGTGGTGAGGAGGCTTAGCTTATGCAAGGCCCTGGGTTCAATCCCTAGCATCAAAACAAAACAAACAAAAAACTCAAAACCAAAAAAATCCTTTGTGTGTAATTTCTTAACTATCACTTTTATGTGCCAATGTTTTAGTTTCCATCCAGTTAGCAGGAAACACATACGCTATACTGAATGAATTAACACTTGATTTCTCTGTTTCAGGATGCATGAATACAACAGGTAAGTATAGAAAATGATATAGACTTAAATACCACAAGAAAATAAACTTTTTTCCCCACTTCATTTTAGATCATATTTTTAAACTCATAATATTAGCATATAATTGAAGAAAAATCAGTTTTGTTTTCAAAATGGCAAATCAAACTCATATTTTAACTTTTCTTCCAAGTTCCTAAAAAAATAACAAAAGAATAGTTTTTTTCCATCTGTAGCAACAATGGAATAAAATGAAATGTACCTCTTATAGATCAAAAGATGGAAATGGATTAAATGAAAATTAAACAGTGGTAAACAGCTTCCTATGGACTAAATGTTTATATCTCTCCCAAAATTCTTATGATGAAGTCCTAACCCTTATATGATGACATTAGGAGGGGAGGCTCTGGGAAGTAATTAGGTTTAGATGAATTCACAAAAGTTGAGCCCTCATAATGGGATTAGTTAGCATCCTTATAAAAAGGATAGAAACCAGAGTGCTCTCTACATGAGTGCAAAGATGAGATCATATGAATACACATCAATATGCCAGCTGTCTGCAAGACAGGAAAAGGATCCTCATCAAGCACCAAATCTCCCAGCACCTTGATCTTGAACCTCCAAGCTCCTATAATTCTTGAGAAATAAAAGTCTGTGGATTAAGCCATCGAGGTTATGTTATTTTGTTATAGCAGCCCAAGCCAACTAAGACACAGTTTGTCACTCAACACTGGAAGAGGAAGAACTTCCTTAGAAGTTAACACTTTGGATTTCTTCCATCAGAATTCCAGAAAACCACCTAACTCAGAAAAAATGTGGCCAACAAAAATGCAAAAAGGCAAATTGGAAGCACACAGCAGATAAAGTCTCATACTTCACTGAGCTTGCTGTCTATACCAATGAAACTTAGTATGAATACTGTAGCCAGCTACTCTGTATAGGATATTTTCCTTACCACATACAAAAAATGTACTAAAACCTAAAGATGATAAAATAATGTAGTGATGGCACAGAAATAGTCACAAAGATCAGTGAAACAAAACAGTGGGAAATATATATGCATATATATAACAAAAATGTTATTTTAAACAGAGCAAGACTGATTACTCAAAAATAATATTGGATGTATAATTAATTAGAACTAATAAAATTTTTTAAAATAATAGTATTGAGGCAATTGGCTAATCATTTGAAAACCTAAGGTTAGATCCTTTTTATTTCCCCATATGCCAAAATAATCTAAAGATATGAATGTAAAAGATATAAAAAATGGAAATAAACATACAATATATTTTACAGTTCTAAGGTAAGTCCAGTAAATCTGTTTGGGGAAAAAAAGAAAAAAGAAAACCTTACAGAAAGACTGACAGATTATACTATATAAAACTTCTTCACCACAAAATATATCATGAACAACATTAAAAGATAACCAAGAAACTGGGCAAAACTATAGTATACATGACATAAGTCTATATATTTCACACATAACATGCTCTTATAAATTAAAAAAAATGAAATTAAAATAATTAGGAAACATATGCAAGCAATTCACATACAAAACAATAATTATCTGGCAAAAAGTGAATATGTCTTGTTGGCCCATCTTTTTAGGGGCCATATGTATCAACAGCTGACATGTGTAAACTCCTTAACAGTAAATCAACTTTTAGATTATTATTCTAAGGTAATAATAAGAAAAGTAAGCAATGGTAGAAGTACTAGGTTATTTATATTTGTAATAATATTGAGAAACACCATAAATATGTTTATTCATTAGATAAGATACATCCATGTGATGGAATGATATATACCAATTTAAAAGGTTGGTAGAATTATTTGGTACCTCTTTATAGCAACAATTGAGGAGAATTTGGCACTTGCCATTATCTACAAAATGCCCAAGGAAGGAGTCAAGAGTGAGGACAATGGATCATATCAAATCTGAAGGTGCTGAAGCAAGACAGTCTTGTGGTAGTCTAAGGTACATACACCACTTAATAAATTCATGAAAGTCTACTGTGAATAGGGTTTGTCAGTGAGACAAATTGGAATCCAATTTGACAATCAGTCAGTCAATGAAAGAGACACACCTGGTACAAAGGGAGGATGAAGATTCAATTAATGTGTTCCAGTAGTACACAGGTATCTTCTTAAAAGAAAACTTGCTACTTTACTAACACACTAAGGATAGAATTTTAAAGGCCTCAAGAGAGGGGAATCATTTTACATATGAGGGGAGACCAATTCAGATCACAGCAGATTTTTTAACCCAGACCCTAAAAGCCAGGAGATCATGGAACAACATATTCCAAGCTCTAAAAGAAAATGGATGCCAACCAAGAATCCTATATCCAGCAAAACTGAGCTTCAGATTTGATGATGAAATAAAAACCTTCCATGATAAACAAAAGTTAAAAGAATTTACAGCAAGAAAGCCTGCAGTACATAACAATCTTGGCAAAATATTCCAAGAGGAGGAAATGACAACCAACAATGAAAATACACAAAGAGAAGAACTATACTAAAAGGGGGGGGGCAATCAAAGGAGAGACCAAGTCAAGGTAAAAACCAAAAATAAACCAAAATGACCAGGATTACAAATCATATTTTAATACTAACCCTGAATGTGAATGGCCTAAATGCACCAATTAAAAGACATAGACTGACAGACTGGATTAAAAAAAAAGACTCAACAATATGCTACCTTCAAGAGACTCATCTCACAAGAAAAGACATCCACAGACTGAAAGTGAAAGGATGGGAAAAAACGTATCACTCACAAGGACCCCGAAAACAAGCAAGAGTTTCCATCCTCATATCAGATAAAGTGGACTTCAAACCAAAGTTGGTGAAAAGGGATAAAGAAGGTAATTTCATGCTTCTCAAGGGAATCATACATCAACAAGACATAACAATCATAAATATCTATACCTCTAACAATGGGGCTTCTACGTATATCAAACAAATCCTTCTCAAATACAAGAATCAAATAGACCACAACACAATAATACTTGGAGACTTTAACACAGCTCTCTCACCATTGGATAGATCTTCCAAACAAAAACTAAATAAAGAAACCATAGAACTCAATAAAATTATCAATAATTTAGACTTAACACACATATACAGAGTGTTCCATCCATCAACGAGCAAATACATCTTTTTCTCCGCAGCACATGGATCCTTTTCCAAAATAGATCCTATGTTATGTCACAAAGCCAGTCTTAGCAAATACAAAAAAACAGAGATGCTACCCTGCATCCTATCTGACCACAATGGAATAAGATTAGAAATCAATGACAGCTTAAAAAATAGAAACTACTCCAACACCTGGAAACTAAATAATACGCTATTGAATGATGCATGGATAACAGAAGACATCAGGGAAGAGAAAAAAAAATTCTTAAAGGCAAATGAAAACTCCGATACAACATATCAAAATCTCAGGGACACCATAAAGGCAGTGCTAAGAGGAAAGTTCACTGCATTAAGCTCATTTATTAAAAGAAGCAAAAGTCAACAAACAAATGAATTGACTCTTTATCTCAAAGCCTTAGAAAAGGAAGAACAAATTAACACCAAAAGAAGTAGAAGACAGGAAATAATTAAAATCAGAACTGAAATCAATGAAATTGAAACATAAGAAACAATTTAAAAAATTGACA
>CM053405.1:50779032-50815729 GCA_028644305.1 Xerus rutilus | reverse complement strand
AGAGAAAACCCAAATTACTAAAATTCGTGATGAAAAAGGAAATATCATGACAGACACTACTGAAATACAGAGGATAATTAGAAACTATTTTGAAAATTTATACTCCAGTAAAATAGAAAACCCTGAAGACACCAACAAATTTCTAGAGGCATATGACCTACCCAAACTGAACCAGGAGGTCATACACAACTTAAACAGATCAATTTCAAGCAAGGAAATGGAAGATGCCATCAAGAGCCTGCCAACCAAGAAAAGCCCAGGTCCAGACGGATTCTCAGCTGAGTTCTACAAGACCTTCAAAGAAGAATTAATACCAATACTCCTCAAACTATTTTATGAAATAGAAAAGGAGGGAACTCTTCCAAACTCATTCTATGAGGCGAGTATCACCCTGATTCTAAAACCATACAGAGACAAATCAAAGAAAATTTCAGACCAATATTCCTGATGAACATAGATGCAAAAATTCTCAATAAAATTCTGTCAAATTGCATACAAAAACATATCAAAAAAATAGTGCACCATGATCAAGTGGGGTTCATCCCAGGGATGCAAGATTCATTCAACCTACAGAAATCAATTAACGTAATCCATCACCTCAATAGACTTAAAGGTAAGAGTCATATGATTTTATCAATCAATGCAGAGAAAGCATTTGACAAAATACAGCACCCTTTTATGTTCAAAACACTAGAAAAACTAGGGATAATAGGAACATACCTCAACTTTGTAAAAGCTATCTATGCTAAACCCAAGGCCAACATCATCTTAAATGGACAAAACTGGAAGCATTCCCTCTAAAAACGGGAATAAGACAGGAATGCCCTCTCTCACCACTGCTATTCAACACAGTCCTTGAAACACTAAAAGACGAAAGAAACTGAAGGGATATGAATAGGAAAAGAAGAACTCAAACTATCATTATTTGTAGAAAACATGATTCTATACTTAGAGGATCCAAAAAATTCTACCAGAAAACTTCTAGAATTAATGATTTCAGCAAAGTAGCAGGATATAAAATCAACACCCATAAATCAAATGCATTTCTATACATCAGTGATAAACCCTCTGAAAGAGAAATTAGGAAAACTATCTCATTCACAATAGCCTCAAAAAAAAAAAAAAACTTGGGAATCAATTTAACAAAAGAAGTGAAAGACCTCTACAATGCAAACTAGACACTGAAGAAAGAAATTGAAGAAGACTTTAGAAGATGGAAATATCTCCCATGCTCCTGGATAGGCAGAATCAATTGTTAAAATGGCCATACTAATAAAAACGTATATAGATTCAATGTGATTCCAATTAAAATCCCAACATCATTCCTTATAGAAATAGAAAAGGCAATCATGAAATTCATTTGGAAGAATAAGAGACCCAGAATAGCCAAAGCAATCCTTAGCAAGAAGAGTGAAGCAGAAGGCATCACAATACCAGAACTTAAACTATACTACAAAGCTGTAGTAACAAAAACGGCATGGTACTGGCACCAAAATAGACATGTAGACCAATGATATAGAATACAAGACACAGAGACAAACCCACTTACATACAGTTACCTTATACTAGACAAAGGAGCCAAAGCACGTACCCTGGAGAAAAGATAGCCTCCTCAATAAATGGTGCTGGGAAAACTGGAAATCCATATCCAGCAAATTGAAACTAAACCCCTATCTCTCACCATGCACAAAATTCAACTCAAAGTGGATCAAGGACCTGGGAACCAGACCAGAGACCCAAAGCCTAATAGAAGAAAAAATAGGCCCAAATCTTCATCATGTCAGATTAGGACCATACTTCCTTAACAAGACTCCTATAGCACAAGAAGTCATATCAGGAATCAATAAATGGGATGGATTCAAACTAAAAATCTTCTCCTCAGCAAAAGAAATAATCAATGAAGTGAACAGAGAGTCGACATTCTGGGAACAAATCTTTGCCACACACACATCTGATAGAGCACTAATATCCAGGATATATAAAGAACACAAAAAACTTAACACCATAAAAACAAACAACCCAATCTTATTGATGGGCCAAGGAGTTGAACAGAAACTTCACAGAAGAAGATATATAATCGATCAACAGACATATGAGAAAAAGTTCAACATCTCTAGCAATCACAGAAATGCAAATCAAAACTATCCTATGATTTCATCTCACGCCACTCAGAATGGCAATTATCAAGAATACAAACAACACAAAGTGTTGGCGAGGTTGTGGGGGAAAAGGCACACTCATACATTGCTGGTGGAACTGCAAATTGGTACAACCAATCTGGAAAGTGGTATGGAGATTCCTTAGAAAACTTGGAATGAAACCACCATTTGACCCAGCTATCCCACTCTTCAGTCTATACCCAGAAGACTTAAAAACAGCATACTACAGTGACACAGCCACTTCAATGTTTATAGCAGCTCAATTCACAATAGCTAAACTGTGGAACCAACCTAGATGCCCTTCAATAGATGAATGGATAAAGAAACTGCGGTATATATATACAGTGGAATATTTCTCAGCAATAAAAGAGAATAAAATTATGGCATTTGCAGGTAAATGGATGGAGTTAGAGAATATCATGCTAAGTGAAGTAAGCCAATCTCAGAAAACCAAATGCCGAATATACTCATTGATAAGTGGATGCTGATCCATAATGTGGGGAAGGACATGGGAAGAATGGAGCAACTTTGGTCACAGGGGTGGGAGAAGACAGGGGGACAGCAAAGATGGTGGAATATATAGGATATCATAGCCCTAGCTTGATGTATGACCGCATGTATGTTGTGATTGTACATCACATACAACCAGAAAAATGAAAAGTTGTGCTCCATCTGTATACAATGAATCAAAATGCACTCTGCTATCATGAAAATCTAAATAGAATAAATAAATAAATTTTTTAAAAGTCTCCAGAGAAGATGCCACCTATGAACCAAGAGCCAGGTCCTCCTCAAGAGGCACAGAATATGCTGGGGTCTTGACTTAAACTTCCCAGCCTCTAGAACTGTGAAAAATAAATTACCACTGTTTTTAAGCTACCCAGTCTATGGTCTTTTGTAACAGTAACCTAAACAGACTTAGACATATATATGTGGCTTTCTCTGTCATCAAGTCACACAAATAAATCCCCTATCTCAAAGACAAAAAAAAAAAAAAACCTGACAAAAATAATAAAGGTCAATTCATTTGGTAAAGGAATGGGAAGGAAAGAAAAAAAGCATGTTTGGAATATTGAAACAAATCTCTAACTCCTTTCAAATAGTCCTTTATAAATCACAAGACGGCATTCTGAAGACCCATATTACTCATTGTCCCTTCCAACTCCAAGTAGAAAAAATACTTGAAGGAGAAACAGTAATCCTCCATTAGGCTATCAGATGAGATAATGTACAGTGAAAAGGCTTTGTAAACTACAAAATAGTACCAAAAAATAAAGACCTTCATGAGTGTGTCTTGGTCTGGATCCCAGACTAATTTATCTAGGCAGATTTGGGGTTAATCACCAGCCTCACAACAGGATGGGTTTTATAAGCTTTAATATGAGATAATATAACAATAAGCAAGTAACAGTTATACTTCGCAATATTGAATATTGTATATAATGAATCAATAATATAGAAGAAAAGAAAGAGAGAGCAGCTCCAGCCCAATAAGCACTCACCAATCAACACCGGATAACACAACACGGGTTTGCAAGTACACTCAAAGCATCATCATTACCTCCAACACCCAGCCTTGGGTAAAATAATCAACACCAAGAATGGGGTAAACACATAGGTAAGAGTCTTTCTCCTCAAAGCACCATCATCACCTTCAAAATCCTTCTTCTTTACTCAAAACAGCATCAACACCATCAACACCTATCCTTGGGTAAAAGAAGCAACACCAAGGGTAGGGTAAACACATAGGTGAGAGTCAGGATCCTTCCTCTTTACTCAGAACAGCATCAACACCTTCAACACCTATCCTCGGGTAAAAGGAGCAATACCAAGGGTAGGGTAAATACATAGGTGAGAGTCAAGATCCTCCTTCTTTACTCACAACATAACCAACACCTTCAACACCTATCCTTGGGTAAAAGGAGCAACACCGAGGGTAGGGTAAAAAACATAGGTGAGAGTCAGCTTTCTTCCCCACAAGTCAAATTCCTTCTTCTCACTCAAAGCATCGGATTCCTTCTTCCCCGGTTGAATTTCTTCTTCTTTGGTTGAATTTCTTCTTCTCTGGTAGAATTTCTTCTCCTTCCAGTTGGAACTCTTCTTCTCTCTCTCCAGTTGGAACCCTTCTTCCTCTCTTCTTTCTCCTTTCTGAGGACTTAAAAAGGCACAGCAACCCCTCCCAACATACAGTCCAGTGTTATGCAGCTGGCCTTGGGCTGTTAAATCTCTGTGAGGTGGGAACTGGCCAGGTTCCAAAACTCACAGGATCAAAGGTTGAAAGTTTTGAGGCACCAAGAGTTCATTAGTGCGCCAGATGGCCCCGAACAATAACCTTGAGAGCTGTTTTACTGCCTTCAAAGTTTCTCCAAATTCCTCACTAATGAGCTGTCCTCTCCTAAGTCACACTTAAGGACAGGCTCATATTATTAACTATCTATACAGGGTGTCAAAATTTTTTTATTCTGTTTTACACCAATTCCTAGACATCCTCCAAAATAAAAGGTTCACAGAAAAAATCCATAAGAGGAAATAATCTACCATTTAGTCAGCTACTGCAGAATTTATCTTTTTAAAAATGAAGTTTTTCTAGAAATGTTTAAATCAACCTAGAAGTGGGCATGGAAAATACAGATAATTGGTAAGTAAAAGGTAATTCTTAAAAATAAAAATACCAAATATGTGTGGTATATTTTTAGTTTGTAAGAATAAGTGTGATTATTAAGAAATATTATTTACTTTTACAAATAGGCTATAGGTATAAGGTAGAGATTCTGGCAGTGGGGAGAGATAACCATTAAAGGGTGCTACTTTAATGCCTATGGACCGTTTCTAGGAGTCTTAAATATCTTTTTGAAGCTATAATTCCCATTTTTGTCTCTACTGTAATAGACCTTAGTGGACCTTATGGTCTGTTACAGATGCTCATAAGAAACCAACTTTGCATAGAGTTAAAGAATAAGACTAAATATAAAAAAATGTGGTAATGGAATAATAACAGTTGGAAAAATAATGATAATTCTTATTAAAAAAAATCATTCTCACCTTTACACAATCCACTCATACCAGAATGAACACTGAACTCAGATCTGAGAGATGTGTCTTGATCAAAGAACAACCTGTTGAATACCAAAAGAGAAAGCACATTATGTTCATGCTTGTGAAATAAAAACTAACACTTTAACTATCATTTTTATTATACTTACACTTGATAAATTCTTAGTTACACCACTTTTAATATTTTTATTTCAAAGTATTATTTCTGAAATGTCCACTTTAATTTTTGGATTTATTTCTCACTATGTTTGAGGTAGCATCAATGTGATGCAGAGAGAGGACACACAGCTGTAGCCCTGAAGAAACTCCAAATATAATGAGGGATATATAATTAATAAATAGCAGTAACTCTCCATGGTGAGTATGCTACTCAGCAGACATAAGTATCTATCTTTTCTACTGAAAAAGCAGGCAAAGAAAATTAGGTGCATGATGAACACCTGTAGATCAAGTTACTAGGGAGCCTGAGGCAAGTTTGAGGCTAGCCTAGGCAATATAATGGGATGCCATCTCAAAAAAATATATAAAAATGGGCAAAGGACTTGAAAAGACATTTCTGCAAAGAGGAAGTTACAAGTGGCCAGTAAATACATGAAAAGATGCCCAACATCACTAATCATTAGGAAAATCAAAATCAAAATCATATAATATGCCACTTCACAATCCTTAAGATGGCTGTTGTAAAAAAAACTAAAAATAAAGAAAAAATGAGTGTTGGTAAGGACGTGAAGAAACTGGAACTCATACGCATTGCTGGTGGAAATGAAAAACAGTACAGTGATTCCTCAACATATTAAAAAGACTTCCATTTGATCTAGCATTCCACTTCTGGATACATACACAAAAGAACTAAAAGCAGAGACTTGAACAGATCTTTATGAATTTGTTTTCAGAGAAGCATCATTCATAATAGCCAAAAGGAAGAAACAAACCAAATGTTCATCAATGGATACATGAATAAATATGGCATAAATATACAATGGAATAGTATTCTGCTTTAAAAAGAAATACAGATAGATATATGCTATAACATGGTTGGATCTAGACACAAAAAAGCAAATATTACATGATTTGATTCATGAAGTACCTAGAGTAATCAAATTCATGGAGATAGGAGGTAAAACGGTGGTTGGCATGGGTGGAGGGAGAGGAGAATGAGGAGTTATTATTTAACAGGTACATAATGTCAGCTCAGGATAATGAAGAAATAGTAATGGTTGCAGAACAATGTGAATGTACTTAACTGTACACCTAAAAATGGTAGATATGGTGCCAGGTGCAGTGGTGCACAGCTATAATCCCAGCAGTCTGGAAGGCTGAAACAGGAGGATTACCAGTTCAAAGCCAGCCTCAGCAATTTAGCAAGGCTCTAAGCAACTCAGTGAGACCCTGTCTCTAAATAAAATATTAAAAAGGGCTGGAGATGTGGCTCAGTGGTTAAATGCCCCTGGGTTCAATCCCCAGTACCAAAAAAAAAAAAAAAAGTAGATATGGTACATTTTATGTAATACATATTTTACTACAATAAAATTTTATTTATTTTTTATTTTTTAATTTATTTATTCTACTTAAGTATACATGATAGCAGAATGCATTTTGACTCATTGTACACAGATGGAGCATAATTTTTCATTTCTCTGGTTGTATATGATATAGAATCACATCATATATGCAGTCATACATGAAGCTAGGGCTGATTCCCATCTCATTCCACCATCTTTCCTGCCCTCAGGAAAAAATAGTTTTTCAAAATCCAAGAATGCAATAGTGAATCATGAATGTGTAGTACAGCACTAAGGTCTTTTGTTTACTTACTTGTTCATGTTCCTTTCTATTTTTTTAACAGAAAATTTCAAATATCAGCACCAACTGTGCCCTCTTCTGGCCTAAATGGATTTTTTTAAAAAAAGAATTTAATCTTTATTTATTTGTTTGCTGCTGTTGCTTTTTTTTTTTTTTTTTTTGGTACTGGAGATTGAACTCAGGGATACTTAACCACTGAGCCACATCCCCAGCCCCATTTTGTGTTTTATGTAGAGACAGGGTCTCACTGAGTTGCTTAGCACCTTGCCATTGCTGAGGCTGGCTTTGAACTCGCAATTCTCCTGTCCCAGCCTCCCAAAGTGCTGGGATTACAGGCTTGCGCCACCGTGTCTGACTGTTGTTGTTTTAATGTGCTGAGGATCGAACCCAGAGCCTCACCCATGCTAGGCAAGTGCTCTGGCATTGAGCCACAACCCCAGATCCCAACGGATTATTTTAAAGTGAATTCTAGACACATTAAATCATTTCATATGGAAATATTTCAGTATGTTAACTCTAAAATATAAAAATTTAATGTAATAATAAGCATGTCTTTGAAAATAACTATAATTATCACAGCTAAGAAGTCAATAATTCCTTAATGTCATTAAATTTATGCTGTGATAAGCAGACTCTAAAATAGCTTCTGATATGTATGCCCTGTGTAATTTTGTCCTTTGGGTATAGGCTGGACCCAGTAATTCTTCTAATGAAAAGAATATAGCAAATATGATAGGATGTTACTTCCGAGACTAGCTCACAAGAAGACACTGGCTTGCATCATGTATTCCCTTTTACACTCTCTTCTTTCCTCTGATGAAAGTCAGCATGTCACGCTGTGAACTATACTATGGAAAATCCTTCACAAAGCGGCCTCTAGTTAAGAGTCAGTGGTGAAGCCATGCATGGTGGCACACGCCTATAATTCTAGCAGCTCAGAAGGCAGAGGCAGGAGGATTGTGAGTTCAAAGCCAGCCTCGGCAACTTGGTGAGGCCCTAAACAACATAGAGAGACCCTGTCTCAAAATAAAAATATAAAAACTACAGAACACTGAAGAAAGAAATTGAAGAACTTAGAAGATGGAAAGATCTCCCATGTTCTTGGATAGGCAAGAGTTAATATTGCCAAAATGGCCACACTACCAAAACCCCTATACATATTTAACGCAATTCCTACTAAAATTCCAATGACATTCTTCATAGAAATAGAAAAAGCAGTCATGAAATTCATTTGGAAAAATAAGAGGCCCAGAATAGCTAACGCAATCCTTAGTGAGAAAAGCAAAGCAGGAGACCTCACAATACCAGACCTTAAATTATACAGAGAAAAGACAGCCTTTTTTCAAACAAATGGTGCTTGGAAAATTGGAAATCCATATGTAGCAGAATGAAATTGAACCCCTCTCACAATTCACAAAACTCAACTCAAAGTGGATCAAAGACCTAGGAATTAGACCAGAGACTCTGCACCTACTAGATGAAAATGTAGACCCAATACTCCATATCATGTCAGCTTAGGAACAGAATTCCTCAACAAGACTCCTAAAGAGCAAGAAGTAAAACCAAGTATCAATAAGTAGGATGACATCAAACTAAAAAGCTTCTTCCCAGAAAAGGAAATAATCAAAAATGTCAAGAGAGAACCTATAGAATGGGAGAAAATCTTTGCTACCTGCACCTCAGATAGAGCACTGATCTCCAGGATACGTTAAGAATTCAAAAAACTTAATACCAAAATAACAAACAACCCAATAAATGGGTAAAGGAACTGAACAGACACTTCACAGAAGAAGAAATATGACTGGTCAACAAATACGTGAAAAAATGTTCAACATCTTTAGCAATTAGAGAAATGCAAATTAAAACTACACTGAGATTCCATCTCACTCCCATCAGAATGGCAACAATCAAGAACACAAGTAACAATGTTGGTGAGGATGTGGGGAAAATGGTACATTCATACATTGCTGGTGGGACTGCAAATTGGTGCAACCACTCTGAAAAGCAGTATGGAGACTGCTCAAAAAACTATGAACAGAACCAACACTTGATCCAGTTATCCCACTCCTCAGTATATATCCAAAGGAGTTAAAATCAGCATACTACAGTGACACAGCCACATAAATGTTTATAGCAGCTTAATTCACAACAGCTAAGCTATGAAACCAACCTAAGTGCCCTACAACAGATGAATGGATAAAGACACTGTGGTATGTATACACAATGAAATATTACTCCTCCATAAAAAGTGACTTTATAGCATTTTCCAGTAAATGGATGGATCTGGAGACTATCATGCTAAGTAAAATAAGCCAATTCCAAAAACGCAAAGGTCAAATGTTCTTTCTGATATGTGGATGCTAACACACAACAAGTAGCGGGAGGGGATAGAAGTTCAATGGATTAGACGAAGGGAAACGAAGGGAAGGGAGGGGAAATAGGAAAGAAAGTGGAATGTCTGTGACACAACTTTCCTATGTACATATATGAATCCATCAAAATGAATCTCCACATCATGTACACCCACAAGACTGGAATCCTAATTAGAATAAGATATACTTCATGCTTGTATAAATATGTCAAAATATACCCCACTGTCATGTATGTCTAAAAAGAACAAATAAAATTTTCTTTAAAAAAAAGGAGCGCTGGGGATGTGGCTCAGTGGTTAAGTGCTCCTGGGTTCAATCTCCAGTACCAAAAAAAAAAAAAGATTCAAGATTCAGAGGTGAAACTGAATTCCACAACATCTACATGAGAAGTGGATCTTTCTCAATGAAACCCTGAGATGAGCACAGCCCTGGCTGAAACCTTGAATGTAACCTGAGCAGATGACTCAACTAAGCCACATCTGGATTCCTAACCCAAAGAAACTACAAGTGTTAACTGCTTTAAGATGCTGAATTTTAGAATAAGTTGTAACACAGCAAATAAAACCAATAGATAATAGTCATATTTTTCCAACTATCTCTCTTTATACTCACTATGTTCATTTCAGGATGGAAACGATATAAATGTATACCTTGATACATACTTACATTTGGATTTGATGTCTTTTTAGTCTTTTAAAATCTA
Source organism: Xerus rutilus (assembly GCA_028644305.1). Taxonomy (NCBI): domain Eukaryota; kingdom Metazoa; phylum Chordata; class Mammalia; order Rodentia; family Sciuridae; genus Xerus; species Xerus rutilus. The sequence goes on along the minus strand of CM053405.1, from coordinate 50,805,638 downwards.
TTGATTATCTTTCCTTCCCTGCTCTATTGCATTTTTTTTTTTTACTTCAAAAGTATTTAACTTTTATTTTTCCCATTGCATTTTAGTTTTTCCTACAGAGTATCCCACATTTTGGAATTGCTGATTACATGTCATTTAACATGTTCCTCTGCCCTATACATTTCCAGTAAAATGTTAGACTTAGAAGAAGTCTGATTTAATTAAAGGTCCCTTTTGGAGGACATGTATGTACTTAAAACAAGCAATAACACAGTACAGTTTATACTCTTTTTGTGATGTTAGTGCCTGTTGATGGCCACTGCCTAGGTCCACTCATTACTTCATATGGAATATACAGAATGGGGTATTTTAATTCATCATTCTTTCTCAATTTATTATCAGAAGTACATATTCTAAAAACCTTTTGCTCATCAGTTTGTAAATAATTACCCTCAGTTAAGACACATTATCAATAGGGAACTCTCATACAGTTTACAAAGGAAAGGTAAGATAAATGCCTACTTCTTTCTCTTTCTTGACTAATTTTCAGAACAAAGTAAGTTTATTTTAAAAAAAAGACTATTAGGAACTTATAGATTTAAACCCACTGCTGTTATTATCATCGAATTGTTCCATCTTTATCTAGTAAGAGTTTCTTCACAGTGGCTCATGAGTTGTTTGACATTACTTTTTATGGGCTGAACTATGTCCCCACAAATTTCAAATCCTAACCGCTAGTGTGACTATATTGGGAAATAAACCCTTTAAAGAGGTAATTAAGATTAAATGAGGTCACTAGGGCCTTATTTAATATGACTGGGGCCTTCTAAAACAGAAAGACACGAGCAATGTATGTACAATTGAGGAAAAAATGAAGACACAAGTAGAAAATGCCATCTACAAGTCAAGCAGAGAGGCCTTAGGAGAAATCAACCCTGCTGGCACCTTGATCTTGGACCTTTAGCCTCCAAAACTATGATTAAATTAATTTCGTTCATTTAAGCCACTGAATCTATAGAATTTTGTTAGGGTATCCCAAGAAAATTAATGACACCATTAGTCCTTACTACCTTCACAGTATAAGATATTCCAGGTTCATCTTTATATCTCTTGCCTCAGACATAAAACATCATTCCAAGTGGAGCCCAGGATCCTTTTAGTGGGATGCCATATTTATAATCCACAAACTAATATTATCATTAATAATGTGATTGCTTAAAAGAAAGAGTTATTTTGCATTTCTCAGCACCAAGTGAACTCTTACAAAGATCCAAATGCAAACAGCAAGAAGGAGGTTCCCTGCTTTGCTTCATGCTAACTAAAAAGCTGCATTTCTCTCCAAAATCTTATAAGTAGGGGCCACTTTGCCTTATTATATTCATTCTGTATATATTTCCTTTTTTACATAAAAAAGAATCACTAAATTGGAAACATTTAAAATGTTTCAAGGTTTAATGCCCAAGAGAGAATTGCCTTTTTATTTTTAAATCATGTTGTACATAATGAAAGAGTTTGAAAAGAAAACCTCAGGAAATTACTATACATAAAAATCTACAAATATTTACTTTTTTTTTTAGTAAACTATAAGGTTACAATACAATAATATTTGGCTGATTTAACTTGTATTTTGTGACTTTTTTATAAAGTTCTAAAAATGAATGGGAGTGGGGTTGGAAGACTGACCTGCCAAGATACAGTGAGCCATCTATAGCCTATTTCTCTAACTCATTACAACTAAAAACTCTAGAAAACTGATTTTTTAAAAAGCTACCTGAGAACTCTGAAAAGTAAATAATTGCAGGTTAGACTGTAAACTGAAATTGAAATTGAATAATTACCCATAATATCCATCTATTATTAAAGTTTCAGTTTATTGTTTCTTTTGGTTTTGTTTGTTTGGCCACTCCCTCTTTTTTTTTTGTCTACTATCTTTGATTAAGGTCTAATCCCAGAACTACACAGTGGACACAACACCAAAAATGAAAAGAGAAAGAAGGAAAGAAAATCCCTATTTCTATCCAGAAGACTAAGGAAAGGGACCCCTAAATGCCCCACGGTGTACAGAAAATCTCTGGGGTTTTCTTTTGTTTCTCTCTGATCTCCCCGCCCTATCCCTCAAGGCCATTCCCAGCCTCTGAGCAGTACTAATAATACCAACCAGGCATCTAGGGCATTTAAATACTAAAGAGAAAAAAACTTCTTCCTAATAGAGAAACTGGGAAAAGAAGTCTGTGTAAGTCTGAGATATATGGGAAAAATCCCCCTCTTCTCTTTTCTCTTAACCCTTTGCCCTAAAGCCTGCTCTAGCTATAGGAGAAACCTGTCTTTCTGGTCATACCAAACAGCAAGCTGGTATAAGAATCCAGGAAAAGAGGGGCTGGTATTGTGGCTCAGGGGTAGAGCGCTTGTCTAGCATGTATGAGGCACTGGGTTCGATCCTTGACACTACATAAAAATAAATAAAATAAGCTGGGCGCGGTGGTGCAGGCCTGTAATCCCTGCACTTTGGGAGACTAAAACAGGAGAATCGCAAGTTCAAAGCCAGCCTCAGCAAGGGCGAGGTGCTAAGCAACTCAGTGAGACCCTGTCTCTACATAAAAAAAAAAAAAAAACACAAAATAGGGCTGGGGATGTGGCTCAGTGGTTGAGTACCCCTGAGTTCAATCCCCAGTACCAATAAATAAATAAGTAAATAAATAAATTAATTTATTAACTAAAGATATTGTGTCCATCTACAATTAAAAAAATATTTTAAAAAAAAGAATCCTGGAGAAGAGATAGGGAAAGAAGAATCACCTGCACATGACACAACATTAATTCCCCAGACATAGTTCTGAACTGTTCCATATATGGTGCAGACCCTAGCAAGCATAACTAAGACTTAAAGAACTGAACTATGATATTAACTACTGTTCAAGACCCAGATTAATTCCTTGATGGTACACACAGACAGACTCAAATAGCATAGGAAGACTAATGTAACCACTACACACTACACAGACAGAAGGCAAAACAGAAGATGAGGTCTAAACTAGACAGGTTGGCTGCCAGAACAAACAAAAACCAACACTCTTTAAAGGATTTTAACAAAGTCAAGAATTGACAACATAATGTATTCAAAATGTCCAGAATACAATCCAAAATTACTCAACATGAAAGATCTCATACCCCATAACTCTGGTGTTGAAAATATAAGTAAAAGAGTTTAAAGCAACTACCATAATCATCTTCCTTGAGATAAAATGAACACTAGGTCAAATGGATGGAAAGGTTAAAATTCTCAGGAGAGAAATATAAACTTTGAGAACCAAGTGGAAGTTTTAGAGGAAACGAATTATACTGGGAATAAAAAATTTACCAAATGGACTCAACAACAGAATGGAGATGACAAAGAATAAGTGAAACTAAAGAAACAGCACTAGAAATTATATGGTCTGAAAAACCAAGAGAAAGCTCATGGATCTGGGAGATAATAACACAAGATATAACAACCACATCACTGAAGTACCAGAAGGAAAGGAGAAAGATTGGTATGGAAAAATATATTTAAAGGAATCATGACAAAAAACCTCCTAAAGTTGGTGAAATATATGAATTTACAGATGGAAGAAACTCACTGAACCCCAAACAGGAAAAACACAAAGAAAATCATGCACCATAATCAAAATGCTGAGCACCAAAGATAAGGAAAAAATATTTTGAGATCAGTAGAGGATAGAGACCAGGGAGTAGGGGGAGGAGAGGCGAATTAGAATGGGATATATTCCATGCTTTTATAATTATGTCAAAATGGAGACTACTCTCATGTATAACTAAAAAGAACCAAGAAAAAAGAAAAAACAACCTTAAAAGCAGAGAAAAAAGTTACCTTACATACAAGAGAACAGTAAATCAAATTGAGGGGGAACAGTACAGCTTGACTAAGGGGGCAGCACAGACACAATTTTTTAGGGTGATGGAATAGTTCTGAATCTTGATTGCGATTGTGATTGTGAGACTCCATGCATTTGTTAAAATGTTCTCTATATACTGATAAGAGCATATACTTATACACACACACACACACACATACATAAAAGAACCAGAAACCTGGATATTACTCTTTACATTTTTCCCTTGCCCGCTTTATGTAATCTACCAGCATCTCCTACCAAATTTACTTCCTAAAGATTTCTCAAAATTTGACCTTTTCCCTCCATTCTATTTCTTCCTAGTTTAATCCTCATCATCTCAGTCTATTTTGCTCCCAAAGCTTGCTTTGCAAAAGAGGATCTCTGTTTCAATAGTAACAGCTTTAAACTGGAAGCTTCTTAAAAATGCAGAAACTTGAACCCCATCACAGAACTCCTGAACTAGAATCCACAATTTAACAGGATTCCAGAGTGAACTGTAAGCAGATTAAAATTTGAAACTCCTAATTTGGGGCATACCAGAGTGAATGGAAATCTAATTACCATGAGCATCCTTACCAGGATATACAGAGCACACATTCTGCCTTACATGGCCGCACCCTAGCTGCTTCTTTCACTACTCTCCTCCTCATATTTTACACTTCTCTAAGATTTAACCGCTTGTACATTCCAAAACTCATAAAACAATGCTATATCCCTCTATTTAACCCTTCAGGTCCTTGGCCAAATCTGGCTAATTCCTAACCCACCTTCAAGCTTCTATTCATAAGCCAGCACTAACTCTGACAACCACCTACATTGCGGTTGAGTCTTTCTGGGCTCCTAAGCAACCCTGAAAGTACCTCCATCCCTAGATTTCCCATATAATGTTGAAATTATCTGTGTAAGTGTTTTTCTTGATCTTAAGTTTTCTCAAAAGCAGCAGCCTCATCCTTTCAATTCTTTCTGAGTCAAGCACAGAGAAAATGTTCAAGATGTTTTGATAAACTGAAATATCAATTGTTTGTTCTGACACAACATGCGTTTCGTTCTGTCGGGACCAGTTTCCCTGTCACAGTCTTTTCCTGAGAGAAATGCTGTTCATTAGCTTGAAGCAAAACTCAGTCCTAAGACTGTTTTGCCTGTGCAAAGGACTTAAATACAGCCCCATTCTAAGCGGAATATTTTTTTTGTAAATGCCTTAAGGCCATGTACTATAAACCTTATTTTGTCGCTAGCTGGGAGTGAGGGGCAGATGGTGATTGCTTATTTAACAATTCTTAGCTCAGGCGTGGCTGCGCCCTCCCTCAACGCTTAATCCTGCCCACGTGCACACATCTTGCAAGAAACAACTTCATTCAACCCTCCGGGCCTCAAAGAGCGCTTGGGCCTCCAGTGGCTCGAGGGTTTGAAGCAACAGCCCTAACTGTGGTCACCTTTTCCAGGGCAGCTCCTCGTCTTCCAGGTCGCTCTCCATCACCGAGCCCTCAATCACGGTCTCATCACTGTCCGAGTCTGGGCCCTGGGCGCCTTCCTCCATCTTCTCTTCGAAGGCGGGATCTTTTCTACCCTCCTTCTCTAATTTCCTCTTTCCAGCAAGCAAAAGGACGCTTTGCGGGCCAGGGGAAATTGTGAGTTTAAAATAGTAAGAGTAAAATTCTTGATAAGAGACAGGCCTCGCTGGACAGCTGAGGACGCCCAGGGCCACGAGTTGCGCGCGGTCATCGATGAGCCGCTCTGCCGTCCCGCTCTGCCGTCTCACCCGCGCCGCCAGCAGGGGGCAGCCGCGCGCCACACGTTGGAGTCACGCACCTCATACCGCTCGGCACCTCAGCTCCGACGGCCGGAAGTGGCAGGTGGCGCTTGCGCGCATCCATTTTGAGTTCCGGGCCGGCTTGGAAGTAGCTCTCTCGGGCGGCTGGTCTTCTGGGTTTCCCATCCGTCTTGGCTGGGTGACAAGGCAACTGAGGTTGCTGCTGCAGGGGCCAAAAGACAGCGGTGCTGCAGACCCCTGGTCGAACCCGCCGCACATCACCTACAGCGTACCTGGTGCTTGTGGTCCTAATCAGAAAGACCTGGCAGTGCCTGCCCGCCCCAGCCGGTCGGGCGCTCAGTACTGCATTCTAAACCCAGAAAGTGGTCTTGGACCCGAAGAATGTTCATGCAGTCCCTCAGACTTTTTCTTTCACTTTAATCCCTCTCCAGTATAGGTAAAACAGATACGTTTATCAGAAGCTTTTAAATCAAGTAATCTGGTTGATGTATTTTGTATGTGTCTTTTCCGACACTTCCAGAAATAGATTGTGTAAAAAAGAGAAGTATAAATGCTTTATTTCCCCCCTATTTTTGGAGGTTGCTAGGCACCACTATTATTCTTTAAAAAAAAAAAACTGATAAAAGGGGGAAAATAAAGCATTTATATTTCCCTTTTTTACACAATCTATTTCTGGAAGTGCTAGATTTTTACATATTTGATGTATTTTAGTTATTTGAAGGGTTTTAATTCAAACTATAGTCATGCACTGTGACATTTCAGTCAATAAAGATTTTAATGCCTAGTGACATGCAGCATCTCAGGTTGTTTGAGTACACCCTGTGATGTTAGCACAACTATGCAATCACCCAAGAGAATGTATCCCTGTCGTTAAGCAAGGCATGGCTGTAATTAAAAACAAAGCCAGATAAGCTTCCATTTGCCAAGTCAAAGGAAGATTCAGGACATACTGAATTACTTTCCCATAACGACTATTTAGCATTCACCTTGGAATTTCTGGTATCTAGCACATGTTAAGTCTTTCAGATTTTGTCAAGCAACTGGACAGAACAGGATTTTTGACTTCCCAAACCACTGCCCTTTTCCCTGATGAAGTGGCTTTGTCATTATTTGTTGTCATTTCGATCATATTTAAGCCAGGATGGTTTGTAGTTGTCTTTTAAACTAATAAAACATTCTTCATCTCAACTCTAGGAAGAACAGTAATAAATATGAAAAGAACTAGACCTCTGTTCTACTCAAACCTGCTCACCTGCATCCTCTACCTTTAAATTTCTATCTCTTGTTCATTCATTCTTTTGATCAACCCGCTCTACTTTCATAACACCGTGGAAGATGCATACACTGCAAAGGCTGGTCAGTGGCGCTAGGTGTCCTAGATCAAGAGGTGATTTTCCCCTGGTAGTAGCACTTGTTCCAAACATCTCCTGACTTAAGCTAAGCATAGAAAACTCCTACGTCTGAAATTCAAATTCCTTTTTAAAATACTTTCTCCTTTAGTAAAAAAGTTATTTTTGCATCTTTAGCTCTTTTATTTTATTCAAGAAAATTGCTAGTATTCAAAGCATAAAGAAGGAATGGCAGAGATGAAACTCATAAATGTCAGTGTGATTTTAAAGAAAAAAATTTTTTTTTAAATCAAGAATGGTTTTATTTTATAAAATTCAAAGTTTCAATGTAGTACAGAAGTGGAAGAACGTACAAAACATCTGCATTAGGAATCTAGGTTGCACTGCAATTCAAATTAGTTTAAGTAAGATAAGTTGAGTCACGTGACTGAACTATCCAGGTTTACCCATATATGTAAAGCATGATGGGAATCAGATACTCCAAAAGTGTTTGACCTCCCTCGCCCAACCGCAAAAAGTGTTTGAGAGGGAACAGAACTCAGCTTTCTTTTTAATTAGTTTGATTCAATATATTGAAACCCATCAAATATGTAAAAATCTAGCATTTCTTTAAAATAATAATTGTTGAGCCGGGCGCGTTGGCGCAAGCCTGTAATCCCAGCACTTAGGGAGGCTGAGACAGGAGAATCGCGAGTTCAAAGCCAGCCTCAGCAACGGCGAGGCGCTAAGCAACTCAGTGAGACCCTGTCTCTACATAAAACACAAAATAGGGCTGGGGATGTGGCTCAGTGGTCGAGTACCCCTGAGTTCAATCTTCAGTACCAAAAAAATAAACAAATAAAATAAAATAATAATTGTTTACTTTTAGAGATTGCTAGGCATCATTCTACAATTAATAAAGGGGAAAATTAAGCATTTATCTTGTCTTGCCTAAATAATCTATATTTCAGGATAACCAGAGATAATGAGGGCAAGATGTTTTCCTTTTTATAATAGTATATATTATGTATTTTTATGGGAAAATCACAGCTAACAAGTACAGAAAAATGAGAGAATTAAAAATTCAGCATTTACAACTCACAAAACAATGGATTTAGGCAGTGATCATCATAGCTGCCAAAATCATTAGTCAAAAAGATGATGAGGAATTTTATAATGAATGGATCATGCTAACAACACCAAAACCCACTGATCAATCCTGACATTAGTAAAAGTGATCTCACCAGATATCTTCCTCCTGGCACTATACAAGAGGAATATATACATGATATCACCTATGATGTCTTTTAAGCCAAAAACAAAAGTTAAAAAACCTGAATTTAATTAAATCTCTAGACTAACTACCAGTTATTTATATAGAGAGAAGGATGTAGAAGGATCTGTGAAATAGCATCAAGGGGATAAAATTAACCAAATCTAGAATGTGGGAGATTCTACAGGACAAACAACTTGGTTTCTTTCAACAATTAAATATCAGCTGGGCGCGGTGGCGCAAGCCTGTAATCCCAGCACTTAGGGAGGCTGAGACAGGAGAGTCACGAGTTCAAAGCCATCCTCAACAATAGCAAGACACTAAGCAACTCAGACCCTGTCTCTAAATAAAACACAAAATAGGGCTGAGGATGTGGCTCAGTGGTCGAGTACCTGAGTTCAATCCCTGGTACCAAAAAAAAGAACAAAAACATACGAAGTAGAATAAAATCAAATTTAGATTGTATCAAAATTTGAATCTTTGAAGAATAGTATTGTATACTGAATTTATAAAATTAATGCAAATAATTATTAAATTTTTAATTGCTTAGTTGCATTTAGGCTACAACTCTTGTGAAAAAAATTCCTATTTGGAAACTCTGCTCATTGTAAAGGTGAATTAAAGTACACTTTCAGCTCTGCTACCTCAGATTTTCATTAGGAAGAAAAATTCCAAAATTATACCCAATAGCATGGATACAAAACAACAAATGCTAGTGAGGCTCAGTGCCCTGATGGAGAATAAGGGCCCTTGCCTTACTGATTTTACAGTAAATTGGATGAGGCAAATAATACACAAGTAAATAAAGAGGATGTGTGCCTTAAAGAAATACATGGGTTGCTGAGATAGACAACATGGTCAGAAAATGCCTCTCCGAGAGGGTGACATTTGGCCCAAGACCTTTTAAAGCAGGAGTATAAGTGAAAAAGCTCTGACACTCCTAGAAGAACAGGAAGGAGGCCTAGGCAACTGGAGCTGCAGTAGTAAGAAGGAAAGTGATAAGAGATGAGGCTTCAGTACTAAGCAGGAAGTAGATTATGTACAAGATGTAATGTAATGTCACTTGTTTGGAAGTGCAGACTTTAAAAAAGAAGTCTCATGGTTTTGTGGTTACACAATATATTTTGCTTTTTTTGGTGTCAGGGATTGAACTCAGGGGCACTGGACCACTGAACCACATCCCCATTTTGTGTTTCATTTAGAGACAGGGTCTCACTGAGTTGTTTAGCACTTCACCATTGCTGAGGCTGGATTTGAACTCACGATTCTCCTCTCTCAGCCTCCCAAAGTGCTGGGATCACAGGCATGCGCCACCACTCCTGGCTATTTTGCTTTTTAATTAAGATTCATTCCTGGGCTGAGGATATAGCTAAGTTGGTACAGTGCTTGCCTCACATGCATAAGGTGCTGGGTTCAATCCCCAGCACCACACAAAAAAAAGACTCATCCCTACCTGTAGCTTCATGTCATTTATACTCTGTCCAGTTTACTTTAAATCCCAGAATTGAGAGATGAAACTTTCGTGGAAGATTTGATTTATCACAAATACAACCCAATGTGAGATTCTGTGACAGTAAATCCAGCAACCACTTTTCACCTAATGAATATTTCTCTCCAACATTATAAAATATTTCACCAAATATTCCATAAGTAATTTAAAACACATTTTCCAAAAGGACTGTCATTTTCTCAAATATTTTTAAAATTTTTTTAGTTGTCTATGGACCTTTATTTTATGTATTTATATATGGTGCTGAGAATCAAACCCAGAGCTCACACATGCTAGGCAAGTGCTCTACCAGTGAGCTACAACTCCAGCCCCTCAAATATTTTTATTATAAAATTGTCATTTCAAAAAATGTTGCTGATTCACTAACCCACAATTCAGGTTTAGCGGAAATTTAAACTTACATGAATTTTTGAAGTAAATGGAAATAAATTGATAATAAAAATCAAGATGCATGGGGCTGAGATTGTAGCTCAGTGGTACAGCGCTTGCCTCGAATGCGGGAGGCACTGGGTTCGATCCTCAGCACCATATACAAAATACATAAGTAAGTAAAATGATGGTTTTAAAAAATCTTTAAAAAATACAACCAGGTTTACACATGATTAGGTGTTGGTTCAGTACGTGATGTTTTTGTAGTGTTCACTATAGATGATTCATATGAAATTACTTTTTTTTTTGAGATAGAGTCTTACTAAGTTGCTGAGGCTGGCTTGAACTTGTGATCCTCCTGCCTAAGCCTCCCAAGTTACTGAGATTACAGGCATGCATCACCACACCCAATTTATAATTGATTCATATGTATAGGGATATGCCAACCAAAACTCCTATAGCTAAGTCATCTGAGTGCAGAATTTAAGACAGAAGCTCAATTTTACCTTAAAATAGGATAAAATAAGTATGAAAACACTTCAAAAAGTTAAAAGTACTATGCAATTTAAGGTTGTAACCTACTATATAATTACTATTTCAGATTAAGACACCTCTGAAGAATAGTTAATGGCCTCTCTTATTCTGGCAATTGATAGATACATATATGTATATATATTATATATTATAATGAAACCCATGAAATCAGCAGAAGATGATTAGAGAAACACTAAGCATTTCCAAAATGAAAATCAGAGAAGTAGATACTTCCAAAGGTAAATTACAAGACGCTTCTCCAACTCATTTTTCAGGATGCCTGCAAGGTGTTGTTGCTATTCTGTGATCTCTGCTATTACAGTTATTCATTGTTTCATCTGTTAGACCTTGAATAATGTACTTCTTTAGAAGCAGAAATACAAAAGGTTCTAGTTAAGGGGCAACAGCTATACATTGGTTATCTGTCTCTGAAGAAATACATTGCAACATTTTGCAATTTATGATGATATGAAAAAAAGCAACAGTATTGGAATATGGATATTAAACTGCTGTTATGTACCATCAGGATTTTATGAAATTCCTAAGGTTGTTTTCCTCCTATAAGCCGAGAATGTTATGTTAGTTTCAAAAATTTACAATCAGAGCTGGGATTGTGGCTCAGTGGTAAGAACTCTTGCCTCGCATGTGGGAGGCACTGGGTTCGATCCTCAGCACCGCATATAAATAAATAAATAAAGGTCAATCAACGACTAAAAATTTTTTTAAAAATTTACAATCAAAGTAATGGATAAGATCATCACAGACTATCAAAGAATTTGAGACTCAGATACAACATCCTTGTGAAGATGATACTGATTTCATCAACTAGTTTGACAAGTTTGACCAACTGTCTGTATTTTTATCTTTCCATCTCTCTTTCTCTCAATACCTGGTGTTTACTCCATAGTAGTAACTGATTAAGACACTAGATTTTAGGGGCTGGGATGGTAGCTCAGCGGTAGAGCGCTTGACTCGCATGCATGAGGCCCTGGGTTCCAACCTCAGCACCACATACAAAGCAATAAAATAAAGACATTGTGTCCATCTACAACTAAAAAAAAAGACACTAGATTTTAAAAGATGCTTACCCAAACTCATAAATTAAGAAATATATATTAATGCAGCCAATGAGGTATTCATTGGTTTGTTTAGTCTATAAGTTTGGCAAAAATTTTAAAAATTGATAAGGCTTAGTACTGTCAAAGATATGATAGGAAATAAGTGCTGTTTATTCTTGGAAGACAAACAATTTAGTTCAAACTTTTTTGGGGGAGTTTTTAATAAATATCAAAATGTTTCACACATACATACCCTTAGAGATAGGTTTTTCACTTTTAGGAATTTATTCCTATATTACCAACATATTTATACCAAATGTAATTTTCTAAAAGCTGGAAAAAACCTAAATGTCCATCAATACGGGATTATGCAGTATTTTTCATTGTCATTAAAATAATGAAATAAAGCTACATACTAGGACATGTACAGCTATGGTGCACTATTTACAAAATAAATCAAAGAGCAGAACAACAGTAAAAGTTCCAGAATTTCATACAGGAAAGACTTGGAAAACACTCCTTGTAAAGGAAGACTGTGAAACTTCACCAAAGACTGCATTTAAGGGCTGGGATTGTAGCTCAGTGGTAGAGTTCTCGCCTCACATGCGTGAGGCACTGGGTTCAATCCTCAGCACCACATAAAAATAAATAAAATAAAGATATTGTATCCATGTACAACCAAAAAATTTTTTTAAAAAAGACTGCATTTAAATAGCAAACATAGTTTTCAATTAGCTGCTTACATAGAAAAATTGTGTCCTAGATTATGTCTTCATCTAGGATAGTTTCAGAGGGTCAATAATAGAAATAAGAAAGCCCCCCACACATACCAAGCCACACCTGCCCTCACTACAGCAGAAGAGTATAACCTTTTTCATTGATTCTCTTTATTGAGTTATAATTTACATATAATGAAATGCACAAAACTTAAGTGTTCAGTTCAGTTCAATTTGTGTGTGTGTGCTGAATCATTATATATTTGTATACGTATTTCTTACAATAGCATACATAATTCTACAGGAGGAAAATGGGAGTTGTAGACAGAGAAAAGGCAATACACAAGCAATAGCTTGAGTCTTAAAAAGTCTAAATGATATAAATAAATAATATTTACATAATAATTGAAATTTTAATGGTTTCTGGACTGATGAGATGGTCAAATGAGTACATGGTAATTGAACCTTGTTTGTATAGACCTAAAACAGCCACGTAAGCATGTTCCAACTAATGTATTTGTAGGTCTGCCAATGTAGAAAGAGAAACACAAAATCCTAGCCAAGAGGGTAGTCACAATTTTGATGTAGTAAAACAATGTGGTTCAATGGCTTTTGACAGTGTAATAATTTGTCAGTTAAAGACAGGGAGCCGTTTGAGAAATGTACTCTTAGGAGATTTATTTCATCATTTGTACAGACATCATGGACTGTACTTACAGAAACCTAGATGATACAGGTCAATTACTCAACCTGGACTCTTGATGCAATCAAAAGACACAGTGAACACAAAGATACATGAGGCTGCTGCGTATATGTTGTCAACAACTTTTGGCGTTCCTTGGCTTATAGGTGCATCACCTCATCTCTGCCTTTATCATAACCTGTTCCCCTGTATGTCTCTGTTTCTGTGTCTCTTCTTTTTATAAGGTTATCAGTTACATTGAATTAGAGCCCACCCTCCTCCAGTATGGCCTCATGTTAACTTACTACAACAGCAATAAATTTATTCCCAAATAGCATCACATCTGAGGTTCCAAGAACACAATCCAACCCAATAGAATGCTTTTTGTGTTTTATGTTAAAAATCTTTGCTTAGCAGGCACAGTAGCATATACCTGTAATTATTGCAGCAGCTCAGGAGGCTGAGACAGGAGGATCATGAGTCCAAAGCCAGCCTCAGCAATTTAGCAAGGCCCTAAGAAACTTAGAGAGACCCTATCTCAAAATATAAAAACAGGGGGCTGGGATTTTAGCTCAGCGGTAGAGCGCTTGCCTCGCATGCGTGAAGGCCTGGGTTCGATCCTCAGCACCACGTACAAAGCAATGAAATAAAGACATTGTGTCCATCTACAACTAAAAAAGAAATTAAAAAAATATATATAAAAACGATTGGAGATGTGGCCCAGTTGTTAAGCATCCCTGGGTTCAACCCCCAATATACCCTCACCCCGGGAAAAAAATCTTTGATTAAGGCCAGGTCATGAAGGTGTTCTTCTCTTAAAAGATATTCTCCCTAGTTTTCTTGTGGAAGCACTAGGTTTCAAACTTTATATGTAGTTCTTTGATTTATATTGAATCATTTTTTTGCATGTATACATAATGAGGTAGAAAACAAAACTTATTTTTGCCCCAGATGGATATCTCATGGTTCCAGCACCTTGTGTTTAAAATTTTGGCTTTTCCTTGTCTAATAGACTTGGCATCTCTACGTACTTTGTTTTGTGCATGCGTGGGTATATGCATGTGTGTGTGTTCCTGGAGACTGAACCAAGGACTTCATGCTAACAAGTGCTCTACCACTGAGCTACATCCTCAGCCCTCCATATACTTTAAAAGCAGTCATAGCATGTTCCCTGATATATGACAATCGCCAGCGTTAAATATTGATAAAGCATAATGGATAATAAGATGAATGTTGACCTCTTATCCCATCATTGAGGACAATGATTATGAAAGGGAAATGTGACTTAGTAAAGGACAACCTTAGACAAGATGAGGGAAGAATAATTTTCTAGAAAAGGAAAAAAAGGCATTCCAATTTAGTCGTGTGCTGCATATCAAAGTTTTGGTCATTGACTAACCACATGTAAAACAGTAGTTCTATAAGATTATAATGGAGCTGAAAAATTCCTATCACCTAGTGAACACATAGCTGAAGAAAAGGGCAAGAGAAAAAGAACTCAGAAAAAGAAAAAAAGAACCCACAAGAAAATACAGAGAAGGTTTTAGAAGAAAGTTTCACAGACCTTAGAACATTCCTTGAAAATCTTGAAAACCTAGACTCCAACACCAAAAGGTTTTTGTTGTTTAAGAAGAATATTCATGGCATATTGTCTGTTTACAAGCAAATCTAGGATGCAAAAAAATTTATCTGACACTTTTTCAAAAGAGCCCCAAGCAGACTCTTCAGGAGGGATTCAAAAATAAGGCAATATTATCATAGGAGATAATCATGTGTGTTATTGCCCCAGAAGTCCCTTTAATGGGCATGCTGTTGCCCCTGAATAATATCCAAAAGTGGAGGTGGAAAACAGTGATATTGATGACCCCAATTCCGTATAGGACTGGGCTAATGTTTGTGTTTGCACCTTGCATCTTAGTTTTTCTAAAAATTTATTTATTCTAGGGCTGGGGTTATGGCGCAGTGGTAGCGTGCTCGCCTAGCACGTGGGAGGCACTGGGTTCGATCCTCAGCACCACATAAAAATAAAATAAAGATATTCTGTCCACCTATAACTAAAAAATAAATATTTTTTTAAAAAATTTATTTATTCTAATTAATTATACATGACAGCAGAATGCATTTTGATTCATTGTACACAAATGGGGCACAACTTTTCATTTCTCTGGTTGTACACAATATAGAGTTACACCATATGTGCAGTCATACATGTACCTAGGGCATTGTTGTCCATCTCATTCCACCATTTTTCCTGGCCCCATGTCCCCTCCCCTTTGACCAAAGTTTCTCCAGTTTTCCCATACCTCCTCCCCCATTATGGATTAGTATCCACTTATCAGAGAGAACATTTGGCATTTGGTTTTTTGGGATTGGCTTACTTCGCTTAACATGATATTCTCCAACTCCATCCATTTGCCTGCAAATGCCATAATTTTATTTTCTTTTAATGCTTAATAATATTCCATTGTGTATGTATACCACAGTTTCTTTATCAATTCATCTATCGAAGGACATCTAGGTTGGTTCCACAGTGTAGCTATTGTGAATTGTGCTGCTATAAACATTGAAGTGGCTGTATCACTGTACTATGCTGTTTTTAAGTCCTTTGGGTATAGATCAAACCGTGGGATAGCTGGGTCAAATGGTGGTTCCATTCCAGGTTTTCTAAGGAATCTCCATACTGCTTTCCAGATTGGTTGTACCAATTTGAAGTCCTACCAACAGTGTTTGAGCGTGCCTTTTCCCCCACATCCTCACCGACACTTATTGTTGTTTGTATGTTTGATAACTGCATTTTGACTGGTGTGAGATGAAATCTTAGAGTAATTTTGATTTGCATTTCTCTAATTGCTAGAGATGTTGAACATTTTTTCATATATTTGTTATTGATTGTATATATTCGTCTGAGAAGTGTCTGTTCAGCTCCTTAGCACATTTATTGATTGGGCTGTTTGTTTTTTTTGATGTTAAGTTTTTTTGAGTTCTTTTTTTTTATTCTGCTATGAATTTTATTGAATTCAAACGTGGCATTCCTTTAATTAAAAAAACTAAAATTAAATTGTACAGCATAAGAGATAAAGCAATGATGATGCCTACTCAGACTATACTGGAGCAGACATCAGTTTATACCAGAGCCCCCACATGAAGGTGTTTTTATACAATACAGACAGACATTAACAGTAGCAACACAATGGCTACAGAATGAGACCCTAAGTGCACATAAAACTTTGTGAGTTCTGATGAAGCTCTGTCAAGCCTATCATTCTTTTCTTACCAGCCAGGTAAACAGAACTCATCTGCTAATGCCAGAAACTTTAAGGCTCTTACCAGCTGGAAATGACTACAACAGAGGGCCTTTTTCCTAGCTGCCTACTTTTCCAGTTTAGAATTATCTAGAAGGTTAATTTCAACATGACAAATGATGTCTTCTGGATGGCTACAATGTGCACTGGTGACAAGCAAGTTTTAATGAATTGTGTACTGAGACTGACTGGCCTTGTCCATTTCTGCACTTTGGTCCTCAGCATTCTGAGACTCAGTCAGCTGAGGATAAAAGGGACTTACCAGCCAGTTAAGGGGTGGGTTGTTAACAAGATAACCCATCACAGCATCTAAAGATGCCTTCATTTTCTGCAACTGCCCCTTGCTAGAAGTGACGAAGCCATCAGACGTTTTTTTTTAAAATTTTGTAGTTGTAAATGGACACAATATTTTATTTATTTATTTTTATGTGGTGTGGAAGATCGAACCCAGTGCTTCACATATGTGAGGTGAGCATTCCACAACTGAGCCACAACCCCAGCCCCATCAGACATTTCTTTAAAGGAGGCAGCACTGAGTAGATGTCACCTGCCATCACCCCCAAGTGCTTGGCCTAATCTTGGATGTTCTGTGGTAACACTTGGAGGTTGGACAGGAGGGTGTGGCACTTGGTCTGGAGCTGCTGAGTCAAGTTTCGGGCAACAGCAAGAGTATGCGACTTGATGTGCTCAGCACAGTGGGATTCATGTGTATCATCGTGGCCGATACTCCTCTTCCAGTCCACCCATGAGAGAGAGAGAGTTTATCCTGAGCATCCTGAATTTTCTGGTTGGCACTATGCACATTCTTTCTGGCAAATTCAATCAAGTGAACAGTAGAATGGTGTTGAGATATGGTCTCTCGGCTCATTTGCTTAGCTTCTTTAACCCTGCTGGTAGGCACGAGAGCAGAGCTTGGTAGACTGGGATCCCAGTCTCACATAATAACTTGGTTTCTGAACTATATCAAATCCTTCAACTTTTTTTGCTTCTTTTTCTATTTCTTCCTCAGTGACAGGAAAGTACTGGTCTGCCAGCAGCTCAGAGTTGCTGATAGCATTTTCTACTCCACTGCCCATGAACTGCACCATCTGACTTTCCAACACTGTGTAAATGCCACCATTGACAACAGACTTGGTCTTCTCTGTCCCACAAGTCACAGCTCCTTTGGTCTTGTCCATCACCCCTGTGATTGTGCTGGCTACAGAATCCTTGGCCCCGGTCACAGTAGTCGTCACAGCATCTCTCACCCCAGTCACGGCCCCTTTGGCACTGGCAAACACCTGCACTGTTGGCTGATTCAGAATAGGCAATTTCTCCTCAATCCTGTCCAGCCCCTTGCAGGCGTAGGTATTGGCAATCGCAATTTGTGGCTCTAGCTTCTAGATGATGGACAGAGCACTTGTCACTGCTACAGAGGTCATGGTCTTCACATCTTTCTCTGCCATCTCACACACAGACTTCAAGTAAAGATACTGATCCTTTGTACTGACATAAGATGAGGACACCAGGTCATATGCAGAGCTCACCAAAGGCATGTTGGCCACCCAAGTCACCATCCTCGATTGAAGATCAATTGCAACAGATTTTCTTCCTGGAGAAGGAAACAAACCGACTGACAGACAGACTGCTGTGAAGAGGGGAGAGACAGGCAAGTCTGGCAGACCACACAGCAACCCCAACATGCTCATCAAGTTCTTTATATATCCTGGAGATTAGTGCTCTATCTGATGTGCTTGTGGCAAAAATTTGCTCCCAAAATGTAGGCTCTCTCTTCACCTCATTGATTGTTTCTTTTGCTGAGAAGAAGCTTTTTAGTTTGAATCCATCCCATTTATTGATTCTTCATTTTATTTCTTGTGCTTTAGGAGTCTTGTTAAGGAAGTCAGGACCTAATCTGATGTGATGAAGAATTGAGTCTACTTTTTCCTCTATTAGGCACAGGGTCTCTGGTCTAATTCCTAGGTCCTTGAACCATTTTGAGTTGAGTTTTGTGCATGGTGAGAGATAGGGGTTTAATTTCATTTTGCTGCATATGGATTTCCAGTTTTCCCAGCACCATTTGTTGAAGAGGCTGTCTTTTCTCCAATGTATGTTTTTGGTGCCTTTGTCTAGTAGGAGATAACTGTATTTATGTGGATTTGTCTCTGTCTTCTATTCTGTACCATTGGTCTACATGTCTATTTTGGTGCCAATACCATGCTGTTTTTGTTACTATACCTTTGTAGTATAGTTTAAGGTCTGGTATTGTGATGCCTCCTGCTTCACTCTTCTTGCTAAGGATTGCTTTGGCATCTTAGTTCTTGACCAAAAAAAAGAAAGAAAGAAAGGAAAAGAAAAAAGAAAGAAAGCTTGAAAAGTAAAATAAATACTTGGGAGGCTGAGACAGGAGAATTGTGAGTTCAAAGCCAGCCTCAGCAATGGTGAGGTGCTAAGCAACTTAGTGAGACTCTGTCTCTAAATAAAATACAAAAATAGGGCTGGAGAAGTGGCTCAGTGGTTGAGTACCCCTGAGTTCAATCCCTGTTTTGTTAAATAAAAGTAAAATA
This sequence comes from Xerus rutilus, assembly GCA_028644305.1. Classification (NCBI taxonomy): domain Eukaryota; kingdom Metazoa; phylum Chordata; class Mammalia; order Rodentia; family Sciuridae; genus Xerus; species Xerus rutilus. Next base: position 50,786,677 of record CM053405.1, on the reverse strand, counting down.
AATAATTTAAAAATATAAAAAGCTTATAGAATAAGGATATAAATAAGAAAATATTTTGACAATTACACAGTGTATTTGCTTTATAAGCTAAGTGTTATTTCAAAAGAGCCAAGAAGTTTTTAAAATTAAAGTAAAAGTGTTATAGTAAGCTGAGGTTAATCTATGATTGAAAAAAGAAAAGTAGTGTTTATAAATTTAGTATATCCTAGGTACACAGTGTTTATAAAGTGTATAGTAGTGTACAATACTGACCTCAGCTTTTACATTCACTCACCATTCACTCACTGGCTAACTCAGAGCAACTTCCAGTCCTATAAGCTTTATTCATGGTAAGTACTTTATAGATGTACATCATTTTTATCTTTTATATTGGATTTTCACTTTACCTTTTCTAGATTTAGCTATTTTTAGACACACAAGTATTTGCCATTGTGTTATAAATGCCTACAGTGCAAAGAGTCCAGTAATATTCTGTTCAGGTTGGTAGCCTAGGAGCAATAGGCTATACCATATAGCTTGAATGTTTAGTAGATTATACAATCTATGTTTGTGTGTTAGGGCCCTCTATAATGTTTGCATAATAATGAAATCGCCAAATGATGCATTTCTCAGAATGTATCCCTGTCATTAAGCAATATATGACTATATACAGATTGATCACTATAGCACAGACACCAAATGCCATTAAAGCTAAAACTGGCTCTTCATTTGTAGTGCATACTAGCAAAGAGAAAAATAAAACAATTGCTTTATGGCAGTTCAGAGTTCTAGTTAATCATTTACAAGCTAGTTATATGAGTAAAGGGCAGAAGTCAGTCAATATTGGCAGGCCTTGGCTGGGGTAGATTATGCACAAGTAACTCAGTACAATGAATATAAGCCCAACTAGAATGGACATTATTTCTCCTCTTTTACCTTCCTTCCTTCAGCCGTAGATCTTTTACATGTTCTCTCTGATAAAATACTTATATTGTTAAATGAAGGGTTTGCTCACTTTCCTTCAAGTAAGATTCTGAGAGAACTGAGACTTCCTAAATTTCGCCTCTTCCCGTTGGCTAACCATAAAGATGGACCCTTCCAGGATTGGTGTATGGGGATGACAGAGAGAGGGAGACAGGAAATTCCTAGTAAAGGGTGTCAACATACTGGAGCCAGCTCCTACTACTTTGTGGAAACAATTGTTAGATTTTTAGGAATTTCAAAGTCAGTTATTACAAAAAGCCACCTATTAAAGTATATAAACTTTTAAGTAAATCATATTAACAATAAGTGCAAGGAGTTGTGGCTCAGTGGTGTGGTGCTTGCCCATCATGCGTGAGGCACTGGGTTCGATTCTCAGCACCACATAAAAATAAATAAATAAAGGTCCATTGACAACTAAAAACATATATTTAAAAAACCCAAGCACAACATGTATGAAAAAATCCACCACTTCCTAGTCATTTGCTACATCTTACTTACTAGGTCAGTGGAGGAGAACAGGAAAGAAGAAACTGTATGAGTAAAATAAGTTTAAAATAAGTTATTTACATTACAGAATTTTCAAATGCTACAAATCAGCATTTTCTCCCTAACAAAGATTCTTTGCTTGTCCAAATTTTAGCCAGGCTTCTGAACTTTCTTCTGAGCCCATCTATATACTTCCTTGAAAAATCCAGTTTGAGTAAACTGCCATGATAAGTGAGTTCAACTCTAGATATCTGATCACCTCCAACATCTGATTGGGTTATTCATTCTCCACCTTTCCCCAGGTAATTAATGTCTGATCATCCAGACTTGTCTTTAGCAAGAATCCTGTTTTAGGTCAGTTTAGCCAAGATTCCCCTTATTCCTGATGTTCTACCTCTTAGTAACTTTCCATTCACTGAACCCCACACTGCTTCTTGGCTATAGATTCCCACTTGTCCCAAGATGTGTTCAAAGTTGAGACCAGCATCTCCCCCCAACTGCAAGACGCCACTGTAATGGTTTCTGTACCTATCAATGTTGTTTTATAATAAGGTCTTCCTTACAATGCTTTAACGAATGTCATTAGGTACTTTTTTTTTCCTTTGACACTTTCCACCCACACCTCCAGATAGCTGTTTGTTAATCATTCATCAGCGTACCCCTGTGTTTCAAAGTCAACTTTTCACCCTCTAGATCCAGCATTCATTTAAAATTAGCTCTCTCTCGGATGGGGTTGTGGCTCAGGGGTACAGCACTTGCCTAACATGTGTGAGGCACTGAGTTTGATTCTCAGCACCACATATAAATAAAATAAAGGTTCATCAACAATTAATAAAAAAATAAAGTTAGCTCTCTCATAAGTCATTTTGTCATGGTTTATAGACCTGACCCACCACTGGTGATCTCTCACCTGAAGTTTCGTGGAGGTGGAAGAATGTGCCTATTTCCATGGTCTCATATTTCATCATTGGAATACAGAGCACAGAAGTCCACTTCTACTTTCTCTACCAAGCACTGTTTGCCCGCCAAAATGCCCTTTGGATAGGTTTTAATCAAGCTGGTTCTTTCTAAAGCATATCATGTACCTAGCTCAGAACATTTTTTGCCTGAACAAATTCTGATAATGCACACTGATGATTCCCTTTGCTCTACCATCACACTCAACCATAAATCTCCTATTTGGTATCTCATATGGGAATCAGATGCCAGTCTACATGAAGCACCACTGAAGCCCCTGTTTCTAGACTTGGTTAGAAGAGAAGGGCAAGATACAGGAAACCAGCAGCTCTGACAATTCATTAAGGAATCCCTGCATATTTTTTCTCTCTCGCACATTTAGTATCTTCATGCAGATGATGGTTGCTGGCCATCCTGCATTGAACAGGATGGTTGATCTCAGGATTGGTAGTAGCATCTGAAATTCGTTGTTTCTTGGTGACTTATTCAAAATTTACAGTTTAACATAAGAATAACTTTATAAATTCAGGAAATGAAAATATTTCTATGAAATCACTCTATGTAAAGGGAAGACTGAAAAGTTATATAAAACAAGTAACTTCTGTAGTAATCTTACTATTTTAATATCTAATCTCTCAATATATGCAAGAACATTATTGCCATTTTACACTTGGATTAGAGGAATTGTGGAGAACATTTTCAATAAGTTTTTAAAGGCTCATTAGCATATGGTTTCATTCTGAAGTGATTATTGTTAATAGAGATTGGAATCTTCTCTCAAAGTGGTGCTAGATCTCGGGCATGACAGCAAGTACATATTGAGTGGGAATACTGACAGTGAGATATTCACCCAGCCTGGGGCACTTTGTAAAGAGAAAGCAACTAACTAAAATGTCCCTTATATAACAGTAGAAGAGAGAATAATCCCAGAAGATGGGTAGAAATACAATGTGAAAGAATAATAGAACAAGTCACTGCAAATAGCTCAAAAAACTTCAAAATCTGACCCCATTGACACCACAGAGGTAGAAATTTCAGATAAGGAGTTTAGAAAGTTGTTAGTTAAGATTATTAATGAAACTCAGGAAGAACAAAGGAATGAACTAAGAGAAAATCAAGGAGTGTAAGAACATTTCAATAGACATTCTGAAAAAGAACCAAATGGAAAGCCTAAAAATGAAAGACTCAATAAATCTAATTTAAAATTCAGTTGAAAGCATTATCAATACATTAGACCACATATAAGACATAATTTCCATGCCGCAATGCCAAGGTATATAATCTTGAAAACACAGTCAACAATAAAGAAAAGATGATTAGATAATGACAAGAATGTTCAAGAAATCTTGTACAACTTTAAGAGAATAAACCTAAGAATCATTGGCTTTGAATAAGGTAGAAATATACAAACTAAAGTAATACAAAACATATTCAGTGAAATCATCAGAAAAATTTCCAAACCTTGGGAATGAGATGGAAATCCAAATATAGGAGGCACTGAGAACCCCAAATAGACAAGATAAAAAATGATCCTAAGACACATTATAATTAAAATGACTAATATAATTAGTATAATTACTAATATAATTATTATTAGTATAACACTAATATAATTAGTATAATTAATATTATAAAATGACTAATATAATTAATATAATTAAAATGACTAGGATAGAATTTTATTTATTTATTTATTTTTAAAATTTTTTTTTAGTTGTTGATGGACCTTTATTTCTTATTTATTTATATGTGGTGCTGAGGATCGAACCCAGTGCCTCACGCATGCTAGGCAAGCGCTCTACCACTGAGCCACCACCCCAGCCCCTAGGATAGAATTTTAGAAGTCACAAAAGGAAAATGGCAGGTCACACTTAGAGGAAAGTCAATTATACTTACCTCTGTTTTTCCAGTCCAGACTTTAAAAAACAAAAAAAGCTTGGAATAATATATACCAAGCCATGAAAGATACTGGTTGCCAAGCAATATTGCTATAGCCAACAAAACTATCCCTTAGAATTTAAAAGGAAAATTTAAAAAAAAAAACTTTGGAGATAAGCAGAAACTAAAAGAATTTGTAAATATTAAATCACTACATAAAATACTATATGAATATTAAATGCAGAAGAACTGAAAAATAAACTTCATAGGCAGAAAATTGATGAATCTCACTAGAATAGTAGCCAATCAAAGGAGAGTCAAGTCTTAACATTAGAAATCAAAATGGCAGGAAATAAACGTCATCGCTCTGTAGTAACACTAAACATAAATGGAGTCAACTCTCCATTTAAAAGACATAAACTGGCAGAGTGAATTAAAAAACAAAACCCAACCATATGTTGTTAACAAGAGACCGACCTTACAGCCAAAGACATCCACAGGCTGAAGGTAAAAGGATAGAAAAAATACACCATGCAAATGAGACCAAAAGCAAATAGGAATGGCTACTCTCATAAATGACAAAGTAGACTTCAAGTTAAAATTAATCACAAGAAGGTCACTTCATGCTGGTAAAGGGAACTATTCAATAACAAAATATGATTGTAAATATTTAGGCCCCAAATGTCAGTGCACCTACTTACATAAAACAAACCCTACTTGATATAAAAATTCAGGCACCAATACAATACTGGGTGATTTCAACACACCTTTCTCACCAACAGATAGGTCATCCAGATATAAACAAAGTAAAGTCTCTTCGGGCCTAAAAAATACTATAAATAAACAGACCTAACAGATATCTATGAAATATTTCATCCATTAGCAATCAAATTCACTTTCTTCTCAGCTGCCCATGGAAACTTCTCCAAAATAGACTATATTTTAGGACACAAAGCAAGACTTAGCAAACACACACACACACACACACACACACACACACAAAAACTGGGATAATTCCTTGCATCATATCAGATCATAATAGAATGAAATCATAAATCAATAACAAGATTAAAAACAGAAGCCATTTTAACACGTGGAGATTGAACAATATGCTTTTGAATAAAGAATAGGTCAAAGAAGAAATGGGGGGAGAAATAAATTATTCTTACAAACAAACAATAACAGAGATATGATATAGCAAAATTCTGGGACAGTACTAACACATTTCTCAGAGGAAATTTTATAGCATTGAATGTCTACATTTTAAAAAAAAAAATCCCAAATAAATAATCCAGTGTTATATATCTCAAGGTCCTAGAAAAGCATGAACAAACTAATCCACAAAACAGTATAAGACAAAAAATAATTAAGATCACAGCCAAAATTAATAAAATTAAGAATAAAAAAATTCAAAGAATGAATGTAACAAAGAGTTGGTTCTTTGACAAGATAAACCAGATTGATGGACTCTTAGCCAAACTAACTAAGAGAAAAGACCCAAATAAATAAAATTAGAGGTGATAAAGGAGACATCACCACAGACATTTCTGAAATCCAGAGGATGATTAGAAACTATTTTTGAAAACATGTGCCAATAAATTGGAAAATCTGGAAGATAACTGAAAAATTTCTAGACATATATGACCTACCCAAATTGAACCAAGAGGATGCAGAAAACCTAAACAAACCAATAGCAAGCAATGAGATTGAAGCAGTAACAAACAGTAACAAACAGCCTTCCAACAAACAAAAACCTGGGGCCAGATAAATTACCAACTGAGTTCTACTAAACTTTTAAAGAAGCTAATGCCAATATCCTCAAATTCCATGAATTGGAAAGGGAGGGAACACTCTCAAATTCATTCTGTGAAGCCAGTATCACACTCATACCAAAACCAGATAGATACTGTAGAAAACTACAGACCAATATCCATGATGAATATAGATGCAGAGATTCTTAATAAAATATTAGCAATCTACATTCAAAACCACGTTGAGAAGATTGTACACCATAACAAAGTAGGTTTTATCCCAGGGATGCCAATTTGATTTAACATATGCAAATCAAATAATTCATTATATAAATAGAAGTAAGGACAAAAATCGTAGGATCAGCTCAATAGAGGCAGAAAAAGTCTTAGACAAAGTTCAGTGCTTATTCATGTTTAAAAAACTGGAAAAACTGGAGCTAGATGGAACTTACCTCAATGTCATAAAGCTATATATAACAAACCCAAAGCCAACATCATACTAAATGGAGAAAAACTGAAAGCATTTCCTCTAAAATCAGGAACAAGACAAGGATGTTCACTGTCATTATGGCTATTCAATACAGTTCTTGAAACTCTAGCCAGAACAATCAGGCAAGAGAAGGAAATTAAATGGATATGAATAGAAAAAGAGGAATTCAGATTATCTGTTTGCTGATAACATGATCTTATACTTACAATACCCAAAAAACTCCCACCAGAAGACTTAGAGAACTGATAAAGAAATTCAACAAAAGCAGGACAAAATATCAATATACAAAAATCAATAGCTTTCCTATATTTCAATAATGTATCTGCTGAGAAAGAAATCAGGAAAACAATCATTCATCATAGCCTTAAAAAATACTTGGGAATAAACCTAACCAAGAAGGTGAAAGATCTCTATAATGAAAATTACGGAACACTAAAGAAAGAAATTGAAGAAGACCTCAGAAGATGGAAAGACCTCCCATGTTCTTGGATAAGCAGAATTAATGTTGTTAAAACACCCATATTCAATGCAATCCTGATGAATGACATTCTTCACAGAACTAGAAAAAACGTCCTAAAATTCATATGAAAGAATAAAAGACCTAGAATAGCCAAGGCAATACTGAGCAATAAGAGTGATGTGGGAGGCATCACAATTCTTGATCTCAAATTATATACAGAGCTATATTAACAAAAATAGAATGATATTGGCATAAAAATAGATATGAAGACCAGTGGAATAGAATAGAAAACACAGAGACAAATCTACGTAGATACAGTTACCTGATCCTTGAAAAAGATGCCAAAAATATACACTGGAGAAAAGCCTATTTAACAAATAGTGCTAGAGAAACTAGATACCTGTTTGAATGAAACTAGGTGCCATCTCTCACCTTGCACTGTTTTTATTTTTTATTTTTTTATTTTTTTTTATTTGAATGTCCATGTATTTTATTTTTATTTTTTTTATATTTATTTATTTATTTATTTATTTTATTTAAATGCATTTCAAGTCATAGTACATAAACAGAGCTCAGTTTTTCCATTTCTCTGGTTGCAAATCATAAAGAGTCACACTATTTGTGTCTTCATACATGTACCAGGGGTAGTAATGACCCATT
>CM053405.1:50755658-50778532 GCA_028644305.1 Xerus rutilus | reverse complement strand
AGCTGCTGGAGTGGAGGAGCCGCTGGGACTGCCTCCCGCAGACGCGCCCGGGGCCGCTTTGGGCCTCAGTTGCAGGAGTGGAGGAGCCGCTGGGACTGCCTCCCGCAGACGCGCCCGGGGCCGCTTTGGGCCTCAGTTGCAGGAGTGGCGTTCTGAGTTATGGCTCCCGGCCAAGCTGCTGGGACCGCCTCCCGCAGCCACGCTGCCTCGGGCCGCTTTCGGCCACAGCCGCTGGAGTCGCGCTGTGTCTACCGCTGCTGGCTCTGCTTACCCGTGCGAGTGAAATTTCCTTCCGTGCTGTCCAAAAGCCGGGTGGGAGAAGGTTGTACCGCAGTTTCTGGTCTTTTGTTTGGGGAGACTGGTAGCTGCGTCCCTCTAAGCCGCCATCTTGCCGGAAGTCCTGTTTTTATTTTTTTGAAGTTTTTAAAACTTCAGTCTGTTTCAGATGCCCTGAGAAAAATAATCTCTAATGGTGTTATTTAATTGACAAATAGTTGTGCAGCTTCAACTACACCAATATTTTCTTTAAATATTCAGTCATTCTTAGTATTACTTCTTTCCTGTTTTTTGAAGATAAAATTCCTGTTCCTACATTTGGGCTTTTATTGTTGCTATGTCTGACATTTCTAAGGTTCCCTTGAACTCTAACTCAGAAGCCTTGTATGAAAGCAAAGACTGATTTTTTTTTCTTCACAGCCCTTTAGCAACATATTGTGGGTATTTGAAGACAAGAAACGTTTTCCTACCTGAAGAACAGCAGTTTAGTTGAAAAATCTGATTTATTAAAAAAAAGTCTTCTTAAATGCTCAAGACAAGTACAATCTCTCTTAATCTTATGATTAAGTAACATTACATACATGGGTGTGTATGTAAACACAAGATAAAGTATCCATGGCATTTCCTCACTTAGCCTGCTGCGAACTTATTTGTTATTACATTATATAATGGGCATTATCATGAAGAACCTTACAAAATCTAAGCAAAAATACCAGAGCAGTGCAAAAACCTCCAAAAGTGGGGCTGAGGGTACAGCTCAGTGGTAGAGTGCTTAGCATTTGCAAGATCTGGGGTTCAATTCCCAGGGCCAAAAACAAAACAAAAACTCCAAAAGCAAGATGAAGAGCTTGCATAGAGTGACCTCCAGCAGAAACAGATGTTTCCAGAAATGTAAGCAGAGAGTAAGAAAGGAGAGAGAACAGGAGGGGTGGGATAAGGAGGGAAGACACAAAGAAGAAAAGAATACAGTATAGTCATAGGGACCAATAAATTTGTAAAATCCATGTTTTTTATCTGAAAATAATTGCAGTTCAGTCATTGTTGTTTTAACTAAGGCTAGGTTTCTCTCCACCCTCAAGCCTGTTCCTCTAAAGATCTTGGCCGTTCTCCCTTTTGACTTGCTGCATTACCTCTCTTATCTTGTTTTTTTTTTTTTTTTAAATGTAGATGGACACAATGTCTTTATTTTATTGCTTTGTATGTGGTGCTGAGGATCGAACCCAGGGCCTCACGCATGCGAGGCAAGCGCTCTACCGCTGAGCCACAGCCCCAGCCCCTCATCTTGTTTTTATAAGAAGTTCTAGCCCTAGGTAAGGATGAGTGGTAGCTAATGAGTGGGAGAAGAAAAGCTCCTGACTTCTGCCTGTAGATGCAGATGAGGAAACCATGGTTGCAACTCTTCCTGTCCCTGCATACCGCCCCCGCATCCCCCAGAACTTGAGACCTAGCAAAGACAGCATTCTCCTTAAAAGCTATAACAAAATACCTGACAGAGTGTCCTATGACAATCATGTACCCTGAGACTGGAAGAAATAGAGGCTCAAGGAATAAATGTAGAAATATCAAGTAGATATTTGATGTATTACGAAAAGATGTAGAAAATAGCCGGGCGCAGTGGCGCAAGCCTGTAATCCCAGCACTTAGGGAGGCTGAGACAGGAGAATCGTGAGTTCAAAGCCAGCCTCAGCAACCATAGCGAGGCACTAAGCAACTCAGTGAGGCCCTGTCTCTACATAAAACACAAAATGGGGCTGGAGATGTGGCTCAGTGGTCCAGTGCCCCTGAGTTCAATCTCCAGTATCAAAAAAAAAAAGAAAAGATGTAGAAAATAGAGGACAACCTTGCCCTGGGAAAAGGAAATAGGAAATATTTTCTCTCCCCCTTTTCCCATATTAAGACATCGTGTAACAGAATGCAATTTTGAGTCTTTGAGAGAAGGTTAAATTGGGGAGGTTGGTATTTTTCTAGATTCCTTGCACTGTCTTCCTGGTGCCCTGTATCAGTGCAGCTTGCAAGACACACCTGAAATATAGTGTACACCGTAGATTTTAATAAAGCACTTGAAAATATATAATGAACTCTCATATATCAACAAAAAAGGCTTCACTATCCAGGAGAGGTGTTCAGGAATTTGTGTTTTTAGCAAGCATTCCATATGATTTTTATCACCAGGCAATTTGGGAAACTCTGGGCTAAACATGCAAAGACTAATGAAGACAATAAACCCTCTCTCTTCCTCTCTCTCTCCACACTCACATACCACACATATACATGAATATATATATTTTTTAATTTCAACATTTATTCAGGTGAGGGTGGAGGCAGGTGTCCAAGTTGCCATTACAACATAGATTTGTGTGTTTGTGTGCTGTTTGCAAGTCAGATTTAGAGAGTGATAAGGGAGTGGCAGTGATGGGATTATTTGTACTTATATCTTTATCTGGTTCTAGCTGATGATGAAACTCACCTTCTTCAAGTCATGCCATCTAGGAGCAGAGCCAGAATTATTTCAAACAGGAGTCCTCCACTCAGCTCTCTCTGATAAACTGCATGAATGATTCTCCACCATCAGTTAAAATCCCTGTCTAATTGGACAGAAAATCATCTAAAGTAACATTGTGTACCTTTGCCATGGACTGAAGGATCTTAGGCCCTTCTTGGCATTGTCTGCCAATGGGTGGCTCCACTCCAGGTTTCTGAGGCCTTTCTGGGATCCTAGTATTGACTGTACAGATGTCCTAACCATGACTGGTATGTGTTCTGTCCTTGACACTTCCCCAACTGTTACTTCACTCTATTTATGTTTTACAGATTTGGGAATCGTATTAAGGTTAAAGAAACACAATTTTTTTTTTCCTTTAGCACTTCTGCACAGGTCCTTGGAAAAAGCAAGATCAGCATATTTGCTGCTGACTTCAGAACTGTTCCTTCCTAAGAGGTCTCATCTTTTCAGACCAAGATCTCTGGTGCCCTAACACCTCAGATTGAGGATAAGGTTTCTTCTCAGAATTTCTTTAGTCTCTCAAGGCCCTCTGTTCCACCACACTAGGACTTGCTTGAACTTGCAAATAAATCAGCTTATCCTCCCATTCTGGTTCTGCCATTGCATAGAATATCTGGAAGAAGTTGAAACAAAGAGTTGAAACATTGTATGAAAATCATCAAATGACTAGATTGTAGGAAATACTGAAGAAACTTTTTGAGAATGTTCTAAGAGACGGTAATAGCTGACACCATTTACTGAGCTCTTAATGTGCCAATTTCTTTACACAGATTTATATTGATGTCGTAAGGTAAGATGAGGAAAGGGGCTCATAAAAGTTAAGCAACTTGCCCCAAGTCACAGAGATAGTAAGGGAGAGGGGACTAGGTTTTACTAGGTATTGGAGTAGGTACTAGGTTTCACTGCCATGTCCAGCTTTACAGCCTGAGCTCCTCAAAGTTCAGCACTGCCAGATCAAGACCCTTAAAAGTGAAAAGACTCGGAGATACCAAAGTAGTTAAGATCCCAGTGGATCAAGATTGTACTATCCCTTTAGGGGAGCAGGAGAGGCAAGAGACAGGAGGGCAGGAGAAGGCCACAGAGACCTTGGTTCTTCTTTACTTCAAAGAACTAAGCACATAAAAATGCTATACTAGAGCCGGGCGCAGTGGCGCATACCTGTAATCCCGGCATTTTGGGAGGCTGAGACAGGAGAATCGCGAGTTCAAAGCCAGCCTCAGCAAAGGCGAGGCGCTAAGCAACTCAGTGAGACCCTGTCTCTACATAAAACACAAAATAGGGCTGGGGATGTGGCTCAGTGGTCAAATACCTCTGAGTTCAATCCCCGGTACCAAAAAAAAAAAAATAGAGGAATTGTTTTCTGAGCCTCAACATATTATATTGAAATCTCTTATTGATAAAATTGTTCTACAAAAAAAGTAAAATTCTGATATTACTTACCCAAGAATCTTCTAAATTTTCCCAGTATGACTTTATTTTGTGGGGGATGGGATACCAGGGATTGAACTCAGGGGCACCCAACCATTGAGCCACATCAATAGCCCTATTTTGTATTTTTATTTACAGACAGGTTCTCACTGAGTTTCTTATGCCTTGCCATTACTGAGGCTGGCTTTGAACACGCTATCCTCCCGTCTCAGCCTCCTGAGCCGATGGGATTACAGGCATTTGCTACTGCACTCAGCTGATATGACTTTATTTTCGGACTTGAGAGATAGCAAAGTGGTAGAGCATAGAATCTCAAAACCTGCAATGTGGACTGATAAATAGGTGCAAAAATGACTTCAGGAATCTATTTAATCTCAATGTTTTTCTATAAATCTCTTTTCAATAAAAGAGTATTCAGTAAAGTAAGCAATATGCAAAATTAATAGAGAAACACTTAATACAAATAATCATGCCACTGAATGGGGTACTTCCTGTCCTAGGTCTCCAAAAGAAGCTTCTTGGGTGTTTGTTTATGCCTGGATTTGCCACTCTGACTGCCTATTTCCTCTCTGATTCTAGATGGAAAAAAATTCAATAGACCATAGGCTTAACTTCTTTGGGTCTTGTTTTCATCATCTACAAATTGAGGTTTAATATGCATCTCTGAATACCTCATAAGAAGGTTGGGAGACTTGAAAAGAGATGATGAACTTAACTTTAGGATTTGAGGGAGCCCACTAACAGACATTTCTCTTTTCTTTAATCGTGTTTGGAATAAATGAAGAATAGGACTATACGATACATCAGAGAACCCAGAGAGTCATGCATGCCAAGTTGTCACTCTACCACTGAGCTATACACCCAGCTCAATGTCACCTTTTTTAGTGATAAAACTAATACTGGCAAAGTGATTTATATCTGCTAGCAAACAGAATTCCAAATACAAAAACCAAGAATAATTAAAAGGACTTGCCTACCCACCACTGGAAATCTTTAGCATCCCTTCCCTGCCTTGACTGCAGCATTGTGAAAGAAATAGAAGTCACACTGTAATAGCGCTGGCTTCATCAGAGCAGCTAGCAGCTGCCCTGCCTACCTCACCTAAGATATTGTTTGTAAAAGCAATTTTGTTCATTTCAAAGAGCTATAAATCACATAAGAATAATGACAACAGGTGAATGTGCAATAATTTGTCTTGGAGAATTATAGATGGCCATAAAAAGAACCTAAGTAAGCAAGGAACCAGTTTAGAATTGACATCTGTGAGTGAAACAAAATCCCAAAATTCAAAAATGTCCAGGACCCACAGCAACCAATATAAACTCAGAGTCACATTTAAAGAAATGCTCTTAAGGATCCAAACATAATTAATAAGGGATTCCATTTTGTATTACTCATGCTTGAAGAACATTAACAGAACCCAACTTAGAACTTCTCAGCTCCCTCTTCTCTGCAATTGCTTTCATCCTGAGAAAATACCAGAACTCACAGACTCAATTTCCAAACACTTTCTTTAGGCCGAGCTCTGATTAACTTTTATTTTTCTTCATCCCATGGCCACGCTGTTTTCTTTCCTTTATTATTAGATAAGCTTGTCTTCTTTACCAACAAATCAGAATCCCTTTTTGTTTGTTTTGCTAGGAGAAGAGATGGATAAGATAAGGAATAGTAGATCTCCTGGGTTGCATGTCAACAAGGAAATGAATAACTTTATTCATTCCTGACTTGTGCAGCTCTGATGTACAGTTCCGTACCTATTATGAAACTGTTGTCTCTCAGCTTGCTTTACTTATTTATTTATTTATTTATTTATTTACTTACTTACTTACTTACTTATTTATTTTGGAAAGGCTAGCATTTTCTTGGTTCAATAACAGGAAATAATTTTACCTGAAGAAGTTGCCCAGCAAATGGATGCCCATTCTCAACATTGGCTTCCTCTACCTCTTGTTGCTACCAGACCCACATCTAGTTTTAGATTTCAAACTGCTTCAGGAAGCTCAGAGTTTGTCCTAGGAGGAAGCAGCTTACTCTCTAAAACCATTGCAAAGTTTTGCCACTTTATATTGGTGGAAACTGCTGAATATGTGTAAATGAGTTCTAATGTCATTTGGCCAAAAAGAATAAAATATAATACTCAATAAGACTAAATATTTTGACACGGGTGTATTTACCAAGGATTTCAGATTTAATGAGTTAGCTCATGCTGCTAAAAGTTGTCCTAACAGTTCATTGGATTTGTTGACTACAACTTCAAGTCAATGCTGGCTTACATTTAATAAAGTTAAGATGCCACAATTACCCTGACATAACGTAAGCAAAAGTATCTGAAGGAATGGAGAGATAGTGTTAGAGTTAATTATCATGTGCAAAATTAACCCCTACCTCTTCCCTCTTCATTTCTCAAGAAGACCCAGACACTGAATTCTAAGCTCACTGAATTCTAAGGCATTAAGAAATAAATTACTGTAGGGAATATAAGCATTCTTTAAAAGGAAGTGTCATCCTTTGTAGTTCAGATAGGATGATGAGAAAAGCTACAATTGGATCAATTTCCTGATTCAGTGGGGATGGTAAGATTCCAGAGTAACACAAACCAAGTGACCAAATACAAGGTGTTCTCCATGTAGGCATCAGGGAGAAAGCGATATCAGAGTGTTTTGGCCCGCAAGGGTCTTTGGTGATAACTAATTGATCACACTACAGGTTGATTATCCCTTACCCAAAATGCTTGGGATTAGAAGTATTTCAGGGGGCTGGGGTTATGGTGCAGTGGTAGAGTGCTCGCCTAGCACGCGGGAGGCACTGGGTTCGATCCTCAGCACCACATAAAAATAAAATAAAGCTATTGTGTCCACCTACAACTAAAAAATAAATCTTTAAAAAAAAAAAGAAGTATTTCAGATTTCTTTTCTTTCTCTTTTCTTTTCTATTTTTTAAATCTTCACATATGTATGATGAAATATCTTGGGGATATCCCTGAAGTCTCAACACAAAATTCATCTGTTTGATATACACATTATACACATAACCTGAAGGTGTTTTAATAGGAAAAAGTCCAGGTCTGGGAACTAGAGATTTAATTTGAGCTGCCATAATGGAAAAGCATCACCTCTCACGTAATGTTCAGACCTTAGCGAGTTCATTGACTCAGGACCCCTGCTTGAAGGGTAGGTCTGCTTCCCTTAAGGCAGAACACTGCAGCACAGCACAAGTCTGTACTCTAAATCTTCCACCAAGCTTTCCTCAAAGGGACATGTATAGGGAATATAGACTACAGTGACTGTATAGGGAATAAGAAACACCTAGACTTTTCAGGGATTAATAGACACAGCCCTGAAATGATATTAATTCACAGAGACCCAAAATGCCATTGGGGACCACAGGTCAAAGTAAGGACTTAGATGACCAGATGATAAAAGAAGTTGTGGTTCAAGTTCAAATTACAGTATGCTCAGTAAGTCCACAAATCTATCTTTTGTCTTTTTCCCAGTTCCTGAATATATAATTGGAATAAAAATACTTGAACCCTGGAAGAACTCCTGTATCAGTTTTATAATCTGTGAAGAAAAGGCCAAAATAGGAAAGTCAAGTAAAAGCCCCTGGAACTTCTTCCTAATCATATAAAAAAATAAAAGCAATAACATTTTACAGAGGTAACAAAAGCAATAACATTTTGCAAAGATAAGTGTATTTACTGTCATCATTAAAGTTTTGAGCAACCTGTTTAGACAATGAAACCAGCTGACAGATCTCAGAAAATGTCTGTAGATTATCAACAAAGCTAATCGGGTAGTTCAGCAGACTGCAACTGTTGCTGCTTTTCTAGGGGTAGTGCTTTTATTTGAAGAAATCAAAAGAGCCACTAACACATAGTGCACAACTATTGACCTGATAAATATTTTTTTCCTAATCTACAAGAAAACCCAGAAACACTGTGCTTTTACTTGGCAGAACCAGCAGCACACCTTCTCAGTGTTGCCTCAGGGCTATATCAACTCTCTTGTTCTCTGTCAAAATTAACAGAGATCTTGCTTGTCTTAAATTATGTAAAATGTCACACTAGTCCAACACACTGATAATGTTCATTGATCTGATATATAGGAAGAAGCAACTTCTTTAGAAGCCTTTAAAAGACCTATTTTACCCATAGGATAAATGATCAAGCCTGTGAATATTCAGGGACTTGCCTTCTCAGTAGAGTTTCTTGGGATCCAATGGTCTGAAACATGTCAAAATATTCTTTCAGAGGTGAAATATAAGTTGCTGCTCCTGGCACTTCCTATGCCTAAGATGTATAATGCATGGTGAATTTGTGTGTGTGTGTGTGTGTGTGTGTGTGTGTGTTTGTGTAGTACTGGGGACTGAACCCAGGGCCTTGTGCATGCTCATTACCATTGAGTCCTATCCCCAACCCTTGGACCTTTTTTATGGTATAAATAATACATGACACATTGACTATGCTAAGTAGATCTATTTAGTAAATAACAGAACAGATTCCCCTTTTTACATTATTTCTTTGTAATTTAAGTCAACAGCTTTTAACCCCCCATTTCCACTGAGAACAGAATACTTACTCCTACTGATTCAAGCTTAGTTTAATCAGGTTGAATTGCTTGTGGACATCAGGAAGCAGAGCTTGTATTGCCAGACGCATCCAGTTCTTGTCTATTTCTTGTATTTTGGCTGACGATTTTGAGTAGGTAATAAGTCTAGGTTGTAGTACAAGTTACTCTTTCACATAGGCTTTATGAACTTGATCCTAATGATCATAATACTCAAAGTATTTATGGCATGTACACATGGAGCCTCTTGCAAGCACCCATCAGAGATTTGCAACACATCTCTAGTAGTTGGGAGCAAATCCATGTCCTCTTCTGTATATAATTATTTTCCTTTTGAGAAAGAACATTTTGGTTGCTACTGGGTCCTGGAAGAGATTAACTGTTTAACCATAGGTCAAGTGATTTTGAAATCTGAATTTGCGCCGGGCATGGTGGTACACACCTGTAATCTCAGCGGCTTGGAAGGCTGAGGCAGGAGGATCGTGAGTTCAAAGCCAGCCTCAGCAACTTAGCGAGGCCCTAAAGCAACTCAGTGAGACCCTGCTCTAAATAAAATACAAAAAAGGGCTGGGGATGTGGCTCAGTGGTTTAGTGTCTCTGGGTTCAATCCCCAGAACCAAAAAAAATTTTTTAAAGGGAAGGAAAGAAAAAAGAAATCTGAATTTGAGCTTACCATCAGGAACTAGATGTTATCTTACCCACAAACCACAGGGTGTACAGTGAATCTACCATTAAGTGAAGTTATGTATAACAAATATTGGTCAATGAAGAATTAATTATACTCTAGTAACTGTACTCCACACTTCTAAAATTTGCATGAGGAGCCTCATCTATACCTGAGTTAGAAAATTTAGATGAAGAGATTTTACACGTTGAGCCAATGAGATTTAGATGAGATGTAAGATGTTGAACTGATGCTTCACTGGGTTGATACTCTTGAGAATCTTGGAAAAGAGTGAATGTATTTTGCATTTGAGAGGGAAATAAAGGGACAGAGGATTTACTACGAATGATAGAATTCCGAGATGACCCCTCCTTGCTTTTCTTAGGCATATGACTCTTACAGACCCCTCTTCTCATCTGCAAGAAGAATCTACAAACATGTTGGAATGTCACTCCATGCTAATGTTATCATTATATGGTAAAAGGGATTTTGGGGGTGTAATTAAAGTCAAATCAGTTGATTTTGAGTCAATAAAAATGAAGATTATCATGGGTAGGTGTGAGCAATCAGATGAGCCCTTTTGAAAGAGGTCTAAGAGATGGAAGAAGGCAAAAAGATTTTAAGCTATAGCAAACACATCTGCAAACTACCAGGTGTTATCACCTGGTGCAATGGTGCACACCTATAAGCCTAGCAGCTTGGGAGGCTGAGGCAGGAGGATTGCAAGTTCAAAGCCAGCCTCAGCAACTCAGTGAGATGCTGTCTCTAAATAAAATATAAAAAAGGGCTGGGGATTTGGCTCAATGGTTAAGTGCCCCTGGGTTCAATCCCTGATACCAAAAACAAAACAAAACAAAAACCTACCAAGTGTTATAGAAAGAACCACATTTCAGAGAATGGTAGGTAGACTTTACAAGCTGAAAATGGACCCAAATTGACAGCCAGCAAGAAATCCAGGATTCCACTTCTTACAACCCCAATGGACTGAATTCTAAACCAAATGACTTTGAATAAAGACTCCACAATATAGATAAGAACTCAATTATACCTGACTCTTGACTTTAGTCTGATGAGACCTTTCAAAGGAGAGAATCCAGCTGAACCTGACCTAGAGTTCTCATGAAGAGAACTGTATGATAATAGATGAGTGTTGTTTTAAGCCACTAATTTTGTGGTAATTTATTATGCAGCAATAGAATACTGATACATAAACCAGGCACATTTGTGCACGGCTATAGTATCAGGGACTCACAAGGCTGAGGCAGGAGGATCGCAAACTGGAGCCCAGCTTCAGCAACTTAGCAATACCCTGTCTCAAAACACAAAGGGTTGGGGATGTAGCTCAGCTGTAGAACAACCCTAGTTCTAATACATATTCCTATTGCAATGATATGGAACTTTTAATGTAATGGATGACCCAGATGTCAGTCTTAATATTTTATTGTTAAAAAGTAGTTAAAGGGATGTAACAAGATATCATTGTAGGGCTGAGGTTGTAGCTCAGTGGTAGAGCATTTGTCTAGCACATATGAGGCACTGGGTTCAATTCTCAGCACCACATAAAATAAATAAATAAAATAAAGGTATTCTGTTAATCTACAATTAAAAAATAAATGAATAAAAGATATTATTGTAAACAAAATGTAAAAAAGAATGACTGCAATATCAGCTTGACAGGAAGGAAGGAATGAAGGAAGAGAAGTAAGGGGGAGGGAAGAAAGAAGGAAGGAAGGAAGTGAAGAAAAGAAATAGGAGTCAAGCAGACCCAGAAGTCACCAGGAAGTTGACTGAAAGGTGGCTCAGCTCCCTTCAACACTGCTTCCTACCTCATCACTCTTTCTCCTGAATTCATACCTGTACTTGAGATGATCCCTTCTTTCCTCCCCAGAGACAATAAGTGTTATATTGGGGTTATCATTCCATGTTCTTGTATTTTTTTTTTTTGTACTAGTGATTGAACCCAGGGGCTTTCAACCATTGAGCCACATCCCCAGCCCTATTTTGTGTTTTTTTTTTTAAACTTTTATTTTATTTACTTATGTATTTTGTATGTGGTACTGAGGATCGAACCCAGTGCCTCACGCATGCAAGGCAAGCGCTCTACCACTGAGCCACAATCCCAGCCCCCTATTTTGTGTTTTATGTAGAGACAGGGTCTCACTGAGTTGCTTAGTGCCTCGTCATTGCTGAGGCTGGCTTTGAACTCGTGATTCTCCTGTCTCAGCCTCCCAAAGTGCTGGGATTACAGGCGTGTGCCACCACGCCCCGCTTAATTTAATTAATATAATAGAATATCTAAGCTTTAGATTATGATTTCCATAATCACCTGTGTTGATTCCATTGAAATATTCACAGAATTGAAAACTTGGGACTTTATGTGTTAACGAACATGAACATGTTCTTTAAACACTGGTGTAGTATTTCCCTGAGTTTCAAACACCAGTGTTCCATAAGTCACCTGTAGCTGACACTACAGAGAAAAACCTAGAGTGAAGAGGAAATAACCTTTCTGACAGTATCATCTTCAAGTGACAGAGTAAGCATGGTAACATTACTACCCCTGTATAATATAGTTGGTAATCCTCAAAACTCAGAGGGAGCTCATCCTTGGATCTCAAACCTGTTCTTTGTCAGTTTGTTCCTGGCTGCTTGGTCTAGTGCATTCTAAAAGTCCTTTGTTTGTCTAACTATAAATACACATAGGTGTTTTTGGGGGGGCAGGGTGAGTAACCAGGGATTGAATTCAGGAGTGCTTAACCACCAAGCCACATCCCCAGCCCCTTTTTTAATATGCAATTTTTAGTTGAAGATGGACACAATACATTTATTTCACTTATTTATTTTTATTTGGTGCTGACGATCAAACCCCATGCTTCACATATGCTAGGCAAGTGCTCTACCACTGAACTACAAACCCAGCTCCCTCAGCCCTTTTAAATATTTTATTTAGAGACAGGGTCTCACTGAGTTGCTCAGTGCCTTGCTAAATTGCTGAGGCTCTGAACTCACCATCCTCCTGCCTCAGCCTCCTGAGTTGCTGGGATTACAGGTGTGCACCACTGCACTCGACACATAATTTTGTTTTGTTTTATTTTACTTTAATACAGCTATTATAGAAAATGCGACTCAGAAAGTCTCTCACAATTTAATCACAGATACACATTGATAATAGTTTTGTATATACATTAAATTAATATAATTTTAAAATATAGAAATAAGCTTGGTACAGTTGCACATGCTTGTAATCTCAGAGACTTGGGTGAGGCTGAAGGATTGCTAGGTTGAGGTCAACCTCAACAATTTAGCAAGACCCTGGCTCAAAAGAAAACATTTGGGGGGATGGGTACCGAGGATTAAACTCAGGGGTACTCAACTACTGAGCCACATACCTAGCCCTTTTTTTGTATTATATTTAGAGGTAGGATCTCACTGAGTTGCTTAGTGCCTTGCTGTTGCTGAGGCTGGCTTTGAACTCACGATCCTCCTGCCTCAGCCTCCCAAGCTGCTGATATTAAAGGCATGCACCACCGCAATAGATAATGTTGATCCACTTGCTTCATAAAAAGTTGTAAAATGACTATAAGTTGATGTCAGGACATTTTAGGCTCCATGTGGTAGATTTTTTAAAGGATCTTCTGTAATGTTTGTCAGCTATACTGTGGAATTTTATGTGTCTAATCAAATGGCTCTTAAATACCAATTCCTAAGAATGAGATCACATGTCTTAAGACCTTAAGATTGCCTTTGGGTCTATATATATGTTTTGAGGGGATGCTCAGTACTCTCTAGCACATATCTGGCCTTACCAAAATCTTTGGGATTTGTCCTTCTGTAAGACATGCTCAACTCATTCATTCACTCAAATGTAATTTTGAGAGCTTATACTGTGGAAGACACTACTAAGTCCGAGGAGTAAAAGGGGAAATTAATGGTGGACAAAGCAGACAAGAAACATGTCCTCAAGTTGCATCTTCAGGAAATGAGACAAGCAATTATAGGCCAGTGTGAAAATTGCTATTATAAAGGAAGCACAGGTGCCATGGGAGCTCATCTACTCTAAAGGATAGAAGAATTCCTAGTAGAGCTGATATCTAAATAGACACCTGAAGGATGAATTTGATTTTGCTAGAGGAAAAGAAGATGATAGGAGGTGGAGAGACACTGGGTTTTTTTTTAAATTTTTTTTTAGGTGTAGATGGACACAATATCTTTATTTTTATGTGGTGCTGAGGATCGAACCCAGTGCCTCATGCATGCAAGGCAAGTGCTCTACCACTGAGCCACAATCCCAGCCCCAGAGACAACTGTTTTATAAGGAAGTGATAGAATAGTGGAGGATGGTGAATTATGAGAGAAGAAAGAAAATAGTGGGGCTGGGCCACAGTGAGGGAGAGTAGATGAGATGAGAGATGAGATAGAAGAGGGAGATTGAGGCAAAGGATCAAACAGTGCCACGGGCAGAATAGGACATTAACTGAGAAGTGTTGGTAGGATTTTTGACAAGGAGATGAGAGCAATCTCAGGGCAATGTGTCAAGGGAGAAAAGGCAGATAGCAATGGATTTTTAAGTATATTATAGGAGATGAGGAAATGGAGCCTTTTCATGAACTTTGTTTATGTGTAAGGTAATTTTGCAGTGGTGGTATGGGAAGAAAAAGTGAGGTGAAGGAGGATTGCACATGTGATTTTTTGGTGTGTGTGTGTAATTAGAAGGTTATCATGTTATACATGTGTATGTATGTAAGAATTATATCCCGGGGCTGGGGTTGTGGCTCAGTGGTAGAGCACTCACCTAGCACCTGTGAGGCCCTGGGTTCAATCCTCAGCACCACATAAAAAAATAAATAAAGATATTGTGTCCATCTACAACTAAAAAAAAAAATTATCTCCCTCCTACCACTGCCCCAGTATGCCCACTTCCTAATCCCCCACAATCATAATTAATAACTATTTGTGGTTTATGTATCCTTCTAAAGTTTTTATGCTTACACAAGATAATATGCATTATATTTATCCCTATTTTACACAAAATATAGCATATTTTGGTATTTTTTTTATATTTTTTCCAAATAATATATCTTGGAGCTCTTTTTGTACCAGCAAATAGAGGATATTTTATAAAATTTGCATAGTATTCCATTCTTTGGATAAATGGATGTGCCAAATTGTTTAACTAGCCTCCTGTTGATGAGCATCTTTTGCAATTTTGGATGACCCTCAAGCGTGACATTTTGTCCATATGAGAGTAAAGCCCCTGCTGGCCCATGAGCACTGTCAGTTATTCCTCCCTCCATTTCCAACTTACGGACACTGAGACAAGGGGTTGAGTATGGTTATTTTATCCAGAGATGATCCAGGAAATAAGAATGAAGGAATAGAGAGAGTGAGACAAGGAAGAAGGAAAAGTCAAAGTTAGCCTGGCTTTTAGAAGTTGCCAGCACCTCCTAAGAAGTGCTAAGTGTACAGAGCACTTCAGAATTTTTCAGTGAAGGACAGAGGGCTGGAGCAAATATCCAGGTTGTACTCAGATACATTAGTTGCCCCAGGCTTCCAGACTGAATTCTGCCCTAAGGAAAACTCAAAGAAGGCTACTTTCAGCTGTTGTGTCAACTGTCAAACTGTTCAGTGCAATGTGGCTGAGATTTAGAGGGGACTGAAGTATGTGACAGGGTTGCCAAAAACATCAGTTACATGAGCCTTTGTGAAAATTAGAAAAAGGCACTCCATCTAAGCAGAAGTAATTATGGATTCTCATTGCTTGGTGAGTAGACAGTGTCTCTGCATGATTCGAAAACGTTTTCTTTTTAGAAGCTCTTCTCATACCTACCCCAGGCCATCGTATGAATAGAAAGGAGAGCACAAACAGGATCTCAGTTCCTTGACTTAAGGGGTTCAAATAGTGAACAACCTGCACAGCCATAGTGTCTGCCCCTGAGTTATCAGTAGGAAAATGCCTAACAAGTGGGTTAGAGTCCTTCTCCTACTTAATTTCCTCATACATATGCACTGATAGACACTTAGACTTGAGGTGATTCCACTAGAGATCTATGGGCTCTTCCTCTGTATTTCTTTCTTTCTACAAATTCTGTTTGCCTTGGCTCCCCTAAATTCCAAACTCCATTCTTAAATTCAGGGAGGGTGCTGAGATCCAGCGGTATGAAGCATGGATGCTATCTCTTGGCAGTGAAGTGGGACACTCAAAAGGTTTACCTTGTGGGCTGGGATTGTAGCTCAGCGGTAGAGCGCTTGCCTCACATGGGTGGGGCCCTGGGTTCGATCCTCAGCACCACATACAAAGCAATAAAATAAATACATTGTGTCCATCTACAACTAAAAAAATATTTAAAAAAAAAAAAAAAAAAGGTTTACCTTGTTTGTTTCCTAGATTTCCCAGATCACAGTTTTGTGCTACCTGATGGTCAATGTCCCGAAATTTACCATTTCATATATTTGCTTCAGATTTACAGTTGTTTAAGGTGTGCTGGAAAACATAGTACCTTCATGACCAGAAATGGAAATTCCTATACATGCATTTTTATTTTTGATAAATACCCAGATTACTTTGTACACAGTCTATACAAATTTCGACTGTAAGTACCCATATCTTCATATTGTCAATCACAGGGCAGATTGTCGTCAATTTTTTTTTTACCATGGCTAATCTGATAGGATAAAATCTTAAAGTTTTAATATAATCTTATTATGAATGATATTAAGACTCTAAGATTTTTATGAGCCATTTGCCCTCTTTTCTGTGAACTTTTTGTTCAGATTCTTTGCCTATTAATGCTGGGTTATTGGGATTTGCCTTAATAATTTGTGGAAATATTTATTCTATTTAGGTCCATTCACTTCAAAGGGTCACAATTTTGACACTGTGGCACATTCTATAACACTGATGTTGTATTCATAAATTACCATAATATTTTACATGTTATCTTTTTACTTATCAGGCAACGTATGAAACTTTGAAAAAACTTCCTAGTAGCCATAGTAATGATCTCAACAATCAGAACAGACATGTGTAAACATATCTTGAAATAGGTATTTCTAATATAGACATATTTATTACTATATGTAAACACCTTAAAAATAGCAAAGAAATCTTACTTTTATAATGCATTTTAAAAATACTTTAGGATCTCTCTGTACATTTATGAACATAAACTAAACATGTGCTATCATTTAAGAGGGTTCTCTGATATGCCACTAGGTAACTTATATAGCATAAAAAGGTCTAGACTTTAAAAGAAAAGAAAAAAATTGGGGGAGGGGTACTATGGATTTAACCTAGGTGCACTTAACCACTGAGCCACATCCCCATCCCTTTTTATTTTTTATTGTGAGACAGGGTCTCGCTAAGTTGCTTAGGGCCTTGCTAAATTGGTGAGGCTAGCCTTGAACTTGTGATCATCCTGCCTCGGCCTCCTAAATCACTGGGATTACAGGCATGCACCACTGTGTGCCTAGTTTAAAATTTTTTCTACACTTACCTTCTGACTTCTTTTTTTAGATAATCTTTTCTTCCTTCATACATTCCCATTTTCATTATATGCAGTCTATTTTTTTTTTACCTTTTGAGGAATGATTTAATGTCTTCACTTTTACCATGAAGAACCAGCTTTTGGGGCTGGGGTTGTGGCTTAGTGGTAGAGTGCTTGCCTAGCATGCATGAGGCACTGGGTTCGATTCTCAGCACCACATATAAATAAGTAAAATAAAGGTCTACCAACAACTAAAAAAATATTTAAAAAAAAAAAAAAAGAACCAGCTTTTGCCAAAAAAATTAAAAGCAGTGTACTTTTTCAGATAATTTTTGTTATTAAAGTAAAATACAAATATGGTAAAATGCATATCCTCAACGTACAATTAGATAAGTGTTCATAAATGCATGCATAGGGCTGTGATATGATCTTCCTAGGCACTACATACTTTTGCCTTTATGTGCCCCTTATTCTACAAATATATTAAATAGTAGGTGTTGGGAGTGTAGCTCAGTGGTAGAGTACTTGTCTGGCATATATAAAGCCCTGGGTTCAATCTCTAGCACTGCAAAAGAAATTTAAAATTATATCTTATGACATATTAATAGAGCAAACAATATAATCCAGGCCTTGTTCATTATTATTACATTCATTTTTTGCTTCTGATTTTAAAATAAATTGAATTTAAAATAGCTTCATGGTTCTTGAAAGTACTATGGGCCCTGAACACTGTACATAGTATGTCTGAGAGATGTCAGTTTGTGCTATGGAATATTTCCTATTACCCTAGAAAATTTCTTTGTGCTTCCTTCCAGTTAGTCCCCACCCCCAGAGGCAAGCATGTTCTAATTTCTATCATTATTTTTGCCCAGTATTAAACTTCATATGAATAGAATCATATACTATGTAGCCTTTTCTATCTGGCTTCCTTCATCAACAAAATTTTTTGAGATTCATCTATATTCTATGCTACATAATATTTCATTGTATGAATATACCATAATATGTTTATCTATCTTCCATCCTCCTATTAGAAATCTGTTTCTAGTTTGGGCCATCATGAATAAAGTTGCTTGAATATTCTTGCATAAGTCTTTTGTGGATATTAAAATTTAATTTCTCTTGATTATTCAAAAGACTATCTCTAGAAATCCCAGGTTATAGCGTAGGAGTATTATTTCATTAACAAGAAACTGCCAGGTTGGGTGCAGAGGTACACATCTATAGTCCTAGTCACTTAGGAGACTGAAGGGGAGGATCACTTGAGCCCAGGAGTTAGAGCTCAGACTGGAAACATAGCAAGACCCCCATCTCAAGAAACTGTTTCAAAGTGCTTATTCCATTTTTAAAAATGCTTGTTTTCATACCAGCAATGTATGAGAGCCATGTTGCTCCATACCATTGTTGACACTTGTTGTCTTTTAATTTTAAACAATTTTTGGACTGCAAAATGGCATTGTACCATGCAATTATTTTCTGAAAAATTTTAAAGGGAGATAATGAAGAAAGCTATTTATATTCCCCATCCAGCATTTTACTAAACAAAACAGTACAGAAAAGTCCCCTTTAGGCATGGCTTTGATGTGTGTGTGTGTGTCTGTGTGTGTGTACGTATGGTACTGAGATTGAACCAGGGTCATTCTACCACTAAGCTACATTTCAAATCCTTTTTATTTTTTAATTTTGAGACAAGGTCTTGCTAAGTTCCTGAGGTTGGCCTCAAACTGGCAACCCTCCTGCCTTAGGTTCTTGAGTTGCCAGGATTACAAGTGAGCACCGCTGTGCCTAGCTTAGATATATCTTTTCTTTTTTTGTTATTGCACAACTGAGGGTTGAACCCAGGGCCTCATGCATGTTAGGCAAGCATTCTACCATGGAGCTATATCCCCAGTCCTATGTGTTTTGTTTTGTAATAGCTAATGACTCTCATTTTTCCTCTAACTTGTTATCCACCAGCACTACCTCTAGATCTGGCCTTGGTAACTTTTAGATCAGAGGTTATTTTGGTGAAAGTAGTTTCAGGAAAGTAATTGGGGTAAAATAGAGTATGATTGGATTGACTGGATTATCCACATTTCAGTTATCTTCATGTTTTCATAAAGAAAACAATCTACTCACCAGATACAAGCTTTCTTAAATATTTCACAGGATGAAAGGGCTTGTGTTGCATAGCTCACAGAATTTCCTAGAGGAATCTTCATTAGACTTCTCAAGTCCTATTTTCTTAGCAGCAGCCACCAGGTTACCTTCTTATTCAGGTTCTATCTTCAGTCTGCATAGTTCCGTTTGTTCGTGATGACTGTCATCAGTTTGAAGAAGGCCAATGCACTGAAGGAAATACCAAGAAGAGATTAACCACATTTCTAGAAAACAATGAGGGTTGATACATGTGAAAAAAAAAAAAAAAAAGTTCTGCTACATTGATTTTTTTTTCTCGGTTATCTTTGGTGGCCTGATTATCTACATGGCATAAAAAACAAAAAAAAACCCACTTCCTTCTATGTAACCATAAAATCATTAATGACTAGTCCACCTGTCAACTTGCATAAGAAGATCTTGCCAAACCAAATAAATACTGATGCAAAGTAAAATAAAGCACACCCATTACCACTTGCATGTTGCTTCTCTCTTGCTATCCAAAGGAATTGGTTCCAGATAATAAAATTACCCTGCAATGCTCAAGTCCCTTATATAAAATGGTGTAATATTTGCATAGAACCTACATATATCCTTCTACACTTTAAATAATCTCTAGATGCCTTGTAATGCTAGTATAATGTAAATGATATGTAAATAGCTGTTACACTGTATTGTTTAGAGAATGACAAGGAAAAAGTTGATACATGTCCAATACAGATGGATTTTTTAAGAACATTTAAAATATTTTGCAATTAATTGAATCAGCAGACTTGGAATTGCAAATATGGAGATCCAAATGCACACAAACTTCACTGTTCCTGAAAATCTAACAGAACATGACCTCTCTCAAGGCTTCCTTGAACAAATGTGGTTGTGCTATTGTACAATCATGGCCTGTACGATTCTTCAGAATGAGCTATAGCAATTTCTTAGAATGTGGCACAAAAAGTAAAAACCTTGATGAAAGTTTATAAAATGCTAAAGTAACAACTCACCCTATCAGCCCATCATGAAAAAAAAATGCAACACCAAATAATATTGTATTTTCCTTTTAAAATTGGAAAATGAGGAAATACCTGGATGGAATTTAGAATTACATAAGAAAATGAGGAACAAGGGAAAAAGAGATTAGATTTAACTAAAAGCTCTATACATCTTTAGAATTTTTTTCATTATACCACTTTATCCTTTCTCTTTAAATCTAATAAAAGATGTGTTTCCTTAATGATTTGGTTTTGAAATTGCTATTGCTTAGTATTCTGTAGCTGAAATCCAACCATAAATTGTTGGTTGAATAACAAAAGCTATTAGATGAAGTCTTTGCTTATAATCCAGGACACTTCCTTCTTCTCTGACATTAACTCTACATTTATTGAGCAACTTATATGAACTAAGTGGGGATGGTACAGTTCTTAACTTAAGTGAACCAATTATTACAGTGTACTAAATGGGAGGCACTTACCTCAGTCAGGGGCCTGGGAATACTTTTTAGTTTTTAATGGTCTTGGATACACTAGACAGACAAACACGAGGCATCAAACTTTTGTATGACTGATGTTTTTCAATACCTACCTTTTGATCCCCAATCATTTATTTGTTTCATAGTGCTGGTAATTAAAGGCAGTGCTTCATACAAGCCACGCAAGCACTCTACCATTGACCTATACACTCATACCCTCAGAATCATTCATTGAAGAATCCATTTATTGAATGAATAATCCACTTTTCTCCAATTGAGTGTTATTGTATATTAAATTGTTTTTGCATATTATAATGGTTATTTATGTAAAGTTCTATTTGGGGGCTTCTTTTCTATTCCATTAATTTTTGTATTCTACGTTGTTTATAAATTTTTCATTGTTATGATTTTATAGTTTGGTATCTGGAAATCCTAGTCTCCCTAAATACTTTCTGTAAAAATTTCCTCGCAATCTTACCAATTCTTTCTCGTGAATGGAAGGATTATTTTGTCAAGCACTCCCTTCTACAAACAATTCCAATTGGCAATTTAATCAGGGTTACATATTAATATGGGCTGAATTTAACATGTTTATACTCTTCAGTTCTCTCATTCACGAATATCAGTAAGATTTGTTTATAAGGAGCAAAGATTTATTCATATTATTCTAGAAAATTAGGAGGTTATCATGAGAGGAAATAGCATATTTATTTGTATTTTGCATGTATCTCTGAAGTTTACTGTTTCTTTCATGCCATGCATCCTTTTTTAAAAGTTGCTTATGATATTTTAGATATATTAGTTGTATCATGAATAGGATTAGTTTCTCTTTTTCTTTTCTTTTCTTTTTTCTTTTTTTTGTGATGCTGGGGATTGAACCGAGGGCCTTGGGCATGCAAGACAAGCACTCTACCAATTGAGCTATATCCCTAGCCCTCCCTTTTTATTTTCTTATAGATAAAATCTATTTTCTTTACCAAGCCCTATTATTTCTAGCAGTTTTTTCATTGGTTCTTTTAAGATTACTTAATAGTATATATTGGAAATCTTGGTATATTAGTAACTATAACAAAATAAAGAATTTATATGGTGCTTATTAAATGCTTTACATACTAACTAATCAACTCTATGGATAGATACTACTATTGTCCTCATAGATAAGGAAACTGAGGCTTAGAAAAGTATGTAGTGGGGACTGGGGCTGTACTTCAGTGATAGATTGCTTGCCTAGCACATGTGAGACACTGGGTTTGATCCTTAGCACCACGTTTAAAGAAATAAAATAAAGGTATTGTGTCCATCTACAACTAAAACAAGGAAGGAAGGAAGGAAGGAAGGAAGGAAGGAAGGAAGGAAGGAAGGAAGGAAGGAAGGAAGGAAGGAAAAGTAAATAGTAGAGTCAGGAAGTAAAATCAGATAGTTTGGCTCCAGTACTTAGGCACTAAATCTCTATGCTAAACTGAATGGTAATATTCATGTGTAGAGAACTCCTTGCACTTTTTTTTTCTTTTTACCTCCCCCATTCACAGAGTATTTGTGTGTGTATGTGAATGTAAACAATGAACATATTTGCCAATAATTTGCTGTTACAAATAATGATGCAATGATTAACTTTGTACATAATTACATGTGCACATAAAAAAAATTGAGTAAATTCCCAGAGGTGAAACTTCTGGGTAAAAAGTATATACATTTTAATGTTTTGTAATGAAACAAAAATTACTAGCAAACAAGGAATAGATGGAAAATGCCTTGAATGGATAAAGAATACATATGAAAAATTTATAATTATTAATATCACATTTAATGGTGATAGAAGGAACAAGGCAAAAATGTCTGTTTCTACCACTTCTATTCAACATTTTATTGTAGATACTATTGCAAAGAGGCAAAAAAAAAAAGGCATAATCATAAAGGAAGTAAATCTGTCCCTATTTAGAGATAATATGATAGCTTATATTTTTTATAATTTATTTAAATGCATTTCCAGTCATAGTACATATATAGAGCTCAATTTTTCCATTTCTCTGGTTGCAAACCAGATAGAGTCACAACATTTGTGTCTTCATACATGCACCAAGGGTAGTGATGATGATCTCAATCAACCATCTTTACTATACCCATTCGCCTTTCCCTCCTCCCACCTCCCCTCTGCCACATTCAGAGTTCCTCCATTTCTCCTGTGTTCCCCATTCCCGCTCCCCCTTATGAATCATCATCGACTAATCAGAGAGAACATTTGGCATTTGTTTTTTTGGATTGGCTTACTTCACTTAGCATAATGTTCTCCAATTCCATCCATTTGCCTGCAAATGCCATAATTTTATTCTCTTTTATTGCTGAATAATATTCCATT
>CM053405.1:50430978-50755158 GCA_028644305.1 Xerus rutilus | reverse complement strand
CCTGCTACTTTGCTGAATTCATTTATTAATTCTAGAAGTTTTCTGGTAGAATTTTTTGGATTGTCTAAGTATAGAATCATGTCGTTGGCAAAGAATGATAGTTTGAGTTCTTCTTTTTCTATTCGTATCCCTTTAATTTCTTTCATCTGTCTAATTGGTCTGTCTAATGTTTCAAGGACTATGTTGAATAGCAGTGGTGAAAGAGGGCATCCCTGTCTTATTCCCGTTTTTAGAGGGAATGCTTCCAATTTTGTCCTTTTAGGATGATGTTGGCCTTGGGTTTAGCATAGATAGCTTTTACAAAGTTGAGATATATTCCTACTATCCCTAGTTTTTCTAGTGTTTTGAACATAAAAAGGTGCTGTATTTTGTCAAATGCTTTCTCTGCATCAATTGATAAATTTTTTTTCAAAATGTAAATTTCACTAATTCTATGCTGCTTGTAATTGTTTTGTAATTACATACACTTCCACAAGTTGTACTCCTTAATCATGGAAACAAAACCATCCACTTTATTTAAAGTTTCCCAGTGGCTTAGCAGGGCTGGACAATCATAAAAGTACTTTTAAAATATAATATTATTTTCATGAGGTACAAGGTTATAAAGTAAATCCTCAGAATCTGTAGACAGTTTCAGAAAATAGTACCCTTTGAAACCAAACAAATTAACAAAACACTAATGTGATTCACTCTTCTCTGTAAGTGATTCACCATGAGAGAAAGGGTTTATAAATACGTGGATATGAAGAAAATAGTGGCTTGTATATAAAAATCCAGGATAAAGCCACTTGGCAAAAAATAAAATTGGATCCGCACCTCATACCACACACGAGAATAGCTTTAAAGGGATCAGAAGCCGGGCGCGGTGGCGCAAGCCTGTAATCCCAGCACTTAGGGAGGCTGAGACAGGAGAATTGCAAGTTCAAAGCCAGCCTCAGCAATGGTGAGGTGCTAAGCAACTCACTGAGACCCTGTCTCCACATAAAACACAAAATAGGGCTGGGGATGTGGCTCAGTGGTTGAGTGCCCCTGAGTTCAATCTCCAGTACCAAAAAACAAAAAGGGATCAGAGACTTGGGTAAGGAATCAAATCAAACAAGCACTAAAAGAAAACAGATGAATTTGTTTACAATTGAGTGTAGAGAAAGGCTAACTATAATTTAAAATTCAGATGCCACAAGAGAAAGACCATATTAATTTTTTTTTTGTTTTTGTATAACAAAATGTACCATAAACCAGGTCAAGACAGGCTGAAGGTATAGCTCAGTAGAGTACTTGCCTGACATGCATATGGCACTTGCAAAAAATAAAAATAAAAAATATAAGTAACAACATCTGAAGAAAATATTTGCAAAATATATCACAAATAATGGGTTAGTATTTATGACAACAATCAAACTTTAAATCATAGTAAATAGAGGAGTAACAGTGACACATTACTATAGGGAAGCAGAAATCTTTTAGCATAGCCTATCTGGCTTCCATTCATTTGATTATTTACTAGTTAAATCTTTTTTTTTTTAGTTGCAGATGAACACAATACCTTTATTTTATGTGGTGCTGAGGATCAAACCCAGTGCCTCACGCATGCAAGGCAAGCGCTCAACCGCTGAGCCACAACCCCAACCCCTAATAGTTAAATCTTGAAGGCAGAAAAGTCAGAGTGCTTGACTGTCTACAAATAGACTTCTTCCAATAGTCAGGGGATTTCAAACTTAGGACACATAAGCCTTTTTGTCAAATCCTTACAAACAAAATATGCATACTCTATTTTGAGAAATATATACTTCAAGGGTATTTTTAACTCGGATTTCTTTCTCCTCACACAGATTTTTTTTTTTTAAAGAGGTTTGAGATCTCGCTGGAGTTTCAGTTTTATGTTGATTTTAGAACCCAACTCCTACAAACAATATGCTTCCTCTGTCGGACAAAGATGAGACGTTAGACATTGAAAACATAGTAATTCCAACTATATGTAGAAGCTTAGTGAATTCCTACTTATTCTACCCATCGGCTCCCCGACCTTTCTGTGAAATACTTACTGAAAGAAACCTTGTTTGTTTTGCTTGACTAGACAAACTCCTGCTTAATGGTGTTTGCATAAAGAGTTTCGCTGTTTTTAGAATCATCAATAAATACACATATTGATCACTTTCTATGTGTGATCCATGGAACTTGCAAGCTTAAAACATTAAAAGCCACCAGTTATGGGAGCCAGGTTTACTCAGAGGCCAAGGAGAAACAGGATGGGAAAAGGGGCCTTTAGAATTTGGTGTATGAATGAAATACTATTTCCCAGGCATTAGGAAGGAATTATAAAAATTCTCAGGAAGAACAAGGTTAGTTTCTAAAACTAACCTTGGCTTATAATCAAAAAAGGTCCAATGGGAACAAAAAGACATATCATAACCCATCAGGCTGTCCTTCTGGCAGAAATGGTTCCCCTTGCCACATCTGGGCATACCTCATTTTAGCTGCAGGTGTGGTAGGAAGTTCCTGGCAAGCTGAAGCCTCCGCCCCTCAAGTGCTCATTATCATCTGAGTCTTTCAGCCTTTCTACCTCAGGCCTTTTCCAAAGCCTCAGTATCTCAGTAATTGCACACACAAAGCTGCAGCCAAAAAAGGGACTGGAGTTGAAAAAATATGCTGCCTCATCTCCACTCATCCTTCAGAGGGACCTGCTCTTCAGAGGGTCCCAACAGGTTTGAGCCCCAATTGCCCACAATGGTAACTGGCTGAGTAATGCATCCTACCGTGGTTGTGGTTTTTCCTTCTTCTCTATTGTATTGTATTTGCATTCTCATTCTGACTTTCTGGGATCACCACCCAAATAAAATTCCGTGCCCAGTTTTTTACTCAGTCTTTGATTTTTGGGAAACTCAAACTAAGACAATCCTCATGGAAGAAGAAGAATAGGATCAAGCAAAGAAACAGGTGGAAGTTTTAGAGTCAGGCCTGCTTACAAAGAAGAATAAAACCGAGAGGAGTTGAGTCTGCATACCTATGTAGTGAGAGTGGAAAGGAGGGCTTCTGTTATACTTAAAACTACCAAAATCAGAATGCCTTTTGTCTTAGTCTATTTGTGTTATTATAACAGAATACCCTGTTATTATTATAACAGGGTAATAGAATGGTAAAGGGAAGAGGTTTACTGGAAAGTCTCAACAGCATGGTGCCACCTCTAACTGCATCAAGATACAGAGAAGTTGAAAGGGAACCAGATACATGCAGAAAGGGCTTAGCACATGATGTGGCCTTGTTTTATAACAAGATTTATCTCAGGGCTGGAGCTGGGGC
Source organism: Xerus rutilus (assembly GCA_028644305.1). Classification (NCBI taxonomy): domain Eukaryota; kingdom Metazoa; phylum Chordata; class Mammalia; order Rodentia; family Sciuridae; genus Xerus; species Xerus rutilus. The sequence goes on along the minus strand of CM053405.1, from coordinate 50,751,861 downwards.
TCAGTGGCAGAGCACTTGCCTAGCATGTGTGAGGTGCTGGGTTCAATCCTTAGCACTACATTAAAAAAATACACAAATAAAATAAAGGCATTCTGCCCATCTACAACTACAAAAAATAAAAAATAAAAAAGAATTATCTCAGCCCTGTAAAAACGACATTAATCCTTACCAATGGCAGTGACCTCATGACCCAATTACCTTCCACTAGGTAATTACCTTCCTCTGGAAGAGGCACACAGACCTTGTTAATACCTTGATTGAGAAGAGTGGTTAGTTGTTAATCTATTACTTCACTCATTTATATCTTTTTATATCCCCAAAATCTTGATAGTAAAATAGTTTCCTGTTTCTGACCTAAGTGATCAGCAAATGTATTAGGTGTTTCCTGTGTACTCACACAGTACGAGAATACCATGGAAAATATAGAAATGGAAGCCTCCAGTTTTGAGCTGGGCACATCATTGCCTAAAATAAAAATCACACCTCCCAGCTCTCTTGTTGCTAAGTATGGTCTTATAGTTTTGGAAATTAAGATAAAAACTGTGAAAAGGAAGCTGGGAAGAATTTTTTTTTTTTTCATTTTTCCTTCCCCTTTTGAAACTTTAATTCTTTTTCCAGAAGGCGCTCCAGTTGCAATCTGGGATAAGAAGATGACCCCTGAGAATGGAAGACACAGCATGAAGATGGTAGAGCAGAGAGACAGAAGGATCCCAGAAATCATCATGGACTGTCACACCATTTCTAGATTGTCTATTCTCAGTTTCCTGTACTCAAAAAAGGAATAAATGCTTATCTTGCTTACTCTGCTTTTATTTGGAGTTCTCTGTTATGTGTAGCCAAATTGATTGTGATTTGCAACCGATTTTAGAGTCTTATATCCTAGGTCATCTTTTTCCTTGAGCAACAGTAATTCTGTATTAAAATATTGCCTGTGTATTGCCCTGAGCAATTGCTCTTCAGCTTCTCCTTCAATAGGGTTGCTCAGGAAAGCTGAGAAGGGTTCCTTGAGCCATTATTCTTCTATCTATAACTTTTGCCTGGTATTATCTGATTATTCAGCTCTTTCCAACCTCTTTTATTCTTCATACCATTATCATTTCCTTCTGGCTTCTCTCAACTGATTTTTATATCAGGAGCTTTAGGAATGTGGAACTGGCTAGGAACCTGGCTGAGCCAGCTAGAGGGATAGGCTGGGACTGGGAGAATGCAGCTTAACCGGAGAGAGTTGGGACTTTGTAACAGAGCTGGATGCAGCCTTTGCAGTAAATGGCTCATTCCACTCATCAGTTGAGACCAGGACAAAGCTAGTCAAATTAGTTCTTTGTTCTCTCCTTTGTCTTTCATTAACTCCTTTGTGAATCTGTCACCTTGGCCAAAAATCCCTAAGAATCTCAAGAATGGATGCTCACACTCCATCACACATGTGCCGTTTTTACATTGTGTAAGCAATTTCCTGAGAAAAATAAATTCCTTTTAAAAAACTCAAATATAATTTGTACCTGCCTCCAACGGACTCTACAAAGATAAGGAAGGGATTAAAGAGAGGAATGGGAGGGGGGCAGGAACAATAGTAGAATGAATTGGGTATTATGACTCTATGTGCATATATGATTACATGACTGGTATAATATTATATCATGTACAACCAGAAGAATGAGAAGTTATACTCCATTTACATATGATGGATCAAGATGCATTCTACTGTCATACATAACTATTTAGAACAAAAAAGGGGTGGGGGAATGGGGAATGTAAGGAAAAAAAACAAAACAAAAAAACCCCCACAGTTAAACAGTGAGAGCGGGCTTGGGAGGACAGCAGAAATCTGTGTGTGCACACTCTTCAGTAAACACTGTTGTGTTCTAAACCATGCCACTGTCCTGTTGTATTATATGACATGCAATATTTTGTATTAGTACATACTGTGTGATTGGTTAAGCTTCTAATGCTCCATTGCAAAAGATATTTTCATAATTTCAATGAGGAGTTGTACTTATTTAGTTCTTATCACAGGGTCCCATCTGGTTTGAATTGATATATTCCAGCCCTGGGAAGTTTTTTCTTTCTCTTTGATCTGCACAATGTTTTTTGTTTTGTTTTGTTATTTTAAATTTCAGAATGATTCTTTTTTTAACTTGTACATTGCAAGTGATAACTGGCCACACTTAGTTTTTGGTAGATACTATAATTGATTATCCCTCTTGCGAAAGGTCAAGAGATATTTACTGAGGGCCTATTCTATGCTGTGCAAAAGGTCAGGTCCTCAAGGTACAAAGTTAAATAAGACATTTAAAAAAAAAGTTACCATGTCTGTCACGTTTGTTGCTCTATCACTGGAGATAGTGCTAACTATAGTGCATTGCATGTTTTTCAAAGTATGTGATAAAGAGATATGCATAAAGCTCCTATAATAGAGTAGTGGAGTATAGTGGAACTGACATAAACTTTAGATCTGGATTCAAAGACCAGTTTTCCTAATTGCTTCAAGTTGCTTAACAAACTTTCATTTTCTTTCTTTTTTTGTAATATGAGGATAACACCTATTTTATAAGGATTGTAAGAATCTAACAAGATAATAGTTTATTAAAGCATGGTATTTTCCAGATACCATGCTTAAAAAATGGGGCCTTAAAAATCAAGTGAAGTGTAATTCCTATCCTTAAGAAATGTCTACATAGATAATAAAACTAGTTACAGAATATTATGGAAATATTATGGGTGTTCAAAGCAGGGAGACGACATATTTGAGTGAATCACGAAAGGAGTTTGCATAAGAATGGTCTTTGAGGTATAATTAGGATTTCAACATTTAAAATTGGTAGGCATATACAGGTTAAACTAAAAGATCTCAAGACAGGACATAAAAAGCTATTGAATGTGACTGAAGGGCCAGTTACTTTGGCTGAAATGGGTTCACACAGAGTAGTAGTGAGAGGTACACAAGAAATTTGGGGTGAGGCCATATTGGTAGTCTCAGGTTATTTAGTCCAGTAGACATGAAAAATTCCTGATGATTTAAGGGCAGGCCTATGGCATAATAGGATGACTACTGTAGCAGTAGTGCAGGACAAAGTGGAAGGTGGAAGCGCCCAAGAGTGGGAAGAGCAGGTAGCAGAGGTTATTGCACACTATTTTAGGTTAAGAGATGATAAAGGCCTGAACCATACTTAAAGAAGAGGGAATTCAGAGAAGAGACAGGAGTGCCTCATACAGGAGACAGATAGCTCGAGCCCTTTACACTGATCGGTTAAGTCTCAGCGAGATGTTGATTCAGATTCAGCTTGAGGTTTGGACTGCACCTCGCCACCATCCTCCCTTTTTTAATCTTCCTATATTTTCATGGCCTCCTCTGCTTTCCCCCATCTCTCTACACTAAGCAACTGGGTTCTTTATTTTCAATCCAACCCTGCGTTATTCCTCACGCTCCAATTCTGCTTCATACTACCGTCTTTCATAGTAAACTCACAGCCAGGACGACTAGGGGTCAGCTCCAGGGGCTGCAGGACATTCCACCCGCCAGAACCCCTATAGGCTTCGTCTAGGCAGCTTCCATGCTTGCGCCCCCACGGCTCCTCCGCCAATAAGCAGGCACTGGTGCTGGGGCTCGACTAACTATTGGTTGGCTAGGACGTGGTGAGAGATGGTGCGGTGCTGGTTCTCGGCCTGGGTGAAAGCTGTGGGTGGTTGTTAAGGCGACCGTTCGTGACGTAGGCCGTCAGGCCGAGTAGCTTCCAGATGATTGGCTAGACGATCGGACGATCCTTTCTTATTGGTCGCAGACTCGTCATCCCCGAGCGTGCGTAAATCCACAGTTCCTTCCGCTCCGTGTCTCCGTTGACTGGAGACAGGCTGAACACCGGCGTCCGGGTTCGGTGGCCTCTAGTGAGATCCGGAGGTGAGATCCGGAGGTGAGACCCGCAGTGGTCGCGAAAGAACAGGACGGATAGGGCGGGAGCGGGATTGGGACCATGTTGGTGGAGGTTCTCGAACTTCGCCCGACCCTGGGAGTGGCTGCGGGCAGCCGCCGGAGACCTAGCGGGAGCTGCGGTTGCGCTTCGCCGGTGTGGCGTCCGGGTCCCGCGGGGACTGCCAGGAGACGTCCTTGAGGCCCAGCTGGGCGGGCGGCGATCTGGCCTTATCGTGGCTGCCATCACCGTGTGTGGACCAGCAGGGCGTAGCCGAGTTCGCTGGCCCTGTCCGAAGTAGGCTCTGCTGGTCAGGCAGTCGCGATCATCGGGGTGTTCGGAACCGGTGCCAGGCAGGGTGATTCGGAGGCCCTTTAATTGGAGAAGTGCTGGGGCCGACAGCTGGCAGAGTGGACGGGAGAAGAGTCCTCCGGGTCCAGGCTTTCACGCCCACGGGCTGCTGTTGGTCTGGACCTTTCTTTTAAGTGACGGGAAAGAGCTCCCTAAATGCTGCTGACTAACCCAAAACTGTGGAGTTGAGTAAATGTGCCTGATTATTCCAAGAGAACCGGTTGAGTGGATGCGGAGCCCAATGAAGGGCTTACCCAGGGACTGAAAGGAGACTTTTTTTTGTCCTAAGTGGCATAGTCTCTTTGATGCTGCAGTCCTTTAGTTCAAACCCGATAGGTTTTCTGGAATTGTTTGGTTTGGGTTAGGAAAAGTATAGCCTGAAAGTAAAACAGTAGATTTCTGTGATAGGAGGAGGTTAATGTACTCCATCTTAAGTGATCATAGAGAATGTTTTATTATTTGAGAATATCTTTTCTAGAGCTTGGTCCTGAAGTCATAGGAAAACATTTGTTTCTGAACCATCCTAAATAATCATGGATAATTTCAGCGTCTCACAAAATAGTGAATGTATTTTTTTGTTTACTTGTGGACTTACTTTCTTCTATATAAAGTGGAAGACTTTGGTTTTTTGTTTTGTTTTTTTGTTTTTGTTTTTTTACTTACGCGTAATCTAGCAGATGCACAAAGTGTATTTTGGGGATAGACTGGATTTTGCAGGCCTGCTTTGTTGTAGAGTCTTTCCAGACTTCTTGTAGTGTCTTTCCTAACTTGGCAGTAAACATAATGGAGATTAGTAACATGAAGGTTTAAAAAATTGATAGATAGATAGATAGATCCCCAAATTAACATTAGATGGTTGTGTATGTGGCATGACATTTTAAGATGAAGTGTTTGTATGTGGGAGTTTGTGGCATGTCTGCACAGTATTGGTTGGATTTGTAGACCATGGACACACAACCACAACCATTTTATGGAATCCACATCTACTTTGGCTAACCAATATGAAATTGCCATTATTTTTCAACTTTTTTACTACAAAACAACCTTTTTGACCTACAAAAATAGCAGTTTCATATGGTTCCACTTAATACTTTGAGAGAACTTTGAAGTTTGAACTTCATAAGTGAATGAAGAGAATTGTGATTTCCAAACAGGTAACATGTAATAGAATTGAGTATAGAATCCAGGCTTCCTGATTTCTAGTCCAAGATGATGATGGTGGTTTTATAGGATAGTAGGTTGAGTATATGGTTCTTGCCTTCAAGGGGATAACATGTATACATTAATTACTTTGAGACTAGTGATACTGATACTATATAATCATGGCAATGTATCACACACAGAGTGCTGAATGGGAAGAAAGAATTATAGTATAGTGCTAAAGTACCCTTTTCAGCAGTTGGCCATGGTAGGTGGTTCACTAGCAGAATTTAAGGATTCCTGTGAATTTAAAGTATCATTATCCATACTTTTAAAATATATGTGAAATGTTTGTGGCATCCTTCAGTGAGAATAAGCAGGATATGTTGCTTATTTCTCTTGTTTGATTTAAAAAGATGTTTTTATTATTGAAGCATGGTGTAAATGCTGTTTATTGAATTTGTTTGAGCTACTCTATAGCCTGCTAGTACTATTCCCAACTGCTGATGAAGGTGGAAGATGGGATTCTGTGGCATGTAAATGCTTTGCATAATCATAGTGAAATGGGGAGGGTGCTATGAGAGATGACATTGTTTATAATTATAGTTACATTTGACACACCTTTTTAAAGTTGCTCAGTTTGTATTTCCAGACAGGTGTGGTTCTTGGCATTTGGGGTGGCTCACAGGATAATGTGATTTTTTTTTTTTTTTTTTTTTACCCTGAATGTTGAAAGGATAACTTTACACCTAGGGGGGAAAATGGTTGCAAAATTGACAATACCACCAGGAAATCTGAGAGAAAACATAATGTGCCTAATGTATAATTATGGGTTATGCAAAATCATTTGTAATCAAATTGGGGTTCCTTCCTGGTAGCAGTTCAGATTTTAATTCATATGAATAACTTTTTGATAGTGATGGAGTATTGACTCAAAAGGGAAGGATCCAAGTTGAAGGAATTTCTGTTTTGTTTGTTTTTTTGTGATGGAGATTTAGAAATAATTTGGATTTACTTTTGAGGCTTTAGTTTAATTTACTTTCTGCAAGGTTGACAGTTGATCCTTTAGGCCATTTTGTAGAGTTTTATGTTTTGTTTTAAATCTAGGAAAGAAGTTATGTATAGACACTCATGAACATCTAACCTCTTCAGAGGGTTTTGGTTGTAATTAAAAAGGATTTGAACCTATAGCACATTTAAAGCTATTCAATACTTTAAATCCAAGTCCCTGTGAATTAAATAGAAAGTATTTTGTTGTTCATTTTCCAGGTTTTTGTTGCAACATACTGGAGGGAAAATAATGAATAAAATTCAGTGTGTAAGGTTGAAAAGCATGAATAAACACAGGCAGGTGCAGGACCCATTTATACCTTTGTGACTGCTAGTCTTTTAAAATTGTGACCTGCAGTTAGAAATGGCTATTTTTTTGGAAGCCAGAATACACGCTCAAATAATGCACACATGGAGTTTCAAGAAATAATACCCATACTATATATCTTACCCCACAGCTACTTTTATATTATTTTCTATTTTATTAAAAATGTTTGTTCTGACCAACAGAATTGATTTCATGATCTGATTAATACAGTGAAGGCTTGTGACCTGCAGTTTGGAAACCAGTTAGTCTGGCTGGTGTCCTGGTAATGATTGAAATGTAGAGAACATGCAGTTGATTTATATTCTTTTTTTTTTTTTTTTTTTTTTGTGGTGCTGGGGATTGAACCCAGGGCCTTGTGCATGTGAGGCAAGCACTCTACCAACTGAGCTATATCCCCAGCCCTGAGAACATGGAGTTGAAACAGTGAGAGATGATACTTGGTAATTGGTTTCATTCTTTTTTTTTTGGTATCAAAGATTGAACTCAGGGGTACTCGACCACTGAGCCACATCCCCAGCCCTATTTTGTGTTTTCTGAAGAGACAGGGTCTCACTGAGTTGCTTAGCGCCTCACCCTTGCTGAGGCTGGCTTTGAACTCGTGATTCTCCTGTCTCAGCCTCCCAAAGTGCTGGGATTACAGGCTTGAGCCACAGCGCCCGGTTTGGTTTCATTCTTAAGAGCTACTTTTTTTCTTTTCCCTAACTCTTTAGATAGCTCAGTGCTTCTTTCTTTTAATTTGTTGTCTTTCTACTTTCTGTCTTCAATAGATGAATCACTCACTTCCTTAGTAAATGTGAGATTTGTTTGAATTCTTGCCAGAGGGGCTATCAGTGGGCTTTTTAAATATTAATTTTAATTGATTTTATGGGTAATCTGCTTTATCACAGGTATTCATTTTCATAAGAAGTAAAGTTCGCAAGTTCCTTTGTATATACTAATGACTATATAATTTGTTTTTCAAAAATCAGAATATCAAAATTATTATTGAGGGGCTGGGATTGTAGCTCAGTGGTAGAGCACTTGCCTAGCACATGTGAGGCACTGGGTTCAATCCTCAGCACCGCATATAAATAAATAGATAAAATAAAGGTGTTGTGTCCATATACAACTAAAAAGAAAGTCTATGAAAAATTATTATTGTGCCAACAAACATGGAGACATTTAGTCATGTAATTCATTAGCTCGCAATCTTCTGTATCCTGTTGGAAATGTTTTTTTTAAAAAAATGTTTTTAGTTGTAAATGGACACAGTACCTTTATTTATTTTTATGTGGTGCTGAGGATCGAACCCAGTGCTTCACATGTGCGAGGCAAACGCTCTACTACTCTCACCCCAATCTGACTGTTAGGAATCTTTGTGCATACTATGGACATATATTTCAGCCAGCCAGCCATTTCTGTTGTTCCAGTTTTGATTAGCTGTAAAAATTTGGGAAGATTTCACATGTAATGCTTTTGTGTTGGTCTTCTGGACCCATTGTTGACAATTCTGCTAGAAGAAAAGCAGCCACTATTGCAAAATTCTTATCTCTTTTTATTAATGTAGAAACATCAGAAAAGACTTTGGTGACAGCAACATTAGAGAGGTTTATTAAACATCATTTTGCTAGTGGCTTTATTCTATATGTTTAAGAGAATGAAATAGTATAATGTGTTCCCGCCTTCAAGGAGGTTATAAATTAATGTGATTTACAGGAGCTTGCTCAACAAATAGACACTTTGATATTTATCTTTTGTATAACCAGAATGTGAAGAGGGTGTTTATATGTAATTAGAAAATGTGAATAACTGGTTTTTACTTTTGCTTTCAGCATTATTGCTGTCCTTGGCTCAGATGAGCTGAGATGTTTATAGGGTCTGATCATAAATGTTTGAATTCATATAGTTTTTAAGAAATGGCTGCTTTAAAGTTGGTTGTCAGTGAGTAATAAAGGATTTAAGTGTTTGAGTAAGGAGGTAATAATAGGGTCCTTTTGACTACAATTATTTTCCAGAATTATAAAAAACATTATAAAATAGTCGTGTACAGGACATTTTGCATACAAAGCAGGATTTACAGCACACTTTTCATTAAAACTTTTTCCTAAAAGTACAGTCAGGTTTATACTAAATTTTCACACTTGACATTCATTCTTTCCAGGATCCAAGGAATCTGTAGTTACAATGTTGTCGAGACTTTTCCGAATGCATGGCCTCTTTGTGGCTTCACATCCCTGGGAAGTCATAGTGGGAACAGTAACACTGACCATCTGTATGATGTCCATGAACATGTTTACTGGTAATGACAAGATCTGTGGTTGGAATTATGAGTGTCCGAAATTTGAAGAGGTTAGTGAAATTAATTTTATACTTTCTAAAGAATATCTCCTTTAACAGAAAATATCCCAAAAAATTATGAGTAAAATCTTTATTTTAATATTCATGACCTTGTCTCAATTTCTCATTTATTTACATGGTATAGGAATGTTCTAGAAATATTCTTTTGCATTTTTTACACAAATCAGTGTAATTGACTTTATTTGAGAAATGTATCTTTATTATATATTTTCACTTTAGAAGTGACTAAAGTGAGGGGCTGGGATTGTAGCTCAGCGGTAGAGCGCTTGCCTCGCATGCGTGAGGCCCTGGGTTCGATCCTCAGCACCACGTACAAAGCGATAAAATAAAGACATTGTGTCCATCTACAACTAAAAAAATATTTAAAAAAAAAAAAAAAAAAAAGAAGTGACTAAAGTGAAAAATGATTGTGATAAACTGGCTTAATGGTGGATTTTTAAAAAATTGGATTTAATTTTTGATTTGTATGTTTGATATTTTATTTCATTTGTATTATGCCTAAATTTATATTTTCATGATAATATGTAAACTAGAGACGTACAAATAAAAATGATTGCATATTTTAAAAGTCAAAGCTATTGGAGTTTTCTTTTCTGTCTCCCAACAGGATGTTTTGAGCAGTGACATTATAATTCTAACAATAACACGGTGCATAGCAATCCTGTATATTTACTTCCAGTTCCAGAATTTACGTCAACTTGGATCAAAATATATTTTGGGTAATGCTTTTTTATATCACACTTCTTTCACATGCCCTCAGATTTTTGATTTACTGTGGGAATCAACCTGTTTGTTCAAATAATGTATTTGGACATATGTATATTGTTGAAAGTGTGCTGTATAGATTCACTAGTTTGCTTTCTTATTACTGAGAATTAGACATTTCAGATTTTAAGACCTTAATAATCCTTAATAATCTAGAAAAAAATATTATTAAACCTCAGAACATTGCCTGAGACTAAATGTTATTATTTGTGTAATAAAGCATAAAGATTTTTCAGAGTTGAATTTTGTTGTTTCAGGTATTGCTGGCCTCTTCACAATTTTCTCAAGTTTTGTGTTCAGTACAGTTGTCATTCACTTCTTAGATAAAGAATTGACAGGCTTGAAGTAAGTATTTAAAGCTTAAATATACTTTGAAAATACATTTTTTTGTTTTTACATGTTATTGTTCACGAGTAGTGAACAAAATTTTTATACATTCTATTTTTTTCCCACTGCAAATTAAAGGAGATATTAAAAGTAAGAATGATATTTTGCTAAAAAGTTAATAAAACACTGAGAAGTATTTCCGTGTAAATAAATTTACATTTTAACATTGACATGTTTTTTAAAAATGTTTTGGGCAACTATTATGTTTGGGCAACTATTATGTTTAGCTTTGAGGACACCAAAAAAGTAAAGTGTGTACTTTTTGGTCTTAGGAAGGTAAATATACTATGGATTATACAAAGTATGGGGGAAGGGGAAAGAGTTTTGTTTTAAAAGGATTTCTTTTTAAATTATATTTTTTCCTCTGTTAAATGCACCTGTTCATCTTATTTATTTTCCAGTGAAGCTTTGCCCTTTTTCCTACTTTTGATTGACCTTTCCAGAGCAAGTGCATTAGCAAAATTTGCCCTAAGTTCCAATTCACAGGTAAGTATTATTTTTAATACAGAATGTGAGTAGTATTCCTTTTTTTTTAGTTTACATTAATAGGAAGGATTAATAGAGGTTTTCATCAATCAAGATTTAGGGGTTGCCTGAAATTTTAAATTTAATTTTTTTTTTTTTACACAATATCTTTACTTTATTTCTTTTTATGTGGTGCTGAGGATCGAACCCAGTGCCTCACGCGTGCACGGCAAGCGCTCTACCACTGAGCCACAATCCCAGCCCCTTAAATTTAATTCTTAAGTACTAAGAATTAGTTCTGCATAAATACTCTGAGAATAGTCCCATGTATTTAATGACTCAAATATAATTCCATAGCTGCAGGATTTTAAATCTTCTCCGTTTTCCTTTTTGAGAGTTTTAGAAGTTATGGTAAAATGACTTTTGGATAAATACGAATATCTACCTAGCAAAACACACAAAGAGCAAGATAGGATGTAATGGAGGAGAATACCAGGGCCAGTTCATTTTTATTTTGTTTGTTTGTTTTGGTACTGGAGATTGAACTCAAGGGCACTCAACCACTGAGCCACATCCCCAGCCCAATTTGTTTTTTAAATCTTTTTAAAAATTTATTTATTTATTTATTCTATTTAGGTTTATATGATAGCAGAATGCATTTTGATTCATTGTACACAGATGGAGCACAGCTTTTCATTTCTCTGGTTGTATGTGATGTAGAATCACAACATTCATGCGGTCATACATAAAGCTAGGGCTATGATGTCCATCATATTCCACCATCTTTACTGTCCCCCTGCTCCTTCCCCTCTCCCCCCTCCCATCCTTGTGACCAAAGTTCCTCCAGTCTTTTTTTTAATATTTTTTTAGTTGTTGATGGATCTTTATTTTATTCGTTTATTATTTATATGTGGTGTTGAGGATCAAACCCAGTGCCTCACGCATGCTAGGCAAGTGCTCTATCACTGAGCCCCAGCCCCAGCCCAAAGTTTCTCCATTCTTCCCGTGTTCTCTCCTTTGTTATGGATCAGCATCCACTTATCAAAGAGAACATTCAACATTTGATTTTCTGAGATTGGCTTAGTTCACTTAGCATGATATTCTTCAACACCATCCATTTACCTGCAAATGCCAAAATTTATTCTCTTTTATTGCTGAGTAATATTCCATTGTGTATATACACCACAGTTTTTTTATCCATTCATCTATCGAAGGGCATCTAGGTTGGTTCCACACTTTAGCTATTATGAATTGAGCTGCTATAAACATTGAAGTGCCCAGCCCTGTTTTGTGTTTATGTAAGAGACAGGGTCTCACTGAGTTGCTCAGTGCCTCACCATTGCTGAGGCTGGCTTTGAACTCATGATCTGCCTGTCTCAGCCTCCTGAGCTGCTGGGATTATAGGCGTGCACCACAATGCCCAGCACCAATTCATTTTTAAACCCCTTGAAATAACACTAGCATTATTTCCCATCCTAAGTTTCATCTTGATGTTCATTAGTCACTTTTAAAACCTAATATTTTTTAAACAATCTTGCATTAGAATATCTTGAATATAAAATAATTCATAGTTCTTCCTTGATTATATATTTGATGAATGTTTATGACCAGTTGTGCATGTTGATAAGGAAATAATTTAGGTTTTATAATATTGATATGATCTCATAACAAACTTAACACCTAAGACCTTTTGTCAATAGCCAAAATATAAAATGTTGTAGGGGTTAATTATGTGGAATTTAAGTGACAATTAATGTACTACTTCAAAGGAATATTCCTTAGAAATGTGTCATTCAGTGATAAGGGAAGCAGAATACTATGTTTTTTGTTTGATCCTCTGTATTACCAAGCTTTGTATCTTGAACACACATTAGTCTGATTATATTTATTTTATTTTTTGAATAGTAAATTAGATTTTAGTGTAAGTCCTAGAATGTTCTCTAACATTTTTTAAAGTTATTTTGTAGCTTATTCTCATTGATAATTTTTGGTCTGTGTTTTAGGATGAAGTAAGAGAAAATATTGCTCGTGGAATGGCAATTTTGGGTCCTACATTCACCCTTGATGCTCTTGTTGAATGTCTTGTGATTGGTGTTGGTACCATGTCAGGTTTGTAAGCAATTTCTAATACATTTTAAAATAACTATGTCACTAAAAAGGAAAAAGAACTTTTTAGACATGTATTGTTTACTCTTTGTTTTTTAGTTGTAGATGAACATTATACTTTTATTTATACCTTTATTTAATTAATTAATTTATTTAAGTTGCAGGTGGACATGATGCCTTTATTTTATTTATTTATTTTTATATGATGCTGAGGGTCCAACTTAGTGCCTCACACATGCTAGGCAAGTGCTCTACCACTGAGCTACAACTGCAGTCCCTTATTGTTTACTCTTAAATTCTGACTTTTAAATTATTCTCAAAAGCTTTAAATTATATTTGTGTATGGGTATATCTGACCTGGCATCCTTATATGTTAGAGAAAATATAGTAGCAAATTATTTACTTGTGTTTTATTCTTGTCATCTTATCTTTTTGTGTCCCACTTTATTGGTGGTGTATTTTTGTTGTTGTTGTTGGTTTTAACCAAGATTTTATTCTAAGGCTGGCTTAGAAAGCTCCTTCTACTCCTTTCTATTTCCAGACTAAAACTAGTGACTTGGTTGGTTCCTTGTGTTTTAATGTCATATAGGAGACAGTGTAAGAGTCAGAAATTGGACGGATCTGAGTTAGATCTACTTAATAGAGTGGTTGGGAAGATTTAATCAGATAGTAAGCAGTACCTCTTAGCAAGTACCCAGCATTAGCCTGAACATGTTTCTTCGTCCTTAATTGTATAGTAGAGTATTAGATATTAAATATTCAACATAGGACTCCATTATATAGGATACAAATTACGCTTGGCTTGGAAATTTATCAGAATGAATATATTATGCTGTTGTGGAGGTTTCCTAACAGGACTAAATTTTATGACTTCCTCATGAAGACCACACTTGGTTTAGGTTGACCTCAGTTCTAGTGATTCTCCAGGGTATTTTATGGCCCTCAATAAAGGATGCTTATTTGAGAAGTAAATTATCTAACTTTTAAGGAAGCAGTTAGTTGACTTTTTGCTAGGTAATATATTAACTATATAACGTTTCTTCTAAATTTCCTCATGGTTAATTATTTAGTTATTCTGTCTTTCAATAAAGATTTTTTTAGCAAAGAAAATATGTTTTTAAGTTTTAAAAATGCATATACCTGATGACAGGAATATAGCTCCCTATGCAAAGGTCCTAGGTTCAATCCCTAGCACCAGAAAGAAAGGAAGGTGGGAGGAAAGGAAGTTAATTTAATTGTTAATTTTCAATTTTGAATTACCATTTTTATTTATTATATTATTTTTCAAAAAGATCAATAAAACAACCCAAATTATAAGAACATGAGGAGGCACCATAGTGATTATTTGGAAATTAGAGTTCAGTGCTTCACAAGAAATATTTATTTTGATACTATATCAGGAATCACATAACTGGCAATATGCTCTACTTTTGTAAAAAGTCCTTGGTGGGCTGGGGCTGTAGCTCAGTGGTAGAGCACTTGCCTCGCATGTGTGAGTCACTGGGTTTGATCCTTAGCACCATATAAAAATAAATAAAGATAGTACATCCATCTACAACTAAAAAAAAATTAAAAAAAAAAAAGTCCTTGGTAATATTGATCAATAGTGTAAATTGGAAGGGGGAAGTTCTTCCAGTAGATCCTGTCCTCTATACCCTTGTCTTGAAACTACCATTTGATAAAAGGATTGGAAACTGTTTGTTATCAGATAGTTTGAACACTAAACACTACCACTGTGCCTGGTGTAGTGATGTGTTAGGGACATAGGAAAAGACAGGGTCTTTTGCCCCATAATTCTTCTTGTTCATTAAGCCTTGGCATCACTTCAGAGTTGCTGATTCTGTATCTAGATGGCAAAGAGCTTAAATAGTCATATTTATGTACCTGCAGCAAGATTCCTTGTGATGTATGTAGCATTGAAAATACTTACCACTTTACTAGTTACACATTGAATTTTTCTTTAAGCAGGGGTGCGTCAGCTTGAAATTATGTGCTGCTTTGGCTGCATGTCAGTTCTTGCCAACTACTTCGTGTTCATGACTTTTTTCCCAGCTTGTGTATCCTTGGTATTAGAGGTAAGAACAGTTCTTCTGGCATAGTATTTGAGTAATATTTTGCATTTTATTAGGTCACTTAAGCAAAATCAGTACCTTCTAACATAATATTGACTTACTTTGTAGCTTTCTCGGGAAAGCCGTGAAGGTCGACCAATTTGGCAGCTTAGCCATTTTGCCCGAGTTTTAGAAGAAGAAGAAAATAAGCCAAATCCTGTAACTCAGAGGGTTAAGATGATTATGGTAAAGACAGTTTTCTTCTCTCTTCAATATTCACAGTTCCAAGGGTTTGTTTTTTTTTTAAGTCATTTTTGGTTTTCACTTCTTGTTCTTTTCTATGTAATTTTTGGTCCTTTTAATGATATTTTACTCTTATTTCCTTTTTTCTTGTTCTTCATTTCTTTGAGGCTCCTGGTCTTTAGTCTGTCTAACGTAAATACATTTTTCAAGTTCCTTCCTCTCTTTTTTGAAAACATTCTGTAGGATATTTCATTATTAATGGTATTGCACTTTAGCCACAAAAACTTGAGCTTTTCTTTATCATGGTAAGGGGGCTCTGTGGAAGATAATGACTGTCCAGTTGCTAAGAATGAGAAATTTAAGTTCTATTGATAAGCAGAAGATACAATTTTTAAAATTTTATTTCAGTCCTTAGGCTTGGTTCTCGTTCATGCTCATAGTCGCTGGATAGCTGATCCTTCTCCTCAAAACAGTACAGCAGAACATTCTAAGGTTTCTTTAGGACTGGAAGAAAATGTGTCTAAGAGAATTGAACCAAGTGTTTCCCTCTGGCAATTTTATCTCTCCAAGTAAGTTAACTGAAATCTGCTTTATTATATATTAGCCATAGTACTCTAATAAAATTTAAGTTATATCTTTTATATTTCTTAATAATATTTTAATTTGCTTTCTTTTATTTAGAATGATCAGCATGGATATTGAACAAGTTATTACCCTGAGTTTAGCTCTCCTTCTGGCTGTCAAGTACATTTTCTTTGAACAAGCAGAGACAGAATCTACACTCTCACTAAAAAACCCTATCACCTCTCCTGTAGTGGCCCCCAAAAAAGTTCCAGATAATTGTTGTAGACGTGAACCTACGCCTGTCAGAAATAACCAGAAATTTCAGTTAGTGGAAGAAGAGACAGGGATAAACCAAGAAAGAAAAGGTTATTTCTTATTCTCTTCACTTTGAATTCAGCAAAAAAATTTGAGTCCTTATAAAAACTTATGTTCAGTGTTTTGAGATGTCTTTTGATCTCTTGAACAGTTGAAGTTATTAAGCCCTTAGTGGCTGAAACTGATAACTCACACAGAGCTACATTTGTGGTTGGTGGCTCTTCCTTACCTGATACTTCGTCTGAACCAGTGACACAGGAATCTGAAATTGAACTTCCCAGGGAGCCTCGGCCTAATGAAGAGTGTCTGCAGATACTTGGGAATGCAGAGGTGAGGACAATAGTGTAGACTTAAGCTTGGAAGCTTTCTTTAAAGAGAGCTTTTTAACTAAATGAAGAAGAAGCTATTAGTACTGAGTACTACTAAATTCTTGTCTTTATTCCCCACAATCTTGTTGAATAGTAGAGTTATTTGTTTTTTAGATAAGAAGCATACAGTTTAAGACATTTGAGTAATACACGAGGGAAATGGTAGTTAGAAGTAGGTTTTGAGATTTTCTGATTTCAGAATTAAAATTTTAGCTGTTTATTACTATTTCTCAGAGAAATGAGCAACTATTGTATTCTCATGTGTTGAGGACTGAGAAATATTTAACAGGGAGATGAACTTCAAAGATAGGAGAGAATTTGTTTGGTTTTGGTTTTGGTTTTGGTATTGTAAGCCAACTCTTAATGAAGCCAGCTTTCCTTCCTGAGATTTTAAAAAAATATTTATTTTGTTTATTTATTTATGTGTGGTGCTGAAAATTGAACCCAGTGCCTTACACATGCTAGGCAAGTGCTCTACCACTGAACTACAACCCCAGCCTGCTCTTTCTGAGATTTGAACAGGGATTTTTGCCTACATAACTATGAGTCCATTTATATCTGATTAATTCTTTTTTTTCCCTCATATGTTTATTAGGTAAGATGCACTCCCCCTACACACTTTATTAAGGTATACTTGACTGAGTTGTGAATGTAGGTTGTACATTTTTATGTTTTGGTATACATCTACATTGTGAATAATTGCTGCAGTCAAGCTAATTAACATATTTCTCACCTCACAGTTAATCTTTCCTCGCTTTCTTCTTCCCTTCCTTCCTCATAGAACACTTAAGATCTACCTTTTTAGCAAATTTCTAGTCTATAATACAGTATTGTTAACTCTAGTCGTATTGCTATATATATCTCCAGAGCTTATTCATCTCGCATATGCATAATTGAAACTTTATACCACCATCTGAACCAACATTTCATCATTTCCTATTCCTAAAGCCACTGGCAACTGTTTTGTTTTGGTTTTTTTTGGTACTGGGGATTGAACTCAGGGGCACTCGACCACTGAGCCACATCCCCAGCCCTATTTTGTGTTTTATGTAGAGACAGGGTCTCACTGAGTTGCTTAGCACCTCGCCATTGCTGAGGCTGGCTTTGAACTGGTGATTCTCCTGTCTCAGCTTTCCAAAGTGCTAGGATTACAGGCATGCACCACTTCATCCGAGTTGAAGCTAATTTTTTTTTAAAATATTTTTTTTAGTTGTAGATGGACACAATATTTTTATTTTTATGTGATGCTGAGGATCGAACCCAGTGCCTCATGCATGCAAGACAAGTGCTCTACCACTGAGCTACAATCCCAGCCCTCTTGAAGCTAATTTTTAATTTATGTGCCTCACACATGCTAGTCAAATGCTTTGCCACTGAGTTACAGCCCCAGCCCCACACAATGGAATATTATTCTTTATTAAAGAAAAATGAAGCCGGGTGCAGTGGCACATGCCTGTAATCCCAGCACTTAGGGAGGCTGAGACGGGAGAATCACGAGTTCAAAGCCAGCTTCAGCAATGATGAGGCGCTAAGCAACTCAGTGAGACCCTGTCTCTACATAAAACACAAAATAGGGCTGGGGATGTGGCTCAGTGGTCAAGGACCCTTGAGTTCATTCCCCAGTACCAAAAAAAAAAGAAAGAATGTCATTAGTAGAAAGTGGATGGAAGCCGGGCGCGGTGGCTCACGCTTATAATCCCAGCACTTAGGGAGGCTGAGACAGGAGAATCGCAAGTTCAAAGCCAGCCTCAGCAATGGCGAGGCACTAAGCAACTCAGTGAGACCCTGTCTCTACATAAAACACAAAATAGGGCTGGGGATGTGGCTCAGGGGTCAAGTGCCCCTTAGTTCAATCCCCAGTACCAAAAAAAAAAAAAAAGAAAGTGGATGGAACTGGAAGACATCATCATGTTAAGCAAAATAAGCCAGACAAAGAAAGACAAGTATTCTGTGTTTTCTCTCATGTGGAAACTTAAAAAAAAAAAAAAAGCCTGATAATTATCAAGAATACAAGTAACAATAAATGTTGGCAAGGATGTGGAGGATGTGGGGTAAAAGGTACATTCATACATTGCTGGTGGGATTACAAATTAGTTCAACCACTATAGAAAGCAATATGGACATTCCTTAGAAAACTTGGAATGGAACCATCATTTGACCCAGTTATCCCACTCCTTGGCATATACCCAAAGGACTTTAAAATTAGCGTACTATAGTGATGCAGCCACATCCATATTTATAGCAGCTTGATTTACAATAGCTAAGCTATGGAATCAACCTAGGTGCCCTTCAACACTTGAAGGGATAAAGAAAATGTGGTATATATACACAATGGGATATTACTCAGCAATAAAGATGAATGAAATTAAGGCATTTGCTGGTAAATGGATGGAGCTGTATTCTATCATGCTAGGTGAAATAAACTAATCCCCCAAAACCAAAGGCCAAATGTTGTTTCTGATATGTGGATGCTAACACAAAGTGTGGATGGGAGGAGGAAAGAATAGAAGTTCATTGGATTAGACAAAGGGAAATGAAGGAATGGGAATAGGAAATACAGTAGAATGAATCAGACATGACTTTCCTATGTTCATGTAACTTTCCTATGTTCATAACTTTCCTATGACCATTGTAACTCCACATCATGTACAACCACAGAATGGGAAGTTATATTCCATGTACTACTCCTTGTGTGTATAATATGCCCAAATACACTCTCCTGTCATGTACATCTAAAAAGAAGAAGAAGAAAAACAAAAAAAGGGTTGAAAGTAGAAGAGAAACCATTAGGGAAGGGCAAATGGACATCGGGATGGTGGGGAGCAGTAAGGACAAGGGTGGATATGATTAAAATAGGATGTACACATATATAGAAATGTCACAGTGAGACCTGTTAATTGGTACAACTAAATATGAGTTAATATTTATAATTTTAAAAACTATGATATGTGGTATTCATGTCATTTTAATTTGGCATTGTTTATATGAAATGATTGTTTATTTTCTAGGATATCTTTATTAAAAACTATAGGGATGGGCTGGGATTGTAGTTCAGCGGTAGAGCGCTTGCCTCGCATGCTTGAGGCCCTGGGTTCGATCCTCAGCACCGCATACAAAGCAATAAAATAAAGACACTGTCCATCTACAACTAAAAATATATATATATAAAAAAAAACTATAGGGATGTAATAGAAAAGATTTATATTACTTTAATTTAGCATTCTGAATAATATGTACTTCTTCAAGTCTTCTGTCACCTCCCTCTCTGACCTCCTTCCCATTTTCTTTTCCATTTCTTTAGAAAGGTGCAAAATTCCTTAGCGATGCTGAGATCATCCAGTTGGTCAATGCTAAGCATATCCCAGCTTACAAATTGGAAACTCTGATGGAAACCCATGAACGAGGTGTATCTATTCGCCGACAGTTACTTTCCAAGAAACTTCCAGAGCCTTCTTCTCTCCAGTACCTGCCTTATAGGGATTACAATTACTCCCTGGTATGTTGTTTTCTTGCTTAGAGAAGGTTTGCTTTATAACTTCTTACTTTATTCTCTTGACTTTTTTTTATATGTACATAGTTTAATAAGACATTTTCCTTTTAAAACTATTTTAAGTTTGTATTCTGCTTATAATGGAGGCTATAGAAATTCAAAATCTTTCCTGTTTTATAGTCATTACTGAAATTTTAGTATTTTCAATATTTTTAAAAGAGCAAATTATTTTGTTGGGGGAAAAAAGATTAAGTTTGAAGGAAGTTTATTAATGACAGGAGCTAGGGTGAGTTACTTTGTATTTGTAATGGTATAGATTTTCACCTGGTGCCTCATTTTACCTTTTAGGTGATGGGAGCTTGTTGTGAGAATGTTATTGGGTATATGCCCATTCCTGTTGGAGTGGCAGGACCTCTGTGCTTGGATGGAAAAGAGTTTCAGGTTCCAATGGCAACAACAGAAGGTTGTCTTGTGGCCAGCACTAATAGAGGCTGTAGAGCAATCGGTGTAAGTTGGAATTTGTTCATTTGTGTGTTCTAAAATATGCCCTTGGTAAGGCAACCAGAACAGATTTGGGGACCATCAAGGATCCCTTTTGGGACAAACAGAAGTATTTTATGGATTAATGTGTTTTTGAAATACTCTGTGTAGCTTGGTGGAGGTGCCAGCAGCCGAGTTCTTGCAGATGGTATGACTCGTGGCCCAGTGGTGCGTCTTCCCCGTGCTTGTGACTCTGCAGAAGTGAAGGCCTGGCTTGAAACACCTGAAGGGTTTGCAGTGATAAAGGAGGCCTTTGATAGCACCAGCAGGTGTGTGTGTGTATATTTATAGAGATATGCTTATTTTAGAAATAGTGCCATTTTCTGTGACTACTAAACATAATTGATAATATATTGCTTGTTTAAGATAAAATAATCAAGCTTAGGATCCATTCATTTAAAATGACTAAAATTTATGTTTAGAGTCTTTTTTTTTTTTTTTTGTAATTGTAGATGGACAGCATACCTTTGTTTTATTTATTTTTATGTGGTGCTAGGGATCGAACCCAGTGTCTCACGCATGCTAGGTAAGCACTCTGCCATAGAGCTAACAGCCCCCAGCCCCAGTAGAGTCTTCTTGATAAGATTTTCCAAGCAAGATAGAATCATTAGTATAGTAGGTTTGCTTTGAATGCAGTAAATTAAATTTACAAAGGAGCATAATCATTACAGATGATAATCCTGGTGTAGTTCAAGCTAATATGTTCATTTTTATTTGGACTTTCAAAGTTTATTAAGAAACAACTGTGTATAGCTCACCCTTTCATCATCTAACAGTGAGAAGTTGAAGTAGTATACCTCATGTGTTTAGTTAAAGAAGTAAATAAATAATCTCCATGACTTCTTGAGTGTGAATTGAAGTGACTGAAATAGATTTTTGGGGGGAGAGGGTTGAACTCGGGGGCACTCAACCACTAAACTACATCCTCAGCCCTATTCTGTATTTATTTAGAGACAGGGTCTCTCACTGTGTTGCTTAGTGCCTCGCTATTGCTGAGGCTGGCTTTGAACCCTTGATCCTCCTGCCTCAGCCTCCCAAGCTGCTGGGATTACAGGCGTGTGCACTGTGAATAGATTTTAAGATAATTTCCATCTTAATAAAATAAAATCTTTGTTTTTGTTTACAGATTTGCACGTCTGCAGAAACTTCACATCAGTATGGCTGGACGCAACCTTTATATCCGTTTCCAATCCAGGACAGGGGATGCCATGGGAATGAACATGATTTCCAAGGTGAATATGGGTACACTGTCTCTGAAGCATAAATGGGTAGACATAGAACTTGTAGGAATGATTGTCCTAGGAAGTGGAATTAGGTGATGGAGACAGAGATGAGGAACAGACTTGCTGTTTATGTCCGTCTGCATTTTGTCATGATGTACCTCATATGTATGTTACATACTCAAGGATTTAATTGATTTAAATCCATTGAAGGCTAAATATTGATTGATTTGGCTCCTGTTATACATCAGGCATTTGTTGATTGGCATTTACATTTGATATATTTAATTTAGATTTGGCAACACACTAAGTTTATTCAAAGGGGCTAAGAAGAATCTTGGGATTAACATTTCAAAATTTTGTATTTTGAAAAAAAAATGTGGGGATGGGGCTGGATACGTGAGGCCTTGGGTTCAAAAAGATGAAAACTTAATGCATTTTAATTTTTTTTGTTTGTTTGTTTTTTGGTTGTTAATAGGGTACAGAAAAAGCACTTTTGAAACTTCATGAGTATTTCCCTGAAATGCAAATTCTAGCAGTTAGTGGTAACTACTGTACTGACAAGAAACCTGCTGCCATAAATTGGATTGAAGGAAGAGGAAGGACTGTGGTTTGTGAAGCTGTCATTCCAGCCAAGGTTGTCAGAGAAGTAAGTGATTGGATGGATGCTTTATTTTGCTTTCTATTCTTCTCTTTTCCTTTTCCTTCTTCTTTAATTGGATTAAAACATTTGAGAAAGGAGTAATAACATTTTTAATAAAGTTGAAGTTACGAGGTTATCTTTTCCACTAAAGATGGCTGTTTTGTTTTGTTTTTTTTTGGTACTGGGGATGGAACTCAGGGGCACTCGACCACTGAGCCACATCCCCAGCCCTATTTTGTGTTTTATGTAGAGACAGGGTCTCACTGAGTTGCTTAGCACCTCGCTGTTGCTGAGGCTGGCTTTGAACTCGCGATTCTCCTGTCTCAGCCTCCCTAAGTGCTGGGATTACAGGCTTGTGCCAACATGCCCGGCTAAAGATGGCTGTTTTATTGTACCTTGTCCATCTGTCTATGGCATTCACAGGAGCAAACATTACTGATAGTCTTTTTGAGGACCGGGCTTAAGTGGGGCTACATCTTAAACTCTTGCTTTCTGGAGATACAGAAAAGTAGATCTGGATAACACTCTCCCAAATCTCCTGGGGAAAGATATAAAATGTATACAACTATGATTTAGGTACTGAAGACAACAACAGAAGCTATGATTGATGTAAACATTAACAAGAATCTGGTGGGCTCTGCCATGGCTGGGAGCATAGGAGGCTACAATGCCCATGCCGCCAACATTGTCACTGCTATCTACATTGCCTGTGGACAGGTGAGCTCTCCAGCCTCCATTTTTCTTTCTTACATTGTTCTAAATGAAGGAATTTTACTGTATTTGTTGTTGTTGTTATTTTTCAGGATGCAGCACAGAATGTTGGTAGTTCAAACTGTATTACTTTAATGGAAGCCAGTGGTCCCACAAATGAAGATTTGTATATTAGTTGCACCATGCCATCTATAGAAATAGGAACCGTGGGTGGTGGGACCAACCTCCTACCTCAGCAGGCCTGTCTGCAGGTATGACGCATCTGGCAGAGTCCAGTGACTTCAAGCCTAGCTCTGACTCCTAGGATTCAGTTTCTAACTGACACTACATATCATTCCCCTCCGTATTTTAGCTAGTATGGCTCTTGATCTCTTGTTTCCTTCCGAGCATAGCTTCTTGAGGCATATGCCTAATGAATTGAGAGAGTAGATTAAAAGAGCACATGAGGGACTGGGGTTGTGGCTCAGTGGTGGAGCATTTGCCTAGCATGTGTGAGGCACTGGGTTTGATTCTGAACACCGCAAATAAATACTTGAATAAAATGAAGGTCCATCAACATCTAAAAAAATGTATTTAAAAAAACAAAAGGAGCACACGAATGTACACTGCCAGCCAGCTTATAGAGTTTGTTACTGTGGTACATAGCTGTAAATTCTTGGAAATTCAGTACTTCCAATGGAGTCTTGTTCTATTCTGTTGTCATTATTTTAGTTGATTTTGTAATAAATTGTTGTTCTGACTTTAAGGGTAAATTGCCTCTGTCTTTCTTTTCTGGCCACAGATGCTAGGTGTTCAAGGAGCGTGCAAAGACAATCCTGGGGAGAATGCCCGGCAGCTTGCCCGAATTGTGTGTGGTACAGTAATGGCTGGGGAATTGTCACTGATGGCAGCATTGGCAGCAGGGCATCTTGTCAGAAGTCACATGATTCACAACAGGTAAGACAGACAGCTTGAACATGTTTTATCTCTATCCTTAAAACAAACTGCAGTATGAAAGCTTAATATTCAGATACTATACTCTCAAATTAAAATTTTACATTCCTAACACATTCTATATTGCTACTTTGTCTTTTTCTGCATAGGTCAAAGATAAATTTACAAGACCTTCAAGGAACTTGCACCAAGAAGGCAGCTTGAATAGGCTGACAGTTCTGAACTGAAACATGGGCATTGGGTTCTAAAGGACTAACAAAATCTGTGAATTAAAAATCTCAATGCAAGTCTTGTGGAAGATGAGTAGATGTGATCAGTGAGACCACTGCTTGATTTTTTTCGCTTTCAGAGAGGTTTGAGGTCCTTCCCATGCAGTCTCCTCATATTGGAAAAAGTTTTAGTGCTTCATGTGCTGTGTTCTTTGGAAAGGTCTCAATGTGGATATTATGCTTTAAAGCACCACAGGTGGTAATCTACAGTTCACTTCTGAAAGCACATACAAGCTGGAAAAAAGTGTTTTTCCTTTTGATGAAATGATGAAGTTGATGATGATCATATGAGAATTGTTCTCCCCTAAACTCTAATGGGTTAAAAATGGATTTTAAAATTATACTGTAGCTGATAAAACTTCTGATTTTATAGTTAATTTATTTAGTCTGAGTTGTAGAACTTGACAATATAAGAGCTAAGTTTATTTTTTGTAAACTAATAATTCATTTGGTGCTGGTCTGTTTTGATGGGGTTGTAACCAATATTCTTTAGAAGGGGACCTGCTTCTTCAAGGGAAGAATTACTCTTCTCACACTACAGAATAATGTGCTAAGCAGTGCTAAATCGTTCTCTATCAAGAAAACAAATCACTGCATTTATTTCTGTAGAGTGTTTGTTCAGAGAGGCCTCTTGTCTAAATGTAAATGTTTGTCTGATTGGCTATAGCATGTCTTTCAGCATTAGGCTTTAAGGAACAGTTTTATGCTCTTTGCTAAAGATACCAGATCTCTTAATGTTACTTAGACAAGGTGACTGTCAAGTACAAGCAAGTCCGTGACCTCTTTCAGAACTTAGAATGTAGAAACACAATTGTGAAAGAAAAATACCATTTCTCTAAGCCAACTTTAATTTCTTTAAAGACATTTTAATTTATTTAGCTGAAATTTTTTAGTTTTTTGTAAACAACTGTATCAAATCTGTATATGTTGTAATAAAGCTTCTTATGCTAGGAGTTGATTAAAAGTGTTACAGAAATAAAGAAAAATCAACTCATATGCTGATAAAAAAAATGTTTGGGCCAAAACTCTAGTTTGGGCCAGAGAAGATAGTGTTCTTAAATGTTGTCCAGGAAACCCTGGCTTGCTTGCCAAGCCTAACATAGGAAAGGTCAGCCTGCAGAGCCACTGATGGAGCCATGTGAACGGCCCTGGAGTTGTGTGCCTTGTTCCTGTGGCTAGGAGGCTGGTGACAGAAGCATCCACACAGGGCTTTTTAATGGACCCACAAAAGCTCTTAGCTTCCTCAGGGGGTCAGCAGAGTTGTTGAATCTTAATTTTTTTTAAATGTATGAGTTTTATATAAATAATAAAGAACTCCTTATTTTGTATTACATCTAATGCTTCCATTGTTGGTCTTGGAAAGCTGATGTCCCATGTAGAAGATGGACTCTGGAGAATATTCCACTAAGGCCGTGGCAGCATGGAGAGCCTCTTATGATTGTGTGTCTGCAGTATTATTGTAGAAGATGGACCTTTTCTGTTCTACATAATGTTTAAATAGCTCCTGTTGTGACTTTTCAGCCAGTGACATTTATCTGAGTTCATGGAAGTGGCAGTGAAGAGTATGTTGAATGTTAATTTTGGTGACTGTAACCAGTTTCATCTTGCTAAGTTAATGTTTTGTACAATTTCTGAACTGTATACATTTTGTTACGGAGTACTTTTTTCCAGTTCCAGTAAATTATGAAAAGGAAGTTAATACAGAAAGTATAAGCAATAGCCTTTTTTTTTTTTTTTTTTTTTTGATTATCTCTAGGCCTGAGGCCTGGAAGCTTGCAAAGTTTGGAAGAATGGTAATCTATAATTCATACTATTTGATCACAATCATTTTTCATTCTCCATTATGTTACCTAGCTCTGCAACATTAATGGCAGGCCAGTGTTTGTGTGCATTAAAATGATCTTGCTTACACTTAGAGGGTTTGATTAGTTCAGATCTATCATCTCAACCAGGCTACTTCTGAATATCCAGGGTGGGAGTTTTAGTTGAAAGGAAAAGGAAGATCAGGCAGCCAAAACCAAGTAGACATTCAACTGTGGATTTAAGCTGTATAAGAAGGGCATTTGTACAGCCTGTATAGCTGAGGTTAACTGCTGTTGCTTTTTTTGCGGGGGGGCGGGGGGGACCGGGGATTGAACTCAGGGGCACTTGACCACTGAACCACATCCCCAGCCCTATTTTGTGTTTTATGTAGAGACAGGGTCTCACTGAGTTGCTTAGCGCCTCGCCGTTGCTGAGACTGGCTTTGAACTTGTGATTCTCCTGTCTCAGCCTCCCTAAGTGCTGGGATTACAGGCATGCACCACTGCGCCCGGCTTGAGGTTAGCTTCTTTATAAGAGCTTTTATTTACTTGGAATTATTGACTCCACTTCTACTGTAGTTAGAGGTGAAGATGGTGTGTATGTGAGCTATTAAGAACATGAGCCCAGATGCTTAGAGAGTGGGTTTGAGTTTTTCTCCTCAAATGACCTGGGTTCACCTGGGCAACTACCTCCTGAGTAGAGAAGGCTAGACAGAAGATGGTGAAAGTCTTTGAAATCTGCTTTCTGCTTGGATCATAAGCATGTGTCAGGACAGGTGTGTTAGTATTACATTACTGTAACAAATACCTGAAGTAAATTAACTAAAAAAAGAAAGGCTTACTTTGGCTCACAGTTTTGGTGGTTTCAGTCCATGACTGACTATTGCTTTGGGCCTGTGGCAGCTTGGTACATCATGGTAGAAGTATATGGTATCAGAGTCCCATTCACCTCACAACTGGGAATTAAAAAGGAAAGAAAGACCAGGGTGCCTTGATAGTCTTTGAAGGCATGTCCCCATGACCAGAAGACCTCCCACTTTGCCACATCTCTTAAAGATTCTACCACCTTCTAATAGCTTCTCAAGCTAGTGACCAAGCCTTTAACAATGGGGACATTCTATATGCAAACTATAGCAATAGGATTTTTCTGCATTTTCAGAGAGGATGTAGAATTAAATCCAAAGGGAACATTTCACATTGAAAGGCCTGAGCTCAAACAAGTACACAGAACAGCAAAACACCAATACCAATTCACTGTACACGAGGTTGAGGTAACCTTTGTGCTGGAAGCCAAAAAGAGATGGCAGATGATTGTTATGTTTTAGATTAACAGATTTCCTTTTTCACTGCAGTATATGGCACATCCCTCCCTCCCCTTCATTTCCTCTCCTCAGCAATTCAGGGCTCTTGAGGGAGGTGTGTGCACTCTTGAAGGGTCAGGATGTGCGTTGGATTCTAATAGCTGCTCCTGAAGACCTTGCATCAACAACTGGAGCTAAGAGGTGAAATACAAGAGAGTGCTGTATTTTCAAACACAAGTGGGTGTCACATCACCTAGAGGACCTGTTCAAGGAGATTGTTGGGCTAGCCCCAGGATTTCTGATTCCCATGGTCTGTGGTGGGAGTCAGGACTTTGGCAGCTCTAATATTAGAAAATTGTGTTCATTCAGAAGCACAGCAGCTGGAAAACACCTGTGGAGAAACCAAGTATTTGGA
The DNA here is from genome assembly GCA_028644305.1 of Xerus rutilus. Lineage (NCBI taxonomy): Eukaryota > Metazoa > Chordata > Mammalia > Rodentia > Sciuridae > Xerus > Xerus rutilus. The sequence goes on along the minus strand of CM053405.1, from coordinate 50,724,162 downwards.
AATGAAGAATTAGAATTAATCCTAGGGAGTTTAACTAACCAGTTTTAAAATGGTGGAGCCCCACCTTCACAGTTTATGAACAACACTGGAGGTCTCTGCATCTTCAGCAAGTGGACTGGCTCCCCTGAGAAAGACACTTTCAGACATTCTTCCCCTCTTCTTTCCTTGTTAGCTGTACTCGCAAAGGACCAAATAAAACAGCAGAGGAGCTGGCTATGGTGGGACATGTCTATAACCCCAGTGACTCTGCAGGCTGAGGCAGGATAGCAAGTTCAAGGGCAGCCTGAGCAATTTAGTGAAATTCTCCAAAATGAAAAGTTAAAGGGCTAGGAATGTAGCTTACTGGTAGAGCTCCCCCGGGGTTCAATCCCCATACTGCAAAAAATGAAAACTAGCCAAGAACAATAGAACAAAACAACCACTTTTAGAGCGAGGCATGTACCACTGTCCACTCGGCATCCTTGCCCCACCTGCCCTGTCACCCTGAAGTTTTACTCCTTTGTACTTTAAGTTCACCAGATTGTAGCATTCCTGTGGGTTAATCCCTGAAGCCAGTTGTCAGGGAAATTAAAATGGGAGGTCCTTGTGCCAAGTGATAACAAAGCATGCAGGTACTTTGTGTGTTTTGGCAAGGAAACTTGGCAAGAAAGCACCAGAAAGTAATCCAAAATAGAAAGGCAGTTGCATCTATCTGGCCTGTGTTCATTATGGGACTTATTTGCTTTCAAGTCACTTGTAAACTGAAGGTAAACAGGGCTTAGTGGAGGACAGTTAAGGAAGCAATTCTGGCTTAGCACTCTAAGACACTAAAATCAGAAGAGCTGGACATTATAAAACAAACCCAGAGTGTTGGTCCTGCCTGATGTATGATGGAAGAACCTCCCCAACTTTCTTGTTGCCCTGAGACTTATTTTCACTCTGCAGCACCATTTTTTTTTTTTTTAATCTAGACTCGGGCTATGCCCTCATAGGGCTTCTACAGTGAATCTATCACTTCCTCCTTCAGTCTCTTGTTATCTAGGGCAAACCTGTGAGAACCCTCCTTAAACCTTCCTCTCAATAGCAAAGTATACTTGGTTCTGTGTGGGGCAGCGCACCCATCCCAGGTCATGGCTTCTTTAACAGATCTGAAAGCTTTTACCCACACCACACGACCCTTGTCAAGCAAGTAACTGAAGCTTAAAACTGACTTGCTGGTCCAAACTTGTAGTCTTAATGGGAAGCTCCTGGGGAAAAGCCTGTCTTCAACTTGCTCAGGAAAGAGCTTACCTAGGCCAGTAGAATTCAAACCCTCAACACTCCATCAGATAAAAAGCAATGAACACATGTCTTCAATAAATGTGTTCCTTAAATTAATTTTGTACATTTATCAAAATAACAAAACTAATAATTATATACATAGGGGCTAAGGGAGAGGCTCAGTGGTAGAGCACCTGCTGGGCATGTGTATGGCCCTGGGTTTGATCCCTAGCACCACAAACAAAACTAAAGTTGGAGATCTTTTTTTTCTGCACTCTAGTGGCAAATCTTGCCCACATTATCCTCCAAGCTGAGGTTTTTTTCCTTGTTACCTTACATCAAGTACCTTACATTTAAAGGTCCTCAATATTTGTTAAATGGCTGACAGACTAAATTAATATAGCTAGCACTTATGCTGAAGAGAAAACCAATCATTTACAATAGGCAGAGGAAGGCTGTGTTGAGGGAGCAGGGAATCCACATACCTCCATTCCAATCCTTGCTCTGCTGCTAACTGGCCGGGACCTTTTAGGTCATTCAGTTCATTCTCTTGCCTTCTGTTACCTTAATTGTAAACTGACCAGTGAGTTAGCTGGCTTCCACATAGTCTATGAACTGCTATATTTATTCTTTTTGTGTATATATACACACCAAGTTCCACTGATAGTCTGATAATTACATATCCTTTATAGGACAGACATATCCTTGTGGTGGTAGGTTAAATCCCAAACAAGCCAAGTGACTTAGTTCTGCTCAAAGCTCCAAAATGTTTGCATCTTTGCCAATATGTCTGTGCCTTGCTCATCTTCACATCTCTGTAACTCCAAAAATAGGACCTAGAATATACCTGTTGTTGTCTTAGTAACTCCTCACATTTACACATTGCTTTAAAAATTTTAAAGCATTTGGAAGTACTTTTATCTTGCTTTTCCCTCCAAACCTTGTAAATGCGGTAGGTGGCTTTGTATTATTTTATGAAAGTTTTCAATAGACTTAGACGTGTTATATTACTTACCCAAGATTCAGAGTTGTTCAAGTGAGAAAGTTAGAAAGCCTTCATTCTTCTCATTCCTTTTAGGTTTGTTGAATTTACAGTAACTGGAAACATGAGAATGCACATAGAAATAACAACACAAAAGTATCGGATGGTAGGAATGAAAGAAAAAAGTCTAAGTCATTGACCATAAATTATAGCTTTAAAATGAATAATTATTAGGGGCTCAGGGTGTAACTTAGTGTTGGAATGTGTAGCAGGTGCAACACTCTGTGGTCAATCCCCAGCACCACCAAAAGGGGAAAAAAATCATTAATTTGATGCTATCAATGTAAGGTTGATGAAGCTGTTAAAAAACCACAACAAGGGGCTGGGATTGTAGCTCAGTGGTAGAGCGCTTGCCTCGCACGCATGAGGCCCTGGGTTCGATCCTCAGCACCACATACAAAGCAATAAAATAAAGACATTGTGTCCATCTACAACTAAAAAAATATTAAAAAAAAAAAAAACCACAACAACTCATTTCTTAATCTACCTTTTGAGAATACAACTAAGAACCAAAGAACTATGCACATGTGTTTAATGTACCTGATCTCAGAATTTTTAAATTAAAAAAAAATTTTTTTTTTGCTTGTAGATGAACACAATACCTTTATTTATTTTATGTTTTGCTGAGGATCGAACCTAGTGCCCCACACATGCGAGGCAAGCACTCAACTGCTGAGCCACAACCCCAGCTCAAATTTCTTAATTTTTAAGGTACATTCTAAAAAGCTTGTTTGTGGCAAAAACGATAAAGGCCTTATGACAAGAAGATAAAGATAAGATGTTATTGCTGTATCCCCAATCCTGGAACACTGCATGCACAATAGTAGGTGATCAGTAAATACTGGGCTGAGGATGGAGCTCAGTGGGGCCCAGCTCAAGGCCCTGGGTCTGATCCCCAGCACTGCAAAAACAAAATTTATTCTGGGGAAAAAAAATTTATTCTGGGAACTGCTTTGGGTACTAGGAAATCACCGATATCTATCAAATTGTCAAATGGTTTGGACATCAACTAAATCTTAAGTTAGCTGATGCAGATTCCCTGCTACTGGATCTAGCGACCATTTAAGCCTCACAGTTCTAAGAAATAGTAATAGAAATCATGGTAAATTTACTTGGAGTAAATCCAAAGCTTATTTTCATTCACACTCTCAGTGGTCATTTTGTGGAAGATGGCTCACAAAACAGTGATACCTAATTGGAACTTGTCCATGGGTTGAAAAATCTGAGATAAAATATACTCCTTGGGCTTGTTTGTAGTGGTGTTCTATGCTTTTGTTTCATCCCTCTAAGCTGGAGGACAGAAAGGCAGTTAAGTCTCCAAATAGTGGTCAAATTTCATTCTTTATGCTATACAGACTCAATGCGATTCCAACTAAAATCTCAACATCATTCTTTATAGAAATAAAAAAAAATCATGAAATTCATTTGGAAAAATAAGAGACCCAGAATAGCCAAAACAGTCTTTAGCAAGAAGAGTGAAGCAGGAGGCATCACAATTCCAGACCTTAAACTATATTACAAAGCTATAATAACAAAAACAGCATGGTACTGGCACCAAAATAGACATGTAGATGGTATAGAAGATACAGAGACAAACCCACATAAATACAGTTCTCTCCTACTAGACAAAGGCACCAAAAATATACACTGGAGAAAAGATAGTCTCTTCAACAAATGGTGCTGGGAAAACTGGAAATCCATATGCAGCAAAATGAAACTAAACTACTATCTCTCACTATACACAAAACAACTCAAAATGGTTCAAGGCAAGGACCTAGGAAGTAGACCACAAACACTGTGCCTAATTGAGGAAAAAGTAGGCCCTAATCTTCATGTCGGATTAGGCCTCAACTTCCTTAACAAGACTCCCAAAGCACAAGAAATAAAAACAAGAATCAATAAATGGGATGGATTCAAACTAAAAAGCTCAGCAAAAGAAACAATTGATGTGAACAGAGAGCTTACATTCTGGAAACAAATTTTTGCCACACACACATCAGATAGAGCACTGATCTCCAAGATATATAAAGAACTCAAAAAACTTAACACCAAAAAAACCTCCAATCAATAAATGGGCAAAGGAGATGAAAAGACACTTCTCAGAAGAAGATGTACAATCAACAAATACATGAAAAAATGTTCAACATGTCTCGACATTAGAGAAATGCAAATCAGAATTACTCTGAGATTTCATTCTCATGCCAGTCAAAATGGCAGTTATCAAGAATACAAATGAGTGTGTTGCCGAGGATGTGGAGGAAAAGGCACGCTCATACATTGTTGGTGGGACTGCAAATTGGTACATCCAATATGGAAAGTGGTATGGAGATTCCTTAGAAAACTTGGAATGGAACCACCATTTGACTCAGCTATCCCACTCCTCAATCTATACCCAGAAGACTTAAAAAAACAGCATACTACAGTGACGCAGCCACTTCAATGTTTAGAGCAGCTCAATTCACAATAGCTAAACTGTGGAACCAACCTAGATGCCCTTCAATAGATGAATGGATAAAGAAACTGTGGTATATATACACAATGGAATATTACTCAGCATTAAAAAATAAAATTATTGGGGCTGGGGTTTTGGCTCAGTGGTTGAGCGCTTGCCTTGCATGTGTGGGGCACTGGGTTCGATTCTCAGCACCACATAAAATAAATACAGGTATTGCGTTCATCTACAACTAAAAAAAAGTTTTAGCCGGGCGCGGTGGCTCAAGCCTGTAATCCCAGCACTTAGGGAGGCTGAGACAGGAGAATCGCGAGTTCAAAGCCAGCCTCAGCAATGGCGAGGCGCTAAGCAACTCACTGAGACCCTGTCTGTACATAAAACACAAAATAGGGCTGGGGATGTGGCTCAGTGGTCGAGTGCCCCTGAGTTCAATCCCCAGTACAAAAAAAAAAAAGAAAAAAAGTTTAAAAAAAAATAAAATTATGGCATTTGCAGGTAAATAGATGGAGTCGGAGAACATCATGCTAAGCGAAATAAGCCAATCCTAAAAAGCCAAAGGCCGAATGTTCTCTCTGATAAGTGGATGCTGATCCATAACGTGGGAGGGGGCATGGGAAGAATGGAGGAACTTTGGTCAAAGGGGAGAGAAGAGTAGGGATGGGATATGGGGGCAGGAAAGATGGTGAAATGCAATGGACAGTGCCCTAGGTTCATGTATGACTGCACATAGGGTGTAACTCTATATTTGTGAACAACCAGAGAAGTGAAAAGTTGTGCTCCATTTGTGTACAATGAATCAAAATGTATTCTGCTATCATGCAAACCTAATTAGAATAAATAATTTCATTATCAACCTTCATCTGATGGGATTTTGTAACACATACATTTGTAACACATACATACATTGTAGTATATGCAAATGAATCCTACTGTAATCAGGGTCAAACAATGGCAAGAAAATCCCCTTAAAAGGAGTGAATTATCCTGTGAGTAATCAATATTGAAATGTAAGGTTAGACATGTTAGCTTCCTCTATTCCACCAAATACTGTATCCTAGCTGTTAGAGACTTAGGCATTTCCTCATTTGTACAGTAGACATGTTTCCACCAACCACTACCGTCACCTCACAGGATTGCTGAGTGGGGAGAAGTCAGAAAAGCATGCACAGTATCTGGTAGACACAGGGAAACACTTATTGGGCAACTCATAAAGCCTGGGTGATAAATTTTTTTTTTTTTTTTGTGGTACTGGGGATTGAACTCAGGGGTACTCGACCACTGAGCCACATCCCCAGCCCTATTTTGTGTTTTATGTAGAGACAGGGTCTCACTGAGTTGCTTAGTGCCTCACTATTGCTGAGGCTGGCTTTGAACTCACAATTCTCCTGTCTCAGCCTCTCTAAGTGCTGGGATTTTAGGCTTGAGCCACCACGCCCGGCTCTGAGTGATAAAATTTTGATGAGACATCTTTTTTTTTTGACATCAGGAATTGAACCCAGGGTCGCTTAACCACTGAACCACATCCCCAGCCACAACTTACGCTAAGTTGTTTAGGGCCTTGCTAAGTTGCTGAGGCTGGCTTTGAACTTGTGATCCTCCTGCCTCAGCCTCCTGAGCCACTGGGATTACAGGTGTGCACTACTGTGCCTGGCTAGATTGGGCATCTTTTAACAACTTCAAAGGTCTTTAAGATTTGTTCTGGTAGTACACTCACAGAATTCTATGAAGGAGAAGAAATAAAATAGCTTTCTTTACTTTTTGTGTAAAGTTATTCGAAGTACACAGATGTGGGAAGGTTTACAGAAAATTTTAGTTATATGCAAATGAATCCTACTGTAATCAGGGTCAAACAATGGCAAGAAAATCCCCTTAAAAGGAGTGAATTATCCTGTAAATTTAACATCAATAAAAATATATTTTGCCAAAAAAGAGCAAGAAAACCTAGAATACACTATAAAAACAATCCAATTTGAAATTGCTAGAAATATACCTATCTGCAGGTTATATTCCAAAATTAAGCCAAAATTAAGTAGCAAAGGCAAAAATTTTAGTTAAAATTGCTCTTGAAAGACCCACTTGGAGGACTGTATTTTTCTGTTAAATGCAGCTCAACAGCTAGATTTCCTCTCCAGTATCCTGAATTGTGCCAGTTAGTTATTGTTGAAATACCAGATGTGAATAATTTAAAGAAAGTTAAGAGTTACTTTGGATCAGTTTCAGTCCATGACCTGCTGCTGTTGCTTTACATCCAAGATGAGGCATAACATCATAGTAGCGGAGCTGCTCAGCTTATGGAAGCCAGGTAAGAGCGGGAGAGGGATGGGGGAGGGGGAGACCCACACTTGGGATGAGTCCTGAAGGGCACACTCTCCAGTGGTGACCTTCCTCCAGTCATGCCCCACTGCCTAGCTTTCCAATACAGTAGTCCATTCAGCTACTACTAGATTAATCCATGGGTGAATTATGCCCTCATCATGCAGTAATTTCCCCCAAAGACCCACCTCTGAACCTTGCTGTACTGGGGCCCAAATCTTCAAAACATGAGATATTGGGGGACATTTTAGATCCAAACCACAACACAGATGTAGTTGGCTTGTGTTTACTAGTCATGTTGTTCAGATATGTTTTTCAACACAAGTAACTCAGTGCTTCTAAATACAACCATGGAGGAATCACGCTGATGAAACTCAACTGCTGAAACATGAACTGCAAATTTGTTTCTCACCTGATGGCTGGTCTAGGGCATCATTTCCTTGAGTTCAACAAGTGAAGCTGACCATCCTATTTAAATGCGAATTGTATGTTTATGGTTAAGTGTATGTACTTCGAGAATAAATTGAATGTAATTATGACTCCCTGGCACTGTGCTTCCATTTTAGAAATAGCTGTGTATATATGGCGTCTCTCTCTAGCCAATCTCATAAAATGATGAACATGACCCATGGTAACAAATTCATTTTAAATTGTAACTCACCACACACATATGTATATATGACAAAAGATTAACAAAATATTTATTATGTGCCATGTACTTGATTATATGTCATCCTGTTCTATTTTGTTTAAAAAATATTTATATTGAAACTCACAAATAGTTGTCTTGATCCCTAACTGGGATCAAGATAAACCTATAGTTTGAAGAAAACTGAGCTGGAATATTTCAAGAAAGATTTTAACTACACAGAGAATTATGTAAGACAGACAATATCTTGGGGTTAAGGAAAACAAATCAAGCAACATTTGTCCATAATATTTTAATACTTTTCCACTTTTAAATACTGGTTTTAATTTTGTGATTGTAACATGGAAGATCCAACTTTATTATTTAGAAAATCATCAGAATCATAAAGCTATTATAGTTACACTCTACACACTCCCAAGGTACTTTAAAATGATTATGTTTTGAGTCTGTAGATGAACAATGACAATAATCCAAATACATCATCTGTACAACCTGGACTAAATACTGGTGAAGTGTTTAATTGGACAAACTGATAAGCTTAAAGATAACCAGCACAATTTCACAAGAGAATCAGCTCAGCCCAACTAAGATTTTTTCAACAGCAGTTGACACTGATGTGTAGGTGTACAATTAGTTGACGAAACTGAACAAACAGGAAACCCATTCTTCTTTTGCTTATTTTGCCTTCTTCGTGCCTCTTAGAGACATTCCCCCTTCCAGTCTTGCTGCCCCTGCAGCAATCCCAAACCAAGTGCTGCAATGATCCTTCCCCACTGCAAAATCAGAAGTCCTAATTCCCACACTGCTCTCTCAGTTCAGTGGGCATTCAGGACAAAACCCCCCAGCACCAATATTTTTCAGGTTTCTAACACGGCACAAAAGTGTAACTGAGTAGAAAAGAGAGTAAAAGTGGGGGAAGAGAATCATCTGTGGATGAGAAAACATCATGAATATTCAGTATACAGGAATTGGCCATATGAAAACAATTCTAGAGGGTTTGAATATTATCTAAAAGGTCAGTGCCTCTCCAAATTTTGATCTCTTTTTTGAACTTTTCATATTCTGGAACTCATTTCTAAATCTGATTAGGCAGGATTAACTCCAGTGAGGTACCAGTGCAGTTATCTAAATGTAAAATGTATCTTTACTTTTCTTCCTTTTTTTTTAATACAAATATTTTTAGTGTAATCCTTTTATTTACAGAAGAAATTGCAAAAAGTATATCACATTTAGTGCAAATGCAACTAATGATTAGATTTAGATACTGCTTTGTAAACTTTCCATATCTTTGTAAAATAAAGCTACCCAATTTAGTTATGAAAGAGCTACTTGTCCGTGTTCATGTATTTACCAGAAATGGCAAACAGAGAAACATTTATAGTGGGCATAGAGATTTTTTTTAAGATTCCCATCAGCGCCTATCGTGAACAAACCTTCCCTCCCATTCCCTCCCGTTCTCCCATCCCAATCCCCACAGCTGATTGTAAAATAAAATACACATTTGAGGTATAAACTTTTCTTTTTTAAACATCACAATATAAAATGTTAACTGGTGATGTAGTAAACTGGTATGATAATTTGTCTTATTTGCCTTACTAGCATTACCACCATATAGGCACTTTTCCACATAGTCAAATTATGAACAGTATTTTTCTATAATAAGGCATATTCCATGCACATCATTTAAAGAAAGGTAAATTAAAAAATAGAAAAGATTTATGGAGCGTGAAATCTGCGTGCATGTAATGTAAGTATATGTTTTATATGTATTTTTCTCTCTGTACAGAATAATAAATATCACTATATCTGATGCAAGTAATTCACTTCCAGGATTGTGCATATTAAGTGATCAGACTAATCCCATCATTAAATTAATCACCTTGCATTTATCATTAGACTCCATTACCATGTATGGAATATATACAGGGCATGTTCTATGTGACATGATTTTTTCTTTTACAAAATGGGTCTGATTTCTGTGTTTCTAAAGAGATAAACAACTCAGCAAAGCATCTACAAAATGCCTCTGATTTATATAAATACATTTGTGTATAAACACAATGAAGATTTTGAAGTGGGCAGTCATTTTGACTTCAGTGAGTACCATTCCTTGCCTCAACTCCATGCTTCAAGGTTTTTTCATAGAGGACTAAAACTAAAAAAGGTATTTTACATGTTAAGTTCTTATAGCAACTAGGGAAAAATCATTTCAGTTTTGAATCACATAATCCTTTACTGCTCTGCTGAAGTTTCGAATCAAGAGGCAGAGAGGAGCATTGCTCAAATTTTCTGCGTATACCTTTGCCACATATTTTTTAAACTGACCCAAACTATGGCAAACATATCTGTTACTGAATACTAGAAATACTGAATCAAATGTCAAATTCAAACAGTCTGATTTGTTTTAAAAAGTAATACCATATATTCTTTTACAAATTTCAGGAAACATGAGCTCATTTTATCCTGACCGTTTTACCAGAAAGTAGTCTATACCCATAAGATTTGTACAAATATTTCTGTCTGAAGGCAGGCAGAACCAATTTAGGAATTATTAAATTGTGTTTGCAACAAACTGAAAAAAAATTTGTAGCATAGTACACAACTAAAAAATACAATAGAAATATAAAGATTTCTGGGGGGAAAAATAAAGCTTTTCACTCTTTCTCCATCAGAACCAAGGTTCTTCATAGGAGTAAGACTATAGAAAAGGCAAAATCACAGGTTATTGACAGCCCTCATTATTAAAAGACACTTGCACGACAACATGAACATTATAGAAATCAGCAGCAATGAATTCTATGATTATACAAAGCAAAAATTCAAAAAAATTCTGGACACAGATTTGACTTTCGGCCTGAAAAAAGAATCCCATTCTGGATATTTGGTGCACAGAAAGCACATGCCCCATGTGTATTTAACCTTTGTGCTTTTCTTTTGTGCACAAACTCTGATACAACCAAGGATCTTAGGCTGGACCATAGGAAATTAAAAATTCTGAAAAAGTTTCCCAAAATTAAAGCATCAATTTCTAGTTGTGATTTGAAGTTGATTTTTTTCTCTTCTGAGCACGCAAATAAAAATATAGCCATATACATGTAATTTTACATGTATTTATAGTTATATGCTGAGCCAGGAGATCTAGCAGGAGATAGCTAGTGTTAGATGTTCAGCTTTACTATTGCAACATTTCTTCATTTTTGTACACAAGGTCAAGGTCTTGGGCCACACACAAGGCTGTAGATCCTATGTTCCAGCTTAGAGCATTCAGTATTTTCTTTTTGTTCTCCAATATGGAATGTCACACAGCCTTGCTTTGACACTGCAGAAAAGAAAATGACAAGTAAAATCCTCAGTACTATATCACTAACAGCTGCAAGACTAACAGAACAGATTTCTCTCACCTTCCAGATTCACGGAATACATAGAATCTCTATTAAAATTTATCGTCTATGGATTTTTACCTTCGTGAATATTAAATTGGTCTTCCTTTTTTTTTTTTTTGGTATCAGGGATGGAACTCAGGGGCACTTGACCACTGAGCCACATCCCCAGCCCTATTTTGTGTTTTATGTAGAGACAGCGTCTCACTGAGTTACTTAGCACCTCGCTGTTGCTGAGGCTGGTTTTGAACTCGTGATTCTCCTGTCTCAGCCTCCCTAAGTGCTGGGATTACAGGCTTGAGCCACCGCGCCTGGCTGGTCTTACATATTTTTGAAGGTGATCTTCTCAGCAAAGAACAGAAGGTATTAAGGAATCTTTTGAAAGTGAAAACTTACTTTTTTTTGGTACCAGGGATTGAACCCAGGGGTGCTTAACCATTGAGCCACATCCCCAGCCTGTTATTTTTTATTTAGAGACAGGGTCTTGTTAAGTTGCTTAGGACCTTGCTAAGTTGCTGAGGCAGGCTTTGTATTTGTGATCTTCCCGCCTCAGCCTCACAAACTGCTGGGATTATAGGCTTGCGCCACTGTGCCTAGTTGGAAAGTGAGACAAAATTTTAAAAAGAGCAAAGTGCTATTGGTAAACAAAGAAGAAATCATTATAGATCTCTGCAGTTTTATTCCATAAACTGGCATTTCTTCTTCCTCTTATACTTCAATAAAACTATGCCATACAATACCATTTATTAAGAATTTCAAAAATTTACTCAAGCTAGGGGAGAAGAGTTTACCTTATTTAAAAAACAACCAGGGGCTGGGATTGTGGCTCAGTGGTAAAGTGCTTGCCTGGTGTATGTGAGGCACTGGGTTCAATTCTCAGCACCACATATAAACAAATAAATAAAATAAAGGTCCGTTGACAACTAAAAAAATTAAAAAAAAAAGGAACAACCATGCTCAAATTCCTTGTCAAAGAGTTTTGACTGTAATAAATATTTTTGGAACTTATTAACTTTACAGAACTTTTCTAAAGATGATACACACTATTGAAATTTACTATCTCAAATTAAGTGTGTTAGCTTTCTGAAGGTTTCAAACTACTCAAACATACAGCTTTCATAACTGCTGTGAAAAACTGCTACTCTAAGATTTTCACCATATGTTAAGGCTTAAATTTAGATCTTTGTCAGAAAAAAATTCAACCTGGACTCAAAAAACCAGGGCTGAGATTTAGCCAATCTTTTCAGTTATATCTTTGTATACATACACAAAGATCCACAAATAATGCTGTCTTTCCCCAGAGAGGAATTTTACAAAAAGACTCTTCTAGGTCCACAAAACAAAAATACATATGTATGTATGTACACATTACATGTACACCACACACCCAGTAAAACACTGCTCCAAATCTAACGTTCTAGAGGCAAATGCTGTTAATATCTTGGCATGTTTATTTCAAAATGTTTACATGTTCTATATGCAACTACATTCTGATTTCTCTTGCCTAACATAAGGTTATATTTTTCCTTGCTTAATTGAATATCCAGGCAGCTTTAGTAAGGAAGTCAACATAAAACATCAAACGGGAGGCCCTTCTAGCAAGGTGGAGGTGAAGAAGAAGAAAGGCAAATGCTTGGTCTTGGTTAGGGTGAAATAGCAACTTAAGAAACCTAAGGTGACAGCAAGAGACACCCAGCTAAGTTAGATGTCAAGTGTGTTACAGAGATGACCCATAAATTTTCTGGTTTATTTTATAAATATGGCACAGAGACAGAATCAACACGTAATGTGTCCAGATCTAGCACATTTAATGCTTTAAGAGAAAGAATCCCTAAAGGGTTAGGCTGTATTAACAAATGCTAACATTCAAGTTAACTAAGACTGGAACCTGTTAAATGTTTTCAGGTGACCTTTTCCCTAGGACAAACTAAATGAAATATCTGAGATATCAATGTGCTATGTTATGCTACTGTCTGAAAGTAAATTTAGCCTTTGGGATTATTTTTTTTAAATAAACACATAACAGCATTAAAAGTCAGACTTAAAGGACCAAAACATGTTCAAATTCACTCAAAATAAGAGAAACAATTAAAACTCCACTGAGACAGAATACATGTTTTGCCTATATAGATGGGGAAAAAATCTGAAAACTTTGTTTCATACATTGTGTGAAAAAGTATGTGGAAATAGGCACTCTAATCCATTGTTGCTGATGAGAATGTAAATTAATACATCCTCTATGAAGGGCAATATCTAAATTACAAATGCAAGAACCCTTAGCAGAATCAGCAGTATCACATTTAGTAATTTATCTTACATATAAACTTTCAAGTTCAAAATGACATACGGATCCAATTGCAAAACTGTCTTAGTAAAAATCAGAAAATTCTTTTATACCAAATACAGAACTAATTAAATTACGTATATCCACATAATGGGATACTGTATAGCCATTAAAAAAAGAACTAAGGAAGAAGCTCCTTACCAATATGGTAAGAACTTCAAGATAAAACAAATGTAAATACAAGATGCAGAACAGTATACAAAATGCTTCATTCTCTTTAACACCACCAAAAAAAGGAAAGTTAAAGAGATGCTTGCATTTACTTCTTCAGGCCATTAAAAAAAATCTCTAGGAGTCAGGTGTAGAGGCTGAGGCAGGAGGATAACAAGTTCTAGGTCAGTCTGGGCAACTTAGTGAGACTCTGCCTCAAAATAAAAAAGGAAAAAGGGCTGGGGATGTGCCTCAGAGGTAAAGCACCCCTGGGTTCAATTCCCAGTACCATGAGAAAAAAAAAACCAAAACAAAAACAAATCTCTAAGAAGTTACTCAAGAAACTAGTAACATCATATATCACAATATGCATGTGATACTGTACATAGATTATACAGTACACAATTACATAATATATAATTATTTTTTAATTGGTGGGCAAAATGAATGAATGGGGGAATGAGGTAAGTTTCACTTTACACTTTTGAAACATGTTAATGTATCATTTATCAAACAAAAAAAATTCCAGCTCAATGCGAAAAGATGTTCAGTGCAATAAATATATGGAACCACCCAGGCATCATTATGGTATTGGTCAATAAATTCTGCAACATTCCTGTAACAGATGTTGAAAGAGTGAGTTTTATTCTTTATATGGACATACAGTAAAGATTATTTTTAAAAAGCAAGCTGAAAATGCTAAACACAGAACGAATACATTTTTTGAAATACTCAAAAACATGTCAGTATATGCATAGAAAACTCTGGAAGAACATACACAAAAATAAGTTTCTAGGAAAGGAAACAACACAGGGAATTTACACTTCTGAAGTTCTATAGTTATATGCAAATTCCCTGTATTCTTTCCTTTCCTTTAAGTAAGCATTAGTGGAAGTGAACAAACAACTTTTAAAGGTTACAACTACAATCCTTATCTGGGAACATCACAAAACACAGCAACTAGTTTCCACAACTAATTTTAATATCTGCAGAGTGATACTAGTCAAATAAAATTAACATATCTTCCAGTACCTGTTTATACTAGAACAAAATAGGTTTTCCTGCAGTTTTTTCTTGAACGTAAGAAGTAAAACGTTTTAGAAATTTAGGATACTCTCGCTTTGCCACTGCCCTTAACACTGAGGCTGGTGCCCATCCTCCAGGATTCACTGCAAGATAAAGGAAAATTAAAACCTATTAAGATATAATTCTCCATATACATGTGAAGCACTTACTTTGTTCCTTTGCTTTTTAAAACTTCCTCATGCTGGAACACTTAGCATCTCTTAAAGTGATCAACTATTAATTCCTTAATCCTAACCCATCAGATATGATCAGAAAGCAAATAAAAAAGCATTTATCATCTTTCTAAAATATTTTTGCTTCTCTAAATTATATGCAATATTAGTACATAAATATTTTAAGTTATTTAGGGTTTATTTGTTCATCAACATCTAATATAATTAAATAGTAACTTAGGTATAACTGTTTCTTTAAACATATTTGTAGTGACGGTCCTGAATAAAGAAGGAAGTTTGAGTATTTGGTAAGAGAGACTGCAATGACTAGTGCAGGTGCAAAATAGGTGCAGTAAGGAACTAAAGCCAAGTGATAAAAAGGGCTGTCCAACAGTATGTGAGAGTGAAATACACATGAAACCAGGAGCTAGTAAGGACCAAGAGAACAGTGATTCAGAAAACTAAAAGTCTGAACACAAGAAAAAAATCTATTAATCCTTCCCCATTGCTCTAATCCTAACACATTCTATCAGGAAAATATCTAATAAAATGGTTCTTTATCTCTAGTGGCCTAGAGATAAAGTTTTAAAATTTATAAATTCTCATGTTATAGGGCTAGGGTGCAATTCAGCAAGTGCATTTTCAAAGACTCCCAGATAACTCATGATATACATCTCTCCAAAATAAAAATGAATAATCTAAAAGATAAAAACCAAAAAAGACATTTTCCAAACTGTCAGTATTATTTAGGTCATGATTAAGAATCTCCACATTATCGATTAGAAAAAAACAAAATTACATACCATTTGCTACATATGTAATCTTGCATAGAATGTTGTCCCTGCTTATCTCCTGGTTTCCTTCTGGTGGGCTTACCAAGGTTTGACAAATCATAGCAATATTTATTTTGGCACGGACACATCGATTGTTTAGCTGCCAAATAAAAACAACAAAGCACCAGTATAGTAAATATTTAGTGTTTTTGTAATCTCTGTTGGCCTAACACTGCAATAGCTTAACCATAACCACAACTCTTATTAAAATCTCCAATGAAATTATAAGCACCAATAAATAATACATGTCAAATTGATCTGACACCTGAATTTTCTGTCCTCTTAAGTAGTAAATGGAGGTAAATCACTGTAGAAACTATAGAGATTTTGTAATAGTGGACAATGGCTTAAGAGACAACTGTGGGGGGGCTGGGATTGTAGCTCAGTGGTAGAGCGCTTGCCTCGCATGCATGAGGCCCTGGGTTTGATTCTCAGCACCACATACAAAGCAATAAAAAATACATTGTGCCCATCTACAACTAAAAAAAAACTAAAAAAAAAGAGAGACAACTGTGGGAAGTTGCTAAAAAAAAAAAAAAAAGAGAGAGAGACAACTGTGGGAAGTTGCTTACACACACACCACTCACTCAATTCAGAAGGAAGGGAAAATAACCCAGGTGGGATAGGTTAACCCATAGCATGACTCTTGCCCTCAGATAACACATGTGCTATATTGTTCCAAGTAGTTGATACAACATAAAACAAAACTTAAGAAGCATTATCAAATCAAGTATCTGTGCATGTGTATGGGGGGATATCCCCTTTACCTTGCATTGTGTATTTATTTAATTTGGGGGGAGGAGTACTGGAGGATTGAACTCAGGGGCACTAGATCACCGAGTCACATCCCCAGCCCTATTTTGTATTTTATTTAGAGACAGGGTCTCACTGAGGCTGGCTTTGAACTCGTGATCCTCCTGTCTCAGCCTCCCAAGCCACTGGGATTACAGGCATGTGCCACTGCACCTGGCGTATTTATTTTTATATTGTACAATTATACATTTTATACACTGTACTTACAGGGGCGCTGTCATGATCCACAGAGAAATTACAAACTATCCAAGTTTCAGGGTCATTTTCAGTCAAGGCTGGTATCTTTCGAATAGCAGAAAGATATAATACATCTCGCTGAGAAGCAGGCCACACTCTCTGTGGAAGAATTAAATCTTTTTGAAAATTTTAATTATTTTTTTATTCAGATGTTACACAGAACTAAAAGAGAAACAAATGTAAAATAAATTAAGTGTCTTAGATGAAGGTGAAACTTGTCAAATTTTAAACTGGAAAGAATCAGGGAATACCCACCAAAGGACTAATTATGAACATTGAATAAATGTCTTCACAGCACAATTTAATTAAAGGAATAATATTCTATCTTTTTAAATCATAGTAAATTTGCAATTTTAACCAATTTTTAGTGTACAATTCAGTGGAATTAATTACATTCATAATGTTAAGTAACCATCTCCTATATCTATTTCTGAAATTTATCATCACCCCAACAGAAACTCTATAACAATAGCTCATTTCCTTCCCCTTTCTCTGGTAGTGTTACATGTAGAGACTCAAAGGCTTAAAAATCAGATTTTAGGGAAAGAGAACTATTCCTTTGTAAAATACATTTGAAAGAATTATGTATCATTTAGATCAAACATTTCTATTATAAGGAATGCAAAGAAAAACATGCTCTGGTAATGACATGGAGCTTAGGTCTACTTTCAAATGATAGAAAAATAGCTTTTATCCTTTTTAAGTTACTTTTAATTTGGGCATTTGGTATATGTAAATAAACTTAGTCTTTATTATGCAGTCTTTCCAGATTATCGACTGCAACAAATAGCCAACAACACACTTTGTGATGTGTCAATACATCACAAAGCATTTGCAAAGGGAAATGGCTCATCCTGTAAAGATGCACAATTTCATGAAGTTGATCACAGTAGTGTTGGGGAAATGTATATGAAGCAAGGTAAATGAAAATTTATTACTGGCTTCAACATTACTTTAGAACTAGTAAATAAGCTGGGCATTGTGGCATGATTGTAATCCCAGCTACTCAGGAGGATGAGGCAGGAGGATCACTTGAGCCCAGGATTTCAAGGTCAGCCTGGGCAATGTAGTGACATTCCAGCTCAAAAACATAAAATTAGAACTAATGAATGCAAATATATCATAATAAGAACAAGTAAGTTAAATATCAGAAGACAAGCAGCCCTCTTTAAGATTATACTATAAAAGAAGTATAAAAAAAAATTTGGGAGGTTACTGAGGATTAAATCCACAGATGCTTAACCACTGAGACACATCCCCAGCTCTTTTTATTTTTTATTTTGAGACAGGGCCTTGTTAAGTTGCTTAGGGCCTTGCTAATTTGCTGAGTCTAGCTTTGAACTTGCGATCCTCCTGCCTCAGCTTCTGGAGTTGCTGGGATTATATGTGTGCACCATTGTGTCCAGCAAAAAAGGACAAATTTAAAGAGAAAGATATTATTCAGTGTTATTTGATCTTGTTGGAAAAATTATTCCAGAACAATGTTTATTCTAAGAATTGGCAAATAACTGTAACTTAAATTCTGTTATATAAGATATATTATTTTAATATTTTTGGTTTTATTTTTCAATCATAACATAACCTATAGGAACCCTTCCCTCCACCTACTATTTATGAGGCAGAGTATCTTCAGCAGGTTGTTTTCCAGGTTTAATTACCTTCTGGTAATGAGATTCTTCTCATTCTAAATTATTGGTCATTTACTTTCATTACAAATTATAGGGAAATTAATTGATACTTTAACATATACAAAATTTTAGCTTTCACATTAGACCCCAAAACCTGTATCCTGAAACAGAATCTTCATTATTATATATTTCTTGAGCAGCTACCAGTAAATTCATAAAAAGCCTTATTTTCATATATCCCACTTAATTAAACAATAACTTAAGAGAATAACAAAGTCCTCATTGAATTGAATTTTCAATTGAATTGAAAAATAAAGTACTTACTGAATAACTTATTTCTTTTTTCTTTTTTTTGGTACTGAAGATTGAACTCAGGGGTACTCGACCACTGAGCTACATCCCTATTTTGTGTTTTATGTAGAGACAGGGTCTCACTGAGTTGCTTAGCACCTCACCTTTGCTGAGGCTGGCTTTGAACTTGTGATTCTCCTATCTCAGCCTCCCAAAGTGCTGGGATTACAGGCCACTATGCCTGGTGAATCATTTTATTTCTTAGATAACAAACAGTATTATTTTTGGTGGATATCTCTGAAATTTTAATTCCATTTATTATTCTACATATAATATCTTACTTGGCAATATTCAGAAGGGAAACAGCAGAGTAAGATGAAAGAAATGTTAATTCAATAATTTTAAATATCTAGAATAGTAGAGGGAGAAATGACATGAATGGGAACTAATGTAAATTATGTTTCTGTGTTTCCTGTTGTATTGACCAACCTCTCAGTACTCACACTCAGCAACTTTTCCTTGTTTTTCAAATCTGTTGGTCTCAACATTGGCTAATAACATATATTCATTCTCTTGCATTTACTGCTATCAGAGGAAACTGGGATTCACTTCCATAATTGGTAACTATCATTTATTACCTTTTAAGACTAGATGCTAGAAAAGTATTCAAATGGATTTCAAAAAGTTCTTTTCTAGACTTACAATAAAGAGAAACTAAATATAGAGCTTTAGCAAACATCCTGTTTCTAGATTATATTTCTGATTCTTGTCTTCACACATTTCTGCTCTAAATGAGCTGATATACCTTTCAAATATATTGAATTATTAATAAAGTCTTTGAATCTTTTCTGGCATTTACAGTTCTGCCAAATTTTACTTCAGAAAACATGTATGTCTGGATTTGAATTACACTGGCATCTTCTGGGACGGATGAAGAGATCTTTACCTTGTGCGTTTGATAAATGATGATTGCATTATCAGCTAATGTTTCCACCACATGAAAGTTTTCTATAGTTGCTGAAATAAAGAGAATAATATTAGTAGTGAAAAAGAGTGCCTTTTCTAGAAAGTGATCAGTTCGCTCATGCAAAAAGTCAATTACAAATGGACATTATGGTAAAATGAACAAGATCTTGCCCTGCCTAGGTTAAATCCAAATGGAAGATAGTTAATGTTACTAGTACTACAGATTTGCCTTCATTCTTTAGATGGTGCTGTGAGGTCTGATCACCAGGAAGTAAGTATCATTTTCTATAGCCCAATATCTATCTTCCATAGCAAGAAAGCAATTCTAATCACTAGTACATAACTGAGGGTCTCAAAAATTCCCTAACATTATATACCTGACCCCTCCTCCCTAATTTATTGAAGTTAAATTGTTCTGTCTAGGCTTAGGTGACTATATTTGTGAAAGAAGAATGTCAAACTGTCAATGAGAAAACATGATGTTCGTAAGTATCTTTATTCATGAAATTTATTTTTAAATTTTTTTTTTAGTTGTAGATGAACACAATCCCTTTATTTATTTATTTTTATGTGGTGCTGAGGATTGAACCCAGTGCCTTCCAGGTGCTAGGCAAGCACTTATAACCCTGGCCCTGCCTGAGGGGAACAGATACACACTAAGAATAATTCTAAATTACACACAGGAGGATTTATCTAGGTTTTACCATAGAAATAAAACCATTTGGTAAAGAGTAGTCTGTACCAGAGAAATCTTCAATTTTAGTCCTTGCTTGTCAATGCACTAGTTTCTGTGGCCAATTTGCTACAGAACTAGCTCTGCTAACAAGTCACCTATCTGAATATTTACTCTATTTGTATGCAAATTACCTTCCTACCATGCAGGATTAGTGA
Organism: Xerus rutilus; assembly: GCA_028644305.1. NCBI lineage: Eukaryota > Metazoa > Chordata > Mammalia > Rodentia > Sciuridae > Xerus > Xerus rutilus. The sequence goes on along the minus strand of CM053405.1, from coordinate 50,703,696 downwards.
GGTAATGAATCAAATGGTGTGATATCTAGGGAACATTCTGAACAGTGAAAAGATTTATTTAGAAGTAAGGTATGGGGCTTGGGTTATAGCTCAGTAGTAGAGTGCATGGCTACCATGTGTGAAGCACTGGGTTCAATCCTCAGTATCACATAAAAAAATAAATAAAACAAAGGTATTGTGACCACTTACAACTAAAAAAAAAAAATTAAAAAAAAAAGTAAGGTTATGAGGCTGGGGATGTAGCTGAGTGGTAGAGTACTTGCTTTCATGCATGAGGCCCTGTGTTTAAACCTCAGCATTGCAAATAAATAAAGTAAGGAATTAACAGTTCTCTATGATTCTCCAGATATTTCTACATGATTTTGTAGACAATAGATCAGATTCAGAAAACGAGGTTGGATCTGATTTTAAATTTAACACAATTGGGTTAAAATATATTAATAATGCTTACTTTCCCAGTCATTGCGAACATCAACATTCCAGAAGTAATTGCAGACTTCATGTCCTGTAACACCTTTAACCGCATGTGTAGCTTTCAAAGGATCCAGAACAATTCCATTTTCTTCTACTTCTCTCCTATATACCTAAAGAAGGCATATTTAAAAAGCTGTTTGAAAAATAGAATCAAACCCCTAAAGTAAGTTTGAAGGCATGCTTTTAAATTTAGCTGCTTTTTACATTTTATTTATGAAAATCTATTTATAGAATATATTCTGCTAAAAGGAAAAATTTCAAATTAACAGACAATAAAAATATTTAAAATGACAATTCCAAGGTAAACTTCAACTATGTATATATGATGAATAATCTAATTACTATGAGTTAAAAATAAATATATTAATTTAAATTAGACATTATTTACCAAAAATTCTCAAAGATTGTTCAATGTGGCCAAGAAGGCCAAATAAGCCTAGATAAATAAAATATCCTTAAGGATATTATTTTAAGGCTGCTTTATTGGATGCTATATCCCTAGGATCTAGAACACTATCAGAAACAGCAGAGGTGGGTACGGTGGTGCACACATATAATCTCAGCTACTTTGGAAGTTTGAGGCAGGAGGATCAAAAGGCTGAGGCCAGCCTAGGCAATTTAGTAAGACCTTGTTTCAAAAAACAAGTAAACAAACAAACAAAAGGGCTGAGGATATAGCTCAATGGCAGAGTACCTCTAGGTTCAATCGTTAGTGCCACCCCATAAAAGAAAAAAAAATAGTAGACACTGATTTGTTGACTCAAACAATAAAAGTTAAAATGGCAAAAATATAACAGATTTATCTTGTTTTAAATACTGAGGCTGTTTACCTTAAATGCTCAGTAAAATTAATTATTTCAAAATTATAGTTTGTTACTTTAAAGAACTCTGATAATTCTTTCAAGAAATAAAGAAACATGGGGAGAACCAGCTCTAAATCTATGAGTGCTCATAGGGCCAGAACACTGTTAGGCATTTCACATAGTGTTCTCTTTAAAAATCTCTCTTGCCAAACTACCTTTCCCCAAATGCTTATTTATTCACTTAATTGAGAACACTGTTTTCCCAGTCACCCAAACCGAAAACTCACTTTTAATTTCTCCCCTCACAGTTCATATAGCTATTAAGCTTTTTACTAACCTTCTTGAAGACATCCAATAGCTTGACTTTTCTACTGTTGCTTATCTATTTATTCTACAGGGAGGCTTTCATCACTCTTTGCCTGACTCTTATTAAGTGGTCTTCTTGGTCTCTAGTTTCTTCCCCACCTGCTTCATCTCCCTAAAATGATACTTTGCATACAGTGGCTAACCTACTGCTATTCTCCCTTGTGGGCTACTTTATGCTTTCCCCAATCTACCCTCAAATTTTCTCCAATGTTATAAGCTGTACGGGAACTTATTCACTGCTCCTCATTCCAGGTGGAGGGACTTCACCTAGATAATCACTCCTGGTTTATTTTTTCACTTCCTCCTCCCTAAGGCAGGAATAGTGACTTATCTGAATGGCGAGTACAGGAGGAAGAAAAAGGGAGGCTTGGCTCAAACCCTTTTTCTGCAGACAGCATGCATTCTAGTCTAATTCTGGGGCCTGATTCTGGGGGAAGAGTTGTAATTATCCAGCAATGTTAGGAGCATTATGTTAAATTCTAAAGTAACATTAGAAAAACTTTGTGGCATTGATCCAAAGCCATTTTCTACAGTCAACTTATCAGAATTATAACTAATATTCTGGTATCTCATTTGTCATCTTATATTTCTTTTTTGAACCAGGTATTGAACCCAAGGATGCTTAACCACTGGACCTTTTTAACTTTGAGACAGGGTCTCACTATTGCTGAGGGCCTCGCTAAGTAGCTGAGGCTAGCTTTGAACTTATGATCCTCCTGCCTCAATCTCTCGAGTTGCTGGGATTACAGGTGTGAGCCACTGTGCCTGGCTGCCTCCTCTTATTTCTTAATTACTTCTTCTTCTTCATTTTTAAAAATATTTTTAGTTGTAGATGAACATAATACCTTTATTTTGTTTATTTGTTTTTTTTATGTGGTGCTAGGATATGAACCCAGTGCCTCACATGTGCCAGGCAAGCGCTCCGCCACTGAGCCACAACCCCAAACCAACCTCTCTTAATTACTTCTTAATTTCCTCACCCACCATGAGGAGAGTAAGCCTCAGCATTAATACTGTATCTCATTTGCTAGATAATTTTTGTTGCCATAGTCTATGAAAAGATTGTAAATATAAAATTTGCTTAAGTATTCCTCCTATTTCTTGTCTACAATGTCCTCTCCTCACATTTGTCACAACCTTATTTCCATTTCCAGATGCAGTTCAAATTCTTCTCATTATAAACAGTTGAGTTCTTTCAAATTACAGAGCTCTCTTTTCTAATTTTCTTCACCAATCATATGTATTCTTCATTCAATACATTATCAGATGGAGCCAAGTAATGGTATCTTTTAAATGTCAATATCCTGTTTCTCAACTAAAATTGTAGTTGATAGGGAGTGTGATTAATTTAATATTTGTCTTCAGCATGAGATAGTTCAAAATTCAATGCTGTTCTTGCTTTTCAATCTGTCTCTGTGTCTTGTGTCTCCTATTGCTTGCTCTTATTCTCTGTCTCTTATGTTTAGGGATGTGAAGAGGATTAGTTTACCAGTCTCCCTCCACAAAAAAAACAAGAACAAGGGGAAATAAAGTAAATGACACCTGAACATAATATTCAGTATTTAAAATATAAGATTAAAAGACATTTTATTGCTCAATATCTGGTAATTCTTTGATTTATGTAATAACATTTTAAAGTAATCAGAAAATGCTATCTTTATTCATATCAATAGTAATGATAACATTGCTGGAAACAGATCTATACTGAGCAACGAATAACATTACAGTGGAAATTACCTTCATTTCTCCTTCTTCTACAACCAACTGCCAATTGGCATCTCCACCCACATCTTGTAATGAGTAAGTCATATGGTTCTGCACCATCTCTTCAACCTTGAAAAGAAAAATAAAGCCATGAGAATCCACATAGAATAGTTACATCATAATCTCTAAAACAGAATGGTATTCAGTTTACTGCAGTTCAGAAAAGGTACTCTAAGAAAGCTGAGGTTAGTTTAATGGGTTTTACATAGTGTTGAAGAGTTTAGTCCACATTCCAGATATCCAGATTAATAAGAGGGAGAAATGCAGGGAAGGAAGATGCTTCACTCAAGTAACCAGATTGGCCTAATGTGTGTCGAGTGACTGAAATAAGCATTTCTTTCCTGGAAAAATGAAATAGTGCATACTGCATCATCAAATACAGAGATGATGTCTTAAAAACATAAAATCATGGAATTAGGGTAAAAGAGGCACAAGAAACAAATAATTCAGTTCATTATTCCTATACTTAAGATTGTAGAGAAATCAGATAGCTTATGTAGAAGGTTTCCCTACAAAAAAGCAAAAACCTTAGTCCAGCGCGGTGGCACACACCTGTAATCCCAGCACTTTGGGTGGCTGGGATAGGAGAATTTCGAGTTCAAAGCCAGCCTCAGCAACAGCGAGGTGATAAGCAACTCAGTGACAGCCTGTCTCTACATAAAACACAAAATAGGGCTGGGGATGTGGCTCAGTGGTTGAGTACCTGAGTTCAATCCCTGGTACCAAAAAACAAAAAAAGAGGCAAAAAACTTCATTTCACCAATATATTTCTTTTTTATCATAAATATAAAACAACTTAAAAAAAACTCCTTTTATTTGATCTCAATTTCATTGTTCCGAATTCCTTCAGGGACAAAGTTAATAATACTGATAACTGAAAGCATTTTTCATAATCAGCTGTTTATTCTTTGTCTAAATTTTTCTTGTGTGTGTGTACGTGCATGCGCGCACGCATTCTGGGGATTAAACCCAGGGCCTCATCGGTGCTAGGCAAGTGTTCTACTACTGACTGGCCTGTTTCAGTACCATTAAATTTCTTTTATTGAAATTTTAATGCAACTTCAGTTTTTAAGTATCACATATTAATTACCCTTACACATCGTAAGCAAAGAAAAGTTGAATGTATATTTCACAATCCCAGAATCCTTAATTTTACTTATTGCCAAGATTTCACATGAGAGTTTTTTGCAGTCTCTCAGTTTGAAATTTTTTGTTTTTGTTTTTGTTTTTTGGTATTAAGGATTGAACCCATGGGCACTTTACCACTGAACTACATCTACAGTCCTTTTTTAAAATTTTTATTTTAAGACAGGGTTTTGCTTAGTTGCTGAAGATTTTGCTAAATCCCTGAGGCTGGCCTCAAACTTATGATCCTCCTGCTTTAGCCTCCTCCGAATTACTTGGGATTACAAGTGTGCACCAATGTGTCCAGACTAAAATGCTTTTAAACAGAACTGAAGTGATAAAAAGATTGTGCCAGCAAAATAATTTTATGCAATAAATACATTAAAGGAAGAAAACAGTTAAAAATATGTACATTTTACTTTTATTTACAAATTTATTTCCTATAAAGTCTATTGCATTCATTAGGGATAACAAATAAGAATTAGATTAAAAATATTTTAAAACAGATTGATGGTTTTGAGACAATCTTAAAATTATTAACACCACTATATAATTTTTGTGTACTAAAGAATGTTATCAACATGTTATAGTGATGTGCTCTTCTTCTGCATCACGTTTTCTAGATCTCAGAATTCATTATTTTATTTATTTATTTATTTTTGGTTCTGGGGATTGAACTCAGGGGTACTCGACCACTAAGCCACCACCTCAGCCCTATTCTGTATTTTATTTAGAGACAGGGTCTCATTAAGTTGCTTAGCACCTTGCTTTTGCTGAAGCTGGCTTTGAACTTGTGATTCTCCTGCCTCAGCCTCCTGAGCTGCTGGGATTATAGGCATGTGCCACCGCACCTGGCTCAGAATGCACTTTTGAATATTTAAAGTTGTTTTGTTTTTAAACGTCTCTTGATTTAGCAATCATCATACAAAAAATTTATTTTGACAAAATGTTGAGATTCTACATTCTTGTTTTGGTACTAAATAAACAACAACAATATTTTATTCCTTTATTTTTAATTCTCAAAACACTGAGTGATGCTGGGTTTGACTTGAGAGAAACTCAGAAATTTAACCAAAAGCATATTCTACAATTTTACAAAGCTTTAATTATAAAACATAATTTCAGGTGTTACTTAGGGAAACCTGTTTCTCTATAAGAACTTTGAATTCTGCTTTGAGAAGACAAGAATGACTGAGTTAAGATTCCAAGTTATATATAAAATGTATCTCATTTCTAAAAGAGTAAGAATAAGAAAAAGCTGCACTTGGGTATCCACCACCGTAGTGTTGCCTTAATTCATTTGTCTGTCTCACTGAGATCTGAAGAAATTTTTACCTTTACATCCCAAGATCTTAAAAATCTTTAGATTTGAACACACAGTTTTAGGAAAGAAACGAAGAGTTAAGAATATCCTGTGTTTATTATGAGGCAGAGGCGGAAAGAAGTGCTTCCAAAGAAAAACCCTACTTAAAATGGGTAACTTGTGAGGGACGACTGTGACTAAGAGGATTTTTTAAAAATTCTGTTAAAATAGAGAGTTTGGTTTAAATATTTTTTAGTGCTATGTAGCTTTTTTGCTGCAAACTCTAATTGTGGTTTTGTTTGGGAAATCATTCCTGAACTAGGTATTTTTTACACACATACGCGTGCTCGCACACACACACACACACACACACACAGAGTTGTAGATGGACATAATACCTTTATATTATTTATTTATTCATATGTGGTGCTGAGGATCAAACCCAGTGCCTCACATGTGCTAGGCAAGCGCTCCACCACTAAGCCATAACCCCAGCCCCTGAATTAGGTATTTTAAATGTTTATGAAACTAGATATGTTTGATTTTTGTTTTGGTCCAAAATAAACCAGAGTTCACAAATATAAATGCATAGGAGATAACACAAGTTAAACAATGCACAGAAAAGTACATTTAACATTATCTTTTTACATAGATTAAAAAAAGATATTCCTAAATAGTTACCACTACCACCCATTGAAAAATAGTTTTAAAGTCTTTTATTTCTTTCACTTAAAAGGGCTTAACAAAGAAACAAAGATATATGCATTACCATGCTCCCAGGAAATTAAACTAAAGAACTGAATTACCGTGACAACCTCTACAAAGCTTTCATCATGGAATCTTCATTCATTATGTTATCTTCCTTGAGGTAATAACATTAAAAAGATAGGCGAGACAGGTAAAATCTCACTAAAATATTTTATGTTCACTGCAATGAAATATGAAATAATCAAGATGACTACAGAGGCAGTGACTCAGGCACCTGTAATTACACTTGACCCTTCAGATTTAACCTAATGATTTGCTGTTTACTGTATAGTTATGACTGTCAAAAAGATGTGAGAAACAAGGAACCATTAAATTTGATGACAATAATAAACACTAGCCAGCTGGGGGTGGTGGTATACACCTATAATACCAGCTACTCAGAGGCTGAAGCAGGAAGATTCCAAGTTCAAGAGTGCAAAGTGGCGAGACCCTCTTTCAAAATAATAAAAGGCTGGGAGCTGGGAATGGTAGGGCATGCCTGTAAATCTCAGCAACTTGAGAGACTGAGGCAGGAAGATTACAAATTCAAAGCCAGCCTCAGCAAATTAGTGAGGCCCTAAGCAACTTAGTGAGATCCTGTCTGAAAATTAAAAATAAGAAGGGCTGGGGTGGGGAGGCTGGGATTGTAGCTCAGTGGCAGAGTGCTTGCCATGCATGTGTAAGGCACTAGGTTCAATCTTTAGCACCACATAAAAAATACATAAATAAGTAAATAAAATAAAGGTGTTGTGTCCATCTACAATTAAAAATATTTAAAAAAAAAAGTTGGGGATGTGTAGCTCAGTGGTAGAGGACTTGCTTAGCATGTACTAGGTCCTGAGTTTAATCTCTAGTTCTACAAAAAAACAACAAAGTCAAATGTTCTTTTTTATTAGGGTCAAATTTGATATTCCAGGAAATACTATTACCAGCATCCCCAGCCCTATTTTTGTGTTTTGTTTAGAGACAGGGTCTCTGAGTTGCCTAGTGCCTTGCCGTTACTGAGGCTGGCTTTGAACTCGTGATTCTCCTGTTTCAGCCTCTCAAAGTGCTGGGATTACAGGTGTGTAACCCCGCACCTGCTAGTATTTTATTTTTATTTTTTAAATATTTAAAAAAAATTTTTTTTTAGTTGTTGATAGACCTTTATTTTATTTGTTTGTATGTGGTGCTGAGAATCGAACCCAGTGCCTCACGCATGCTAGGCAAGTGCTCTACCACTGAACCACAGCCCAGTCCCACCTGCTAGCATTTTAAAAAACAAAAAAGACTGGATCAAAATTATGGAAGCAGATGAATAGTAATCCCAAGTTTTAATTAGGTGAAGCATAATTTCAGGAATCATGCCCTTGATTTTTATAGACCGACAGTTGAAAATGAGCCCACATATGCAGCATCTTCATACCAATGAACTATGAAAAAAAGGATACAAAACACATTTGAGATAAGGGATCATTATTCCAATCTTAACCTTTTCTTCCATTTCACATTCAAATCACTCAGCCTGATGCCATTTTGGTAGGCTACTAAACTGGATTGTTCTAACACTATTAAAACAAATTAGAAAAGAACATTGCCCTTTGATGGTACAAACAAAAGTCTAGAAGGACTCAAAAACAGCTCAGATCTCTTTCTCTTTGCCATGTAAAAGAAATACAATTATGCTTGTTGTTACACAGTCACAAAGCAATAGAGGGATTTGTTAGACAGAAAAATTAATGACAAATTAATAATGCACTGTTAACCTGAATTAAAAATGGCCAATGACATAGTCAATTCAATGAAGAAATGCAAAGAGCAAAGAACCAGAAGTGCCACCTGTAGTCTATCAATTGGCAAAAATTATCTAAATTATAATATTCAGTATCAGTACAGTCAAAGAATACTGGTCTGGGAATGTAAGCTGGTTCAACTTTTCTAATTAACAGCTTGGCAATAAGAATAAAAATACATTAGAAATGTTCATGGTCTTTGTCCCAGCAATTCCATTTCTAGCAATATATTCTTTTTTTTTTTTTTTTTTGGTACTGGGGATTGAACTTGGGGGCACTCGACCACTGAGCCACATCCCCAGGCCTATTTTGTGTTTTATGTAGAGACAGGGTCTCACTGATTTGCTTATTAGTGCCTCGCCATTGCTGAGGCTGGCTTTGAACTTGCGATTCTCCTGTCTCAGCCTTCCCAAAGTGCTGAGATTACAGGTGTGCGTCACTGTGCCTGGCTTCTAGCAATATATTCTGAGGAAATAATTGGGTAAGTGTGCGAAGATGTAAAAAGATACTATCTGTGCAGGGATGCTCACTGCATAGCAAAGAGAAACTACAGAACATAAAAACCTAAATATTCTTATTAGGTGTGTAGGCAAATACAGCATATGCATATATAGAGATATGGACCTATATTTATTGGTGAGAAAATGAACCTGAAAGTTAAAAAAAAAAGTTATAAAACAATTGTGGTAGAATTATTTATTTTGTTAGGAAAAAAGATAATTATTAAGGTGTGTTTATCACCATGTGTTTTTTTTTTAAAAATATTTTTATTTTAGTTGTAGATGAACACAGTATCTTTATTTATTTATTCTTATGTGGTGCTGAGGATCGAACCCAGTGCCTCACACCTACAAGGCAAACGCTCTACCACTGAGCTATAATCCCAGCCTTATCACCATGTGTTTTTATTTTACTTTTCATTTTTATTTTGTGGTGCTAGGGATTGATCTCAGGGCCTCCCACATGTTGGCAGGCACTTATCACTGAATTATATCCACAACCCTTTTAAAATTTTATTTTGAGACAATGTCTCTCTAAGTTGCTCAGACTGGCCTTGAACTTGAGATCCTCCTGCTTCAGTCTTCCAAGCAGCTGGGATCACAGGCATGTATCAAGGTGGTTTTTTATTTTTATATGATAAACACAAGAATATTAAAAATGATTATTCTACTTTTTATTTATTTAAAATTAAGATGTATTACTCGTAAAATAAACAAAAGGAGGGGTGAAATTATCCAACAATAATGTGTTACTATGGACAGGGCTTTTTTATACAGAACCGTATTTTTTTGCAATAGTCATACCACAATTAACCTGCACATGACTTCACATCCTTTGATTTCTTTCTTATTCAATAGACGATTTTCCCCCACTGACTCATGAGGAAACATCTTAAATGTTATCTATGTTATGCAAATATGACCAAATAGATCCATTTATAAATAAGTCTTTTCTCCTTTCTGAACACCTGAAAATTATTTTCCAGTTTGTGCTACTGTCATTATTTCAAAAAACCTGCAGTTCTTTATAATTTCAATTTCTCAGATTTGGAGCAAATCCATTCCTAATATCTGCTCATCAGAAAGAGTCACATGTTGATGAAGCAAATACACATATTTTATTTGAAGCTATTTTCAGGGCATCTTTTACATCTGTGTTTCACTATCTTACCCAGTCAGGCCTATGAATATCATTTCAATAAGAACAAGGTAGTCATGAGCCAATACTTATGTAGATAGCAAAACCAAATTACAAGGGGTATAGCTCCGTTGGTAGAGTGCTTGCCTTGCATGCACAAGGCCCTGAGTTCTAATCCCTAGCACCACACACACACACACAAAAGCTTAAAAATAAAACCATAAGTTATCATTAAAAACAAAAAACAAAACAAAAGAACAACCCAAATTATAGAGGTTTAGAAGACTTCTGTACGGGAACTGATACCAATGATTAAAAAAAATCACTATATATAACTGTATGAATATTATGACTTGATTGTGGTATTGTGTTTAAATAATATTTGGCAATTTTTGTGTGTGTGTGCCGGAGATTGAACCCAAGGCCTGGTACATGGTAGGCAAGTATTTTAACACTTGGCAAATTATTGAAAGTGATGGCAAAGCTTCGTACACCTGCAATCCCAGAAATTAGAGAGACTGGAAGGAGGATTCTAAGTCTGAAGCCAGTCTGGGCAACTTAGCAAGACTCCGTCTCAAAAATAAAAAGGGCTAGCTAGATGCGGTGGTGCACGCCAGTAATCCCACTTGGGAGGCTGAGGCAGGAGGATCATGAGTTCAAAGCCAGCCTCAGCAAAAGCAAGGGGCTAATGAGCAACTCAGTGAGACCCTGTTTCTTAATAAAATACAAAATAGGGCTGGGGATGTGGCTCAGTGGTCAAGTGCCCTTGAGTTCAAACCCTGTACCAAAAATAAATAAATAAATAAAAAGGGCTGGGGATGTAGCTCAGTGAAGTACCCCTTGACTCAATCACCAATACAGAGGTGGAGAGTGGTGATGACAAATTTAGACTTCATGTTTGAACTAATTTTCAAGATATTACAAAATGAAGAATTTGGGTACCTCGATTATTTTAAGGAATGCTGTGGAGTTAGTGTATAATATTAGTATTATGCATAATACAACACAATATAATGTAACATGCTTCTAATGTTAATAAATACCTTAGAGCTTCTTAATTTGCTTAACACATAAGTCTCTTCAGGATGTGAGAACTGTAAAATGTGCAAACTCAATTTAGTTGCTAGTGTAATTACACACTGTGTTAGAACTGGAAGAGTGTCCTAGATAACACTTTCTAGGTTAACATAAACTCTTGGTCTACATCCTATGCTGTATTCTCATTCATATTCATACTCATTCTCTCTCTTTCTGTGATACTGGGGATTGAGCCCAGGGGAGCACTAACTCTGAGTTACGTTTCCAGTCCTTTTTGCTATATTTTTGAGACAGCATAAGTTGCTGAGGCTGGCCTCAAACTTGAGATTCTCCTGCCTTAGCCTTTGAGTCACTGGGATTACAGGTGTACGCCACTACACCCAGCTCAATGCTGTACTCTCAAAGTGATTATACAGAATCAATTTGCTAGATCCTTTGATAATAGGAAATAAGGCAGTGCAAAAAAATCCCCTGAAATAAGCAATCTTACCAACTTGGAATTCTTTAAAGGCACTGCTGAACATGAGGTGCAGTTAAATCAACAGGGCAGAGCCCAAGTGAGCTAATGGAAATACTTTTAGCAAGAACAACAAATACCCGAAACCATAAACATTATTTTCTTCATTCTTACTCTTTTGGCATATAAAACAGTAAAATAATCGAATACTAAAATGAGACCTGATCAACTGTAAGCACCACATATTAGAAAAAAATCTATGAGCAAAAATAATTTTTCTCAATATATGTACCAAGTTACATAAAAAGAAGTTACAATTGGAATAACAGCTATTCTCCTACTTGTTTAGGAGAATGGATTCTACTGTCATGTATAACTAAAAGGAGCCAATTAAAAAAAAGTAAGTTGCAATTTGGCAAAGTCTTGTTAACATATAGGCACCTGCCTCTCAGCTACATAGTATTTTAAGACTTTCAGCTGTGTTCTACGCCTCTATAGCTGGGTTTGGGTTCTGAAGCCCAAATCCTGAGGCATCCTTTATCACTGGCTTACATTCTTTCCTTGCTTTCATTATGCCCTATGCATTCCTGCATTTCAAGGGAAAATTGTCACCAGTATTGATATATTTTGGTCTATGATTTTATTATTTTGATACGAGACGGGGTCAGCAGAATAAAACAGTCTCCTAGCACCTAGTTTTGTCATTGATTCACTGAATATAATGAGTCCTTTTTAAAAAAGGCATACATAAGTGAATAGGGAAAAAAGAAATAGTATATCTGGTTGTGGATGATATCTAATCAAGTATTGCTACATCTTTTTCTCAAAGATGTTCAAGGCAAAAAAAAAAAGCTACAAAAAGTCAGAAAAACACATTTCAAGTTTTAATCTTCTATTGCACAGTTAAGAATGAATACAAATTTTATTTGTATATGGAAAATAATAAAGATTTAAAGTATGACTTAAAAACGTTTTTAAACATTATTTTAAAAAATAACATATATAACTGATTAATTCAAAGAAATTATTATAACAACAACTTATTGAGCACTTACTATGTTCCAGAATCTAGCTAAATCACGAAAGTAAAGCACAGAAAAATTGGGAGAACTGCCAAAGCTTATGCATCTAACTAGGATTTAAAATGGTCATTTTAACTAGATAGCTCAAGTTCTTAACATATGCAATCCAATAAAATGCAATCACCATAAAAATACAAAATTGAATGGTAAAGATCTGAAGAAGGTCTGGAGATGTAGCTTAATGTAACAATGCTTGCTGAGCACAGAGTTCAATCCCCAGGAACACACACAAAAATACATAAATAAACAAATAAACAAACTAATGATGTCACTAAAAAAAATCCCTCTTATGGTAAATATGATTTTGAGGATACAGACTGCACACCCAGCTTCCTGTCTTAAATTCCTATGGAAATTGGTTATAAGTTCATTTAGCATGACTAAATGACTAAATGCTAAATGAACTTAAAACCAATTTCCATAGATTTAGCATATAAACAAATATTAATTCATGGTATCCACAGGTAATATAATCTGCTCAATGAAGCTTAGCATTATAGTGGTAATGAGACAAATATTTAAAAAGTTATGTCCTTTTTGAAGGAAATAACTTTAAAAAGTTATATCTTCTGAATAGGAGATATTTTAAGTTAGATTAAAAGTTAGACTGCTAAAATATGCTTTGATGCCACAACATATCCTGCAGCTCATGTCCATGAAAGTTGTTGAATCCTGTCTAAAGAAACATATTACATAACATAAAAAAAAAATCAGGTAACTTCTATTTGTTTCAATTCCATTTGAAAATCTTTCTGGAGTACCTTCTATAAGACAAAATTCCAAGCTATTAACAATAGAGGATATAAAGTAAAGGATACATGCAAGTCTGATAGAGAAAATATTTAGTGGATAAGGAAGGCCTTTTTAATGCTTATTGTTACTATTTAAGATTCAAAAATCAAAACAAGTGGCCTGACCAAAAGATGTCTAGGAATAGGGCAAGCAGATTGAAATAAAGCACAGAAAGACTCAAGTCCACTCAATACATTCATACAGTACCTGGGAGCTGAATCTGTGAACATCGTCAGAGGCACTGACTAGATCAATGGAAGACATGGAGGAAGAGCGACTATAGGGCTACCAGAGACAGACAAAGAAAAAACCAAGTAATCAGAACAAAGGCACAACAGAGCATTCAGTACCAACTTCCAAACACAAGATAAAGAAAGAGAAAACAAAGCACTATATGAAACAAGCACAGCAGCAAGTGCTGACTTCATGCACCTATTATGTATTATACTCTAAAATCATTCCAAAAAGAACGTAGTGCTTCCAATAATACCAAACAAGACCACTTAAACCCAAAGAAGAAAGAGATATATTAATATAATTGGTTATACTTCTGGTTAACTAATTTGGATTAATTACTCCCTGTCCATCCCCGTTTTTCCTCTAACAACAACAACAATAATAATAATAATAATAATAATAATAAATTGTGTTGACAAGATTTTTGGTTTTATATGGAATTTAACATACACTACAAAAAAACACTAAATTCTTGAAAAGGGGAGAAAATCTATATTACAAGATAGTTCCATCAACAGTGAAGAATATAAGATATACTTTGAGTAAACTCTGGCATTACTTTACCTTTTGGACAAATCTATGAGTCCCCACAGAAGAAAAGGCATCTCCAGATGGTAATGATGTAGGCCAATGCAACCTGACCTTTTCACTCTGTGACTTAAAAGCATATATTGTTAAAATGTGATGGTTTTAAAGTGTATTTACAGATTAAGAAGGATACTATAACCTGGAACTATCAACATTTAGCTAGTAAACATTTTAGTATTTAAAAATATTTGAATAAGGAAACTCCTCCACAGACACAAGTCTTGCCCAATCCCAACACCGACTTCAGAGATCCCAATTTAGTCTCTTCTGACTCTATAGATAACTACATTAGACAAGGATTAGCTCTTTGATTTTGCTCTTAGTTAGCCCTGTTCTTAACCTGCATAACATTATTTATCACAAATCAATCTTAATACTGCTGCCAATTTTCTTCTATTCAAACTGTGGCCAAATCATTTCAATTACTCTACTCCCTCAGGCTCACTGGCTTATGTGTCATTAGAACCAACATCATCATTTGCTTCAGTTACGTTCCTAACAGCACATCATATGATGTCTTCGCTTCCTTTCCATGAGGGCATTCTGCCTTTATCCCACCATCTTATTCCTATTAAGCTGAGATGACCACCTTCCTCCTTTTCAATTTATCTAGTTTCTTCTCACTATTCAACAATTATTTACTAAAAGTAATGTACTAAAAACTGTGCTGTTGTGTTTGTGCTCTTTTAACTATAAAGACAGTAATTTCTATTCAATGCTGTATCAATATAATATCTCATTCCCTCACTCACCAATATATTGTATTCACCTTTCCCTATGTTAACAAGTAATGTAAACTCAAAAATGTGTGATGTATCACTTGAAGAATACTTATGCAGTGGTTGTGCTGTAAAAAAATGCAATATACATTAAGCATAAAGAGGGAAATGATTTAAATCGATGAAATTTATTTCATAGATTTTTAAAGCCTACTACTAAAAAGTATTACCACACTGTAGTTATTTTTGTCCTATTGACATGCATGGCTAGTAGACAAGGAAAATTGAAGTCTGTTCAATGGCTGTTTTGTAGAGCCTTTCTTAACACCTGCCAGAGTGTAAAGAATGGATCAAAGTAGCTTTGATGGTCCCATGAATATTTCTTTTTCTGAAGCTTAAAGAAATTTTCACTGATCCTCTTAAACCCAACTCTACTACTATACTGATATTGAATACAGTAGCATTTTGGAGCCAGAAAAGATGCTTTGAATCATCTTTTCTAGCTCCTTGTTTCACATGTTAGAAAAGCAAAGAGAATTTGTTAAAATTCAGTTACAAAGTTAAGTCAGTGGTGAAATTAAGACCAAGTTGTCTTGACTGTATAAGTTCACTACTGTTTCCCAAAAATAAGCACTTTCTATTTACCTTCTATTAGGGGTAAAAAAAAAAAGTAAAGGGAAACAAATGATTCTACATCAGGTTAAGTACTTTTGGCACTCAGAACACAATGATGCTATTTCAGGAACTACTATAGGCATCCAAAAGTAAAGCCTACTTAGGAACTGAAAGTTCCCACTCTTACTAAGTACTGTGTAGCATCTTTTGGACGTAAAAAAATAAGTAGTAAGATTTACAAATTAATGTGATTTAAAAATACAATGAAAATAAATAGAAGAAACCAACAGGTGACTTACTTCAGGTGATTTACTCTTGGCTACTATAACAGCAAATTATTTGCAAGACACTTCATAGTCAAAGTTTATTTATGCTTGCTCAAGAAGGCAACAGTTTCTACCACAAGTAATATAGTTTAAATGGTGTGGGACATGGAAAGGGGAAATAACTAAAATTCATCTTTAAGTACCATCTAGTGGTAAAATGTGGTAACTGCGTTGCTACACAATTGAAGCAAGTTATCAAATTAATCTTGAAATTAGAATTCAAGGATTTAAGAAATGCTTTCCTTCAATTTCCAAAGAGGGAGCTGGTTATAAATGCTAGAAATTTGATCATGATGATAGAATACTGAGAAAAGTAAAAGGAATAAACTAATGGTGAAGGTCATAAAGGAAATAAGGGAGTTAATAAAAATTGAGTGGTACCAACATAGAAAAAGAACCATCTGAAAGTTTTGGTTATCTTCCTCTTGAATTCATATGGTATTTGATGAAAAGAAATTCAAAGAAACCTTTTTCTCAGACTAAATGTATGTTGATATCATAAAAGTTAAAGAATGATTAAAGCTAGACACTTCAAGGGGAACAGGAAGAACATTTCCATTTAAGTTCATGTTAATTATGTATACTTTTTTTGAACAATTATTGGTCTTCTCATCTACTACTTGCGAATTAATATATAAAGGAATTGACTTAAAGATTCTTCCACATTTATGACTCAATGGAGACAGTTAATTTTTTTTAATATATTAAGCTCACCATTTTCAAGTTCTATTAATATGAAATAATATACATCAAAGAATGCCTATAGTGTTTGAATTTCAGCTTAGAATTTTTAATAATAGATATACCTGTTCTTCTATTTTATCTTGTCTGTCAAGAGCAGCTTCAACAGCATCAAAGAACTCTTCTTCATTAATTAGACTGTTTGGACCTTCCTATTCAAACACAGGAGAAAAAAGCAATTAATTTAAAGAAATAGAAAACACTGATAATCTTGGTATTAACTTTAGGGAAAAGTTGAAAACCGACCCAATAAATATTTACTGGGCACATATTTAAGAATCAGTCAGTATACTAGGTCAGATTATCACAAAGATAAGCAATACATGCTCTGTAAAATACTATCAGTGTTAAATTTAACTCATCTAACATTCATACTTACCATATATTGGTCAATACTGTTTTAGGTATTAATCTAGAGTAGGGGTTGGTGAACTATGGCCAATGGGTCAAATCTAGTCTGCTGCCTACCTTCATATGGCCTGTCAGCTAAGAATTTCAATTTTACAAAGGTGGAAAAAAGTAAAAGTAGTAACATTTCATGATGTTAAAATTACTTAAAATTGAAATTTCAAGGCCAAAAATAAAGTTTTGTTGAAGTAAGATCATGTTTGTTTATTTATGTATTATTTTTGGCTGATTTTGTGCTGCAGTTGTAGCCAATGGGAAGTACTGGCAGGAAGAGTTGAAGGTTCTTCCTATTTGAGGGCAAATGTTTCAGAGAAAGAAAAGCTAAGCTAATGCTTGAAAGCCTCATTAGATGGCAGAGTAATGATCATCAATCACCTGGGGGAACTTTTTATAATAAAAATTCCCAGACCCTCATGCTCAGATATTCATTTTCTGGGTCTTGGGTAGAGCCCAGGAAAATACACTTTAATGTCTCCCAAATGATTCTGATGCAAATAGAACCTCAGTTATATCAGAGGATGAAAGTATAAATAATAGCATCAAAATGGAAACAAACAATGTATGTTTCTGCTATGATGAACCAAGTAAGTGGAATGTAAATAGATCAATCACTTCATATTATGATAAAAGTACAGAAATGAACAGGTAGGCATGGATTTAGGGTTCCCTAAAATTTAAACCAAACCACTCCTACCAAAAAAGTGAAAAGGGATACATAAATATTGCTGGAATCCTCTCAGCTTAATAATCCCAAGTCACCATTAATTCATTTAAAAGTATCTAGCAACATTATCCAATCTTCACCATAACTGGAGACCACACTGGAAAGGTGGTGTGTGTGTGTGTGTGTGTGTGTGTGTGTGTGTGTGTATAATGCTTTTGTAACTTGGCACAGGCATATAAGAAATCTTGATTAAGGGCTGGGGTGTGGCTCAGTGGTAGAGCGCTCGCCTAGCATGTGTGAGGCCTGGGTTCAATTCTCAGCACCACATATAAATAAATAAAAAATAAAGGTCCATTGACAACTAAAAATGTTTAAAAAAGTAAAAAAAAAAAAAAAAAAAGAAATCTTGATTAAATGCAATCATTCTTTTAGAGTTATAAAGACTTCCCCACAAACCACATCAACCCCTTTCAATTTCTTATTCAAATACAACACATATACAGAACAATGTACATCTCAATAAATTATCATAAAGGGAATATACCCATCTAAGGATCAGCTAGGACACGAGGTCTTGAAAACAGTAACAAATACTTCAGAAGCCTCTTTCCTGCAGGATTCACTTTATAAAGTTCAAATATTTCAAAGACACAACTGACAGCAGTATAACTGTGGTCTCTGCTTATCAGAGGAAAAAACCAAAACATCCAAAACCTACTCCAAATTTATTTTCTGATGATTTTAGAAATTGTATTGGTTATATCCACATCTGCATTCAAAAAACAGTAATAATAATTCAATCTATAATGTCCCAGTGTATTTGGATTTCTGGTCCTTATGCAATCACATCAGTTTACCAATTGGGATCCATAGCAAAAAAAAAAAACAAAAAAAAAAACAACTATTTTTTTGGCATGCAGCAAGGAGGTGGTACAATTCAATTCTACTTCACTAAATTAAATGTCTTTTTTTCTGTAATAAAGTAAATCTGATGAAGAACTAATGTAGAACACAATTTTCTTTATTAAAAATGACTTTTAAAGCTCAACATTGTAACTCATCATGCTTAGTAAGGGAAGCAGATACTTATTGCTAAAATTATAGGACACCAATAGTCTTCATCTTACTTGCCCTCAGAAGTACTTCTTATGTTAAGGACTCTACCTTTATAAATTCCTAATTAATACTCTTAAGTTCTCTAGCCTTAAATTCCTAATTTCTCCCTCTTCTTCTCTAAGCATTTTTATTGGGCTCCTCTGCAGCTCCCCCAGTGCCTTTAAATGTCAGTTCTCCTATAGTCCCATATAGATAATGTTCCTTAACATACCATAAAATTACATTGATAAACAGAATGTAAATTGAAAATATCAAGTTGAAATGTATTTAATGCACCTAACTGTCCAAACATCATAACTTATATGCAACTCTATCAGTTGCTTATGCTTGTGATACTATGGCTGCTTGGGAGCTTAAGTTCATTGCAGCTGCCCTGCATTGGCAGAAAGTACCACATACTGGTAGTCCAGAAAAGATAAAAATTCAAAATTCCAAACAATGTTGCATTTGCACCATTGTGAAGTCTGTAAATAATAAGTGAAACCATCATGAGTTGAGAACTATCTGTTCTCACTCTCCACTGATTGTTATTCATTTCCAAGGCTTTAGTCATCTTCTTACTTGTGAATTCATAGCCAGGCCATCCTTCTTCTAAGACATAGAGCTTTACAGCTGCAAGATGTCTAAACCTGCTCTTCTCCCTCCATACCAATCTGCAGAAACCACAGCCTAATCTTGGATTCTTCCCTTTCCTCTCATTCAATCACCATACCCTTTAATTTTACTCTCCAAATATCTAATTTTCCATTGTCTCTCCATTCTTCCTGCCTCTACTCTAGGCTATCTTCAATTCTTATTTATAACGAGCTAGTTGGAAAAAGTCTCTAGTTATAATTGTCATCTTCAATACATTTTTCTCACTGCAGAAAGCAAGAATGATTTTCCTAAAGTGTAAATCTGAAAACTTCACTTAAAACCCATTACTTCAGCATCTGAACTGATTCTTGCAGAACTTTATAGTCAGTCTTACCACTCCCTCTTCTCAATTTGTAGC
This sequence comes from Xerus rutilus, assembly GCA_028644305.1. NCBI lineage: Eukaryota > Metazoa > Chordata > Mammalia > Rodentia > Sciuridae > Xerus > Xerus rutilus. The sequence goes on along the minus strand of CM053405.1, from coordinate 50,683,927 downwards.
AGTTACATCTTCCACAAAAATACTTTCAGTTCCCTGGCAAAGTGCTCTGACCTACAAATGTTTGCTTCCTTCCCAGCCCCTAAAGCAAACACTGGTGGCTATTGACTTTACTATTCACTTGGTCAAAAGCCTATTCACTTGTTTCAGCTAAAGTGATATTTCCCCTTTGGAAAGCCAGACCCAATAACTTCTTGGGTTGAGAGTGTTTCATAGCATAAATTATAATAATTGACTAACTTAGTCATTCTTTCCATTATACAATCAGGTCTGCAGGTAGGATTCTTGTCTTCCTTATTTCTTGCAATACTCTCTATGCCTAGCACAGTGGTCTTAAGGAATGAATTTATGGTTTTGAAGTTTCTAAGCTAGAGATGACAGAAACATTTAAACTTTAATAATTAGAGAGCATCAAGAAAGTCTACTAATCAAAATAAAGTCATAGTTTGATTTAGTGCCTAAAATCTATGCAAAACAATAAAAAATAGTTTGAAACTCCAAAAAGGAAGGAAAGCATAAAAATAGATTCTAGTTTATTTAGGAATTACAATATTAAATTTAGCATTGAAACTCACAGTGAGGGAAAAAAATTGGAGTACCCTTATCTATTTTCTTCATTAAGAAAGACAAAAGTATTTTTCAAATAGTTCCGTGAAATAAGGTTATTTATTCAACAAATACCAGTGGAATAAATATAGATTCCTGTGTTATACCATAATTTTTAAAACTCCAGATGTGTTAATATATTAAAAAAATGTTTCTATTAAAATTGTTTCTGCTAAAATATAAATAATTATTTGAATGGAGAATGCCTTCCTAAGCATAATATCACATGTGAAGATAAGTCTATCAAAAGACAGAGATTAATTATATGAAGGTTAAAACTTGCATATGGCAAAGCCAATGATAAAAAATGTTTTAAATCTACAAACAACAAGATTTTTGGCTTTGAGATAGTAAACACATCAAATAACTAGGTTCCTTCTTCTCCTCCCTCTAGCCTCATCTTCTTCCCCTAAAAAATCCTGTGTTGACAGAAGGAGAAATAAACAAGTGTATAATTTTACTTATATACTGCTGGTAGGCTATAAAAAGTATCATATAGTGTTAAGGTAAAAACATAGATTTTTAAAAATTATCTTTATTTTCTATAATCTCAAAATGTGAAACAATAATTAAGAAAGTTGATAGTTCTCCCAAAATAAACCTAATTAGGTAAAAATGTCAACTTAGCTTTAGAATAAAAATTGTCATTAATAAGGGTTTATTTTTCTAGTAATCTAGACTTTTAAAACTTCAGTGGAGTTATTTACTTTTTATACATTTTATAAGAAACTAGTTGATAATAATTTTAAAATATTATAACAAGTCTCATATTTATGGAGTCCCACAGCTGGAAGTCTATTCCAACATAAAAAAATATTCAACCAGCAGAGACTCTTTTTTTCTCTTTCCAGAGTAAAATGGCAAGAAATTTTTCTTCTCAGGGTGCTCTACCACTGAGCTACATTTCAAGTCCCGCCCTCCCCTTTTAAAAATTTTGTCACAGGTTTCGCTAAGTTGCTGATGCTTGCCTAGAACTTGTGATGTTCCTGCCTGAGCTTCTTGAGTCACTAGGATTATATATGCTTGTTTTCTTAAATGTAAGATAACCATTTTATTATTCTGTTTCTACCTCAGTGATACTTCTTGCCATCTCATTTTTAAAATGTTCTTTTCAGAAATGTCCACAATGTTCATGACACCAATGCTTCTTACATTTTTTTCTAAAGAAATATCAGAAAAACAGCTTAAAAAATGTGTGTGTGTGTATGCGGAGAGGGAGATTTCATTAATTGCTTGATAAACGGAGAAAGAAACTGATTTCAAACAAAAATGTAATTAGAATGATTCATGCTCTGCAATGGATAAGATCGCATGGTGTAATACACACTAATCTTTTGCCTGCAAAGTGCTCAGCTTTTTCCTTTAGAGGTTGCTTTTATTTTTTAATGAGTAAGTAGACAACATTAACAATGATCATACTCAAAAGAAGAGATAAAAACTTGTCCTATAAAGTAAATAGATCTAATATTGAGCCTTTTAAAGCCTATGTTAACTCATTTTGTACCATTGTCCCAGCTGTGGAATATCTATAAAAACTTAAATATAGTATTTAATATATAAGTATAGCAACATTAAGAATATAATTATATAATGACTGTAATTAATATATATGCTCTAAATTACGATTTACAATCTATTTTAATGCATCCATGTGAATTTGAAATATTCACAAAACTGAAAACTTGAGACTTAATAGGTTAAACTTTGTAGGTAACGAATACCTATATCAGAGAAAACTTAGCATTTATATACATTTAAATGAATTCTGAGAAAAACTATATTTATAATATTTAAGAGTTAGAAAGTATTATTTAAAACTTAAGTAACTTTTGTGATAGATATGACTTATATTTTACAGTTTTATATTTTATAGTTTCTCTAAGACCAAAATATAAGTTCATACTTCATAATCTGGTCCTCCAAAGTGTGATTTTTTCTTAAGTTCTGTCATTGCATTTTTGTATGCTTCCTCTATTCTTCTTCTCTTCTCATATTCCTAGGAGAGAAAAGAATATTATTTTAAGTGGGCATTTTAATTCTAATGAAGTCGTTCAGGTTGATTTCCTCTGCATTTCAGTAAAATTTTGTAATTCAACCAAAAAATAATTCCACTCCTGTGAAAAATAGTATTATTATTCCACCAAAGAAAACACTTCTCTGGGCTACATATTTCAAACAAGTTACAATTTAAATCATTGCTAAGATTACCTTACAGGTAGGTTATGTAGGTTATGTATTCAATGATTAACTGTCCAAATGTCTAAAGTATATTTAAAAAAAAAGAAAAAAAGAAAAGAAAAATCAGCACCAGAGAAATGCCTAGTATAGATTCCTATACTTTTTTTCAGTAAGTGCTGTATTTACTTTGGTATGAAGAAAAAAAGCAAGTATAAAATAACTCAATAGTTGGAATAGTGAAGAAATTCTAAAAAAAAATTCCATTTACTTTCTCACTGCTGGCTAAGACTATATTTGAGCCGAAAAAGACTTTAGATACCTACTTTAGTTCTTTCCTTTCATAGACAGGGCCTACAGCTCTGTAGAGTTAAAAGATAGTCAACACTTAAAATAACAAAGGCTGACTAAATCTCAAACTATTGCCACTACAATGGGGTATATGGGCTTAAATCTAATACAGTACTGAAGTCAGGCAAGTCTATTCAAAAAACAAAAAAAAAAAACAAAAAAAATCCCAAAGCTTTTATTCCTTCACAAGTACTTAATGGCTAAGTTAAAGTCCACACAGAATTCGCACGATGTTAACTTCTAAATACCATGCCTAACTAAAGCTAGTGTAAATAATCAGTTCGCCAGATCTCAAAATTTCATTAATTGATTGCTGTGTACTCAAAAGAAATGGAACTGATCCAAGAGAAGGCTAAAATTAAAAACAGCAGCAGCAACAATAATAGTACACATACACTTTAAAAATACTAAACTCTGTTAGAAGTGAAAAGCAACTAGAATTCTCATCTTACTGGTAGGAACACGAAATTAATATAACCACTTTAGAAAACAGTTTGCAAGTATCACTAAAGCTACACACATGCCCCATGAACCAACAAGTCTACTCCCAAGAATATGCCCAAGAGAAATGAGTACGTACATTTACCCAAAGATACTTATGAGAATGTTTAGAGCAGCTTTATTCATAATGGCTCCCAGATGAAAACAAATGTCCATCAACAGGAAAATGGATAATAAATTGAAGTCATACAATGTAATACTATATGACAATGAAAAAGAATAAACTATGACTAAATGTAATAATATGCAGGAATCTCCTAGTCAATGTTGAGGAAAAATGAAAGCTAGACACAAGAATATACTGTATGGTTTCATTTACATAATAGTCAAGAACAGGCAAAAATAATCTATGATGACATAAATCAGAACTACAGTTACCTCTTTGGGTGGTACTATGGTTTGGATTAGAAAGGAGCATGAAGGAATCTTCTTGGATGCTAGAAAAGTTATATGTCTTGACCTAAATGTGGTTATGGGGCTTTATAAGGTATGTAAAAAAATCAAGTAGTATACTAAGTTTGGCATACTTCACTGTATGTATACTGTACCTTAATTTTTAAAAAGGGAACAAATAAAAATGTACAACACAGTAATAATATTAACTAGAATTAGGAGAAAGTAAAAAGAGTACATGAATTTTTATGCCTGGTGAGTCTAATAATGTCAACAAACTATCTTCAATGAACAGATTTTCTCTTAACATTGTTAACTAAAATTGTTTTAACATAATTTCTAGTATTTTTAGACATGACTAGTTAATAATTAAGTATACTTCTATAGTAGGAGGGATTTTATTACAGGTAACCATAAAAATTATCACCACTAAATAACAGTAATATTCCATTAGCTAAAAGAACACTGAAACTGATATTAGAGATCTACATGAAAGTATAATTTAAACCATTCTACTATTAAATAGCTGTTATTATCATTACATATGTAACTTCTCAGATTTTAAGCTCCTTAAGGGACTATTTCCTGCTTATCACTGTTTCTCCATTCCTATGTTAGAGCAGATATTAAAATACTTCTTGAATTAAATAATATCAACAGAACCACAGTGTTATCACTGTATCTCCATTCTGAATTCTATGAATTGCCTAAAAGACATTTATTAATAAACAACTATCTATATTCAAGAATTTTCAAGTCTTCCTGATTGTGTGTGTATTGAATATACACTCAATAATGTATGTATATGCTACATTTCATAAAGAAAACTGGAAAGTTCTTGAATAGGGAGTTGTTTATCAACACATAAATACACACTGTATACATGCACATGTACACGTATTTGTATGTGCACATGTACATATATATGCACACACATATACTGTGTATACATACACACTCACTTTCTTACATTCCATGTAAAATATAACTGGGATCCTATTATTTCAACCTTGAGAAAAAATTATATTAAAAAGAGTAAATAAAATTTGACACTGCATAGACCTGTAAAAGAACCACAAAATATAATAGTTTTCAGATTTCAGTTAATATTGCCTTGCTTTCTGGCTCTTCTTTCATTAAGAGTGCTGCAAGGAGAAGCAGCAAAAATAGCATCCCCCCCCAAGAGATCCTTTGGTTTGCTCTATGTATTGTTACTCAATAAAGAAAAAGAAAAAAAATTATCAACAATGAAGGCAATAAAAAGTCCACCTCCCTATGCAACATGGCAAATGAGAAACTTAAATGATGAAAACATGGAAAAGACATCTTGCACGATGCAAAAAGATTAAAATAATTTTTTAAAAATGGATATCTTTCAAGGCAGTATGATTAGTATAGGTGACTGAAGAATATAACTCCTCAGTGAAAGATGAATAAAGAGAGGAAACCTTAAGAGAAAGTTGTCAGAAAGTTATAAATAAGTTAGTCTGAACACGTTGAATGATATTCTTGAACAACTTTATATAATAAATTTAAGGAGTTGTCCTGTTTTCCAATGCATTATTTGTTCTGTGCACAGGGATAATTATATTTGATCCATATTGAGTATAGAATTGAAATCTTTGAAAATAGTCTGGCTCCAGAATGGTAATGAAATACTTATGCTGTAGTCCCCCCTTATCTGCAGTTTCACTTTCTGCAAATTTTCAGTCATCTACAGTCAACAGAAAGAGTGGGTACAATAGAATAAGATTTTGAAAGAGAGAGACTCCATATTCACATAACTTTTATTATAGTATATTGGTACAATTGTTTTATTTTATTATTGGTTATTTTTGTTAATCTCTTCCTGTACCTAATTTATAAATTAACTTTATCATAAATATGAATGTACAAGAACGAAAATAACATAGTATATACAGGGTTTGATATGATCTGAAATCACTGGGGTCTCAGAACACATACCATGCAGATAAGGGGGGATGTACTGCTAGTCAATATGTCTTTTTCCCCACCCCCGGGGTACTGGGGATTAAACCGAGGCCTTTATGCAGGCTAGGCAAGCACTCTACCACTAAGATACACCCGCAGCCCTAGTCAATACATCTTACTCTCACCTGTACTTGAGAATTCTGAACAGTTCTCTTCTCTTCTAAAACATGAGAACCTTCTCAAACACATAGTGCTAGTCAAATCCTGTGGCCATTCTGCCATTACATCAGATGACATTGCTTTCCTTAGAGTCTTGCTCAAATTGAAAGACCTTCAAACACTGCAAACAATAAAACTTTCTGATAAATGATAAGATTCTGATCGCTGTCTAGCCTGGTATCCAGACGACACAAATGGCAAATAAGTACATGGTATGTCAGCCTGGTAGCTGACATATCAGAGCAGAGAAAAATCCCTTTAATTCTGATATCTAATGACTTTGGACAAGTTTCCGGGCTTATTAGTTCCTTCTTTTCCTTCTTTTTATAAAATGATGGTACTGGACTAAAACTTAGATTTTCTAAGGTACGTTACAATTCTTTAACATTTTATTACTTCACTAAAGTTGAATTATGAACACAAGTTTCCCTACTAAGCAAATCCAGTGAGCCATACTTCACGCTAAAAACTAGAGGTTCATATTCTAATATTATCATAAATGCTGCTTATTAAACAAAGGTGGGAAAATGGGAACTAAGGCAAATATTTGAACAACATAATGTATGCTAATGATATCACAATGACCTTGGGAAAAGTACACTTCTGTGAATGTAAAGTAAATGTTTAACTGCATAGTTTGGTGTTTTAGTTAGCTCACATAACTTGAATATAATTTCATATATCACACAATAAAGGTAAGTAATACTAAATGGCTTATTGCTTTTATTTTAAAGCATTATTAATACTATCACAAAACTTCTTACATTAAATCCAATTTATAGTAGCTAAATAAATAACAGATGAATCATTTAGAAAAATGAGAAACAGTACCACCTGCTACTTCTATCAACCCAATGGACTCTTGCCTAAGAACTTAGTTTGGTTTAAATGTTGAATCAATATATAAAAGTTAGATAAAATCTAATTTTTAAGAAATTAAAAACTAGTCTTACCTTATCCAGTCTCTTTTGCCAGCTATCCTCACGTTTTACCATTAATTCAATACAATGAGACAGTGTAGCAAGGATTCCAGCAGTGGTTGCTTTAAAAGTTATGGCTTCCCCTTTAAAGTCTATACCATTAATTCCTTTTGGTGTTACATGTGGAAATACTGAAAAAGAAAGTTATTCACTGAAAATCTTTCAAATGAAGAAATAACTTGTCAGAATATAAGATTAGAAAATATTTAAAAATTATCAAATCCAAGCAGGTTTTTGAATTATAGTTTTTCTCCTGTAGACCAATATTTTAAAAATATCCTATCCATACTCTATGAGCAAAGCTTTATGACAACATATGCACTTTCAAGTCCTTTTTTTAAGATTCTATTTCCTGAAATGTATTTGCTGTGCTGCACCCAGTAAATCAAGTGGTAGGAGGAGTAATAATAATATCTGACAGCTTAGAAAGGGACCTAATTAGGTTAAGAAGTACCTCACATTTTAAGAAATCTGGAATTTAAGAAATATCTTAAGATACACTTCACTACAATAATAATATAAAATTTAAAAGAAAATATTCAAATTAAGTCTAGGACCAATGCATATATTAAATAACTTTTATGTTTCATAATTTTAATTCATGGTTGGCCTTTGAATGAAATGAAAAATCTTAAAACTCACAAGATACAATAATTTATTAATTCTATAGCTAGTTAGAAAACATTTTTTTTTTAGACCTTTATTTTTATGTGGTGCTGAGGATTCAAACCTAGTGCCTCACACATGCTAGGCAAGCAGCTCTACCACTGAGCTACAACCACAGCCCCAAGAAAACATTCTGACAGAACCTTTTAAATGTCTTTAAAAACTCAGATGTAGATACGACAGTAAAGGTACAATCTGTAAAAGTACAAAGTGATAAACTGTACTTCATCAAAATATAAATTTCTGCTCTTGAGAACATTGTTTTTAAAAATGATGAGAAAAGCCACTGACTGGGAGAAAAAAAATCTTTGCATGACAGATTAATCAAGATCTTACACCCAGAACATAACAAGTAACCTCAAAATACATCAACAAGTTGAGTAAATAAACAACCAATCAAAAAAACTGGGCAAAAAATGTGAGCACACTTCACCAAAGATGACATAAATGGCAAATAAGTACATGAAAAGATATTTAATATCATTACTAGGGAAATGCAAAATTAAAGCTACAATGAGATACCACTGCATATCTCTTTAAATGTGTGAAATATAAAGAGTCACCATACCAACTGTTAGTGGGATGGTAGAAAACTGAAACTCTGATTAATGGCTGGTGAAAAACATTTTGGCAGTTTTTTTTTAAAGTTAAACACATGTCTACCATGTGATTCAGTCATTCCACTCCTGAGTATTTACCCAAAATAAATAAAACATATGGCCATGCAAAGGCTTATATATGAAAATTCATATAGCATTTTTATTTGTAATAGCCCAAACTGTAAACAACTCAAATGTCCACCAATGGATGAGTGAATAAACAAACTGTGGTACAGCTATACAATGGAACACTACTTAGCAATGAGAAGAAATCAACTACTGATACATGCAACAATAATGATGAATGAAAGAAACTAGGCAAAAAAGAATACATACCACATGAATCTACTTACAATAACTTCTAGAAAATACAAACTAATCTACAACAGAAAAGATCAGTGGTTGTCTGGAAACGGGGAGTGGGGAGGGATGACAAAGTAGATGGAGAGCCAGGTGTGATGGCCCACCTCTGCAATCCCAGTGGCTAAGGAGGCTGAGGTAGGAGGATCACAAGATCAAAGCCAGTCTAAGCAACTTAGTGAGACTCTGTCTCAAAATAAAAAATTAAAAAGGGCTAGGATGTGGTTCAGTGGTAAAGCACCCCTGGGTTCAATCCCTAGCAGAAGGAAGGAAGGAAGGAAGGAAGGAAGGGAGGGAGGGAGGGAAAAAAAAAAAGAAAAGTGGATGGAGAAAATTTGTAAGGGCAACAGATGTGGTAACTGTTGTTTCATGAAAATATCCAAACTTTTTAAACTGTATACTTTAAACAGCAAACCAATTATACCTCAATAAAGCTTTTTTAAAAACAGGTCTTCATAAGGCTACCTTTTCTATCATTATAACTTCTTTATTTTCCATCACTCTTACCAAGGTTGCTGTTTTATTACAAGTTATTCTTTTTACTAATTATTAACTTAGAAATTCAAAGACATCTGTGTAAGAGAATATGTGCAACTATAAGAATGGGTTCTCACTGTTAAATGTTATACTGAATCAGTATAAGATGAAAAAGCATCATGAAATATCTTTTGAAAACACCTTAGAAATAGAAAAAAGTATCTCTTTAGCAGCACTTACTACTACCAAAAGCAGCCATCTCAAGACCTTTTCAGAATAATACAGCGGGTATGTAACAGAAGTTTAAAGTTTTTTTTAAAAACTGAAAATAAGGGTCTTACACAATAAGACCTCTGAAATAAACTTTTCTCAAGTAAGGAAACATTTCTCATGTTAGGAAATGAAAGTCACAAAGACAAAACATCGTCTTAATTTGCCATACAATAGGTTTCTCTAAATACAGGTGATTTTATCTTTGCTCCAAGTCTCTTGTACCTTACAATGTACAACTATATTAATCTCAAAGAAAAAACTTAAGCAAAACCCCAAAGTACTTGATAGTTTTTGATTAGTTTGCTGATCTGAATGTCTCCACTGAAGGTAAGGGTGATGTGCCTGAATTTTCTCTGGGAAAATGATACCAGGCAGTAGGAGACATTGAAAGTTTGTAACCATGTGTATGGTTACACATGGTTAGAAATTAATTTTCTAACCATGGGAAGAATACCCTGGGAATTTCTTCCAGGGAAGAAATGGAAGAAATTACAAAATAACCTATTAATCTAGATTTGTAAGTACTCTGGCTTCTAAGATTACCATTCAGATCTATAATTCTTTCAGTTGAATTATGACCTTACACATTTGTGCACTCAGAAAATCAAGGAACTTGGAGGATAAAACTGATATGTCAGAACTAAAAATAAATTCTGACAGATGCTGAAAGATTTAGAATCCCTTCATTTTTACTAAGACTTTCACTCTATTTTATTATTTATTTTTACCATGCTACATTTTATTTCCATCTAAAAATAATGCTTGCCACCAATGGATATGCAGAAAAATACAACATAAATAATGCCAATTAATCAAGTTGGTGGCTCTAGAATATCTATAAAATGTAATGGTAACAGTTTTACAGATTGGCTTAGATAGAATGAATAGGAACAAGTAAATGCTGGCATCATCAGTGTTCCTTGCACAGCTCAGCAAAGAAACAAGAGTGTCTATATAGGACTGGTAAGAAAGAACAGCAGAGACACTTCTTTGGTGTGAAATATGAAGAATTTATCAAAGAATAAATCATCTTTCAGCTCTGGCAACAACCTATTCTTTAAAGTATTATTTGGGAGAAAATAGAAAGTGACAATAAAGGTTTTTGTATTTCATTGTAACAGGGTAAATGTGATTTTCATTAACTTTTTCTTAATTTGGACATATGTCCAAAGAATCTGTATATATTTTAAGAAAAGATTATCCATTTTCATTGCAATTAGTAAAAGTAGTAAACCCAGGTTTAGTGGACATGAAGATATGAAATAAAATACTCTTTTAAGTAGGTAAAGAGGCTGATGCAATTAAAGTAATATTGAAAAACTTTTAACATTGGTAGAATTAGAATGTCCATCAGCCCTGGAGAAAACTGGGTGCCAGGAATTATGCCTCTGGCTTGTGCATTCTTGCACATCATCTCAGACAATCTGTGGGTGATTTCTCAGTTGTATGAAGAATTTTTGACTTTCCTCCCATGAAATATTCAAAATAATCACGTATGGTGCAGAGTAGAAAGACATTACTGGAAAAGTGTTTCTGAACACAGAGCATTGCAACCAGATGCAATCACACCTATAATTCCAGCAAGTGGGGTAGTTGAGGCAGAAGGAGCACAAGTTTGAGGCCAGCTTCAGTAACTTAGTGAGACTATCTGAAAATAAAAAATAAAAAGAGCTAGGGATGTAGCTCAGTGGTAGAATACCCTGGTCCCAGGTACCCTAGGGTGGAAAAAAAGGAACATACAGAATGGCAACTTAGTTAAAACCTCTCTTCATCTGTCTACTAGGACAAAGAGGAAACATGACTGAAGACTATAGCCCTCATATCAACCATACTGAGTTAGACAATCAGTTGGTTTGGGATTACTGGTCTGTTTTAGTCAGCTTTTTTGCTACTATGACCAAAAGACCTGATGAGAACAATTAGAGGAGGAAAAGATTATTTTGGGGCTCACGGTTTCAGAGGTCTCAGTCCACAAACAGCTGGCTCCACTGCTCTGGGCCCAAGGTGAAGCAGAACATCAGGGCGGAAGAGTGTGGTAGAGGAAAGTGGCTCAGGACATGGCACCAGGAAGCAGAGAGAGAGAGAGAGAGTGTTCTCCTCTCACCAAGGAGAATATATATAACCCAAATGCTTACCACCGGGGACCCACCTCCTCCAGCCACATCCTACCTGCCTACAGTTGCCATCCAGTTAATCCCTATCAGAAGATTAATGAACTGATTATTATTCTCACAACCCAATCCTTGGACTTCTAAATGTTTTACATTGTCTCACACATGAGCTTTTGGGGGATAACTCATATCTAAACCATAACATGAACTATTTTAGATCTAGTTATTCTAACAAAATAAATTGGTTAAAAAACTGAGCTTAAACTAGTTCTCATATGAAAAAGCTATGAGCTTAAAGGGGACCAGATAGGATTTTGTGATCCAAATTCTTTAGACAATTAATGTACAAGCATGTGCACACAGAATAGGTGGGGGAAATAACAGGATAATAATACTTAGTGAGCAATATATGTTCAATTAATGCTAAATTTTTTTCTCAGTGACATTTGTCAAAAGCATATTTTGATTTGATAAATCAATATACCTCCATTGTATACGAATGATCTGACAAAATGCTCTTGGAAATTATTTACAAGGTAGGAAAAGATTTAAGTTGGAAAACTGGTCAGAAAATAGGGCTAGAAATATAGTTAAATGTTACAACTTAAAAATAAAATACATATAAAACCCTCTGCAGGTAGCCATATTCAACATTTAATGCAATTTAATCAAAAGAAATGAGGGTTTAGGAATATTGGGTAATATTATTCATGATAGGTACAAAAAGTCACTATAATAAACTTTAGATTGATTTAATCTAAATTTAGAATCCAAAAGATTTGAGTTTTAATACATTTTAGTCTTTTAAAATATAGCCTTACTGAGATATTAATTCCAATATCATAAAATTCATTCATATAATACATCCATTTCAATGGTTTTTAGTATATTCAGAGTTGTACAACCATTTATAATCAATTTTAGGACATTTTCATCAAAACTCCCTAAAATCCTCCCACCACAGTCACTCCCCATTTCCTCTAAGTCCTATGTCCCCTACCTTAGGCAACCACTAACCTATCTCTTACCTCTATAATTTGCCTCTTTTGGACATTTCATGTAAACAAACATAAAAGCAGTCTTTTGTGACTGAGTTCTACTTAGCAAGTTTTCAAGGCTGATCCATATTTATATAGCATGTATCAGAACTTTAATCCTTTAAATGGCTAATAATATTCCACTGTGTGGATATATCACATTTTGTTAATCTACTCATCAGTGGATGGACATTTAGGTTTTTTCCATTTTGGGCTACTATGAATAATACTGCTATGAACACTAATGTACAAGTTTTTATATGGATGTATGTTTTCATTTTTCCTGTACACAGACCCAGCAGACAAACTTCTATGTGAAATAACTTTAATGTTTAATCTTTTGAAGAATTGCCAGACTGTTTTCCCAAACAGCTGCACCATTTTACATTCCTACCAGCAGTGTATGAGGGTTTCAATTTCTCCACATCCTCACCAACAGTGTATTTCTTTTTTTGAAATTCTTTTTAGTTATATATGTATAATATCAGGATTCATTTTGACATAATTATAAAAACATGAAATATGATTCTGTTGTAGATGTGAAATGGCATCCCATTTGCATTTTCCTTATAGTTAATGATGCTTAGGATCTTTTTTTATGTACTTATGTACAACCACTTGCATATCTTCTTTGGAGAATGTCTTCAGGTGCTTTGTCCATTTTCAAACTGAGATATCTATTACTAATTTGTAAGAGTTCTTTATATATTTCAGATATAATTCATTTATCAGATATATGATTTGCCAATTATTTCTCCCAAATGAGTTATCTATTCTTTTTTTTTAAATATTTTTTTTGTTGATGGATCTTTATTTTATTCATTTGTTATTTATATGTGGTGCTGAGGATTGAACCCAGGGCCTCACACATGCTAGGTGAGCGCTCTACCACTGAGCTACAGCCTCAGCCCTCTATTCTCTTTTTTGATGGTATCCTTTGAAGCACAAAATTTTTAATTTTGGTAAAGGTCAACTGATGTATTTTTTCTTTTGTCACTTTGGTATTATATCTAGGAAGACTTTGCCTAACCCACAGAAGATTTCTTCTAAGAGTTTTTCTTTGATCGATTTTAAGTTAGTTTTTTTGTATTTAGTATGACAAGGAATTCAATTTCATTCTTTTATATATGGCTATTTAGCTGCCCCCACATCATCTGTTGCAAAGATTACTTTTACTCACTGATCTGACTTGGCACACTGTAGAAAGTCAATTGACTGTACATGTGAAGATTTATTTCTGGACTGTCAATTCTATTCATTTATCTGTGTGTCTGTCCTTATGCCAGTAATATATATCGTTTTGATTACTGTTTCTTTGTAAGTTAAGAAATTTGGAAGTGTAAATCCCACACCACATTTTACTCATAATTGTCACCACTGCATTCATGTATATGAGTATTCCATATATCCTAATCTTGCCCCAAAGACAGGTTAGTAAAAATGATTGTTAAATAATACCAGCATATTTTTTTTCTAAAAAAATAATGGTCACACCCCACTTTTTGTCAAAAATTTTGGCATAAAATCTGTAATGATTATGGAGTGAAATACAGTATTTTATCCTTTTTCAAGATTGTTTTGATGATTCTGGGTCCTTGGCATTTCCGTGTAAATTTTAGGATTGGCTTGTTAATTTCTTCAAAAAGCCTATTGCAGATTTTTGTAAAGACTGCATTAAATCTGTAGACCAATTTGGAAACTAGTGAATTCTTAACAATGTAAGTATTTTATCCTCTGAACATGAGATGCCTTTCCATTTATTTAGGTCTTTAATTTCTTTAATAATGTACTATAGTTTTCAGAACAGAAGGTGTGTACTTTTGTTAAACTTATGCCTAAGCGTTTTATTATTTTTGATGTTCTTATAAATGAGTATTTACTTAATTTCATTTCAATTGTTCATTGTAAGTATATAAAGTACAATTTATGCTTTATATATTGATGTTACAACTTGTAAACTTGACGAAATCATTTATCTTTTTCATAGTCATCAGTAGTTTCCTTACACTTTTCTTTATACAAAATCATGGCATCTGTAGAGATGGTTTCAAATCTGGATGCCCTTTGCTTTCTTATTACATTAAGAGTGGTTTTCTTTTGCTTCCTGCATTGTCAGAATTCCTTTTTCTTTTTGGTGGTAGGGATTGAACTCAGGAGTGCTTTACCATTGAGCCACATCCCCAGTCTTTTTTATTTTTTATTTTGAGACAGGGTCTCACTGAGTTGCTGAGGGTCTTGCTAAACTGCTAAAGCTGGCCTTGAACTTGTGATCCTTCTGTCTTCTGAGTCAGAGATTGCAGGTGTGTGCCACAATGCCAGGCTCAGTTTTTCTAATTTGTTGTTTTGGTCACTATCTATCATATTGGAGTCTTTCTTCAAATGTTTAAAGATCTAGCCATATGTTCACATTTAAGAGTTATGTATTAGAAGCTCTATGCATTAGCAAGGCTTTTGACTGGTGCCTTTCATGAAGGGTGATCTTACAGTTGAGATACTTTTGTCATGGTGTAATTCCCTAAATCTCTATTTACAGGTCTCTTCTCTGTATGGCCATTCAGTTTTGCCAGTGTTGCCTTCTAATTCTCTGTCATAAAATACATGTCTGGTTGATGGCTAAGAGAAGGGGACTGGGGATTGCATCCTTCTGTATGTGAATTTTCATACAGTTCTTGGCCACCACAGTTCTTGGAGATGAGGAAAACAAGGCAGTAAGATCTCAATAATCAGTATGTATGTGCGTTGTTAGTTAATAACTTTATAGATACAATATACCTATTTTTGCTAGGCCAAGTATTCCTGAGTCTAGAACTATCTAATTCATTTTCTAAAGAAAATAAGCTTCTGCTCTGTTTTGGGAATAAAGGTGAGATAGCTGAGTGTATGTGGGATAAATAATTAGGCCTGAGAGTTTTAAAACTTCTTTTAATAGTATTTCCTAAATCCAAACAAAGTACTTGTTCTATTAAAGCATAATATTGTACCTTGTGAAATTAAAATGTACCTGCAAGAACCATCCCCAAATAGCTCTCTAATTCCATAAAGATATATTAATCTAGATGACTTGGTAAGTTTCAATATTTTAGCCCAAAGTTATAAGGACAACTTATACATAATAAACTTTAAGCTAGCACTTTGCAAGAGTAGGAGGGGAGTAAGTTATAAGGAAGGAGAGAGTCATAATGAAAATAAGAAATATGGAGAGAAAAAAGGAAAAGGTAGGGGAGAAAGGAGCATTAGATTTTATCATCTATAACAGAATATTCTCATATGATCTCAAAAACAGAAAATTATTTTCATGCATGAAACAGTTTGAAAAATTTGAAAATGTACTATCACTACAGATTTTACTTCACTTTAAAAACTTTTTTTTCCAGCAAAATAAGATTTTCTTTTCCTGCAAAAGCTTTTTTTTTTGGTATCTTAAAGATGTTCAGAAATCCATTTTAGTTTTTTCTTAGGAATGTCAAAAGAAGAGCACTGGCTATAATTCACAGTAATCAACAATTCAGAATTCCTCCAACTGGGTTAGCCATTATAAACAGAGCAATAATTAATAAACCAGAATGTGAAATAAACCACCCTACTCCTGAGTATATAAGAAATTATACTGTGAAAATGAAGGTATTTCAATAACTTCCCTTTTTATTCTCTTTATTACCTTTTTTTTTTTTAAATATTTTTTAGTTGTAGGTGGACAGAGTATTTTTATTTTTTATTTTTATGTGGTGCTGAGGATCGAACCCAGTGCCTCACGCATGCTAGGCGGGCACGCTACCACTGCACCATAACCTCAGCCCCCTCTTTATTACTTTTTTGACACCACTCTACCAAAACGAGAACTGTTAAACAAAAAGAAATATACTCTAAAGAAATGTTGAAGTTAGGTTCCATACCAATACTTCTCCTCTAAGAAAAAACTTCTTCAGTGAAATTGATTTTGTCAGTACTAATAAAGTAAATGGGCTAATATCTGGAATTTAGAATAAGCTTTTGTTAGTGAGTAGTTCATTGTTATACAATATCAAAATGTGTATTTTATCTACATGATTTTTCTTAGATATTTTAACTTGGATTCCAAGAGTTCTATTGCTTTTTTAAAAATTACTCAACTAGAAATTATTCTGTGTTATATAATGAATTATCACATAACTTTAGAAAGTATTTATTATTCAGCTGAATGAGAATATGTATTACTTACATTTTTCCTTATTGCCATTGGTACTGTGCAAGAATTCTCCATCAGAACGTGTTGTAGGGAAGTCATCTTCATCATCTTCTACCACTAAATAAAATACATTTAAGGATATTAGAATTTTAAAAAAGAAATCTATCACATTATTCTTATGTTCAACTGAGTCAATTACATGCCAGATTCTGTGAGTATAAGATTTTATTCATCTTTTCTGCTTTCATTGTGTATAAAGGCATACTCAATAATTATGCTATGGAATGTCATTAAATACATTATTTTAAAACTGTATCCATTCTCACTGTGTAAAGGATGATTAATAATTTAGTCTTCCCATCTCCTCCTACCTAGGTTGGGGCCATTTCAGAACTCTTCAAGAGACCTAAAAGGGCAGAAGACTGTAAAAGAATATCTTACATGCTGAAGGTACCTTAGTCTCTGGGAATTCTTGAATGTGCTATTTTTGTATATGCAAGCAAAATAAAACGAGTTCAAGATGTGATATTAACTTTCATTTATCCCAATGTGTATGTGTACCTGAATATTCCTTTTAACTTATTCAATCACAGAAAAAGAAATAATGTTTAAAAATATTCAGATTAAGTGTATAAGGTGTGTATGGAACATAAATGGATTTTGTGTTTAGACTTGAGTCCTATCCCAAAGATATCTCATTATGTATATACAAATATTTCAAAATCCAAAACCCAAAATACTTCTGATCCTAAGCAGTTTGGATAAGCAATAGCAATCTGTATTATTTTTTGAGGTATTCTCTACCAATGCAATCTTCATTCTAAACTAATGTTTTACACACTGCCTGTATTTTCTTTATCTAGGAGTACTTTGATTCTACAAGGAGAATCTTTTCTCTTTCCTTCTCTCTTCTATGAAGTCCAATTTGATACCTTTTCCCCTCCCTTGAATAAATAGTAGGAATCACTACCTAAAACATCTTTATTCTGTACTACCATTTTCTAATTACTGGATATTTCATTTTTCATTGAAAAATCTGCTATTCATTTAAAATAAAATTTTCAAATCATAACCTATTATTTACCTTGTATTAATTTCTACCCAGTGGGTCCCCACTGGACAATTTTTTTTTTTTGGTACTGGGGATTGAACCACTGAGCTACATCCATCCTCAACACTTTCTATTTTTTATTTTGAGACAGGGTCTCACTAAGTGGCTCAGAACCTTGCTAAATTGCTGAGGCTGGCCTCAAACTTGCGGTCTTCCTGCCTCAGTCTCAGCCTCCTGAGTTGTTGAGATTACAGGCATGTACCACAGCCCTTGGCCCCTTTGTACAATTCTTAGAAGCTTCACTACCCATAATGATGTTTCTGCAGATACTTCAGTCCCAAGATTAACCATTTTCCCAGAATATTTTTTTTTTTTTTTGGAGCTTTATGGTTATTTTATGGTTATACATAGCAGTTGGGTTCATCCCAATGAACTCATACAATGTGGGTCTTTACCTCGTCAACCATTTGTAAGTATGGTCAATTCTAAGAAATCCATTAATATAGCACACTGCTGTTTTAAAATCAGTACTCACAACTGGGTGTGGTAGCATATGCTAGCTATAATCTCAGTGACTGGAGAGGCTGAGGCAGGAAGTTCATAAGTTTGAGGCTAGACTGGGTAACTTAGTGATACCATATCTCAAAAAAAAAAAAAACCAAAAGGGCTGGGAATTTAGATCAGTGGTAGAGTGCCTCAAGGTTCAATCCAGTACCAAAAAAATATATATATATATAATAATAATAATAATAATACTTTTCTCTGAACAAGATCTTGACATTGATTTAATACAAACCTAATTAACTGCTCTTAGGTTCTATTAAGTAGTTTGTATTTCATTTGCCTCATTAGTATTACTTTGAGTAAAAAAATTAATTTTCATATCCTTTATAGTTAGTTATTCCTATATTTTCTTCATCATTCATGAAATATATTCTCAATTTTGTAATCTCTAAGCAAGCTTACAAACTACACATTGCTGGATCATCTATCAACTAAACTCAGATATAAACTTTCAAATTTAGAGTTGCTACAGAAGGTTTTTATAAACAAAGATTCATCTCACTTTAAAAAAAAACAATCTCTCATAAGCTGGTTGAGAGAGAAAATGAATTTTTAAACAATTACCTGGGGCTGGGGAGGTAGCACAGTGGTAGAACACTTTTTTCAAATTACTAATAAGAAAATTAATTTTTGATTAAATCCCAATTGTTCTTGGGTTAAATAGTCTCAACCTAATAGCCTAACAATAACAAACAGGGATTTTCAACTTTTATTTTTAGCCCAATGTTCAATATATAAAACTGATGAAAACAAGAGTTAAATCTGGTAAAAAAAGTGGCCTTCCCTCTTTGCTTCCCAACAAAGCACTCCTTGTTCATCTTTGAGGCATCTTTAACAAACTCAGGGACAGGTGACATGATTTGAAATCACTGTCCCAATACATACCCTCCATTCTGATCAGAATAGTCTCCTTTTCCAAGATCAAATCTATTATGCTAAATCTCACCTTTGGATCTAGCACTTCCTGCTTTCCCTTATCTCTGCAACAATCTGAATTAACCATATTAATAACAGCAGCTATTATTTTTTAAGTTTTTGCTATTACACAATGCTAGCATATTCACATTTAATTCTCACAATCCTATGTGCTAGGTATAAGATCCATTTTATAGTCAAGGAAACAGAAGTTGAGAAATGTTAAGTAATTTACTTCAGATGATCAAATTAACAATGAAAGAAGAGCAATAGGAGAACTCTTACTTTTAATGTGGCATATATGTCTTGTTTTCAAAATCAAACAATATATGTATGTAAGAGGTAATGTCTTAAACTTCTATAATCCCTGGAGTATCTAGACCTAAAGGGTCAAAAATGTGTGTGGCAGTGGTGGTGGTGGTGATAGTGATGAGGGGTCAGGCTAACTTATCAGTAATTCTGACAAAACATTTTATATGAAAACACTGAACACTTAATATAAAAATGTGTGATTATCATTTCAATATAAAATGAAGAACTGTAATTCTTAAAATTATCTAAGTCACTAACTTAGTTTTGGTAATTTAATGAAAGTGCATCCATAGAGGTCCTTAAACTCAGGTCAGCAACTCTGAATTATCAAAGCAGGAAACTATGGTCCATTGTCCTTATTTCACCTTTACCCAGCATGCAGTCTTTTAAAAAAAATCCGTATTTCTTAAATAATCATTTGTAAAAAAAAAAAAAATAGTGGTTATAGGCTAAATTGTGCTCTTCCCCTCAATTCCTATGCTGAAGTCCTAACACCTTGTACCCCAGAATGTGACTACATTTAGAGATTAAATGAAAATGAACTTATTAGGTGCACCCTAATCCAATATGACTGACATCCTAATAAGAAGAGGAAATATGGACACACACAGACACATACAGAGAGATGTGAAAACACAGGGAGAACAGCCAAAGAGAGAGACCTAGAACAGATCTTTACCTTACCGCCCCTGGAAGAAATCAATGCTGCCACCACCTCAATTTCGGAACAGAGGAAAAATAAATCTGTTTAAGCCATCTAGTTTCTGGTACTTATTGTTATAGCAGCCTTAGCTACTATATGTTTTTCCCATTTTCAAACATGTAATAGAAAGGATTTGGAGTACAGTTTAAAAATTATTTTCCAAATCTTCCATACATCCAAACTTTTACTTCTGCCATCACCACTTTTTGTCCCTTAAATATTATAACACTGTTAGTGTGGATAATTTAAACATAAACAAAAACCTCAATTTTGGATGCATCCTGTTTTATTTAAAGGACTATTTATTCGCACACAACAAAAAGTACTGTATAATGTTTAATTTGATAAAAAGGGTATACTTTAAAAAAATAAAGAACAGAAAAATTTTAGAGGAAAAAGCCCCACAAAATGTTTAAAAACTAGAAACTTAATGTATACCAAATATAAAGAACTTCAAGGTACCTAATTTAGACAAAATTAAATACTTTAAGAGAAATATGGATTTCTGCTTCTGTGCAAAATGAAATAAAAAGGGACTGAATTTACTCTAGCATGAATCTAAAAAACTGAACAATATATGTGCAACAATGGTTTCCTTCCTTCCTTCCTTCCTTCCTTCCTTTCTTTCTTTTTTTTTTGGTGGTACTGAGGATTGAACTCAGGGTTGCTCTACCAATGAGCTACATCCCCAGTCCTTTTATTTTTATTTTTTATTTGTTCTAATTAGTTATACATCCCAATCCTTTTTATTTTTTATTTTGAGACAGGGCATCACTAAGTTGCCAAGGCTGGCCCTTGAACTTACAAGGGTCTGTCTCAGTCTCCTGAGTTGCTGGGATTACAGTTGTGAACCGGTCAAACAATGGTTTTCAAGACATTGGATATTAAGCAATAAATAACAGTGATCCCTGAGAGAAGGGAAAGAAAAGATGTAGACTCTGGGAGTTTCTAGGCTACAGAATAAGAACAGGGAACCCAAGGACAAGCCCAGTAGACTCCTGAGATGAGATGAAGCTGAGTGTCCAAACGGAAAAAGTTAACTAGAGTTCTCAAGGAAAGTACTGTGGAGGAGAAAGCTACACAGAGAGAACATTAGACATCAGGAGGTTTCCCCTGAGTATTCAGCAGAGTACTGATAGTACATGCAAATGAAAGAACCACAGAGGCCAGGTAAAAAACCTTCAAAAAAGATTCCTGGGAACAGTATTCAAAACTGATGTGGAAGTAGAGAAAAGTACCTGTTCCCACAAGGCAGACTGGGAAACCTCCAAATTCAAAGGAAACTAGCTGGAAAACTCAGAAAAGTTCTGCTTTTAGTAATGAGGAGAAATGGCAATACATTACTCAAAAGTTCTGATGCTATACATAAAGTGGCATATTACTTGAAGGTAGACTGTGATATATATGCAAACTATAAACAATATATAATTAATATACAAACTGCAAACCCTAAAGTAGTCACTAAAATTAGAAGAGTTATAGCTAAGAGGCTACCACAGGAGATAAATGTCATTATATTAAAAAAAAAAAAAAAGAGGAAAAAGAACAAAAAATACAAAAAGAATTTGAATTCAGAGTATATAATTTTAGTAAGACCAAAACATAAAACCATGCCAAGTGACATAGTTACACTAGTAATGAACTTAATGCTAGTTAGTATTACAATGAAAAGTAGTTTATTTTGGTCTTCAAAGTAAATTAAGAGAAAAATAGGACCTGTCCATTGACATTAACAGTATGTTCAGGACTGCCAAAGGAAAAGTAACTTTAAATCTCAAAAGTCAAATGATGAGAGCTGGGGTTGTAGTTCAGTAGAGCACTTGCCTAGCATGTGTGAGGCATTGAGTTTGATCCTCAGCACCACATAAAAATAAATAAATAAAACAAAGGTATTGTGTCCATTTACAACTGAAGAAAAAAAATTAACTTATGATCCATCGTATCTTCTATTTTTTCAAACAAAAACTCAAACTATTTTTAAATGTATATATAATGAAGAAGGTTTCTTTTCTTTTTTTTTTCTTTTGGTACTAGGGATTGAACTCAGGGGTACTTGACTACTGATCCTCAGCCCTATTCTGTATTTTATTTAGAGACAGGAGGATCTCACTGAGTTGCTTAGTGCCTCGCTGTTGCTGAGGCTGGCTTTGAACTTGCGATTCTCTAGTCTCAGCCTCCCAAGGTGCTGGGATTACAGGCGTGTGCCACGGCTGAAGAAGGTTTCTTCTATGAGAAAAAAGGGCAGAAGAAAAGATGAATAAAGAGTATCACTTAATAGTCTTCAAGAGTATCTGGTATGGATGATCAGAAATTAATTTGAACATGTTATTAAAGTACTCAAGTTATATTAAAGCTGAGACCTGTTACACTGGGAGTTTGCAGCAAAAGTGACTATAATCACCTTTATTACTTTAAGACATTACCCGTTAAGATCAAGAGGCTTTAAATCCATTCATTCTCCAAGTAAAAATAGTGGTAATAGCCTAATTAACCTTTATCCCTTTGAAGTTCATCCTTGGAGACAGCATCAGCACAGGCATCAAAGTACTTCTGGAGAGTATCAACTTGTCTACATAGGATATCTCTAAAGGTTTCCATTTCAGCCAATTTCTCCCGTAAACTGTGGCCTTTCTGCAATACACAAAAAGGGGAGGCAGTATAATTCAAGTGAAATCAAACTGGACTTTATTTGGACCATCATCATTTAAGGTCTGCACCTTATCACTAAAGGAATAAAGAATGCTACCAAGTTCAAGGTCATACTTCTAGGAATAGGCTTGAAGTTGATTAATCTAGTGATTTGATAATGATAAACCTGTAGGAAATAAGGTAATAATGTGTGACAACTTGCTAATAATTTTTTTTTTTGTATCAGGGATTGAAGCCAGGGCATTCTACCACTGAGCCACATGTCTAGACCTTTAGACTTTTTCTTTTGTGGTGTTGCTAAGTTGCAGGGTTTGATCCTCAGCACCACATAAAAATAAATAAATAAAACAAAGGTATTGTGTCCATTTACACAACAGAGGCTAGTCTTGACCTTGTGATCCTCCTGCCTCGGCCTCTTGAGTTGTTGAGATCACAAGTGTGCACCATCATGCCCAGCTGTAATATAATATTTTAATATTTTCAAATTAGACACTGTGAGAAGAAACAGACAGACTTTGAAATGGGAAAAAATATTCCTGGATATACTTGCACAGTATTTGTGACAGTCATCTAGGAAATCCTCACGGGAGGGTGACATCTGCTCATGCAAAAGTTTTTGCCTTTCATTGGATTTGAGCTATTTTACAATTCTTTTAGTAGAAAATTGAGTAATTTATGTAATGATTCTTGTCCACAAAGATGCAAAGAAATTCTGTCTTGTGAAGAGGTGTTGAATATTCTGTGTATATTGATCAGTTTTGCACTAGCAAATTAATTTTAATGTTCTTGAGATTCTCCTTTGAAAAAATTTTAAAAAATTAGCTGGGGTCGGTGGCACAAGCCTGTAATCCCGGCACTTAGGGAGGCTGAGATAGGAGAATTGCGAGTTCAAACCCAGCCTCAGCAACAGCAAGGCACTAAGCAACCCAGTGAGACTCTGTCTCTACATAAAACACAAAATAGGGCTGGGGATGTGGCTCAGTGGTTGAGTGCCCCTGAGTTCAATCTCCAGTACCAAAAAAAAAAAAAAAAAAAAAAAAATTAATATCTTAGCTCATTAATAAATGAAATAAAAACTTATATACACTCATTTTGAGTCATGATTTTACTCCTTAAAATTATTCTATAATAAACTGAAATTACATTGTAGAAAAATTCTTTCAAAAACCTATCAAAAAAATTTAGCTCACAACATCCAATACTAAAGTCAAGTTATGTTGCCTTAACTTAAAACATTCATAAACTCAAACCTTGAATGAAGAAGTGGATGTTGCAGAATAGCCACTTGCTCCAGACACCAGTGATACCATTGAGCCATGTCGACGCAAGCTAGATTCAGATCCATATCCTGATTCCGTCTAAAAAGGAAATAAAGTACATGAAAAAATTTTTAAGTAAAAAATTTAAAGAGAAGACAAAGAAATCAACAAGGTTATTATAACAACAGTAAGCAGTTTGGATTCACACAAGAAAGTCCACTGATGTAAGAAATTCCTTTTAACACCTAACTGCCATTTAATTTAGAAATTTATTGAATAAATACTACACGCTGGGCTAGGAGGCTAAAAGAGTGTTTAAAAATACAAAATAAAGCAGTGTTTAATAATAGTCTCTTTCCCACATAGTTACTAACTATGAAAAAAGTCAATTTCATAGATTCAAAGTAAAAAAGTGGTTACCAGAGACTGAGAAAGGAATAGAGTCAGTATTTGATGGGTATAGTTTCATTTGGGGAAGATGAAAATATTCTGGAGATGCAAGGCAGTGATGGTTGAACAATCACGTTAATGTACTCAATGTCACAGACTGTATACTTAAAAATGGATTAAATGATTATTTTACATTATGTATATTTTACTGTAATTTTTAAAAATGAATAGGACAAGACAAAGGTAGGATAACTTCCAGCCCTGTTTCTTTAGAGATAAGTCAGTTATACTGACAGCTCAAATATCACTGCCCCAGTTAAGCTTTTCCTATTATACCAGGCAGCTTGTCTCTATTTTCAACCATTCTTTCTTTTCTTTTTTTTTTTTTTGGTACTAGGGATTGAATCTAGAGGTGCTCTACCACTGAGCTTCATCTCCAGTCCTTTTAATTTTGAGACAGGGTCTTGCTAAATTGCCCAGCTGGCCTCAAACTTGTAATCCTGCCTCAGCTTCCTGAGTTTCTGGAATTACAGGGTTGTGGCACGCTGCTCAGCTATTTTCAACTGTTCTTAATGTATTACAGTTATAGGATTTACCCATGAATTACAATAGTTTATATTTTATAATTACTACTTGACTTAGATCTTTCTTAAAGTAGATCGAGCCTTTTTCATTTTTGTAGTCACCTTCATAGTTCATGGCACAAAGAAAAGTTCAACTTTGTGAGTCTATTAAGCCTGCACACAATGGAACCAACTGGGACTTCCAGGTGAGTAGGTATAGATTCAGTGCTGTGATAACACATTTCATTTTAAAGGGATTAGTATTTTTCAGATCGTCAATTTGATATTATACCTTCCTTAATACACATGCAGTACTAATTATAATTAAGATAAAGGGATTAAATGTTTGAAAAAAATGGCTTCCTTGAACCTGAAATCAAATATTCTGGATCTCTGACACTTTTTACTGTTACTTTTAAAAAGTAGAGCGAATCAAATGTTTCTGTGGAGCTGGGCATGATGGCACGCTCCTATAATCCCAGTGACTTAGGAAGCTGAGGCAGGAGGAGTCTAAGTTTGAGGTCAACCTAGATAACATAGCAAGATCTCATCTCAAAAAAGATAAAGTAAAGCTGGGCGCGGTGGCGCAAGCCTGTAATCCCAGCACTTAGGGAGGCTGAGACAGGAGAATCGTGAGTTCAAAGCCAGCCTCAGCAATGGCGAGGTGCCAAGCAACACAGTGAGACCCTGTCTCTACATAAAACACAAAATAGGGCTGGGGATGTGGCTCAGTGGTTGAGTGCCCCTGAGTTCAGTCCCTAGTTCCAAAAAAAATAAATAAATAAAATAAAGTAAAAAGAGTTAGGGAGTGTAGCTAAGTGGTAGAACACTGCTGGCTTCAATGCCCAGTAGGTACAAAAAAAAAAAAAAATGCTTCTGTGGAAAAATCAAGGTATTTGTATTACACCATTTAACAGAATACATGTCTGTTAAGATTTTAAGTAGGCATTTATATTTAACAGTTCTCCATTTGAATGAGGAAAAAAACCCCTATGTTTCTCAAACATTCAAAATTTTTAATATTAGAGATCAGTATAGAAAACAGAAGGAAAAAAGCCACACCTGTATATGATTTTAATCACAGTCACTAAATTTAAGAGGTAAAATAAAATCTAATTACTTTTGGTATCAAACTTATAGCAACAATTAGAAATTGTTTTAAGCTTACTTGATTCTCAAGATTAAGATTATAAAATATTTAAATTATATACAATGTGTTTTTTATGGAAAATATATAAAGCATGGGATTTAGAGAGAAATTACACACAAAGATAAATACCCCAAACTTCCCTACCAGGCCATTATGAAATAAACAAAATGTCCCAGAATTCTTTTTTTTTGGTGGGGGTACACACCTGAGATTTAACCCAGGGGTGTTTTACCAATAAGCTAGCTACATCTCTAACCTTTTTTGTTTTTATTTTGAGACAGGATCTTGCTAAGTTGCTTAGAGCCTTGCTAAGTTGCTGAGGCTGGTCTTGAACTTGTGATCCTCTTATGTCAGCCTCCTGAGCTGCTGGAATTATAGGCGTGCACCACCACACCCAACACAGAGTTCTTTAAATAGTGTGTCTTTTTCTGTTAACTCAGAACCCTAGTAGCCACGGTCACCATAAAGTTTGGTTCCTGCCACCATTAAGTGTCCCAAAGCTATTAAGAACTAGAATCATATACTTCGTAAGTTCATTCAAATGTAAGGGGAAAAAAAGGAAAAGAAAAAGAAAAGCAAAGAGCAATGGGAAAAGAACAGAAATTAGAAGTAGTAGTAACAATGCCAAGAAATTGAGAAGAATGAGACCCCAAAGGTATAATACTGACAGTCTCAAAGCCTGAGCAAACTTGCTGCCACCTGCCAGTATCAATAAGACAGCTTTGATGAAGAAGAAAAAGAACAGGGAGGGCAGGAAAAATAAAAGGAAAAGAAGAGAGAACAGAGGATGTGGAAAGGAAGAGGCAGCATTCATAATAAAAAGACCAATACAGCTCGTGAAAAAGAAATGGATATCATTAGGCAAAGACATTAGAAATTTATCCACATGAAAATGAACAACCTCTTAAAATTCAACTTTCAGCACACATCAGTCACCAAAGTAGAACTGTCACACTTTGATGATGCCTGCTTATAACCCATTCTACAAAGGTATCTCTAATTATATGTGACTAGTTGGAATCAAAGCTCTTCTTCAAGACTTATACCATTCCACATCCCCCTTTCCCCTCGCATTACTGGATGTTCAACACATGGGCATTCTACCACTGAGCTAATCTCCAGCCCTTTTGGTTTTTTGAGAAAGGGCTCATTAAGTTGCCCAGGCTAGCCCTGAACTTGCAATCCTTTTGCCTCAGCTTCCTGAGTAGTTGGGATTAAAATTGGGATGAACGTGCATCACTATACCTAGCTACCACTCCACATCTTAAAGAAAAGCGGTACCTTAGTGATAAAATAAGTTATTTTGGTGTCTAGAAAACTATTAACAGAAGGACAAAGCATGAATTCACAATAAGTGCGGGTGCTGGGGAAGAACAGAGATACTTTGGATTAGACAGAGGAGAGTGAAGGGAGGGGAGGGAGTACAGGGATAGGAAGGATAGTAGAATGAATTGAACATTATTACCCTATGTGCATATATGATTTACATGACCAGTGTAACTCTACACCAGGTACAATCAAAAGAATGAGAAGTTACACTCCATTTATGTATGATGTGTCAAAATGCATTCTACTGTCATGTATAGCTAATGAGAACAAATTTAAAAAAGGACAAAGCATGAACTTAACTATATGTAAATTATACCTCAAGAAAATTGATTTTAAAAGCTAAAACTAATCTATGACCAGAGCAGACCAAGTGCAGTGAAAACACTGATCACAAAGAGATACCAAGAAGGGGCGGGGGCTGTGGCTCAGTGGCAGATCGCTTGCCTCGCACATATGTGGCACTGGGTTCGATCCTCAGCACCACATAAAGATATAAATAAAGATATTGTGTCCATCTAAAAAAAAAAAGAGATACCAAGAATATTGTAGAGGTATAGAGTATACTTGTTAAAACACAAACTGTAAAGTTAAAATAGGTACATTTTAAGAATATACTCCAATAATACTGATAAATAAAAAAGTGAGCATATTTCAATATCATAGAATTGTACCAAAGGGAATTCTAATTACAGCAATCGTCCTGTTTACACACCCACAATAACACTTCATATCAAATAATGAGACTCTGAAAGTCCTAGAGCAAAGGTGTCATTCTAGGTCTTTCACCTTAAATGGCTCTAAGTTTTTGTCCACTCTTCACAATAATGCTGACTTTAGAAGTGCAGCATTTCTACATTTTAGTTGTCGATGGTTTTGGTAAAGTTTCCCTGTTACATTCAAACTTAGAAGAATGCAATTAGAAGTAGGAGGAATCTTCGTAATAGATGACAAATATAAGGAATTTCAGAAACTAAAGTATCTCAGATACCTATGTGTGACTCATTTCTAAACAGAAATTAATCTGAATTACCTGTCTAAATGCAACTCCTTACATTTATGATTCAATTTTATAATACTGAACACATTTTGGATATCCTATTGAAAAATACTTAAAATGCAACAATTCAAAATTTAAATCCAAATGACTCTACCATCTCCATTTAGAACAAGTCAAAACTGTTGATTTTTTTTAAAGGTCTAAAATAATAATACAAACATTAAAGCTTTATTAACTTTTTTTTGCTATACAACTTCTTATATTTTTATCTATTTCTATTTATCTATTTCCACTATTTTAAAGTAGGTAACAAACTATTTCTAATTATTTTCATTTAAATATAAACTCCATGACAAATTGCAGAGATCATTCCAAAGAAAAAGAAAACACAATACACTCATGAATCCTAATTCTATTGTTATTCAGTGTAAATAATGGATTCATTACTCTTCTTCAGTAACTAATATAATTTTAGTTTATAATAACAATGAGTCACAGAATAATCAAAGAACACTCTCATTAAAGAAATACCTTAAACTGATTATCCTTATATAAATGACCCAGTTCTAAATTTGTTTTGGATTTTTCTCAAAAATCAAACTTATCATCAAAGATATGTTTAAAAAAACTTTGACATGGGGGAAAAAACTTTTAGAGAAAAGTTAGTGAACTATTTTGAAAAGTAGGAGTGCTTGACATATCTATTTTGGCTTCCCAAGATGTTGACCTTGAAAGAAATAACACTAATTTGAATTTATTTTTTGAGGGTGGAATGGAGTGAGAGAAGAAAGAATGAAAATGGGAAGAAATTACTTTATGGTCACAACTAACACTGCTAAATGAAGAATCACGAGTTCAAAGCCAGCCTCAGCAACGGTGAGGCGCTAAGCAACTCAGTGAGACCCTGTCTCGAAATAAAATAAAAAATAGGGCTGGGGTTGTGGCTCAGTGGTAGTGCCTCTGAGTTCAATCCCTGGTGCCAAAAAAAAAAAATTGTAACGTCTTTCAAAATCTCATTGGTACACTTTTAGGAATAATATTTTAAAGGTGTGCTTGCTTTTTCTTAATCCCACTCACCACTCCAGAAGAAAGAAGATTCACTCATTCACAACCTCTAATCACTGAAAGAATATTTTGAAAAACATCAAATTCTACCCAAAATTAACAATCTGGAATTCAGAAGTTATCACAGGAATGTTTTTCCCTTCAAAAATATCTGCCTTAAGATCTCTCATACATACAAATTGTTTTGCAAAAAAATTCTTTCCCAAATTTGCCAGTGTTCCTAAGTAGCACTCCTGAACACGTTTTGCATAAACCTAAAATGCCATTTTGGTTCAATGAAAATTTATTGAAAGAAGCTGGGTGCGGTAGCACATGCCTATAATCCTAGCAGTTTGGGAGGATGAGGCAGGAGAATTGCAAGTTCAAAGCCAGCCTCAGCAACAGCGAGGCACTAAGAAGCAGCTCAGTGAGACCCTGTGGCTATATAAAACGCAAAATAGGGCTGCGGATGTGGCTCAGTGGTCGAGTACCCCTGAGTTCAATCCCCGGTACCAAAAAAAAATTACTGAAAGAATCCCACATAGAACAAGGTTTACTTCTAAATGCCACAATGAGACTGTACCTTTGTTATATTAAAACACTTTTCATTTAAAAAGAAAAAAAAGAAAGGGATCTTTTGGGCAGTAGAGGGAGTCAGTAGCATTTTTCAAATGTCTGCTTGGAAAACCAACATAAAGGTTACTTCCAGTCAAAGCACAACAGTAATCTCTGGATTAATTCCTTTGTGTAAACCTTTATCCTATATGCCTTTACATTTTAAGGACATTCAAAACTATTTATAAATTATATCATATAAAGTAATAAATTTAATAAGATACTAGAAATGCCTAAAAACTAATTTGAAAAAAAACTACCTTGAGTCACAACTAATGATAATCATCATAATCATATGGGAAGATAAATATTACCATTTTGCAGTCTGTTCATCAGTCCACCTACACCCTAAAGGAAGCAGTATAAAATACAACAAAAGGGTTGGCTTTTTAATTTTTTAAATAGCTTCTTTTGAAATATTTATATTTTCCTAGTAACAATCTCTAGCAAGAAGTAAAGCAAGGAAATTGAGAAAGAAATTAAGTAACTTCTTCATGGTGTCAGAAATTACTTAGTTATTAGTGCCACAGTTCCTCTTTCTCCTCTGTCCTGCCCAAAGTACACTAAAGGTAAACATTAAAAATCACTATTCAAAGAACTACAAATGCCCAAATACAATATGGTACACTGAAGAGGTAGAGGAGACACAGTAACGGCCCTCCCTTTCTCCATGATTTCAGACCTTTCTTTCTTGCACTTAAGGTTTAGAGATTTTGATTCTATATTTCTATACCTACAGGGTAGGACAATTAAAGTAGGCTTATCAGAAAGCTATTAAGTCCACCCTGTTTACAAAATGCTGTTTAAGAACCCAATCTATGGCCCAAAAGGTAAATCTAAATAAATCTACTTTGATACTGTGAAATTCTTTATTTTCCTTCCATTAGTGGAGGGGCACTCTACCACTAGCTATATCACTTTTTTATTTTTTGAGAGACAGTGTCTTACCAAGTTGCAGAGGCTGGCCTCAAACTTGTGAAAGTCCTGCCTCAGCCTCGTGGGTCACTGGGATTACAGGTATAAGCCACTGTGCCTAACTCATCTGTTTTTTATCCTCTCTTTAAGGGATTCTAGGGGTCTTTTTCTCTTAGGGACATTAAAATGGATGTAAGAAACAACCAGACAAATAAAAATGAGGCCATTTAAAGGAAGTCTCATAAATATTTCCCCACTCTAGCTTTAAAAACAAATACTAAATTGGAGATGTTTTTTGTTTTACTCTGAGAAAAAAGCTAATGAAATACTTGAGTAATTTAAAATGGATATTTTATATATTAATTCCTGAAAGCTACTCTGGAAATTATAAAAACAAAAACAAGAGTAAAAGCTAATATTCACTTTACACCAGATATAATACTAAGCAGTTTAAGAGTATTATCCCACTTAATTCTTTTAATGGCTTATGTGAGATAGAAATATACTGTTACACTCATTTTATAGGTGATTTTGTGTAATGTCTTCTAAATCACACAACTGTGAAATAAGGAAACTGGAGCAATTTCAGTTTTAAGTACCGATGGCATTAACCATTAAGCTATGCTGCCTTAATAGCTAAACAGTGCTTCTACTCTCAAATCCTTTTTTCACTCTTCCCATTGATATTTCCTAGTTCAGGTCACTGAGTATCTCATTTGGATTAATCTATCAGGTTTCAACTGGTTTTAGTCTTGTCCTCAAAATTTTCCCTAGGGGTTGGGGATACAGCTCAGTTGGGAGAGTGCTTGCCTCGCATTCAGAAGGCCCTGGGTTCAATCCTCAGCACCACAAAAAGTTCCCTAGAGCAGAGTAGTTCTTTAAAAATGGATATTTAATTCTTTCACTTCTAGTTTCAAAACCTGTTCAGCTCCCAATTTCTCCTGGGATCAAGCTCATACATATAAGGAAGGTTTTGCTAGAGGGCAGAAATACAACTAAACTATCAGCCTTTGCATTTATTTAGTATTCATTATTTAAAGTATGTTGCATCAGTGTTGCTATAATGGTCTTTTGTTCTACCATGTAGTTGTTCTAAGAAGACATTACACGTTCTAAAATAGTGGGACTATCTTAACCATTTCTAAGCACAGAGTTTGGTAGTTAACTGATCTCCAGAACTCTTTCAAATTATGCAAAACTGCAACTATATCCATTAAACAACTATCCATTTCTCCCTACTCCCAGGCCTTGGCAAACACCACTCTACTTTCCATCTCTATGAATTTATTATATAAGTAAAATCATAAAGTTTTTGTCTTTTTGTGACTAGTTTATTTCACTTAGCGTAATGTCAAGCTTCAATCATGTTGTAACATATTGCAGAATTCTCTTCCTTTTTAAGGCCCATATTCTATTATTTGGATATACTACATTTTGCTTATTTAATTCATGCACTGATGTACACTTGGGTTGTCTCCATGTTTTAACTATTGTGAAAAATGCTCCTATGAACATGGGTGTACAAATCAAAAATGGGTGTACAAATTCAAGAATCCTCTCTAATTTTTTGGCTTTATACCCAGAAATATAATTGCTGGATCATATGGCAATTCTCTTCATTTTTTGAGAAACTGTCATACTGTTTTTTCACATTGGATTTACTATTTTAGCATTCCCACCTATAGCACATAAATGCTCCAGTTTTTCTACATGTTTGCCAATACTTCTTTTCTTTTGGATAGTAGCCAAATGGGTGTGAGGTGGTACCTCAGTGGAGTACTGATTTGCAATTTCCTAATGACTAATGATGTTGAGTACCTCTGCCTGTTTTATTGGCCACTTATTTACTTTCTTTAAAGAAATGACTATTCAAGTCTGTGGTCCATTTTTAGATTTTTTTTTATTGTTAAGCTTTAGAACTTCTAAAATAGGATATGGACATCGATTCCTTATCAAATAGCTTATTTGCAAATATTTTTCCCATTATGAAGTTTTCCTTTTTGTTGTTGTAGGTATGTCTTTTGATACAGAATTTTTTCCCATGTAATTCAGTTTGTCTATTCTTTTCTTTTGTTGCCTTAGACTCTGGTGTCATATCCAATAAATGACTGTTAAATCCAACATTGTAATACTTTTGACCTGTTTTCTTCGAAGGGTGAATTGTTTTAGGTTTTACCTTTAGATCTTTGATTCACATTGAGTTAATTTTTGTATACAGTGTGAGGCAAGGTCCAACTTCACTCTTCTGAATGTGCATATCCAGTTTTCCTAGCACTATTTGTTGAAAAATCTATCCTTTTTCAGGTGAAACGGTCTTGGCATCCTTGACCCAAATAAAAATTTGATACACTGGAGAGTTTATTTCTGTGCTATCTTATTTTACTACCCTGGTCTATATATGTATCTATTACAGTATCAAAATGTTTTGATTACTGCAAACCAGGAAGTATAAGTCTTCCACCATTGGTCTTTTTCAAGATTTTTTGGCTCTCTGGGGTTAAGATTCCACATGAATTCTACAATGGGTTTTTTTTTTTTTCCTATTTTTGTAAAAAAGGAATTTGACAGACATTGCACTGAACATGCAGATCACTTTGAACAGCAAGAACATTTTAGCAATATTGAATTTTTCAAACATATGGGATTTGTTTCCTTTTTATTTATGCCTTCTTTAATAATTTCTTTTAGCAGTTCTTATTGCTTTCAATATACAAACTTTTTACTACTTTGGTTAATTCCTAAATATTTTTTTATACTATTGTAAATTGCATTATTTTTGTAAGTTTCTTTTCAGAGTGTTCACTGTTCGTGTACAGAAATGCAACTGACTTTGTATTTTACAATTTTGCTGAATTCACTTATTAATTCTAACAAGTGTGTGTAGAACTTTGTGATTTTCTATCTATAAAATACTTGTAAACAAATAATTTTACTTTTTAAAAAAATTTCCAATGTAGATGTCTTTCATATTTATTGTCTCACCTAATTGCTCTGGCCAGAACTGCCAATATTATGACAAAATAGAAATGGTGAAAAGTGGTACCTTGAACTTGGAAAACTTCTAATGTTTCATCACTGAGTATGATGCTCACTATAGGTTTCCCTCCCTTTCTCTCTCTGTATCTGTCTCTCACACACACACACACACACACACACACACACACACACACTAATCAAGGCAGTTTCCTTCTATTCCTAGACTACTACTTTCATCAAGAAAGGGTGCTGAATTTTGTCAAACGTCTTTTCTGCATCAATTGCATGATTATGCATTTCCTCCCCTTCGTTCTGTTAACGTAGTATATTATTAACAACGATTGATTTTCATATGATGAACTATCCTTGTTTTCCAGGAATAAATCCCACTTGATCAGGTGAATGATCCTTTTAATACACTGCTAAATGTGGTTTGCTAGTATACAGTGAAGGACTTTTACATCAGTGTACTTAAGGAATATTGATCTGCAGTTTTTTTGTGGTATCTTTGGCTTTGGTATCAGAGTAAAACTGATCTCATAGAATGAGAGAGTAAGTGTTCCATCCAATTCAGTTTTGGGAAAAAGTTTGAGAAGGACTAGTGTTAATCTCAAATATTTGGTAGAATTTGCCTATGAAGCCATCAGGTTCAAGTATTTTCTTTGTTGGGAGATTTTAAATTACTGATTCAATCTCCTTACTAGTTATAGGTCTATTCAGATCTATTTTTTTGTTTGTTTGTTTATTTAGAGATCTAGTGTACGTAAATCTTGTATTTCTATTAATTTTCCATTGCATCTATTTTACCTAATTCATTTTCATGTTACTCTTATAATCCTTTTTTTTTGTTTAATCCATACCAATATAATGTCTTCACTTCCATTTCTCTTGTAATTTTAGTGTTCCCCCTTTCCTCTTATTCCATATGGCTAAAAGTCTGTCAATTTTTTATCTTTTCAAAGAACTAACTTTTGGTTTCAATAATTTTCTCTATTTTCTATTCTCAATTTCTTCTGCTTGATTTGGGTTTAGCTTGTGTTTCCTTAAGTTGTAAAGTTAGGATGTTGATTTGAAATTGTTTTTTTTCAAGCATTTATGCCCATAAATTTCCCACTGGGCACTAATTTTGCTGCAATATCTCAGTTTTGTGCTTTCACTTTCAGTAGTTTCTAAGCATTTTCTAATTTCCCTGGAGGTTTATTCTTTGATCCATTGATTATTGAAGAATGTGTTGTTTAATTTCCATAATTCTGTAAAGTTTCCAGTTTTACTTCAAGTTATTTGTTTCAGTTGTGGTCAGAAAAGATACTGTGTATGACATCAACTTAACCTATTGAGATTAATTTGTATTCTAACACATGATCTACAGAGAATGTCTCATGTATACTTGCGAAGAATTTGCAAGCTATTATTTAGTATATGCATATTAGATATAATTGTGCCCCAGAGCATTAACTAATAAGTCTTTTAAATATGCATTGGTTTCTTATACTGAAAACAAAAACTTGGATTTACAAACCAGTTATAATACTGCCAGCTTTTAGATTATTACCTGTTTTTGAAAAAAAAAGTAGTCTTTTAAATCATATAGTAAACAAAAAGTAGAATTAGAAACTGTTGTTTCAATGCTATTAATTTTTATAACTGCCCATGTACTTACTAACCTTTACTGAAATCATTATTTCTTCATGTGACTTTTGGTTACCATCTAGTTTGCTTACATTTCACCTTGCAGAACTCTCATAAGCATTTCTTTCAGTCCAGGTCAACTGGTAACCAATTCCTGCTTTTCTTTATTTGGAAACATCTCGATTTCAAAGAACAGTTTTTCCAGATACAAAATTCTTTTTGGGAGCTTTTTCCTTTTGGCACTCTGAATACATCAGCCCACTACATTCTGGCCTCCAAAGTTTCTGATGAGAAATCTGATGATAATCTTACTGAGGATCCCTTGTATGTGATGAGTTGCTTTTTTCCAGCTACTTTCAGGATTCTTTGTCTTTTGAAAATTTTATTATAATATGTCTTAGTGTATATCTCTGAGTTTATCTTATCTGGGGTCCGGGGAACTTTTTAGATATTGGCATTTGTGTCTTTCATCAAATTTGGGGGGTTTTCAGCCATTATTCCTTTGAATATTCATTTTGCCCCTCTACCCTTCTCTTCTCCTTCCAGAACTCACACAGTGTATATGCTGGTCTGCTTAAAGGTGTCCTAGAGCTCCTACAGGGTCTGTTCCCTTTTCTTCAATCTTTTTTCATTCTGTTACTCAGATAAATTTCCATTGTCTCATGTTCAACTTCACTGATTCCATTTGCTCAAATCTGCCTTTGAATTCTAGTGAATTTTTCATTTCAATTATTGTAATTTTCTACTCCAGAATTTATTTCGCTTTTCATTTTGGGTTTTCTCTTTTTTATAAAATATTTTTTTAGTTGTAGATGAACACAATACCTTTATTTTATTTGTTTATTTTTATGTGGTGCTGGAGATCGAACCCAGTGCCTTGTGCATGCTAGGCAAGTACTCTAACACTGAGCCACAACCCCAGCCCTAGGTTTCCTCTTAATTGATATTTCTGTTTTCTTCAGATTCTCCTTTAGTTCTTTTGAGCATCATTAAGGTACTTGCTTAAATATCTTCATCTAGTAGATTAGCCATTAGCTCTTTTTCAGGGACAGTTTTTATTGATTAATTTTTTTCTTTGAAAAGGTCAAACTTTCCTGTTTCTTTGTATGAACTGTTTTTTGGTTTGCTTATTTGTTTTGTTGTTGTAACATCTGAATCTAATAGTGTGGCAAGTCTGGAAACTGAATTCTTCCCTTTCCCCAGGGTTAACTGTTTTTGTTACTGAATGTGTGTGTTTTACTGTTATAGGTTTCTGTGCCAAGAATCAGCCTGAGGTGTAAAGGTAAGGTATTCTAAGGTCTTTTCTGAGCTTGTGCCTTTCCCTATGCATGCAGTCACTTTCTAATTTCTCCCATATGTGCAGCTGTTTTTTAAATATCTCAAAGTTTAAGTTCAATATCTCAAACTTTCCCAAAAAGGGAAAAAGATAAAAATGAAGATAAGAGAATACACTGAGCTTTTAAATGTCTTGCAAATCACTTCAGCTGGAAGGAAAGAATCTTGCCACAAAGAGGGGGAAGGAGGCAAAAAAAAGCAATGGTTGCTCAAGTCTTTGTCTAGGATTCTGATTATACAAACAGCAATCAGAGTTTGGAGCACAGATCCAGATATGTGGAAGACAGGGTTCTTTGTGCTCACCCTGGCTCCTACAAGCTGTAGTACAGGTTGCTTAAGGAACATGCACATCTGCTTGCCATGAGACTGGAGCTGAAATTAACCAAAATTATCAGCAATTTACCATTCTCCTCCAGAAGTTACAAGCCTTCAATAGCCTCCAGAGTTTTAAAATAGTTACATCACACAGATTCTGCCAGTTTTCAAGGTGGGGAGAGAGACTCTTGGTTCTTCCTACCCTGCTAAGTTCTCCAAATCTTCTCTCCATCTATAATGGTTTTTTGGGGAAAATGTATACAGAATAAGAAAATATAGCAAACTGAAGAGTAACTGTCAGGTTATAAGACTGAAGGTAGTTCTTGTATTTTTTCCCTTATATATTTTTCATTTCCCTAATGAAAAATATTAGTTTAAAAAAACAAGGGTGGCCATGTGTGGTATGCCTGTAATCTCAGTGGCTCGGGAAGCTGAGGCAGGAGGATCATGAGTTCAAAGGCAGCCCCAGCAATTTAGCAAGTCCTTAAGCAACTCTGAGAGATCATGTCTGTAAATAAAATATTAAAAAGGCTGGGGATGTGGCTCAGCGGTTAAGTGCCCCTGCATTTAATCCCCAGTACCAAGAAACAAAAACAAAAACAAAAACCAAAAAAATGACAAAAAAACACCCAAGGGTGGGGGAAGCCAGTAAAATGTATATAAGAAAACTATTTACAAGAATGGTTTTAAAAGACTTGATAAGAACTGTCTGATCTACAATTTCAAGCAATCAAATTGAAAAGGCCATCAAAAGCCTACCAAGAAAAAAAAGATCAGGCAGATTCTTAGCCAAGCTACACTAGACCTTTAAAGAAGAACTAACATCAATCCTCCTCAAATTATTCCATAAAATAGAAAAGAAGGGAAGCCTTCCAAATTCAATCTATGAAGCTAGAATCACCCTGATTCCAAAACCAGACAAGACACATTAAGGAAAGAAAATTTCAGACCAATATCCCTATAGATGCAAAAATTCTTAATAAAGTACTGGCAAACTGCATACAAGAACATATTAAAAAGATAATGCACCATGATCAAGCAGGTTCTTCCCAGGGACGCAAAGCTGGTTCCATAGACGGAAATCAATAAATGTAATTTATCACATCAATAGACTTAAAGAATCACACAAGTATCTCAATAGATGCAGAAAAGGCATTTGACAAAATACAGCATCCATTCATGTTCAAAACACTAAAAAAAAAAACAACAAAAAACAAAACTAGGAATAGTAGGAACATACCTCAACATTATAAAAGCTATATATGCTAAACTCAAGGCCAACATCATTCTAAATGGTGAAAAATTGAAAGCATTCCCTCTAAAAACTGGAACAAGACAGTGATGCCCTCTTTCACCACTTCTATTCAACATAGTCCTGGAAACACTAACCAGAGCAAGTAGACAGAAGAAAGAAATTAAAGGAACACCAATAGGAAAAGAAGAACTCAAACTATCCCTTTTTGCTGACAACATGATTCTATACTTAGAAGATCCAAAAAGCTTCACTAGAAAACTTCTAGAACTCATATGAATTCAGCAAAGTAGTAGAACATACAATTAATACTCATAAATCACCTGCATTCCTATGCATCAGTGATGAATCCACTCAAAGGGAAATTTAAAAAATTGCCCCATTCATAATAGCCTCAAAAATAAATAAAATATTTGGGACTCAATATAACAAGGGAGGTAAAAGACCTCTACAATGAAAACTACAGAACTCTAAAGAAAGAAATTGAAAGGAGGAGGGTCAGTGTTCACTGGATTGGACATGGTAAAGTGGAGGGAAAGGAGGATTGGACATGGCAAAGTGGGGGGAAAGGAGGAGGGATGGAAATGAGAAAGACAGAATGAATTTGACATAACTTGCCTCTGGTTCATATATAAATACACAACCAGTGTAACTCTACATCATGTACAGCCACAAAAATGGGAAGTTATACTCTATGTATGTCTGATATGCCAAAATATATTCTACGGTCATGTATAACTAAAAAAAGCAAATAAAAAGTTTTTAAAAAAGCCAATTGTCTGATCCAACTGTATGGTGAAGTTTTTTTCTTTTAAAAATAAGTTTGGGGGCTGAGGGTGTGGCTCAGTGGCAGAGCACTTGCCTCGCATGTGTGAGGCACTGGGTTCAATCCTCAGCACCACATAAAAATGAACAAACAAAATAAAGACACTGTGTCCATGCATAACTAAAAAATATTTTTTAAAAATAGGGTTGACTAATGATTTAGTTGTTTAGTTTTCAACTATGCATCCATTGGAAAAAAAGTTGAAATAAACTAAAAAAGGAGGATATTACAAACCTTGTAGGACACCATTCTCAGGATAATGTTACTATTCACTGATCAATGTTCCCATAATCCCTTAAATTTCATTTGCATGTAAAATGTGAATAACACCTACACAGAAAGGCTTCTTCTGTGAGAATTAAAAAACACTTTGTAGTATCTAATTATTCCTTCTATCTCTTGACAGATCAGAGAGGTACTACTGAAAATGACAAAGGGCTAAAAGTGAATAGTAATATAAACATCCCCATCACTGACCTCATCTTGTTTGTTAAGTACATGGAATTACTATGTGACTGAAAAACAAGACTAATTTTCAAGTACAATAACATTAACCTGTAGGACATTTATTTAATTTAATACCTATTCTTATTATTTCTACCCCAATGTTATTTTTCACACTTCAATATCAAACGAAGAACATTTACCAGGCAATAAAGACAATATAAACAAAGTAAAAGCTACTTGCTAAAAAAGAATTATTTTATGAAGAAGAGTAGTTTTATATTCCTGATTTTTAAAAAAACATTTGCTCCTAGCTAATATCCAATATACTCAGTAAGTAAAATTAGAAAAGTTTCCTCTGCTGTCAGTGTGTAAGTCATTCCACCCATCATTACTTTTCTACATATAAATATACAAAAAAGCAGAATCCTATCTGTCGCCATGACTGTCAGAAATCTTCCCTCCTGATTAAAGATGTGCAAAGCTAGTAAACTCTACACTAAATTATAAAATACATTTCCAGGACACTATATTTGTGTAACTTCCAACACTATTCTTTCTTTTATGCAAATAATTACACAATTAAGTATAACTGGATGGGATAGCCAATTCATAGTAACCTGGTATGAAAAGGAAATTAGTTTTTGGTTTTGTTTTTATTTTTCACTTTGGGAAATTCCAAGAGATTCGAGAAGAGTTGAAGCTAAAAAAAAAAACAAGGTCATGACAAACTAAGGAAACAAAAACCAAAGGCAGAATGAGAGCAAATTTTATGAATAAACAGGAACTATGACAGATAAAGAAAAAGAAGATGAAAATAATCTACACTAACTAGCTGGGGGCAGGTGATCAGATAGTAATTGTGTTTTGTTAACAATAAGATCACACAAAAATTAAGTGTACAATAGCAACATTTTTTGCAGGTAGGGCATTCTAAACTTTCTCAGTTTAGAGTAATTTTACTATTGTTCATGGAACATAGACTGTTCTCTTTTCTCTGTAACCTAAAGGGTTTAGTCAAAGTTATGACATCAACATTTGTAGGATCTTCAAATTTTCAATATTCATTTGATCTTAGCAGACATCTATGTTTAATTTTAGTAAATACTGCCAATTTTTTTTCCAAAGTGTTTGTTCAACTGCCATTAGCAATGTATGAGATTACCTGTTGCTCACATCCTCACCAACACCTGATTTTAAGCTTTTTGTTGTTGTTGTTGTTAAAGCTATTTATTGGATGTACAGTGAGAGTTCACTGAGGCTTAAATTTGCATTAAAGGTATAACCAGTGGTATGATATATTTTCATATGTTTATTATCGATTTAGATCTATCAGTTAAAATCTTTTAGCTCCCTCCCCACATCTGACCCTGTGCTAGGGACTGAACTCAGGACTCTTTAACATGCTAGGTAAGTGCTTTATTGAATTATATCCCCAAACCCTGGCCTACTTCTCCTTCTTCCCCTTGAGTTTTCTAAACTCATTATACTGATTTCTGAGAAATTGCCTGGCAAGACATAAAATCTTGTCAAGTTATACCCCTTTAAAATGGTTATACAGTTATATATTAGTTAGCTATTTAAATTACTATCTTTCCTTACTGTTCCATATAAAATACTCCCAAATTCTTTTTGCCAACTTGATAAAAGATGACCACCTTTCTAGACAGAAGAACCTAGCTGAAAACTCCACAAATTACTGATCCTTGTTCCCTCTCAGATGATGTACTTTATTAAGCATTTAGGTAAGAAAAGTTCAAATTGTAGATGTTGGTTCAGATAAATCCATCTTTCAAAAATAGCAGGCAAAAAAACCAGACAAATATTAATTAAAAAAATAAATAAATATAAAGTTCTTTTATAAGCCCTTGAAAGTTGGATTATTTTTATTCCAGAACACTATAAATTCTAAAGAGGCCAGGCACCTTGTTTTCCTCTTTGATTTCATCAACCTCAACAGGGCTGAGAGTGTGAAACAGTCTACATTTAGTTTTTTTTTTAAGTTGTCAATGGACCTTTATTTTATTTATTTATATGTGGCATTGAGAATCTAACCCAGTGCCTCATACATGCTAGGCAAGTGCTCTACCACTGAGCCACAACCCCAGCCCCAAGTTTTAAAAAAAGAAAAAAATCATTTACTAACAATGTGACCTGGATTGCTACATGCAATTTAGTGATTAACTCCCACTATTAAAAGCGAATCCAATTTCTGATCTTAAAGAGCAAAACATCCAGTGACAAAATGAGGTTTCTTTGTAGTTAGGTCAGTTGTGATTCTATGTACTAATTTTCTACAACTTATCTGAGAAAATAGTAGGGCTCTAACTATTCTGGCAGCTACTATATTTGTCCTTCCCTCAAAATTTAAAACTCCTAAAGGGGAAATAAAATAGATTTTAACTTCTTTTTTCCATTACAGTTGTATGATGAAAATAGGTAAGTGGATAGATTTTTTTTTAATATTTTTTTTTAGTTGTAGATGGACACAATATCTTTATTTTATTTATCTTTATGTGCTGCTGAGGATTGAACCCAGTGCCTCACACATGTGAGGCAAGCGTTCTACCACTGAGCCACAATCCCAGCCCGAAGTGGATACGTTTTAATACACTCATGAAATTACTCATATAAACTATACTTTAAAAATGGAAGTTAAAAAAATTTATATTTGCATTTTCCCCCCAGTACTTGGGGGGAGGCAATCAAAGCCAGGGAATCATGCATGCTACACAAGCGCTGTGCCACTTAGCTACAGTGACGGCTCTTTTTATTTTTATTCTGACACAAGGTCTCATTAACTTGCCCAGAATGGGCTAGCCAGGATGGGCTACAACTTGAAATCTTCCTCCTTTAGCCTCCTAAGTGGCTGAGATTATAGGTATGTGCCATTGTACTGGGCTTTATATTTGCATTTTTAAGCTTTGGCCAATTAAACCAGATTTGAATTCTAAACTAAGTTGATATGATAATAATTTAAAATGTAGACAAATATAGAAGGATC
This sequence comes from Xerus rutilus, assembly GCA_028644305.1. NCBI lineage: Eukaryota > Metazoa > Chordata > Mammalia > Rodentia > Sciuridae > Xerus > Xerus rutilus. The sequence continues at coordinate 50,640,848 of CM053405.1, read as the reverse complement.
CATGTAGTGGTTAAGAAAATTTTCTAACATTATAGGTGATTAAAACTGGCACACACACAAGCTGGGCACAGTGGCGCACGCCTGTAATCCCAGCACTTTGGGAGGTTGAGACAGGAGAATCGCGAGTTCAAAGCCAGCCTCAGCAACAGTGAGGCACTAAGCAACTCAGTGAGACCCTGTCTCTACATAAAACACAAAACCAAGCTGGGGATGTGGCTCAGTGGTAGAGTACCCCTGAGTTCAATCCCTGATACCAAAACAACAACAACAACAACAAAAAAAACCAAACCTAGCGCACACATTACACACAGACAATATGACTTTACATGACCCTGATATTTTAAAAACTGCTAAGTGGTAACAGGTAATTCTGCTATCTAGCTCCTTTGCCCTGTGCCCTAGCCCTGGTTCTGGGGAACAAATACTTGGCTATTTTTAAATAGTTTCCTAAGACAATGTCAAATTTAAGACAAAAGAAGTTCAAGGTGTCAAGGAGAAATTGCTCCTAAAATTAGAAAAACTGTAGCAAAATCAAGCTGAAAACTTTAATTATGGCAAACAGCCAATAAGATTTCTTCTTTTTTATTTGTCGTGTAGGAATTGAACACCTTTATCACTGAGTTACATTACCAGTCCCAGCGACATGCTTTTGTGTGTGTGTGTGTGTGTTTTGGGGGTTATTGGGAGATTGAACTCATGAGTACTCAACCACTGAGCCACATTCCCAGCCATTTTGTATTTTATTTAGAGACAGGGTCTCACTGAGTTGCTGAGCACTTCGCTGTTGCTGAGGTTGGCTTTGAACTCGCAATCCTCCTGCCTCAGTCTCCTAAACTGCTAGGATTACAGGCGAGCACCACTGTGCCTAGCGCAGTGACAGTTTTAAAAAGATCTTGAGTCTTGGCATCATTTAGGAGTCTTGAGCATCATTGGTTCAACCCATGGGAATTTTTTTGCCAAAAAAATTTCTTATTCACACTCCATTTCAAGTAAAATGTATAGGCACCTTGCAAAACTGTTTTCCACATAATTTCCTCTGATTGAAAATAAAGCTTTCTCATAAAGGTATACAATAATGCTTCACACATAAATTAGGTCTTCACAAATGAACACAAACAAATCCACAAATATTGAGAAAAAAAGGATCTGTAGATTCCCACTACAGAAAATCAGTATCTGTAAAATTTACTAGTTGGAGTCTTTCTCCTTAATTATTTACTTTGCTATAATTCCTCATGTCCAGGATAACTTTCACAATGTGGAGAAAGTCTGAGTGGCCAATGACTACCAAAATTTGGGGAACTGCTAAGGTTGTTCCCATATGAAAATAAAGAAGTACCATGATTACCACAAACTATGTCAGAGCCCAGAAATTTAACTTTTTCAAGAGGATTCTTAAATATGCTAGTGCCAGGAAAGCCTATCTGCTTGTTTTTATGGGGAACTGGGGTGGGAGAGTGCATTTCTTTCTTTCACAATAAACAGAAACTGTCAAATCAACATCATATGTACTCTAATTATAAAAAATTCTAGGGATGATCTCAAGGTTTTTTTTTTTTTTTTTAGTAACAGCATCTACAGATGATCTACCACATTTCATTGATAAACTAGTTAGACAGAAAATGTGCAGATATGCCCTTGGATAATATATATACACATCTTTATTAGAAAAATGATCATTTAAGCCAAATAAAAAATAACTATCTTAACATTAATATAGATTTTACTTTATAAAGAACTTTTGCAAACACCATCTCATTTGAATGTTAACATGGGAGATGTTCAAGAAATTTCAAAAAACCAAAACCAAAATCCTATCTCCGAAAATAATTTACTTAGTGTTGTCTCAGGACATAGGAGAATATTAATGGAGCTTACTTGAAAAGCTAGCGAACAATTTCATAATAAAACTACTATTCTAACATACATATGCCCTTTTCTATGTATAAAATTGAAAAAACCTCTGAATTTAAGAATAACTTTGGGAATACCTTTCTCCTGCAGGGGTTACTCTTTAATGTTACAGTACATTATGCAATTTCTAATATATGGAGAAAACATAAATTATAAAATTATATAAGACTTTTCTTATAGTGAACAAGTCATTCTGGTAGAGTATAAACCTCTAACGTATTTGTCAGTAAACATTTAAAGGGGGAAAAAAGACTTCAAGTAATTTCTCCAATAAAATGTTTTAAAATAGTGTATATTATTTCAGCTACAAATTTTATGTGACCAATGCAGTGCTTTGCTGATTCCTAATTAATTATATTATGTCTAAACCTTTAAGGAACTTATAGTCTAAACTTAACCATATAGATAAGAAAAATATGTGAATGTTGTGATTTAAGAAGTCCATGGTTTAAGTTAACAAAATATATTTCACATAAATATATTCTCATAAGATGGAAGAAGTACTGGTCAAAAGCCTTGGATCTCAGGTTGGATAAACTTAGTGTGAATACCAGCTCCTTTGCTAACTAGTTTGACCTTGGACAAATTACTTAACCTTTCTGTGCCTCAATTACAATCTAGAAAAATAGGATAATAATGCTCATATAAATGTGTAGGCAAAATAAGATAAGGTGTGTATCACCATATCAGGCATACATTCATCCTCAAAAATGTTAGCTAATATTATCATCACCACCACCATTATTATTGAACATGTTTTGAAGATAGAACTTCTGTTTTGTATGTGTGCACATGGGGGTGCGGGGGAGCAAGTGAAATGTATCAATACATAGTTTATTATAATAAGCATAAAGGCCTCTTGGAAGGAAGGAATGGAAACCTTCAACCTCTTCTATTTTTTTTTTCCTGTTGTATGGGAAGATTTTTAAATTTTTAAATTTTATTTTTTCATATTCATAAAACACTTTTGAAGTTTATTAAAAAATATATTTTAGGATAAAGCCTCAAACAAGCTTTAAAAATGCAAAGAACTCAAGGAATAAGATTATTTCACTATGACAGAAAGGTGTAGTATCCTGAGATGTGAGGCTGGAGACAAATGGAAGCAAAGTTTGGGTCTTCCTTCTCAAGGCAGGGTCTGAAGGAGGGCTCAGAAGATGACAGAAACCCTGGACATAGCAAGGAGAGGTTTTAATCTCTTAGATTTTGAAAATTACTAAACCTGTCATGGAAACTCTAAGAAAAAGACAAGTGGGGAAAAAAAGGAAGAAAAAACAATTCTGAAGGCCTATCTAATAACATCAGAACAGAAAAAGATAGGTCTACCATTCCAAATATTCTGTCTAGCCGTCCTAAGGACAGTCAGTATACTAAGAACATCAACTACAAATTGAACTGAATGAGCTGGAATTATGGGAGCCCAGGCTAACTGTGAAGCACCATTCTTGGTTTATTATGATTGGGTTATTTTGCTTGCTTGTTTGTGTTTGTTTGGGGAGGAGGATTGGTAACATATGTCACATTATGACCTTTCTTCCTATAGTTAGCTTTTCAAGGTCACACAGCTAGTACACAGTAATTCCAGGATTCAAATCCATATTTGTCAGATTCCAGAATCTAATAATGAAGCACTAACCAATACAACATTACTGCCCCTTTTGATAATCCATGAGCAGAAAGATGAATTCATATTTATCATTTATATATAGGTAGGAGACTCAATGATACACTCAGAGATGATTTATGGAAGTGTTTTCTAACAACTGTTAGAAAAAAGAACACAAAATCAAATCCTAAAACACTATAAACTAAATTAAGTAGCTTGCCTAGTCTCAGGCAAGGTACTTAATTTTAATCTAAACCAATTTCCTCTTCTGTAAAACCATACTTTCCATACTTTTTAGGATGCTACAGAGAAAATAAAACTCATATTATACTTAGTATAATAATTAGTATTTTGTTACACTAAAAAAGTAGTAGATGCTATCATCATCATACTTTAACATTTTGATATGAATAGTGAAAGTATAAGACAACAATGCATGCTTAAATGGTAAAATTATTAAATTTAGGTTCAAAATTCAATATTCCTTAATGATACCAAAGAATGAATCAGAAAACATCTATCTCCCTATCCCTGGATAATATGGAAAAAAATAAGAAAACTTTGCTGATTACATCAGGTGATAGCATTGGAAATGTCTCCCTCCTATGTTAGCTGAATATTACTTTCAGAGTTTATATTCTACTTAAAAATTCACTGATATGCTACTTTGTTGGCATATGTCACATATTTTACTTTTGTACATTAAATAATTATGAATAATAATGATTTCTTTGTCTATGAATCAATGATCTTTAGAAATAAGAAAGGGAAAGTTTGTACAAGGTATATGCAACCATGCACTTGAATTCTTCTTCCAGGAACTTAAAATCACCAAAAATGTATAACCTTAGCTTAAGTCCCATTGTTCTGACAAAGACCCAAAGGTCATATTCTAACCAATTTTCAATGACGCAAAAAAGCAACAATATGTGAAAGAAATATATACTTCAGGCATTCATCATTACTCAAAAGAAAAAATAAAAATGGGAATTTTTACAACAGAATTCTGGTTGGACTTTACTGAGGAAGGTAAGCAAAATAAAAATGACTTAATTAAAACACAAAAAACTAGTCCTTAATCTAAATCAACTGATTAAGTCTTCAAAAGGTCATCTCAGTTAAATATATAGAAATGAGTTCTACTTAACATCTTTAATCACTGGTAAGAGGCCTGGCTCTGATTATATGAAAATAGTCCACTCTCCTTATATGCACATTTAATGCACATTTAGCTATTCTCACTAAATGTAAAGCATTTCTTTCAGAAACAACCTGGTATAATGTATTGAATTTAGTTTGACTTCAACACCCTCGCTTTTCCCATCATGCCATAAATAGGGATATATATTCACTTTGGTAAATAACTTTATATGTCATTTATTCCTTACTGTAACTTTAGGCAGAAATATCACCCTTGACAGCTGAGAATACACACTAAGAGGTTAGTTAATTCCATGTCCAATGTCACAAATGGCAGAAGCTGCAGTATTTCAATCCAGGTCAGCCTGGCTCCAAATCACTGAGATTCTGGAATCCTGAGTTCATTATCTCTTTTAAATAACATAAAAATGGTTCTCATTTTTCCATGTTTAGACTCTTTTCTGTAGTAATAATATCAAGATTATTAAGACTTACAAAATACTTTAAATCAATATAGTACTCAAGATAGCTTTAAAAAAAGAACAGTAGTTCATCATAGTCAAGTTTTCTTTGTGCTGAGGAAAACTCATAAAACTCATAAATCAAGAAAGAAAAGCTAACAAATGATCAATATCAAGAAGATGTGCATATGGCATTTCAGACCAGACGAGTTTTTCTTGTTTTGTAGTGTATATGTACTGTGACTGATAAAAATAACCAAAACAGGTGTTTCAACTACAAGTCTGTGAAACTCATATGAGCAAGTACAGACAAGAAGGTGAACAGGCATAAAGTTCTCTTAAATCACACTCAAGAATGGCATGATTTTGGAACTTTACCTACATCTTGTTTTATTATATTACTGAATTAGCTAATAAGGCAGATTTGTTAATATCAATGTGTTTCTTTAGTCTACTTACCATTTACTTATAGCAGTAGTCAAAGATTAGTTTTAAATTATAATAATGTGGGGCTGAGGTGTGGCTCAGTGGTAGAGCGCTTGCCTAGCATGCCTGAGGCACTGGGTTCGATTCTCAGCACCACATATAAATAAATAAAATAAAGGTTCATTGACAACTAAAAAATATTTAAAAAAAAATTATAATAATGTGGCTTACATATTTATATCAGAAAAACTTTTTGTATGTTTATCATTAGATAGTTTCATATTTATAAATATTAAATAATTTTCAAATGTTTGCACTAAGATTTACCCAAACGGTTGTAGGTGACTACAAAAATTAACATTAACGCTTTTAAATATTAGGGTTTTTACAATCTAATGTTATTTCAAAAATCTTTTTTACTTAGATCATTTAAAAAGGTATTTATTATAAGGCTAATCCTAACATAAAAATTAAGGTATGCTTAATCAAAAAGTACACTTTTGTTTTAATCAACAATGAAAAATATTCATTCTAACAAAGACTTAAGTGTAAATCAAATATTAGAAATAAAATTATTTCAAAAATGTACATCTGAACTGCTTTAGCCTTTATAACTCATATAATGCTCAATTTTTCAATAATAGCATGTCAAGACTGCTTTAAAGAAGTTATTACCAGTACTAATCCTCCATGAACAATAAAAGTCTGAGATCTTACCTTATGCTGTTCTATGGCATCTATCCACTGCTGTCTATGATCTGGGTCCTGAGCACGAAGATACCAAACACTATCATTTACACTAATATCAAATCGACATTCATCAAAATCATGAGGCTGTGGAGAAAAACAAGAAAATGAAAAGCAAAGCTAACTATATATTCTTAGAAGTACTGTACCCTACAGCAAAAACATGAGCATGCCCATTCTGTGCTGCTAGGAGATTTGTTATTCTTTAATTTTTCTTCTCAAATAACTTCATTGAAGATAGGTCTCAGATAACAGAAAATATGTCATAGTTACCAGGTCCAAGTTTCATTCACTACTTCTACAAATGAGTTGACACATAAACCATGAACATCTATTTAAAAAATGTTAACACTGTTCATCAAATACTTCAAGTTAGCTTAATTAGTAGGAATACCACCAAAAGCACTATTTTTAAAATAGACAAAGTAAGTTTCAGAAAGACACTTTTTCCTTACTGCATTATTCAAAAGTAAATTCCCATTATGAATAACTTTATTTCATTAAATTTTATAAAATTTAACAAAACAAGATAAAATAGTGTTAATATTTCCCCCAAAATATCTAAAATTAAATGCGAGGCTTTTATATGTCTTTGATGGTGACAGTCAGGAAAGCTTCCAAAGAAGAGCAAAAATAAAATGAACATTAGAAGACCTATGTGAGAAAGCCAGAGGAAATTCTCTGAACCATCGTAGAAGAATCTAGTGAAAATGTCAACTTTTGATTCTGTGCTTTAGACTCTTCATATGAATATGTAAAAATAAATGTTTTATATTCTTGTTTTTTCCCTAATAAGTGAATTCAAATATGACAGGATTATACCAAATTTATTACCTCTTCTGCTAGGTAGGGAAGAATCAATTTCCTTTCCTGTGAGCAGTCTTATCCTTAAAGGGGAGAGAGAATCTGTTCAGGGTAATAACAAACTTATTCATTGAATATGATCTACAAAATTGTACCTTCGGGGATTACTGTTTACTCTTTTTGTCCTTTAACAACATCACCCTTTCATTTCCTTATCAACTTATTTAGCAAAAACAATAAAATTCCACAATGTTCTTTAGCTCATGAAACAATTTCTCTTTTAAGACAATAAATCATGGTTCTGATTGGCTAAACATGCAAACAAGTTAAACACAGTCTGAGTTACTATGTGCTGCGCCTCACAGCACTATAGTGGGAAGGAAAATATGCTACAAAGAAGTAAAGGGGGGGGGGAAGTAAAAGAGAAAAACAAGACAACACATACCTTACTTCAGTAAGTACAAATACCAAAGGACATAAGACAACGTTTAGCATTCATAAAGAAAATAATGGCTATAGATTTAACTATATGCTACATATTCACATATTAGAATCATGGTGACTAGTTACTGAGAAAAACTTCTCAGATTAAATGAAATATAATACTATATTAAGAACCAAGTAAAGAAATTAAAAATGAGTCTGTTTATTTTAAAATTTTTAATTATTATTATTATTATTATTTTTGCAGTGCTGGGATCTAACCCAGGGCCTCAAACATGTTAGGAAAGCATTCCACCTCAGTCTATTGTCTTAAGTTAGCCCAGAGGTTTTAAAACTTTTACTCCATGATCTTTCTTGTTATATTTCCATCTCTATTTCTCAAAATATTTTTGTGTTGTGTTCAATATCCTCATTAAAGCTTTAGAAAAATAGAAGTTCATAATTTACTAATTCCAGCAAATACTTTTATACACATGCAAAGAACCAGTCCTACCATCAATTTGCAAAATAGGTCATAAAAGACATGCATCATTTATCAAAATATATAAAAAGTTTGTGAACAAAGAAGTCTTAAATCTAAACAGAGTGGAAAAATGACAGATATAAACTGGGCACAGTGGCACACATCTGTAAGGGAGGCCGAGACAGGAGAATCCCGAATTCAAAGCCAGTCTCAGCAAAGGCTAAGCAACTCAGTGAGACCCTGTCTACATCAAACACAAAACAGGGCTGGGGATGTGGCCCAGTGGTCAAGTACCCCTGAGTTCAATGCTTGGTATCAAAAAAAAGAAGGAGGAGGAGGAGGAGAAGGGAGGAGGAGAAAAAGAAAAAGGAGGAGGAGCAGGAGGAGGAGGAGGAAGAGGAGGAAAAAGACAACAACAGAAATAGTCTAGAGGCAAAGGAAATGACAGATTTGGTTTTACTAAATGTGCAAAATTTGTATTCAAGAGAAAAAGTTGAAACGTGTTCAAGAGAATAAATTAAAAATGATAACAATTATGTATGGTATATAGTATTTGGTAAGATAATAAATGACTAGTATAACATAACTTGAAAACATAAGCTATGTTACTAGTTTAAGCATTTACTGTACTATATTTCTTAGTTTTTGGAGTACTCCAACTACTTACTAAAAAAAAAAGTTTACTGTAAAAGGGCATGCCATTGTTATATTCTCAGTAGTCTATGGCATCAGAAGCTACACTGAGTGACCTAAACCATCAAGATTTGTCTAAGTACATTCTGGGATATTCATACAACTATGAAAGTACTTAATGACACATTTCTCAGGAAGGGTCCCATTAAGCAATACTTGGCTATAAGGAGTAGACAAAAGAGGAAAAGCAAATATTTTAAGTGGTGTTTTCAATGGTGAGAATGCAACAAATTCAGCAGAAAAATATACTATAACCTGGAAAAACAGGCCCCAAAAGATCAATACAAAGACATTCTGTGAAGAAAATAAAGGAAATGTTAGTCACTATTTCTCAAGCATTTTACACTATTCTCACAAACCCTCCCTCCTCCAAGAAATTAAAGAGTATAGAATAAGATTTTGTCTGCCAGGTTTTTTTGTTTGTTTTTGAAACCACAAACCATTGTAATATCTAAGATTTCATTCCCCTAATAACCAAAGCGTCACTACCTCCGAGAATACATGCTACAGAAGAAAGTCATCTACAAAAGGTAGGTCTCATGTTATCTCATGTCAGTGTTCACTGTTAAAAACAAAAAATATTCCAAACGGTGAAATGAATATACGGTACTTATATCCATTATCTACCAAAATAACCTTATAGGAACAAAATGGGCATAACACACAAGTAAACATACGAAAGAAAGTAATGGAATGTAGTAATTGACTTGGTAGGTCTGAGAAAGCTGAAAATTAAATATCTACAAGGGAAAAGGACACAAAAGAATCAAGTCAATTTGTATGCAATGCTGGAGAAGGGAGGGAACCTATCCCTAAGGGTGAAGACATGGGTGGAGCTGAAAATAAAACTGATTGAGCCATTAAAAGATGCAAGTAGGCCCCTGGAGTCCCACATGCCCATCCCAAGCATTGATGACTACCTACTTAAGGCTGTGCAATCACCAGAAGCTCCACTCCCCATCCCTCTGAGAGATTAAATCACATATTCCTAAACAGCATAGGGTGGGCTCTTTTTAAGTAGTAAAGCAGATAAAGAGCAGTCTTCATAGTAAAGATCTCTTTCTTTTCTTTCCCTTGACTTTCAGAAGGCTAGTATCCATATTTGGCTCCTTATAAACCCTTCTGTAAGAAGAATCAATCTTCTATGGGAAATAGAAAAAAAAAAAGGGAAGGAGGAAAAAAAAAGGGAGGTGTGCATGAGTTAATGATATTTGAGGGATTCATACCCAGGCACTTTATCACTATGACAGTTTTAAACTGTGAGAAAAAGTTACCTTTCAGAACTGGAAGATACACTTCACCAGAACAATGGAGTAACCAAAAGGGAAAAGAGGCAACCAAGATCTAGGAAAAGAAGAATGCAACACAGGAGAGAAGCAAAGGGATTTCTTAGGAAGACAATAAGGAAAAATACCAGCAGCTGAATTATGTAAAAAACCCAAAAATCTAGATTAGAACAGTGTGACAGGAAGCATTACAAGGGAGTTTTTTTTAGTAGGGGGAAAAGTAGAATGGAAAGATCATCCATTGAATTATCTGCTGTAACTGTCTTTTTCATTCACTTCAAGCCTACTTTTTTTCATCTCAGTGAACCTAATTATAACAGTGTTTTAAAATCTTTGTCATATAATTCTAACGTGGTTCATTTTGAGGTTGACATTTGTTCAGGTCTTTTCTCTTGAGACTATGGCAATTTCCTGGCTTATCAGTATATTGGGTAATTTGGGGCTAATATTGGACACTGTCAATGTAAGACTGTGAACTCTGGATTCTGTTATATTACTCTGAAAAATCCTGTTTTTCTTTTGCTAGCAATTAATTTGCTTAGAATCAAATTGTCAAGTCTGTCACATGTTTAACAGACAACAGCCAGGATCTTAGTTCAGACTGCTTTCAAACTGGCCTTCGCTTATAGAGTTGCTGGCCTCAGTAAGGCAGGCTTGGGCAAAGTTTTTTTGTTTTTTTTTAAAATATTTTTTTAGTTGTAGATGGACACAATGTCTTTATTTTATTGCTTTGTATGTGGTGCTGAGGATCGAACCCAGGGCCTCACGCATGCGAGGCTAGCGCTCTACCACTGAGCTACAATCCCAGCCCAACTTGGGCAAAGTTTTAAACTCAGAATTTGGGGTTGCCCTTACCTAGCTTTCCTCTTTTTTGAGGTCTCTACCTCATTTTCCAGGTGCCTTGGTTGTACTAGGTAACTTTCCCAGGTTCAGTCACTTAGAAAGATGGTTAGTTGGTTTTTCTTTTTCTGTCAGGTCTTTTTGCAACACTGGAGACTGAACTTGGGGGATGCTTTACCACTGAGCTATAGCCACAGCACTTTTGATTTTTTATTTGGAGACAGGGTCTTGTTAAGTTGCTGAGACTAGCTTCAAACTTATGATTCTCCTGCCTCTCAGCCTCTGGAGTCACTGGGATTACAGGCATGCACAACCACATCCAACTTTGCTGCTTTTTTTCTGTTGGAGATTTGACTTTAATTCAACCCAGTTTTCAAATATACTGCTAAATACTAATGAAGGTCAAACACTTATAATTATCTAAGTTTAGCACCTAACTCTTACTCACAAAGTACTAAAATTTCTATACCCAAAAAGACAGTTAAATAAATCCTATTAGATTCAGACAATATGAATCAGTGTTCTAAATTACAATCAACAGAAACTGACTCTTGTTCACTTAAGAAATTTATTTAAAAATTATCAGGTGGCACTCATTGCTAAGAAATCTTAAGAACTGAAATTAGAGAATGTAAAGGAGCCAGGGGAGATTAGGTGACAAAACCCCACCCACAGGTATCATTTGTATGGATAGAGCTGCTTCCCCTCCTGGACAAATGAAGTCACAGATACTAACAGAAATTGGATGCTGCTGTGCCAGCACTATCAGAATAAAATCTTCTGGTCTCTGATTCTTGTTCTAGAATCAAAGTAAAGATGGAGAGGGGAAATAAGGAGAGAGAGAGGAGAAGGCAGCAGAACAGCAGTCTAAATGGCTAATGTGCATGCTCATCTACTAAGGGAAGTTGACCATATATAGGAATGGTGGGATGGAAGAGGAAATTATGTATCTGCCCTTCAAAGACTGTATATGGGAGACGTACTTACACAGTAGGGAATTCCTCAAAAGCAAGGGAACTTTGATGAAAAGCATGACAATTACTATTATTTGTCTTTAATCCACCTTTCTATACTGCTTTGTGCTACTGAAATCAATATTCTGCAAACTAGCTTTCTCCTTTGTTAGGTTCTGCCAATATGGGGCACTAGATGGAAACCAGAAGCCAGGAAGAAGACAGAACTTTTAATTTTCTGTTTTCACACTTTTTAAAATCAGCATTTGCTAGCAAAGATCCTTATCCCTGACAGCAGACAATTTTTCCACTCTCCAAACTCTTCTGGAACTCTATGTACCATCTTCATCTAGCTACTTTGGAGGTAACCAGCTTTCAAGGGTCACTTTTTTTTTTTTTGAGGGGTTCAAATACTGTAATGTGTGGTGTTGACATCAAATGGGAATTTCACAAGTTTAATAGAAAACAGACAACCAGCTGAGAATTTGATAAATGACAAGCTATTCTAGAAAGGAACTGACATTATAACACCAGTGGTTGAGTGTTTGTGTTCCCAAAATTGTATATGTTGGTATATGGCTTTTCAGATATGTTCCTGCATATGAACTTTTTTTTTTCGGGTGGTGGTGCTGGGGATTGAAACCATGCATGTGAACTTTATTATTGGTAGAACTGTAATCCCAGTGACTCCAGAGGCTGAAACAGTGTAACCTCTAAAATGTCTACTTATCTCCATCTACAAGGATTATCTAAATGTATAACCTGAAAACACAAATACAGGAGGAAAAATAAAATTTATTTTAGATAACCTGTTAGTAGAAAGTATTTTAAGTTGTTGTGTACTAAATGTTAAGTGAAATTCTTACTTCCAATTTTTGACATGGGCCTTCAGATAATAGTACCCCAACTCTACTGAAATTTAAAAAATGCTTAGAAATCTTGACATTGCTTTCTTCATTGTATTTAACTACCTCTTATATTTACTGTACATAACAGAATCATTTGTCAAAAGGAAAATGAGGGCTGGAGATGTGGCTCAGTGGCAGAGTACTTGCCATACATGAGCTCCCGGGTTTAATCCCCCAGCACCACCAAAAAAAGAAAAATGAAAAATCAAATCACAATAGTCTTCTGTTCAAAACCCTTCAATAACTCTCCATTGTAAAGCCATATGCCTCTTCTAACCTACCTTATGGCCTTATATTTGCTCCTTCCTCTTCCTGGAACATTTTCTTATAAATTCATTCACTGCTTACTTAGCATGTTACTTCCTTAAGGTCTTTTTTTTCCTTTTAATTTATTTTTGTTCTTTTTATTTATACATGACAGTAGAATGTATTTTGGCATATTATACATACATAGAGTATGACTTACTCTATTTAGGATCCCCCCTCTTGTGGCTGTACATGATTTGAAGTTACCCTGATTGTGCATTCAAATACAAGGCTAGGAAAGTTATGTATTAATTCTACCGTCTTTCTTCCTTAAGGTCTTGATTAAGTGAACTCTTTCCTTTGCCATCATATCTAAAATTTCAAGCTCTACCTGTCACCTCTTTACTCATATATCCTTTCCATGTAGTTTAGCTACAAGCACAGTTAGTAAGTCAGGTGATCAAAATGGTAGCCTGTTAAGTATGCCAAAATATAAAGACTAGAATACTGAAATTTATCTGTTGATAAGGGCACTTCCTTCCCTAAAAAATAGTAGAGATAACAAAAATGATTTTGTCCCCTTTGCATGTGTAACACCTTTCCTCGGAGGCACAACTGATGTCCAATGTCATTATGGAGAAATCTGTACATCATATCCAAGGGGATAAAGTATTATGGTTTGGATCTTTAATATTCCCTGAAAAGCTCATGTGTTAGGCAACGCAAGAATGTTCAGATGTGAAATGATGAGATCATGAGAACTGTAACCTAATTAATATATCATTTGATGAATTCATAATCTGAATGGACCACTAAGTAGTAACTGTAGGCAGGTAGAGCATAGCTGGAGGTCACTGAGGGCATGGATTTGGGGACTATATCTGATCCCTGGCTCCTCTCTCGCCATCTCTCTGCTTCCCGACTGCCATAGGCAAAAGCAACTTTCCTTCTCCACACCATTCCCCTCACTTCAGGCCCAAAGCAATGGAGCTGGCTGACCATGGACTAAACCTCTGAAACTATGAACACAAAAATAAATTTTCCTACTGTAAATTGTTATTCTCAGGTATTTGATAATGCGACTAAAAGCTGACTAGCACACAGTAGATGGTTACTTTGCACCCTGAGATGGAGGGAAAAATTCCAGAGTTGTCCTCTCTAACTCAATGTCCCCCAAATAAACAAAATCTTGAGCCTTCCCTATAACTATTAACTCCTTAAAAACCACAAAGATGACTTCTACAAAGATGGTATGTATCTGAAGATATCTGATGACCTCTGAGGATAAGATACACATAAAAACTGCTGCTTTTCCCCCTCCCCCGTGGAGACAGGCTGTAAATTCTGAGGTATTATTTCCCCTCTTTAAATACTGATAATATTTTTACCCAGGGAGCTGGTTCATCTAAAATCTATATTCCCTTCCAAACTGTTTTTATAAGTACAATTCTAAAAGCTTTAGTATCTAAGTTTTCCTTCGATTCTATTTATTGGTTTCCCTCTTCTCTTGTCTATTATATCAAGTATATAACTGTGGTTAAAAACAGGGCAGACTGAAAGTCTGTGTATGACACAGCAGTTCCTATGTATTTGGTATTGGGGATAGAACACAGAAGTGCTTTACTACTGAGCTACATCCCCAGCCCTTTTTATTTTTTATTCTGAGACAGAGTCTCACTGAGTTGGTTAGAATCTTCCATAATAGCTGAGGCTGGCCTCGAACTTGATTCTCCTGTCTCAGCCTCCCTAGCTGTTGGGATTACCAGTGTGCACCACTACACCCAGCTTAGTTCCTTTTCAGATAAAATATAATACAACTTAGTTGAGTTTTCATGAAACTATATCCCATTCAATCTGAACTATGACACTACCAAAATCTCCCCTGGCATATTAAAGTCTCTTAGGTTATTTCTAAAAATTTGAATGCTAGCTGATAAATGTGGAAGGAGTTTGCAGAATTGGAAAATGACCATTTTGCAACCATTACAGAAAAGAGTGGGTAGGTAAGCCTCATAAATGGTTACTGAATCAAAAAGAGAAAGTTTGATGAGAAATAGGATTTTTACATGGTCTTATAATATCTTATTACAGAGATTACATTCTAGTTCTAAGGACAAATAATAAACATACAGCAGAAAATCTGGACAATCCCTTGACCCTCTGACTGAAGACTGAAATTAAAGACATAAGTGAGAGGCAGATATCATCTGTGTCTCTGATATAATACTCTGAGTACGCTATATCACATTAGCAGTACACTGTCAAGGATGTATAACCTGAATTGAATCATAAAGCAGTAGCAAACTCCAAATGAATATTATATTATATAAGTGGCTTGTACTTTTTCCAAAAAATATCAATGTCAGAAAAAGAAGCTAAGGAACTGCGCCAAATGAAAAGAAACTGAAGAGACATAACAACTAAATGCAATATACATTCTGGACTGAATTTTGTAATAAAGGGGAAAATATGCTGTAAGGAATATTGTTGGGCTGGGTGCAGTGGAGCACAACTGTAATAACAGTGACTAGGGAAGGGGGCTAGAGGTATTGCTGAATGTTAAAGAGACTCGGGGTTAAATCATCAGTAACATACACAAACACACACACACACGTGACACTGCTGGAACTATTGATAAAACTAGAATATAGACTGTGTAGGTTAGAAAAAGGTATTATATAAAAATTTCTGAATTTGGTAATATGATTGCCTAAGAGAATAACTGCCTTTGGAAATTACACATGCAAGTATTAAAGGTGAAAAAAGATATGACATATGCAATATACTCTCAAATGCCCCAGGAAAAAACAGGGCATGGATGTGTGTATATATGTAGAGAAATAAAACGAAAAAACTGTGATGTTAAAATATTGGTGAACTGGGGAATTATCTAAATTATTCTTACATTTTTTTCTATGAAATTATTTCAAAAGTTAAAAAATGTACAGAAAGACACCATCAGTCAACTTTATTCCTTCTTTATTCATAACAGTTCTCTCTGAAAGCCAGCTGCTTAATCTCCCCGTACATCCCATTAATAAGGCCAGCCAAAACTCATTAGATACCTGAGGAAAATTCAAGACTCACACTAAAAGGGGAACAAAGGAATTCTGAGGAAAGATTCAATGATTCAAGGATCACAAAATAAATTTATACACATACCACCATGTGATACATGTACATTTACATGGATGCACAAACACATATAATTCCCCTCTTTTCTATCTCTGGACTTTTACTTGTTGCTGCTTCTATTATCTTCTCTTGAATATCTAAGAGACTCTCAACATAATCTAAAACTTATCATCTGATTTGCCTTCCCAAACTTCTGTAGTCTTCCACATTTCTATAAATGGTAACCAGTTACTTAGACCTAAACCATTTCATTCATTTTTCTCATATCCCATAAAAAATTCATCAGTAAGTCTGCAAATCTTGTCAGAATCTGACATAGCTCAATAATACTTTTAAAGACTATATTAGAATAATATTTTAGATACATTGAATTTAATAAAATTAATCTCACTTTTAAAAAATGTGGCTACTAGAAAATTTTTAATTGTATATGTATAATTTACATTATATTTCTATTGGACAGTGATAATCTAAACCATTCACTATTTATCCATACACCAACCAACCACCAGTCGAATATTTATAAGCATTGATGATGTGTCAAGTAGAAGTTAAGATACTAAGCATAAAATGGTGAGGATGAACAAGCCTAGTCCCTAACTTTACAGTTTATAATAACTGAATAACCACAAAATAATTGTAAAACTTTAATTGTAGTAAGTCATACTTAAGAAAGGTAAATAACGCTAAGAAAGACTGTAACAAAAGGATATACAATCATATTCTTACTCATTTGTGGAAACTAAAAAGTTGTTTGTAGAAGAATGGAATAGAATAGAGATCACTAAAGACTGGAAGGAGCAGAAAATAGGAGAGATAGAAAGTTAGCTAAGGTAACACCAAACAGAGCAGAGGAAATTAGTTCTGTTTCTATAGCACAATAAGTATTGGTTAAAACAATCTATCATGCATTTCAAAATGACTAAAAAAGAGTACAATATTCCCAACACATAAAAACAATCAATGTTTAAAGAGATGGAAATGTGTATTACCCAGATTTGATTACTACACACTGTAAACATGTATCAAATTACCACAATGCACCTCATAAAGATGTATAAAATTATGTCCCAATAAAACAAAACAAAACAAAACAAAACAAAACAAAAGGATGTAACCAATCAGGAAGATGAGGGAAGGCTTCCAAGGAATTCTTGAGTCAAGAGAGGAAGGATGAAACTGAAAGAATGAAGAAGAAATGGAAGAACATTCCAGATAGCAAGAAAAGTACAAGTAAAGATCTTGGGGCAGAGTGGGAAATGGTGGTGCACATTTGTAATCCCAGCAAGGTGGAAGGTTAAGGAAGAAGGATCATAAGGCTGGCCTTGGCAACTTAGCTGGGGATGTAGCTCAGTGGGAAAGCACCTCTGTGTTCATTCCCCCGTACCGACAAGGGGAAAAAATGTGGCAGGAAAAGAGCAAGCCTAGATAGACAAAGACACTGAAAGAAATATAGCATAACTAGAGCCAAGCCCATGAGAGGAAGCCTGGTAAAAGATGAGATTTAAGAGGAAGGCAATGGTCAGACCATACAAGACCTTGTAATATAAGACAGTCTGAAATTAAGACAGAAATAGTCAAACATTTTTTTTTTTTTAATCATCACTAGGCTAGATATCCTTTCATTTTAGGAATTCAGATACCAATTCTTTCATCTTAAAGATATCAATACAAATTAAACAAAAATTCAAGTGTGATAAAAATGTTCTATACAGTCAGTCCTATACAGTCCTTTGTAATGCAAGGTCCTACCAACTCAGAAAATCCGATGAAATCTTCAGACTCCTTCTCAGAACAACGTTTTTCAAAGTATAAAACAAAACATAAAATTATAAGGGAAACCATTATATAGAACTCATAACAAAAAAAGCTTTTTTTCTTTTGGTGGGCTGGGGATTGAATCCAGGGTCTTGTGCATGTGAGGCAAGCACTCTACCAACTGAGCTATATATATATCCTCAGCCCACAAAAAAAGGCTTTTAATGAGGTGTAATATGTTGGTTTAAATTAACACATCAATATCTGGTAACCTGTAGTGAGATTTTGAGATACCTGCAATATATGTAATTCCATGACAATACTGGTAATTTTGGTTAGTAAAAAAGTCACTAACAATATTGCCATTTCTGCGGCACTGATTAAAAAATGTGAACTCTCATTTGAGAATCAGTAAAAATAAATACGCATTCTTTTTCTCCATTCTGTTTGTAATCTACTTGTGGATTTCCTGAACTCAAATTTTACTGGTAGTAGTCTATGATTAAAAGTTCCCACAACACTAACCAAATTATATTGTTATATCATGTGTATGTATGAATACGTGACAATAAATCCCTCTATTATGTATATTTATAATGAGATTAAAATATGAAGAAAAAAGGTTCCCACGGTTTGATTATAACCAGAGTATGAATTTTAAAAATACTATTTAATTCTTAGCAAAATTATTTACTACAATTTTGCTAAATTTAAATTTTTAATTTGATCAGTTAAACATAATTTTAAATGTTTTCTCTAAAGTCTCAATATTTAAAGAACTTCTTGGATGGATATAAGATCCTTGGTTCACACTTTGAGTCTGCTTTTACAATTTGTCCCTTTTGTCTGAAGGTCTTCAGCATTTTATCTTTGAAATCTAACAGTTTCAGCATGTATCCTTTATTTTGGGCAGGGGTGGGGGGGTACCAGGGATTGAACTCAGAGGTACTCAACCACTGAGCCACATCCCCAGCCCTATTTTGTATTTTATTTAGAGACAGGGTCTCACTAAGTTGCTCAGAGCCTCGCTTTTGCTGAGGCTGTATCTGAACTCATAATCCTCCTGCCTCAGTCTCTTGAGTCACTGGGATTACAGGTGTGTGCCACTGTGCCCCACTAATATATATCTTAAAGTTAATCATTCTGGGTGTGCTTGTCAGCTTTTCATCACTGTGGCAAAATACCTGAGATAATCAATTTAAATGAGGAAAGGTTTATTTTGGTTCATAGTTTCCGAAGTTTCATGTTCAGTTGGATCCACTGCTTTTGGGCCTCTGGTGAGGCAAAGCATGGCGGGAAGTATATGTTGGAGCAAAGCTGCTCATCTCATGGTACCTGGGAAATAAAAAGAGAGAAGGGGCCAGAATCCCCATATTCCCTTTCAGGACACACCGCTAATAACCTCACTTCTTTCCACTAGGCCTCACGTCCTAAAAGTTCCACCACTTCCCAGTAGCACCATAGGTTGAATATCAAGGTCTCACTTACTGAGACTCTGTCTCAGAAAAGCTTGGTTGAAGCCAGGCGTGGTGGCGCAAGCCTGTAATCCCAGCACTTAGGGAGGCTGAGACAGGAGAATCACGAGTTCAAAGCCAGCCTCAGCAATGGCGAGGTGCTAGCAACTCAGTGAGACCCTGTCTCTACATAAAATACACAAAATAGGGCTGGGGAGGTGACTCAGTGGTTGAGTGCCCCTGAGTTCAATCTCCGGTACCACAAAAAGAAAAAAAGAAAAGCTTGGTTGAGTACCCAAGCTTTCAATACACGGGTCTTTGGAGAACATTCGAAATCCAGACTGTAACACAAGGTTAATTTTCCCAAGTTATCTGGTAAGTGTTTTCAATGTATACATCCAATTCTTTCCTTGTTCTTAGAAAGTTTTCCTGCATGACAATTTTAAATACTATTTCATTAAAATTTTTTTCTTCTTCAGATATGCCAATAATATGAATATTATTCCTTCTTTACCTATCTTCCATTTCCATTAACTTCTTTTTGATTTTTACTTTACCCTACTGGCATTCTCTTGGTTGTTTACATCTTTACTAAATTTTCATTTCAATCTATTCTTCCTTCACTATCTGGTATTTTTTCCTTCTTCATTTGATATAGATTTTTTATTGTTATTTTATTTCATTTCTTTCTTGAGCAAAAGCTTCTTTTCATTTTCTCTTGTTCTTTGGTAAGTTTCTGTTCTTAATTTTGAATTTCTGATTCAAAGTCATTTTTCATAACCTCAGTGGAAGTCTAATCCTATTTAGAGTATTCACTAAGAGTTTTCTTTTCCTTCATGGTTATTTTTGGAGGGAGGAGTGGGTAGAGGAATTTTCCTGTTAATGAAACTTCCCCCCCTGGCTTTATATACCACTTCTTTATAAATTTTACTTTCCTTTCATTATGCTTTTGTGGTTTGGGGCATTTTACAATATTCTAGTTCAGTAACGCCCTTTTCTCTCATCTGCTAAAATATAGACATTGAAAGCAGAATTTTGTTTTGGTAGCAAGGAGAGGGTTGGGAGACATCTGATTTTTTTTTTAAAGGTCCTTGTATTTTTCTCTTTACCATCTAATGTTCAAAGGACTCCCCATCTTTCTTTTCTCTCTCCTGGAAGCTATGTATTTAGAAGATTGTCTCTCCAAGTTATATTTACTCCCTTACCAGAGTCTATCCCTTAAGTGGCTGCCCTTAAAAAGGGCTCATACTGCAGGGTGTGGTGGTACATGCCTATAGTCCTAGCTACTCAGGAGGTCAAGGCAGGAGAA
The DNA here is from genome assembly GCA_028644305.1 of Xerus rutilus. Taxonomy (NCBI): domain Eukaryota; kingdom Metazoa; phylum Chordata; class Mammalia; order Rodentia; family Sciuridae; genus Xerus; species Xerus rutilus. The sequence continues at coordinate 50,620,261 of CM053405.1, read as the reverse complement.
TCACTAGTTCAAGGCCAGCCTGGGCAACTTAGTGAGACCTGTCTCAAAATAAAAATTTTATAAAAAGGACTGAGGATGTACCTCAGAGGTAGGGTGCTTACCTAGCAAGTTTGATGCCCCAGATTTAATCCCCAGCACTGCCACCAAAACAAACAAAAAAACCAAACCAAACAACAATGACAACAAAAACCACATACTTTGGATCTCTTTCCTGTAGTCTGGCTGATTTACCCAGTTACTTTACTTTTGTTTTCAGATTAGGGACAATCTTTGTGGTAGATCTTCCAACTCTACTTTTACTAGCAGTCCTAAAGTGACATATCTTGGTTTAATTTTGCTCATGACAAGGCCTTGTAGCATGGGGTGTACACATGTAAGAGATTTGTTACCTTTTTCATATGTTATCATTTTGTAGTCTTGGCATTATTTGTCTACAAGGATTGGTAAAATTGTCATTTTGACCAGAAATTTTATACACAGGAAGAATTTTTCTATTATTTCAGAAGAGAACTTTTTGGGAGGCTGTTTACCACTATTTTTAGCTGCCACTGTCTTTAGCTACCTGGAAGTTTAAGAAATTAAATGGTTCTTCAAGGTTTAATACGACAAAACAACAGTATTTCCATGCCACCTTCATTTTTCTCTCCCCAGAAACAATCAGTTTCATCTTTTACCTAATAATTTGTAAAATACTTAGCACAATTCTTAGCACATAATAGTTGCTCAGTTCTTGTTTCCTTTTTTAAAAACTGTAATGACAAAAAGCTGAGGAGGGTCCTTATGGGTGGTTCATTGAAAAGCTGTGGTTTAGATTGAGCACAGGAGAAAAGACAGGTTTTTTGACAGGGAGGAGAAAAAAGGCATTCTATAAAATGGGGAAATGAATAGGCAAAATCAGCAAAGAGTAGCAAGGCACCAATCAGACAGCCAGGTTGATATAGGGAATGTTCATCTCTTCTTCTCATAACTCTTCCCATTTCTATGACAATTTTTCCCTAAGTCTGACATTTTACATCCATCGTCTATTCAAATTGCCAAAACTAACAGCACAGTTAACAGCCTTTATGTATAAAGACTAGATTGATTTAGATGTCAGAGCAACTGTCAAAGTCCAGAGAATAAGCAGTTAAGAAAATGAGATGATCTAAACCATCGGTCATGTCCATTCTTTACCTCAGCACAATTATTTTTCCTGCTTTAGGAAAGTGGTTCTCAAACTTCAGTATGCACCAGAATCATCTGAATAGTTTGTTGAAGACAGGATTTGGACTAACACACAGTTTCTGGTGCATTAAGTCTGTGAAAGGAACTGAGAATTTGCACTTCTTACAAGTTTTCAGCTTATATTGATGCTACTGCCCTAGAAACTTCACTTTGAGGACAATGACCTCTAAACATATCTTCTTTTTTATTTAGTATTTCCTAGTTTTGATGAAGCATCTCTCTCAATAGTTACCTGGAGAAAGATGCTAATGGATGTTTAATTTTTTTATGGAAAATTTCAAACATGAAATTCAAGAACATGATAATGAACCTCATTACTTCTATTCAGCTTTTACAATTATTAACTGATGGTCATTCTTGTTTCGTCTATACATCCATGAATTTACACCCTCTTAAATGGATCACTCTGAAGCAACTTTAAAACATATCATTTCATTTTTAGATAGCTGAGTATGTACCTCTAAAATAAGACATTTTCAAAAACTATAAGAAGTAAACTTTTAGGATTATATTTTAAAATGTTTTTATTCTATCCTGATACTTGCTTAGTGGTTTGGCTAGGTACAGAATTCAGTACTAAAAATAACTTTTCTTCAAAGAACGAAGACACAGTTTACTGTATTTTAGCTTCCAGATTTGTTCTTGAGAAATCTATGGTCATTTGGAATTCCTGTCCTTTGTTGTGATTTGCAACACCACCCCCTTCCCTTTGGAAGCACGGGTTATCTTTCTTCCCAAGTCTGACTCACCACAATCTGTCTTTAATGTGAGTCTTTTTTCTTTTAAGATGCTGGAATTTCATGAGCCCTTTCAACGTAAAAACTCATGTCCTTTAGTCCTATAAATTTTTCTAATATTCTTTGACAGATAATTCCTTTCTGCTCTGTTCTCTCTTCCTGGAGTGCCTACTGTTCAGATATTAGAATTCTTGAATCATTCCTTTAATTTTATCTTTTCTGCTATTTCATCACCTTTTTTTTTTTAAAAAAAATCTTTAACTTTCTGGGAAATGTCTATAAAAATTCTATCTTCCAACTTTCTACTATTTCTATCACTGCTACCATATTTAAAATTTCCAAGAACTCTTTTTTTAAAAAAAAAAAATATATTTTTTAGTTGTAGATGGACACAATGTCTTTTACTGCTTTGTATGTGGTGCTGAGGATTGAACCCAGGGCCTCATGCATGCGCGGCAAGCGCTCTACAACTGAGCTACAATCCCAGCCCTTCTAAGAGCTCTTTTTAATCCTCTTCCTTTATTATAGTATATATTTTTGGTTCATGACTCTAAAAACTCTTAACTCTTTGAAAATACTGACAAATTTTCTTCTTTATTCTTTAATATCTGAATCATCCATTGCCTAGCGTTCTCTTGATCATTCTTTCTTAAAAATTAATTTTTACAATAGACTGCATTTTGGCACATAGTACCAACTTCTCATTCCTCTGGCTGTACACGGTTCAGAGTTACTCCAATAGTGTAATCATATATGTATGTAGGGTAATAATGTGTCTGTTTCTACTGTCCTCTCCACAACCCCAACCCTCCCCTCTATACAAACCAAAGTTCCTTCATTCTTCCCTATCCCCCTGCCCCACTATGGATCAGCATCTACTTATGAGAGAAAACATTTGGCTTTTGGTTTGAGGGATTGCCTTATTTTATTTAACATGATATTCTCTAGTTCCATCCATTTACTTGCAAATGCCATAATTCCATTCTTCTTTAAGGCTGAGTAATATTCCATTGAGTATATGTACCACATTTTCTTTATCCATTCATCTGTTGAAGGGCACCTAGGTTGGTTCCATAGTTCAGCTATTGTGAATTGAGCTGCTATAAACATTGACATGGCTGCATCAATGTAGTATGTCTGTAGTAGTATCACTGTAGTATGTCTAGATCATTTTGAAATTGGAAATTTCCATCATATATTTAGTAGTCTTTGGACTACTAAAAATGACTACATCTAGTCATTTTTAAGAATGGGAGATCTACAAAGCTTACTTGAAACCCTAAGGCTACAAGTAGTTTATCAAAGATGGGCTCTGCTATAGGAGGATCTAGTTGAGTTACTTTGTGGGGTAAGCTCTGTTATTAATTTTAGGTATTTTCTATTGGGTTGGCCAAATTTTCTAAAGACCCAACAACTTCCTGGCTCTGAGGGTGAAAATATGGAAGACAAGTGGGAAATGGGGGTGGGAAGGAGTAGAGTAAGGTCTCAGTATCCAGTTTGCTTAATTCCTTGATCCTCATGTATTCAGCATGGTTCCTGTTTTCTATTGTATCTGGTGCCTACTTCTCTACCCTCCAGTCCAGAGACCCACAATTTTATCCTCTCCATAGATGCCCAGTTGTGGAGGAAGAATAATCTGGGGATCTGATTGCTTCTTAAACTGCTATTCAACTCATCCTCTATTTTTAATATCTTCTACCCCTAAATTCTCACTTTAGAAGGTATCCAGTACTATTAAAATGTTATATGATTATGATATAAATCCAGTTCTCAGCTTTTTCAACTAATAGTTTAGGAATTCAGTTTCTCAGATTTACTAACTCATTTAGCACTTGTCCATCTGCTTTCTGCCTTCTATACTATTGTCTTTTGTTGTATCCTCTCTTGTTGTCTCTGTCTTTTGGGGTTTAAAACTTTTAAACTCCTGAACTACTGTTTTCATGGGGTAAGAGAGAAAAAAGATGTATCTTTACCTGAGTGGATTTCCTAATGTCTTAAAAGCTAAATGAAAATATTTTAAGTCTTTCATAAAAGCAAACAGCACTGCTTTATGAAATTGGGTCTATGTGTAAGTTTTTAGGAATCTCTACCCAAAACTCTCTCTTACCCTTAAGACATTATCACTTTAGAGATGCCTTCATTTCTGGATGAGGTAACTGGTCATGGCTTCTTAAGTCTCTTGGTTCCTTATGATCAGTTTATAAGTGATCTATTTTTTACATGATGATTCCTAATTAGTGAGAAAGAATATTTTCAAAAGAAATAATTGTTGGATAAATGTGTATACTCTAACTTGGGGACCAACAAAATATCTCAGCTCTCTTTATAAGTCATGGTTTTCTTTCTTCAATGTAGAAATGACAAAGGTCAAGTCTACACAGCATTTACTCCAATGAAGAAGCTCAATGATAATACCAGTTTCTCTGGTGAATTCAATAAATGATGAGTTATCAGCAGGTAACTTTAAAGCTTTGTCACTTAATTAAACAACAAAAGCCAAGAGAGATGGCTCATCGCTGTAATCTACCTGTAATCCCAGCTACTCAGGAGGACTGCCAAATTTGAGGCCAGCCTGAGCAACCTAGTGAGATCCTGTCTCAAAATAAAAATAAAAGGGGCTGGGGATTTAATTCAGTGGTAGAATGCCCCTAGGTGCCATCCTTAGCATCCCTCACACACAAAGTATACATAGAAAGCATACAGAGAGTTAAAGATAAATACATATATTTACATATAAATATATTACATATAGTGCAACATATATATTTGTATAGATTTATTTATATATAGTATATATTTACATATATGTATATAATGTATTTATATATATTTAACATTGTGAAATAGAACTACTTGGTGGAAGGAAATCTTATAGGAAATGCATGAGAATCTGTTCAAACACGACATGCCACATATTCTGGCTCTAATGAGTCAACTCCATCTTTGACTGCCCCGCCCTTGATAAAGCCAGCTTCTCCTATCCTTTTTTTCTTTTAACATAAGCTTTATTTTCAATACAAATATTTCACAAAATAAAGAAACTTTGACAGTATACTATGTGCCAAGAATTGTACAAAGCATAATCTTATTTCTTTTTAACATCACATAAGCATTCCATACTTGGATTTTATCTCCCATTTTAATCAATTAACAGAAGCCAAAGCTTAGAGAAATTTAGTAATTTGCTTAAAGTTCCCCTTTGGCTATAAGAAATACAGTCAAGACCTGAACCCAGGTTGGACTTCACAGCTCATGCATAATATTTCAAGTCTTTATAAAATGTTAAATTAAAAAAATAGTAACAACTGATGTTTGTAAAGCTTAAAAGACCTTCAGGAAAACTAATAAGCTTCTTGCTAACTAATTCAAGCAGACAAATCTTGAAGATAAAATGTATCCCTCTTTTTAAGAAAACTAGAATGCTAAAACACAGAGATTTAACAGATTACAGAGGTTAAACAGAAGACATTAACAGTAAGCCTCAAGTTTTAAAAAGCTGCTTTATAAATACTTAATAGTCATGTTCATGCAAGTTCTACACAAAATAAAATGCAACATATATGCAACTTTCTTATCCTCATGGCATGTAATAAAATAATACCAGATGGGAACAGAAGACCTGGGTTCTAGTCTTAATTGACAATTTGTGTTCTGGGTTGAACAATGTCCCCTCAAATTCATATGTTCAAGTCCTAATACCTAGTACTGCAGAATGTGACTTTATATGGAAATAGAGTCATGTAGATATAATTAGGATGAGGTCACACTGGAGTAGGGTAGGCCCTTATTCTAGTATGACTTGTGTCCTTTACAAAGAGGGGATATCTGGATACAGATACACACACAGGGAGAATGTCCCTGAGAATGTGAGCATTAAGAAAGATAGCAGAGAATGGAGTGATGTATATGCAAGCCAAGGAATGCTAAAGATCACCAGCAAACCATCAGAAACAGGAATAAAACAGGTTCTCTCACAGCCAACAAATGCCTTGCTCACACTTTGATCAGAATTTCTGGCATCCAGAACTGTGAAGCAATTAATTTCTGCTGTTTAAGCCACCCAGCATGTTACAGTGGCCCTAGAAAACTAATGCATTTTGTAATTGTAATTTTTCAATAAGTTATTTCAACATTCTACATTTCACAGTTCAATAGGTGCTTTTTTTGTTCTTCCTCTTCCAAGACCTCTTTCCAAATACTTTAAGTATTTCCTACATTCATGGTATTTGAGTTAAATTATTTCAATTATAGTCAAGTTATCAAAAGAAGGAAGACATTATTTCCAAATGGTAGAGCTGAACAGATATTACTAGTCTCTTAATGTGTAAATCTTATTAGAGCTAAGATTCTAATCTCCTTAAAAATTCACTGGCAAAAAGCCAGGCATGAGTAGTCCCAGCTACACGAAAAGCTGAAGCGGGAGGACCACTTAAGACTAGAAGTTCAAGACCATCCTGGGCAACACAGTAAGATCCCATGTCAAAGTAAATAAATAAAATAAAAACAAAATTCACTGGCAAATGTTCTTCAAATGAGAATTACAATTAATTTCTTATCTAGTGGTTTTACTTTTGCATATCTTCCTTTCTTTCTTTAGTTCTCGCTAATGCAGTTCAATATAGCAAAATTACATACTTGACAGAAGGCCTACTTCTCAGATTTTTCATTTATCTAGAATTCCTTGTATAATGACTATTTATGGTACTAATTGATTATCTTTGGTGATATCTACTTTGCTAATCATTTCTACAGCATCATTTCTGAAAATTCTAAATTAAAAAACTTTTGGATCCAATTACTGTTTATGTGGCACTTCTAAAGTTTGTTTATTTTTATGGTTCTCTTCAATTTTGAACTTTTCCCTTGCTTTTACATCTCCATTGACCTCTTTAATTTTGTCAGAATCTTTCAACTTCCCCTCTTGCAATCCCTATTTAACTAAGGGTTATCTGGCTTTAATGTTTTGTTTTAATCCAGCAGTAAACATTTTTACTACCTCTCAGGTTTTCTTCTGAAAATAATAAGACCCAAAATGTTACATTTCCTTATAACTCAAACTATAACAAGAGTAATACGAATTCCACTCATTTTGGTAATTTTAAAAGGTCTGCAAGATTGTTAGGTGTACAAAGTTGGATGTCTATGGTAAGATCTGGGACTACAGAACTTGGGTAAGCCAATACTGAAAACATTACTGTTTCCATTACACCAAAACTCTACACTTGTTCCAACAGACATACAATTTCAGTAAATGCAAATAAATAAATTCTTTCATCTTCACAAATAGATTATTAGTAGTTTAAGGAAGTAGCTGATGAAATATCAGCAATGTAATTTTAAAGGAAGAAGGCATATGCAAACTAAATAAACAGAAGAAAGTAAGAAAAACCTAAAATACACATTTTATCATATGTGATTGAAAGTGACATTTCAAATGGGAGATTATGAATTATCCAATTAATGGTATTAGAATACAGGGTTAGTCACTTGGAAAAGAAAAGCTACATCTTACATCATTCCTCAAACTAAAATAACTTCAATAGGAATCAAAATTCAAATGTAAATTCTAGATGGAAGTGTAGCTACATTTATACAGAGATACAATCTTTGAGGAGCAAAACCTATGTGAACATAATGAAATACAGGAAAATGCCAATAAAAATTTCTAGAAGGCCTAAATAAATAAGTAAATAAAACCAAACAAATTAGAAAACAAGCAAAGAACAAACAGGCAAATGACAACAAAAAAAACATTTGTAATAAACATGACAAATATCATACAAAGAGCTTCTACAAAATCAGTAAGGAAAGAAAAACCAAAAAAGAAAAAAAGAATGAACGAGCAACAGGAAAAAGAAAAAAATATAAACAGGCTATAAATATATGAAGTTTCTCATAATAAAATATGCAATTTAAAATAATAAGACACCATTTTAACCTAACAGTTTGACATTATTTTAACATAGTCCTAAACCCAACTTTTTCAATACTCGAGGGTATGGGGAAACATAGGCACTCATTCATACACTATTGGTTAGAGCAAAAAGTGGTACACTTTTGACAGGACAAAACAAATTTTGAGGTGTATATGTTTGTTCCAATCATGTTTGTAGTTTAAAAAAGAGAGATCATCTATAAATGTCAAATAGGGAAGAGGCAAATAAGTAAGATAGAAGACATCCACAAAATTCAACAGAATATAGTAGTTATATTTAGTGTATTAGAAGAAAACAAGGGCAGAAAAATAGGTTTAGTATGATACCATTTGTGTAAATAAAAATGAAGGCTATAAACAAATAAATGCTTGTACAGGCACATACATTTTCAGGAATAATAACCAGAAATTCACCTTCAGTTGTTTCTTGAGTACAAAAATCAACTAAGTACTAAGGATGATAAGTATTTACTTTTTAACTTTTAAATAGCATGAATTATATTTTTATCATGTGCATTTTAAAAAACAGAATTTAAAAAATAAATTTAAATATTCCATGAATACCTGCTTTCAGTTGAAACAATTATAACCAATATATTCCAAATATCTACTGTCTGACAAGGTTTTAGCAGGGGCTGGATCTTAAGCAAGTAACTAGTGAATAAACGAGAAATTTGACTTCCTTTCTACAAATATTTCTTCTATACACAAGTTCTACCCACACTTATTTCCAATCTCTTCACATTAAAGAATACATTCTTCCAGGAAGTACTGATTACTTGAAATTATTCACCCAATTTTTAACACATAGATGAAGAACAAGATTTTTATAAAAAGTAACTTATTAAACCAAAATAGAAATGAATTAGGCTAACAATGAATTAGGATCTCTCAGGTGGGCTCAGATACTAGACCATGAACAAATAATGTTTAATAATGGTTATAGCAAAATTACAACTCTTCAAGCCCAAGTTTCTTCATATATAAATATTACCAGTTTCATAAGAGTGCCATGGTGAACAAATGTGACAGTAATATTTATTCTTTGTCTTCAGAGACTGATATAGGTAGTAGCCCATGTTTAAGAATAAAAATAGCAAAGGGTAGTTACTTAACAAGATCATAAATATTAAATATTTTAATTTAAATGAAGGACATATTTTATTTGTAAGTTTTATCCTTAAAATTTCACTGTATTCATTTACATTTTGCAATTTCCTTGAAATAATACAGAGCCTGTAAAACCACAAAGCAAAGAACAGACTGAAAGTTGAAGAAATGCATTATTGCTTGTGTTTCTCCCTGTTTCACTGTATCTAAAGACTACCATTTAGATTCTGCTGCCTCATTCATCTTTATCTTTTCTAATATTAATTAGCACAATGAACATTTCCACTGGTCACTTCTAAATATCTCCTTCTAAAGTATTCTAATTGTTTCACTTCCCAACCCATAGTTTAGACTATGTACCACACTCAAAGTTCTGCACACAAACATATCTATAACAAAAAACATAAACAATGAACTAATATCTTTTCCTGAGCAGATACAATGAAAATGTTTATTAATTTTTTTCTTCAAATGAGCCATGCACTATTACTGTAATTCATAATTCAAGATAGGATAACTATATTTTAATCTACTTGCATGTTCATCTGGGAATACTACTATTTAGAAAACAACAAATATAAAATTTAATTCCTCCTCATTTCACATCAACTATCAACACATTATTTTCAGAGTCAGACACTGAGATTAACAAGCATTTGACAATATGAAAAACAAGGAAAGTGGAGAAGGATGGTGAAAGACACTTTAAGATTATAAAGTACATTTCCATTATTCTTTCTCCTGATATAAATAATGATGTATCTCAAAAGAGAAAACACCAAAATATTAAACTAGGTACAATCTCAAAACACACAATGTACCATATATCAGTCAAAATAAATACTGAGCCTTTATGTTCAAAATATTTCTTTAAAATTGTCTCTAATGAGTAGAAGCAGTTTCATGATTAACAATTTCAAACAATTCTTGTTTTTCCAACTTGACTGACATTCAATCAAGCTTTTGTTTTAAAACTGAACATACAATTGGAGCAGAATGTATAAAAAAGATAGAAAAATATAGTAAGATTTTCCTTAAATGTATAACATAAACATGTAAATCAGATTTAGACAGTAACAAATGTAAAGTAACAAATTAGTGCACCTTTTTATTTTATGAGCAACAGAAATTCTATCAAAAGAAAATAAGGCTTTGAATAGGTCAATAAAAATCTGTATTTTTATTTTAGCATATTCATTTTTAGATTTTAACTATAACAGCTCCCTTAACCATCCTGTCTTAATCAACACTGTTGTCTTTGCCCTTTATTAAATACATCCTTGGCATGCTGACCACTTTCAACTAATAAGCTGTATCTATTATAATCGAACACTTCTGATGCCAGTAGGTAAATTATATGGTTAAAAAGTCAGTTGTGGGGGCTGGGGTTGTGGCTCAGTGGTAAAGTGCTAGCCTCGCATGCGTGAGGCCCTGGGTTCGATCCTCAGCACCACATACAAAGCAATAAAATAAAGACTTTGTGTCCATCTACAACTAAAAAAATATTAAAAAAAAAAACTTGAAAAGCTGTTAAATTAAAGGTGATATAACTACAAATAAGGAAAATCATAAAAATCACAAAAGAGCTTATACTTAGAATTTTTAAAAAGTATCTTTAAACTTTTGTTCTATCTTAGAGAAATCAAAGCTGGAAACTGCAGATCATGCATATGGATATAGTAAACATAGGAACAACTTCTCTCAACTCTACAAAGAGATGGCAAATCACTACATATTATATATTTAAGTTAAAATTTTTAAATAAGATCATATATGTTTTATGATTTTCCTGATTTAACTTTTTCAATAACCTATGAAGTAACTGTCCCAGTCTCATTAGATAGTAAATACTACATGTCTATACAAAATAACAGTATGTAGTAATAAGTACTTGAAAATAACTTTATGGGAAAAAGTATTAGAATGTAATACACTCCACAAGGGTAAGGATCTTTATGTTGTTCAGAGATGTATACCAAGTACCTAGATTAGCTGCTGGTGTACAGAAGACACTTAATGAATACCTAAAGAACAGAAACTTACCGTAATCACAGCCTTGCTAAGACAGATGGACCCCCGGCAGCCATACTCTGTTTCGTCTTCTGATTTGTAGTAACTCAAAGTATTGTTTTTCAAAACTACCCAACGATCCTGCCACCCATGAATGTAATTTGTCCACTGGGGTAGGTTGGGGGAAAAAAAGAAAGAGGGGAGAAATAAATCAGTATTTTAGAAATCCAAACTTTTAGAAAAAGCAATCTAATTTTAAAATCAAAATGTGAAAAGTCTTAATAAGCATGATTTTTAAAAGTTGAGATTTTATAGACTGTATAATGATTTTCAGTAGTTTAATAATATTTTAAATAAATAGATAAGAAATACAATATAGCATTTTTTCCCCCCTAACATTTGAAGAAAATCAAAGCAGGAATTTGGCTAAGAATTCTACCTTATATTCCCTGGCTCCTGCCACCTTTGTAACCTGTAAATTGTTCTGGCTGTCAGTAATTAGTATATTTAATAAAAAATAAATAAGTTCAGTTATATAGTCTCTCCTACACAAAGTACTGCATAGTCTTCTAAATCAACAGTAGTATAATGACAATCATTGCCAACATTCTATTTTTGTTGTAAATTATTCTCATATGAAAATTTATGATGGTCCTAACTACATCAAAATAAAATACTAAATCATTAATCTTTAGTAAGGGTACACCAACTTTAAATTTTCCCCTACAGAACTCAATATTACATGTTGAAAATGCTTAATTTACTTTTCAAGTTTCTCTGAGGATGTATTTTTTAAAACCCAAAAGTACAATAGCTAAACTGTGGAACCAACCTAGATGCCCAATAGATGGATAAAGAAACTGTGGTATATATACAGAATAGAATATTACTCAGCAATAAAAGAGAATAAAACCCAGAAGTAAAAATACAAACAAAATTGGATATCAAAAACATACGGGGGGGCTGGGGCTCAGTGACAGAGCATTTACCTAGCACATGTGAGGCACTGGGTTCGATCCTCAGCACCACATATAAAAATAAGCAAATAAAATAAAGGCACATTATCCATGCTAAAAAAAAATACTAGGATTATCATTCTCTAATACTGTACTTAAAAGTGACTTCTGTATTACTAAAGTCTTGATGTACAGTGAAGATCAAAACCAATAAACTGGCAAAAGTAGAAATATAACCTCAATGGGAATATTTAACTTCACATTTTTATTAATGCTCCAAGGTTTTAAGTATAAATAATCCCCAAACTATCTGTTAATTCCAAAAACTAATTCAAAAGGGATTGTTAGAATGTAATAAACTGGCTCATGCTTTTTAACCACTGAGAAATCTTTGTTTTCCTATTCCCTAATTCAGCACGCTTGAGACTGGTTCAACTCTTAAATCTTCTGAGCTCCATTATTACAACCTCTCTCTGAGAACTCACCCTATACTCTATCTATGGGCTCCCTAATTGCTATTTTCTTATTTCTGCTTATGACTTACTACCATTAGGTACCAACTTGAAATGATTAAACAAAACTGAACTTACCTCTTCCCTATAAAGTATATTTCTTTCCTATGTTCCTATTATCTTGATTGCTTTTGCTACTTCTACAGTCATGTAGACTCAAACTTGGATCAAGATTAGTGTAAAACATGAACAGAGTGGTAGATACAGGATTAAAGAGATTAACCTACTTTTACTACAGAGTTCTGACAAGTCACTTAACTTTTGTGAGCTTGTTTCTTTGCTTGTTTATGGCTGAATAACAACGAAAATGCCAAAGATACTCAATACATGACTATTCCATCTCACTCCTGATAGCTCACCAACAGATCCTATCAATCTTTCCTTCATACTAAACCTTTAAATTTTCTTCCTCTTCCCAATTCTCCTATCAAATTACCAGGTTCCTGAATTCCTGAGAAGACTTAATAACCTTACCTCTTATCTTCTGCTTTTTCATAACTTACCATAATCTTATTTACTTATTAAGCATATTTGTTTACTTTTCTTGCATATTCATCTTATTGAGAATCTAGCTCCAAAACTCACATGGACAACTTCCCATGCCTATTATATAGACAGGTTAGACCTTGTTTCCCATTACTACCCATCATGAGGCTAGTTAGTATGTGACTGTGGTCAAGTTACATACTTACCCTCTCATGTGCTGGTTTCTCTCTCAGTTCTATCTCAGAGTTAAGATTAAGCAAGAGTAGACTTAGAACAGTGCCAGGCGTGTACTATTTTCTCAGTTTGAGGCAGAGTTATGCATAGCTAATGAAGCTTAACCTTCAATGTCTCTCACAGAACAGACCCTATCCAAAGCGACAGATGAGGCCCCAGGAACCCTGTCTGTATAATTTTGTATTATTTTTCTTACAAAGGAACCAACAGATTATGTAAGTTTTAGGACTCTTTAGTTAGTAAATGTTAGCTGCTTTTATTGCACCTGGAAGGCAGGTTTTTGCCTTTGTTCTCATAATGTTTGTTTCTTCTCTTGTCCATTTAATACAGACAATATGCTAGACACTGAGGAATAATCAGAGAATCCTGTCACCGACAGTCCAGCAAGCATAAATTCAGAACAAAATATATTTAGTGTAAGAATCAGTAGCCAGGCTTGAAGGATTCTAGGCTGAAATAGGAAGATCACAAATTCAGTAAATTCAGGAAAACCTAGGCAGTTTAGCAAGACCCTGTCTTAAATTAAAAATAAAAAGGGATGGGAATGTGGCAGAGTGCCCTTAGGTTCAATCCCTGGTACTAGGTGAGTTGGGTGGGGGATGTTAGAGTAAAATTTCAGTCAAAATGCTATGGCAACTGGCCCAGGTGGTGCATGCCTACAATCTCAGTGACTTCAGAAGGAGAGGCAGGAGGATGGAAAGTTTTGGAGGCCAATCTCAGTAACTTAACAAAACCCTGTCTCAAAATAAAAAATAAAAAAGACCAGGGATATAGCTCAGTGGTAAAGTGGCCCTAGGTTCCATCCTGCCTCCTCCCCAGATTGTTATGGGATTTCAAGGAAAGGAGATCTTAAATAAATGATTGGTGAAGTAAGAAAAAGCTTTATGGAAAGGACAGTATTTGAGATGGACTCAAAGAACTGTAGCCAACAGGTATGTGGAGAGGTAAGAACAACCATAAAGGATGAAGGAAATTCAGAACAAGATGAATATGATGTATTTTATCCAAGTTTAGTTGTTTTTGAGTCCTACAAAGGCAAAAATCTTTTCCCAACCATGATCCACACTGATACCTATAATAACTACATAGAATTATTCTATATCCATTATTTCTGGAACTTACTCTCTTTAGAAGTGTTTCTATAAGAACATATGTTTTGTAGATATTTCCATGTATTTCAGATTATCATATAGAAGAAAAAAATTGGACTGGCATATTTTTAATATAAATTTATACATACATATATCCATTCCAGATCCACTCAATAACGGGAGGAAAAAATTAAACAAATTAGTATTGGAACCTATCTACATTGCTCAACTCAAAGAACAGATGCTGAGATCTAATTCTTGTTTAAATTATCAGGTAAGCAAAAAGGACTTGAACTATATAACATGTACTTTAAACTTAAAAACATGTAGCATCCCCAGTATATGTATTTAGCATTAAAATAACCCTGATGGGGCTCAGTGGAATGCTTGCCTAGTTAGCATGTGCAAAGCTCTGAATTGCCAAAGCAAAATATCATAGATTAGAAACTTCTGGAAAACATTACATATAACCATAAACTGTTAAATATCAGGGAAATTTCCTTCATAGCTGTTAACAAGAATAATACCAAAAACTTTATTCCTGTTTATTCTATATATGCAGCAACAAACTCAAGTTATTCCCCTTCTGCAGAAGTAGTCACATACTGCAGTTCTACATACTTAAATATCAAAGAGTTAGTCTTCCTTTTTTTTTTTTTTTGGTGGTGCTTGGGAAACCCAGGGCCTTGTGCATGCAAGGGAAGCACTCTACCAATTGAGCTATATCCCCAGCCCCTAGTCTTCCATTTTTTGATCTACAGTATATACCTACTACCTTATCCTGCATACAGTGAATATTCAGAGCACATGACTTTATTCCATCAGACCCTCTGCTCCCCAGCCTCGTGATTATCAATAGGTCAAAAGTACAACGTGTTTTACAACACACATAATATCACAATACTAATATGGCAGTCCACTGCTCATATAAGTGAAAAGTGATGCAACTATGAGAATCGCTAAACAAAGAATCCATTTCATAACTATCTTCATATGACAATGTATACATATTGCACAATGTGTTCAACACAGATTACTAAATTATAGGATTTTTTAATTTAAAGAAACCCTGGGGATCTTCACTTTATTTGAAAAGATCTCACTAAAATTCCAAAAGCAATTCCAGTATCAATAGAGAAGCCATAATTTTTCTGTATACAAGTAAAAGTTAGTACTTGTAAGGTGTACATCTAACAGACTCATGCCTTTCCTAGGCCTTTATTATCAGCCTTCTAAAAACATAAAAGCCTAATATGAAACAATTCCACAAATGATGTCCAAATGATTCGAATATGAATACTGGAAGCAGGGTGATTTCTTAATAGCCATGGTTGCACATGACCTGGTATCTTATGACCAGCTTGTTGAAGGACTTGGCCTCAGCACCCACTCTCCAAATTAACTGCTAGTTCCAGCCTTTCCTAAAAGTTTCACAGAAAGGGAAGTCAAAAAGGCTATGCGAGTACTCCCATAACAAAAACTAAAAAAAAAAAAAAAAGTACTATGAAACCATCACCCACCTTCGGTCTTACATGATTATTTACCTGGCTAAAATTTTGAAAAAGAGCTTTCAAAATACATCAAAACTAAGATGTCTTTTCCTTACCCTGGAAACATTACTGCAAAAATATTTTATTATTAAATAATGCTCTTTTTCCTGGACTAAAACTCGGTCTCTGACATGTTCCAAGTTACTATTAATATTTCTTATACTCATCACGTGCAAATTCAATAGTTCTTTTCTGAACTAGAGTAAAGGGTAAGGCGGAAAGTATAAAAGTGCTCCACACTCACATCTCTCACTGCATTTAAGATTACTACCACCTAATAGTTTACCACCTTAGATTTCAGGATTAAAAGGAGTCAACTGGCTCGTCAAAACAGCTGTGTCAACGAACCCCCAACCCTCTTCAGCCGGGCACTTCCCCCCGACTAAACTCCTCTGAAAGGTCCGAAGTGAACCGCCTCCACGCCCATAAGTGCGGACGCCACTGTTGCCCAACCCAGATTCCTATACCCCGGACAGCTGCCGCCCTGGGTTCCAAGTCACGGTATGCATCTCACCTCCTAAACTAGATCCCAGGTTACTACATGCTTTCTCTGGTCCTTGGCAGCTACTGACAAGTCCCTGGACAGGCGAGGAAGACCTCTCCCTACACTCCACCCGTAGCCCAGGCACTCCTGCGGCACTACACAGCCCTGCACCCCGACACATTCCGCAGCCCCCGCCCCGGGACGGTCCACCGTGCCTCCTGCCCAGCCCCACCCCATACTTTCAGAGGTTCGGCTCTCCTAGCCTCTCGGCAGGTGAGGTATGAGCAGCTGGCCCTTGAACCTGCGAGTTGCTCACCTTGCTGAGGACCCCGCAGCGCTCCACAGGCGGCCCGGACTCGGTCTCCGGGTCCTCCTCCGAGCCCGATGAGTTCCAGCTCTGGTTATCCGACATGGAGGCGCGACAGCCGAGCAGGAGACCGGCCCCCGCTCCGTGAGCTGCGCCGGAGGTGGTGCCCAGTCCTGGGGGTGAAGGGTCGGGGGGTGGCGAAGCGAAGAGTGCGGGCGGGGAAAGGAGGTGGGACGAAGTCCACCAGCCGCCACGACGCCGTAGCCGCCGCGCCTGACACCGAGCGGACCGGGGAAGGAGGACGAGCGGCGAAGGAAGCCTGCCCTTCCACCCGTCAGCCACCGCCGCCACCGTCGCTGTGACCCCTGCGCTGCGCCGGGGGCCGCTACCCGAACTCGTCCCTCTCGATGCCAACCTCAGTCAGGGAAGGAAAGGGGAAGGCAGGGAAGAGAAAATCCAGCTGCAGGGACCCGGGTCCACTCACACCTCCGCTACCGCCGCCATCTTCCTGCCTGGCCCACTATTTACCCTCCCCTCCCCTCTCCTCTCCCCTCCCCTCCGTCCTCCCATTCTCCCCTTACTGCCCGCCCCGTGCCCCTCCCGACGTCTGACGCCACACGCCAAGGGCTCGAGGTCTCCCCCACCCGAGCATCCTACCTCCGGCCTTCGCGGGTGACGATGGGTAGAAAAGTAGGAGGGACGGAGAGAGGAGAGGGCGGAATAGGAACACCACCGAACTGCATTCTGGGAAGGGTGCTGGTCGGACTGTCGCGCAGCCTCCTGGGAATTGTAGTCACAATCCTAGTCAACTGGTGAGTGTCCTGCGCCGGGAAGGCTTGTAGCCTTGGGGACGGTCAAAGGCAGATAACGCTTCGTTTGACAGTTGCGTGGCTGACCCCCTGACCTCGTTTCTCTGTTCCTGCCTAGCGTGTTTATGACGAACGCTGTGGGCTTGCTGGTCAGGAGGTGAGATAACTCTCCGGTAAGGGTGTAGGGGATGCCTTCTATGGCGGCTTTGGGACAAGCCCGGGAACATCTTGAGGCTTGCCTGGGCAGGAATGTACAGAGCGCTTCCGCCTCTAGCACGGGCTAGCGGGTAGGAGTTTGTGACCTCTCTAGTGACAGTGATTCCCCCTACATTCACCCTGCTCACTATCTCACCTTGTCTAAAGAAAACAAACCATCACTATAAAATCTTGATCTTTGATCTTGCTCTTTGTAAGTTAGACGTTTCCCGCCTTTAAAGGAAGAATTTCTTCATTCCCTCTTACGAGTAATTGTGAGGTTTCTTTGCATTGTTAGATTTCTAGAGTTTTATTTTGTAGAAGGTAATTTTGAGATTGTCAGAGAATAAATGACATTGGAAGAAGTTTTTAAGTAAAATAAGAACGTCAAGCAATAACCTGGAGTTTGCTCTTAGTTGAAAATGATTAACGGTCTATGCTTATCTACCGCTCCCTGAAAGATAGGTAAGGTTGTAATAGAAACTTTCTAGTATAAGAAAGACCAAGGTGCCATTGTTTTATTGAATAATTAGGTATTGGGCAATAGAGGAGTATGATTTTAATGCTGGAATTGGTGGAAAGAGCAATTGACGATCTAACATCATGTGCATTATCAGGGTAACTTACTGTGAGACCTTTAACTTCATAGCTACAGTTCTTTTCTCTAGTTAACTACTTTTATATCTTGTTGATTTCCACATAATTGCCAATAAGAAAATTTCTTAGTAAACCATAGGTCTTAATTTTCTCTCTACAGTGGATGGAAAGCTAAGGGTAAATTTTGACTATGAGGAAAAAGGTGGAGACAAGACAGCTTTCCTGGGACCTTCAGGAAAAAACGAGTGATAGGAAATGTCTCTGAGAAGTACCTGTAATATCTTTCATATCTCCAGATTGACACTTTTAGATACTAAATTTTCAGTAAGTGAGTGTTAAATCATTTTCCCATTGTGAAGTCATGATAATGCATAATTGAAAGCCATTCAAATGAATAAAACCTTAAGAGGTAAAGCTTTTGAAAATACTTTATCAACATGTTAAAACATAATACCAAGTATGCAATTCAAAAAGGAGAAAAACCCATTTAGCACATTTTCTGTCTTTATTTAATTACAAAAAGTACACCTTTAGAATGCCGAATTAGATTTTGCTTTGTCTTGTGATTGCCAAATTATGGTTAGATTTCCAATTTCTGAATTTTTAAGCCGTCAGTTTTAAGATCATTACTCTTAAGTAAATGTGAATTTAGAAATTCATGATGTAATTTAGAATTATGAAAGCATAGTATATGTTTGCTTTTAAATTCAATTTTCTCTTGTATTTTATACCTTTCTAACTTGTGTGTGATTGTAATCACCATCTATTGGGTCACTAAGATGCCTACTAAGTGTGAAATTGCTTTATTTTATTTAGTATTGATACTAGAGAAATTGCCTTTTTATTTTTTTAGTACCAGGGATTGAACTCAAGGGTACTTGACCACTGAGCCACATCCCCAGCCCTACTTTCTGTTTTATGTAGAGGCAGGATCTCACTGAGTTGCTCAGCACCTCCTGTTGCTGAGGCTGGCTTTTTTTTCTTTTGTACTGGAGATTGAACTCAGGGGCACTCGACCACTGAGCCACATCCCCAGCCCTATTTTCTGTTTTATTTAGAGACAGGGTCTCACTGAGTCACTTAGTGCCTCGCTGTTGCTGAGGCTGGCTTTTAACTCGTGATTCTCCTGTCTCAGCCTCCCTAAGTGCTGGGATTACGGGCTTGCTCCACCACGCCCGGCTTGAGGCTAGTTTTGAACTCGCGATTCTCCAGTTTTAGCCTCCTGTGCTGCTGGGATTACAGGCGTCCCCACTGCGCCTGCCTGCTAGAAGTTGCCTTTTTAAAAAAGGTTCTTGCTACATTGTTCCTTTTTACTTATAGGACTAAAATATCTTTAAGTGCAGGAAAATTTTTGTGGTACAACAATGCCACATTAGAGGTTGAGGTTTACTTCATTACTCCTAATGGAAATAAATCACAAAGCAAGAATAAAATACATTGAATTTTTTTCTTAGGACCTTCCCCAACCCTCTTATGAGGGTTATCCTAAATTTTCTCTTTTATTAACTTCATTTCAATTTTACTTTTAGAACTTAAATTCACCTGGAATTTATTTTAGTATATAGATGAAGTAGGAATTTAGTTTTTTAAAGATGGCTATTTGGCCCAACACTTTATACATTTATGAAATGCAAAATTCCCTTATCTGGACCTGTTTCTGGGCTCCATTCTTTTTCATTGATCTATTTATCTCTTCCTATGCTAATGTCATAATAATTTAATTATTTGTTAACTTTCTACTATTTTCATGTATATAGTAGCAAAATTCTCCTGATATTCTTTTTCATTTCGATATTTTTTCTGTCTTCCTCACAAATTTTAGATTAGTTTGTCAAACTGCATGAAAAATTGTGTTGGTATTTGGATTGAGAATGCACTTTATTTGGGAAGAAATGACCTTTACAATATTATTTGCATTGGTCAGACACTTTAAATGTGTGATATGATTTATTCCTTAAAAATTATATAAGGTGATGTGTTAACTTTCCATCATAGCAACAAAATACCTGAGAGAATCAGCATAAATGTGGAAATTTATATTTTGGGTCACAGTTTCAGAGGTTTCCTCCTTTATGTTTGGCCCTGTTGCTTTGGCATGTGGACTGAGTCCTTGGTGGAATTCTGTTCACTTCATGGTATCTATCAAGCAAAGAGAGGGGGAGGGACCAGGGTCCCAACATATCTTTCAAGGACACTTCCCCATTGACCTTAACTTCATTCCACGAGGCCCCATCTCCTGATGATTCCACCATCTCCTAATAGCTCCAGTTGCAGCAGCCAAGTCTGGCAGATAAGCCTTTGGGGGACAATTAAGATCAAAACCATAATAGATAAGCTTTGTTGGTCCCATTTTGAAGAAAATAAAACCAAAGCTCAAAGAGACTAAGTAACTTAGTGTCACATGGCTACTAGGTGGCAGAGTTAAGATTTGAACCCAAGTCAAACTGATTTAAAAGATCATACATACCCTTTTCTTTGCTTCAGAATACCTCTAAAAGTGGGAAAAATTGTGTAAATAAATAATGCATTCTGTAGATAGATGCTTCCTAGCCATGATGGTTTTAATTCAACTAATGTTTTTAACATCTTTCATTTGCCTACCCCTTAAAATTTTGCTGTCTTTTTTAACCCCAACATCAATTTTGTAGAATTTATTATTTCTATTCTATTTCTAATATTTTAGACGAATAAACCAAATTACAGGGAAATTAAATAATTTCGAAAGGTCATACAGCCAGTAAAGGACATAGTTGAGTTTGAGCTAAGTATGAGATTTCAGAGTTCATTTTCATAGCCCTGGAGTACATCAATTCCTTTCTGTCTCCTTATTCTACCTCATCTCCCTTACCTAGCTAGATTTCCACTAAATAACCATTTCAAAATCTTCGTATTTGCCCTCTACTTCCATGGTCAAGATACAGAAGCCAAAAAGCCCAACAGTGTTTCAACTGAGAATGCCATACTAATTTAATTATTTGTTAACTTTATACTATTTTTGGCATATAGTAGCAAAATTCTCCTGATTTTTTTTTCCTATTTGGATTTTTTTCTATCTTCCAGATGAATTTTAGATTAGTTTGTCAAATTGCATGAAAAATTGTGTTGGGATTTGGATTGAATTATATTGATCAACAGATAGAGGGTGGAGGACATTCTTAGGAGGAGAGAATATCCCGAGTTGAAATTGAAAACACAAATTTTGAAAAAATAATGCTATAAAGAACCTCTCTTAGAGCCAGGTGCGGTGGCACACACCTGTAATCCCAGCACTTTGGGAGGTTGAGACAGGACAATCGGGAGTTCAAAGCCAGCCTCAGCAATGGCGAGGCACTAAGCAACTCAGTGAGATCCTGTCTCTACATAAAACAGAAAATAGGGCTGGGGATGTGGCTCAGTGGTCGAGTAGAAGAATCTCTTGTTAGGGACTGGTAATGTGGCTTAGTGGTATGGTGCATGCCTGGCATGCATGCAAGCCCTGGGTTTAATCCCAAGCACTACAAGGGAAAAGAAAAGTAAATCCTTCACTTAGTGAACTCAGGCTGCCATAAAAACATACCATAGAATGGGGGGCTCTAATCACTTATTCTCTTATAAGGGAATCAAGCTTTTCAGATTAAATTCCCCCTTGTGACTTCATTTACCTTGATTACTTCCTTATGAACACTACATTGAAATACACTTAATGTTGAAGGTTAGAGTTTCAAAATGTGAAATTTGGGGGGAACAAAACAGTTATGTTCATAACAGTTTATAGATTCACTATTTCTATATTTCAGTATTTATTATAATAAAGATGAATTTTCAGTTCCATAGTGCTTTGTTAGCTAAACTGGAAATTTAACTTGTTCTTTATAACATTTTTTCCCACTTCCAAACTGAAGTATAACTGCTTAAAAATGGGAGATTAAAAAAATTGGGGATTTATGTTAGAAACATGATTTTGCAAACTTAGCAGTGTTAATTTATGAAAGAGAGGTAATAACCTATGAGTAACGGCAGTCTGAAAACTAGAAAGTAAAATTAACAAATTAACATGTAAGCTGGCTGCAGCATCAGCAACCCTGGAGGCTGAGGCAGGAGGATCCCAAGTTCCAGGCCAGTCTGGGCAACTTAGAGAGCCCTGAGCAACTTAGCAAGACCTTGCCTCAAGATTAAAAATGAAAAGGCCTAGGGATGTATTGGTAAAGCATCCCTGGATTCTATCCTCACTACCAAAAAAAAAAAAAAAAAAAAAGGAAGAAGAATACAACTGATATTTATTTGCCTTGTGTTAATAACTGGAATTATCATCTGAGTGGTGACATTATAGACCGTTTTTCTTCTGTGTATCATTTTGTATGGAAAAATACCCCTCAAATATACCCATCTAGGTATGTGTATTAGTCACTTCTAATATCTCTTCATATTCGGTCTTCTGTATTAATTTTCAACGTAAGAGTAGTTGATGTCTGTTTTTCCCTACATTGTCCTCTTCACTATCAAGAGAATAGATGATTATAATATTTCTCAAGAATGCCCCATCATTATCTCCAGACTTTCCCCCCCAAGCTACTGACACCCATTCTTCATGTTTTATAGGTTTTTTTCTTTGTTTTTGTGTGGGTTTTTTTGTGGTGCTGAACCTGGGGTCTTGCACAGACCTAGCAGGTGCTCTACCACTGAGCTACAGTTCCATTCCCATTCTTCATGTTTTGATGCATATAGGTAATGACAGTTCTGTCACAACTGCTGCCTGTCTGACAAGGATTATACGGAGCATCCCAATTTTAAAGATGTTAAAATGTGAAAAATTATGCATCCCTGAAGCAATGAAATATGATACTTGCTTTTTTAAAAGCATGTCATCAAAATTTTCCTGAGATATGTCTCATCATATACTGTATATAGTTGTGCAAATTGTATTTTTAACTTAATTGCATATTGTAAACATCTATTTCATGAAATTTTGGGGAGTTTAGTTTTGGTTTTAGTTTTGTTGTTGTTATTGTTGTTGTTTTGGTCATGGGGATTGAACCCAGGGTACTTTACCACTGAATCACATCCCCAGCCCTTTTTATTTTTATTATGAGATGAGGGTCTCACAAAGTTGCTTTGGGGCTTGCTGAGCTGCTGAGGCTGGCCTCCTTCATTATCTTTCCAAGTTGCTGGCATTACAGGCATGCACCACTGTGCCCCGTGCATTGTTTTTACTTACTGCCTAAAATCTCTTTCTGGGAAGTCACAAATTTTCATTTTTTACTTTTACAAAAATGCTGTAAGGGACATCAGACTTTGTTTTTGTGCACTTGACTGACTCTTGGAGTGTTCAATAATAGTCTTCTGAAATTAACAGTATGACAGTATAATACTTCAAATGGTCTTCCAGAAAACTATGTTAGTTTATATTTCCCAGTAGTGCTTCTTAGTTCTTCCTCCTCATGTTGAGATAAAAGAAAGTAAGTAAACAGTTACAAGGAGTTTGTAAGCATACTGTGGCTGGAGGTTACCATTTCAGAATGAACAATGTTAGGAATGGTGATCAGATGGTTTATTATGGTTGACAGTTGGGGGCTTTTATTATTTTTCTTATCAAGGCTCTTTGGACTAAAGGAGACAGAAATACATTCACAAAGCTCAAATAAGAGGTGTTATTGTAGAAATCTCAGAATCCTTTGCTGGCCTACTACACATTGGAAACAAAATGAGGACTTGATATTTTTCTATCTCTGGGGCCTCGTAGTATCTTTCATCTCTTAGTTCTTGTATTCTCAATCTGTGTCTCCCTTTCACCTCTCATATTACCTGTTTGTCCAACCTGGTTTAACTGCATCTCTGTTTATGGACCCTCTTGGTTTAGATTCTTGAAACAAGTAGTTAATCAACCAGTGATTTGCTCAGTTTTTCTAAGAGTCTGGAATGTAAAGCTGTAGCTGTCTTTTTTGTGTTTGTTGGGAGTGAGTGGAGGCCTGACTAGAAGCAATAGAGAACATATCTAGTGCATATTATTTTCATGATAGTCTGTTTCTAAATGGTGGCCAGGGAGAGTTCCAAGGAAAAAAATAATTTAGCATATATGAAAATCTCATTGTCAATCTCTATGCAGATATTCTTGTCAAGGACATACTAGCCCATGATAAATGTTTAAATGAACGTATTAGACTGCATTTATTACTTTCTCCCACTAGAGTTTGGGTTTCATAAATTCAAGCATTTAATTTTTTTCCATAACCTTTTTTTGGTCCTTCATCCCTAGATTCATCCCTAGAACACTGGCACATAGACGGCATTCAGTATAACTAATGACTGCATTAGAACTTATCTTTCAAATAATAAAATTCAAGAAAGTATACATCATGCATGGTGTTCTATTGACTACTGTGAGGATTTTAAGATAGTGAAAGTTAAAAAAAGAGAGAGAGATGAGGGGGCTCCTGTACTCAAGGAGATTAGAATAAGAAAACTGAATAAGAAAAGTACACATATAACTATAATAACTAATGTTTTGTAAATTGAAAAAAAGGTAACCTTTGCCCTTATCATCTGATAGTATTAAACCCTGTTATCTATTCTTGCTATCTAATCCTTCTACTGGCTTTTTCTAGACCACTTGTCCCAGGTCCTTTTTAGTTAAAAAAGTGGTAATTTGGAATTCTAAAGAAGAAAGGACTACCTATGTTTCCTAATCTCATTCTAGGAAGTTATATAAACTATTTTTATCACATTAAAATTACTGTGTTATAAATTCATAGGTCTCTTTGAGACTTGTTGCCATTTATGTGACATTTAGCATGGCCTCTTAAATGAAGTTCAGAAATTTAAATGATTTACAAAGTTTCTATGCCTTTTCCAATTTAACCTGTACTACTTGACCCTTTAATGCATTTTTTCCCATTTTAACTAATAGATCATATTAACCTCTCCTAGTGTTCCTCTCAGGCCTATTAAATCATGGAAGTTTCTGCTGCTATGGGTATTGCCTTAAGTTCAGAGTGAGTTAACAACAGTCTTGGGTATAAAACCAAGCTAACTTCATCCCTAATAGCAAAATGACTTTGGATATGTATTTAATAAATGATTGCTTATTAAATGGTATGATTAGTATAACCATTCTCTATTACTGTGTATACCCAATTGTTGTGCTGTGATATGCATTTATAAACTGATATTTGCATAAGTATATCAAAGTGGATATTCATTTATATAAAATGTGAATGCATCTACTTCTATTTCTGATGTTGGAAACTCTAGTGTCCTAAATGTAAGGGGCTGCAAGAAACTTGCATATAATTTATTTTTAATGACATTATACAGAATTCTTAGGAAATATTTTTGTAACAATACTCAAAAAGTGAATATACAAACACATGTACAGTGAATATAGGCAGATTGAGAGGATTTCTCACCTGTGTATCTTTATCTTTTGTGTTGGTACAAAAAATGATTGTATTTTACATCATTTTGCAATCATATCTTCCAAATTAATAATTTTCAGTTAGACTTAGAACTTAACAGGTTATGTGCACATCCAACTTAAATAAACCAAGCCTGCTAGACTATGAATGAACTTTAAAGGATTTATCATTTTAAATGGTAGAACAATCTTATCCAGATGTACAGAACACTGAAAACCAGGCTTAAAACCTACTTGAATAATAGCTCAGTGAGTGATAGAATGCATGAAGTCCTGAGTTAGATCCCAACACTGAAAAAAAAAAAATCAAAACCAAACTACTTGCACAAAAAGTGCATTGTAACTGATCTTCTACCAGTTTATAATCTCCGTTCTTTACATATGAATAGTCCCCACAGTCAGACAGCTGCAGAATTTCTTTCTCCTTTTTGCTTAGGCTGGTATCAGTTTCTTTCCCCTCAGTTCTCTCCTTCTCCTGCATTAGTAGGAGAAAGACAAGCTATAATGAAACTTCCATAACCTGTCTTCGTGTTTTAATTGACTTGTGGGACCAAAAAAAGAAAACATGTCATGCCTTTTTTTTTCCCCCAGTGCTGGGGATCAAACCCAGGCCCTCTTACATGTTAGGTATATATTTTAACATTGAGCTACATATGGCCCAGCCCTATGCCTATTTTCAGTCTTTACTTCAATCCTTTCTCCATTTTTGTGCTCTGTATCCTGGTCTCAAATCTAGACTTTTTTTGGTGGTTGTAGTAGTGCTGGGGATTGAACCCAAGTCCTTGCACATGCTAGACAAGCACTAAACTACATCTCTAGCTCTTTTTTTAAATTTCAGTTTGCAATTTTAAATTGCCCAAGCTGGCCTTGAATTTGTAATACTTTTGTGTCTGCCTCCAAGTAGCTGGGGTCATAGCCTTGTGCCACCACACCTGGCTTGATGTCCTTTTTCCATACCTCACTATCCTATTTTTATCTTCAACTAAAGTCAGTTAATTATGATTGTAAATGGTTAGTAGTAGGATTAAGCTAGGTTATCCCATTGATTGAGATGGATATTTAAGTAGACACTGCCAATATTTACCTTGCTTACTATTTCTTTTTGTTTGGGATCATCCATACGCCATTTAAATTGATGGATTCTTTTTTTTTTAAATTTTTTTGTAGATGTTGATGGACCTTTATTTTTTTCATTTATTTTTATGTGGTGCTGAGAACCAAACCCAGTACCTCACACATGCTAGGCAAGTGCTCTACCACTGAGCCACAACCTCAGCCAGCTCTTAATGGTTTCTTTCATTAATATAAATTATTATTCTATTATGCTGTACTACCTTACCTTATTTTATTACTTTGGTCCTAAATGTGACTTTAGGTATTTGTCTTAGAGTACTTTATGTGTTAATTTTTATTATGTAACCCAACAAGGACAGCTTTATTTTGGGAGTGGAAGGGAAGAAGTAGATGGGATATTAATTAGTAACTTAATGCACTGGGTACAATAACTTAGGGATATGTCATATCTATAGAAAGTTCTAACATTCAGGTATATTAAACAGTTATTTCAGAAGTGGCATGTAGGCTACCCTTTTATTCTTTTTCACAGAAGAGAACCATGCCAGGCATATTTCAACAAATATTCTTTCTTACTGTTGAATAAAACTGAAAATGTTTTCTATTATATCTGTTCAGTTTTTTAGAATAAAAATTTGTTAGGAGTAGTTGAGTATTTCATAGATTTCTTTCTTTTTTTAAAAAAATTTTTTAGTTATAGATGGACACAATATCTTTATTTTATTTATTTTATGTGGTGCTGAGGATCAAACCCAGGGCCTCACTATGTGCTAGGTGAGCACTCTGCCACTGAGCCACAACTTTGTTTTCATGTGGTACTTAAGATTGAACCCAGTGCCTCACAGGTGCTAGGCAAGTGCTCTTACCACTGAGCCACAACTCCAGAACTATAAAAATTCCTTCAATGTAAAAAGTATACATTGTACATTAATAACACTTGAACAGTGATGTTAGTGTCCACTCTTAGCATATACGCATTTCTTTCTTTTATTTATTTTTGGCCAAACTTTCAATCTTTACATTTGAACTTCTTTTCCTGTGTGTAGAAATTCTTTTGTTGATCAGTATTTTAAAACTGATATTTTTAGGTATTGGTAGAATCCAGTGATACTTATTTTTTAAATGTTTTGCTTTGTTTTTGTCCCTAGTCCATTCATTGTTCACTTCTATTATAATATCATATCTGCTTCTTCTTAGTCAAATAAGCTTAAAAACATTTTTATAGAACATAAATGTTACTGTGGTGATACAGTTTGTAAAAATACAGTTTTATCTTTATTCCCATTTAAGATGTTTCTTAAGACTTGCTATTTAGCTGTGCACGGTGGCGCACATCTGTAATCTCGGCACTTTGGGAGGCTGAAACAGGAGAATTGTGAGTTCAAAGCCAGCCTCAGCAATGACGAGGCGCTAAGCAACTCAGTGAGACCCTGTCTGTACATAAAACACAAAATAGGGCTGGGGATGTTGCTCAGTGGTTAAGTACCCCTGAGTTCAATCTTCAGTACAAAAAAGAAAAAAGAAAAAAAAAAAGACTTGCTATTTGATATTCCTGACAAGTGCTAAAAAATAAGATACATCTGTAATCCCAGTGGCTCGGGAGGCTGAGGCAGGAGGATCGTGAGTTCACAGCCAGCCTCAGCAAAAGCAAGGCACTAAGCAACTCAGTGAGACCCTGTCTCTAAATAAAATACAAAATAGGGCTGGAGATGTGGCTCAGTGGTCGAGTGCCCCTGAATTCAATCCCCAGTACCCTACCCCCCAAAATGAGATATATTCCGTGTATTCCATAGATTCATTACATTCTAACATTTACTGTCTCAGAATCCTGACAATAAGTGTACAAAAGTACTGGTATGTGTTCAACACATGATTATTAAAGATCAAATTTTGCCTATCACATCATAAGTTTTTAGGAATTCTTTATTGGTGAATGCAATAAGTTGATTGATTATTGAAATGAACCTTCAGGAATTACAATTAACAAGGACTAGGGGAAAAATTCACTAGCACAATTACAATTAACAAAAGACCAAATTCTACCATAGCTTTCTATAAGGAGAATGTATTATTTGTTAGGAGGATCCAACGTCAGACATTGTTTTAGGATAATTTAATTTATTATTCACTCTTCACAAAAATATTGCTATTGATGGATTTCTTATTTTCCATATAAGGAAATTAAGGTTCAAAGAAGTTAAAGTAAGTTCATATCTAGTGAGTATTTCAGACTTTGACCCTTAGAAACTTGTAATGTGTACTGTATTATATCTGTGGGCCGAGAATGTAGCAGTTTTAAAACATCTATAGAATTAATATTAGATTTAAGAAAAAAGATAAAAATCTATTATCTTCAATTACTTAAAATGATTAAACATTTCAAACATTTCACCATCTGTCAAAGCCAGACTATATTCTAGGTATATTGCATCAGTGTTTTTTTTTTTTTTTGACAGTTTTCTTAAAAAAAATTCATTTACATACCTTCTTTTGCCACATAACATTTTAAAGCTACAATAGCATATTATGTAGCCAGTTTATGTATTTTTCTTGCTAATGTGTACTAAAAACAAGTCTGTGTTCTGATTACCCACAAACAATTTAAATGACCTCTGGTGCCTGCTGGAATTATCTTTTTGTCTTATGTTGATAAAGGAAATAAAGGAATAGCTCATTGATTTTTTTGGAGGGATGGATATGAGGGATTCAACCCAGAGGTGCTTAATCATTGAGGCACATCCTCAGCCCTTTTATTTTTATTTTGAGACGAGGTCTCACTCCATTGCAGATACTAGCTTCAAACTTGTGATCCTCCCACTTTAGCCTCCTAAGTCACTAAAATAACAAGTGTGTGTGTACCACCACGCCTTGCTGTGTTGATTTAACACTTAGTATATCAAGAAAATAGTCATTGCCATTTACCATCATTTTATCTTTTTATATTTTGAGCCACTTTATGAATAATCAGGAGAAGTAATAATACTATGGTGAAAAACAACTTTATTACAAATTATAATAAAAACTGAAACATAGCAAACTCAAATTTTTGTTAACTGTATTTTCCTGAAATGGATGATGTCCTTTGAAAGCAATTAGCTTTCCATTGACTCTTATGTTTGAACCTGGAACTATCCATTCTATAAAGAAAGATTCCAGATCTCATGTGCATCTTTAATAGATTTTAGCTTATTCTAGTTCCTTATCTTGTGCTTCTGTCATCAAAATCCAACAACATTGAAAATCTTGACATCTCATGATCTTGTTAAGAAAAAACAACCATGTTCTTCCCTTCCTGATTACGAAACATTTCATTTGTATTTTTATGAACACTAGTTAAAATTATAAGTCTGATAAATTTTTCATTACCACACTATCAGTTTCTTTCCTGTCCACTTTGTATTTAAATCTTCCTTAAGCACTTGTTCACTTATAAACCAAGTAAATAAATCAAGTAATTGAGTGCACAAATATAATAAAGGATGAAAGGACACTATCATACAACATCCGTTTTGCCACATGCAATTTCTGTATTCCTTTGCAAAACACACCATGAAGAAGTCCTTCCTGTTGAATGACTAACTAGATGGGAATGCCATATTTCCTCTTTGTCCTTAAAATCAGTTGTTCACTCATTTATTCTTCAGTTTGAGAAATATCATCCCTGAATCATTTGAGAATTTATAGTCTGAAATTTTATTTGTCTGATCAATTTTGTCATAATATAGAGTGCTATTTGTTCTTTGCATTCTAATTTGTCTAATAATTTTGAAAATGATTTTTTCCTCTTTGACATTATAGATAGAAAATGAAAAATTTAGAACTCTGAAATGTGTTCAGTGAAGGCTACAAAAAAGTAGTGTCTTTGCTTTCAAAACATGATACTATGAGCAACATAACACAAAAACTGAAGGGTGATATAATCATGACTTTTTTCCCTACTAGATTACTTTTCTAGGTGATCACAGTATTCCAATATTTAATTTAATTTATTTATTTATTAATTTAGAGATAGCTGCTAAAAAATAATTGATGAATAATGCTGAAATCATTCTAAGGATAATGAAATAGGAAGATATAGAAAAATTAAGATCCCTAAGGTAGGGCTGGGGCTGTAGCTCAGTGGTAGAGCGCTTGCCTAGCATGTGTGAAGCACTGGGTTCGATCCTCAGCACCACATATAAATAATAAATGAATAAAATAAAGATCCATCAACAACTAAAAAAAAAATTAAAAAAAAAAAGATCCCTAAGGTATCATTATATGTCTTCAGTTTATAAAGACATTGGAACAGATCATACAATAATCATAAGATGAGGGAATTTATTGTTAAAAAATGAATTCTTTTTCTGTTCTTTGGAAGACTTCTAAGCATAAAATATTGAATTACCAATGCTTACAAATGAAGTTGCTCAAAGAAGAAATTCAAGCATTAAAATTAGGCCTTATAGGGACTGGGGATACAGCTCAGTTGGTAGAGTGCTTTCCTCGCGGGCTCAAGGACCTGGGTTCAAGCCCAAGCACCACACAAAAAAAAAAGGCCTTCTAGATCTTGGGGTTAATAAAACCTCATTCCTTCATTTTTTTTTTTTCCCATAACAAAACCTGAAATATTTCTTCTGTTTCCTTTTCCTGTCCCACATTAAAGGGTTAACTATTATAATTCATTTCAAAATAATAATAATTTGCCCAAATGAGGCATTTGTTATCTTAAAAATCAAAGTACATCTTAATACTGCGAAATCTAGTGAAATTTTTTTAAAAGCAGAAAATAATGTCACATATAAAAGATGTAATATTTGCCCATTATGACATCTAAATATACCATTTTAGTTAGTTAGAAATACCTAAAATATTAAAATAATTTTTCAGGTTTCAACATAAGAAAAGCTGTTGTGTAGATCTTGCTGGAGCAAGCAGTTCACAGTAGAACCACATTGTCTAAATCACAATCTGAGAGAATTATCCAAGACTAAAGTGAGTGGAGGGGATCATGGCTGATATATAGTAATACTTTAGCCGTCAGGCAGACACATGAAAAGATTTGTGAAATGAAGAAATGCCTGTCTTAACTCTGGAGACAAAAGCCTTTTTCCAACAAAGGAGAGTGATTCTCTCTTGATTATTGCTAGTTTTTTGTGGATAAGAACCCAGACTATTTTGTGGTTAAGATTAAGTTAAACAGGTACAGAATTCAAACAGATTTCGTAGGTTATTTTGAAAAAAATGTGAAATTTCGAAGCCTTGAAAGGCCTTTTTTCTCTTCTTTAGTAAAAGGCCTTTTTTCTCTTCATCATTTTGAAAGAAAAAAAGATACATATAATAAAAGAGTTGTAAGTGAGGTGGGGAAGACTGCCCTGCTACATGTCAGAAACAGAAAACCAGATGTTAACAGGCAAATGAAGAGGAAGCAAGGCTTGAGGAAAGTGTTTATCAGAAAATACAAGAAGCTGGTTAGCTCCCTTTTTTTCAGTTGTAGATGGACCCATACCTTTATTTTACTTATTTTTTTATGTGATACCTAAGATCGAACCCAGGGCCTCCCACATGCCAGGCAAGTACTCTACCACTGAGCCACAACCCCAGTCCATAGCTCAGTTCTTTTTTTTTTTTTTTTTTAGTTGTAGATGAGCACAATATCTTTATTTTATTTATTTGTATGTGGTGCTGAGGATCCAACCCAGTGCCTCACACATGCGAGGCAAGCGCTCTACCACTGAGCCACAATCCCAGTCCCCGTAGCTCAGTTCTTTAAAGATAGAGATGAACAGCTCAAAAAGCCAGGTTCAAATGTAGGAATTGTGTCAGTCCCAAATACTTCCCTTAAATGCTTTAGGGGTGAGTGAGTGTGTTAACCCAGCTGAAACCAATCTGGGACTAAAATTTTTGAGGAGTACAGAGTTTACTTGGCTATTATCCTTCCTTTGGATCTTGGAGAAGAGTCAATGTTGTCAACAAACATCTGGCTAAACATGTAGAATAGCTATACTTTGTAGAGTTATTAAATAATTAAACAGTTATTTTGGTACTTTAGGAATAGGAAATGAAGTGTGTGTAAATCTATTTTCTTTTACATTTTTAAACTTTTGGGGGCAGGCACTGAGAATTGAACCCAAGGATTCTTTACTGCTCAGTGGTAAAGAACATCTCCAGTCCTTTTTGTTTTTTATTTTGGGCAGAGGCTGGCCAGGTTGCTGAAGCTGGCCTCAAACTTGCAATCCTCCTGCCTCAGCCTCCCGAGTTGCTGGGATTACAGGCGTGTACCAACACACCTGGCTCACTTCACTTTATTCTTGAATTCTTTTTATAAGTTACCACAAAATCTTTTGGGAAAGAAAGAGAGAAGTAGAATATCAGGCAGACAAGAAGGTAAGTAGATCAATTGTTAAAGAATTCCTTGTGTTTCCTTTATTTATCCTAGATTTTACTGGGCAGAAACCTGATAATATTCCTTTTGTCCATTTTAAAGATATTTTAAAGTATCTGTCTCATGGGATAGTTCCTAAGAATTTATGAGCATAGATATTTATCACAACTTTTTTTTTAATAATAGGAAAATTTGGAAATAACTTGACTGATGTCCTTAGAGAGCTGTTAAATAAGATATGTTCCAACCATACACTGTAATACTACACATTTAAAATGATGTTATAATATTGGAACTCTCAGGCAAAGATTTTGAAGCAAGAAGTTAAGGAACTTATTTGTTTCTAGGTTTTAGGCATATATGATATGATTAGGAAGAAAACAATAGTGATTCTCAGAGCCTATTTGTGAAAAACATTTGTTAAAATTCATCAATAGTGAGCAACTGTTATTTTTTCTGCAAGTTGTTAGTGCAGGCTTTGCATAGTAACAATTTCAACATATATCTGTGTTCATACAGTTATTTCTTAGAAATTTGGAGGAAAATTTTCCAAAGAAAGGAAGATTACTATGAACTTTCCCTTTTTTGTAGTTTACCCATTCTTTTACCTTAGTGATTGGATACACATGAAGAAATTATAGGAAGAGCTGCACATTAGTAGAACAAAATTTTAAGGGAAAGTTTTGAGATTTTCCCTAAAATTTCACTGGAAAAAGGTTATGTTGCTGAAGTGTTTTAAACCCCTGCCATAGACTGTTAACACTTTAAGAAAATTTAGAACTGCAGAAGGGGAGAGCCAACGGTAATTTATTCAGATATATCAAGGTACATTTAGAATACAACACAGAAACAAAAGATGGAAAATATCCAAGAAGCTAAGAAATATTGAGAGAAGAGTAAATAAGAAAAAAAACTTAGAACTCAACAGTAGTGGATCAAGAAACAGTGTGGCTTAGTGGTAAAGCGTTTGCCTAGCATGTGTGAGGCTCTGAGTTCAATCCCCAGCACTGCCACAAAAAAGAAAGAAAGAAAGAATATCAAGGTTAGGATTCAGAAGAAACTTTCAAACAGTTTGGCAAAAAGGTCATTGAAGGGATCTGAAAGAGTTTGGCAAGGGGGTCATTGAAGGGATCATCTTTCCGTGACTGGAAAATAATAGCTCATATAACTCTTTCTGACATTATTAGGTGTTTGCCTTTCAATAATATGGAATATAGTATAATCATAGCTCAGTAATGTAACCCTACTGTATTATCTTGGCTTCTTTTATAATTTTCTCTTAAAATAATAAAATTCTATATTATAGAATAGAAACAAAAAAGGTCGTGCCGAAGAATGTTTTTCTCCTCTCCAAGGACATATGCACCAACTATCTCTTAAGATTTGTGCACTTTATCATATTTGTACACTTTATCATCTCAACTAAAACAGTTGATTTGTTCAGCATCACATTTATAAGGACAGATATTTTTGCTGCCATGATCTAATAAGGAAAGAACCTCTCAGCCTACCTTTTGTGTTATAAAATCTTAAACTCATCATCAAAATAGAATGTATATACTGTGCTTTAGAGAATTTTGAATTGATACTGTAATGTGTTTCAGAATATTTTTAAATCTCTACTAAAGATAGTTTCAACTTATTGTTCTGTAAGAGTACATTTTATGTCCATAGGATTAAGTAGTATTGATGTTTTGACTGTCCCGTTCTTCTTCATTAGAACCAGCTAAATGAACAGAATAAGGAAGAGGGGAAAGGCAGTAGAAGAGAATATATGTATGGTTCCTGTATGTGTAGGCCTCACTCTGAAGGTGGAAGCTAAAAATGAAAAGTTGCATCTGTGCTTTCATTCTCATCATGTAAAACTTGTTGGCATGTGATTTCAATACATGTGTTCATTTATATGTATATAAAATAATTGGAAAGGAATATGGAAAAATAATCTGTGAAAGTCTTGGGTTACAATTTACAGCTTTCAAGCTTTAAAAATATTTTTACAGTAAGTGAAAATAAAAAGAACTTTTTAAAAAGTCATCTAAGATATTTTAACTTAAAAAATACTATTTTAATTTTAGAGCAATATTCTTAATTCACTGTATTTAAAACTAGATAGTACCTAGCTTTATGTATGACCGCATGTATGATGTGATTCTACATCACATACAATCAGAGAAACGAAAAGTTGAGCTCCATCTGTGTACAGTAAATCAAAATGTACTCTGCTATCATGTAAACCTGAACAGAATAAATAAATTTAAAAAATAAAATAAAATAAAACTAGATAGTAAAAAGAACAATCTGAAGTTTTATGGTAAATGTTTACTTTGTTAAACTAAAATACTAAATATTTGAGCATTTGAGAAATTTAATTCCCAACCCATTGCCTTGCTGGGGTGGAACCCAGAGTCCCAGGCCCCATTTGGGAGATTTAAAAATAATATTCATGCCAGGCATGGTGGCACATAGCTGTAATGCCAGTGACTTGGGAGACTAAGGCAGGAGGATCTTAAGTCCAAGGCAGCCTTAGCAACTTAAGGAAACTCTCAGCAATTTTGGGAGACCCTGTCTCAAAATAAAAAAGTAAAAAGGGGGCTGGGATTGTAGCTCAGCGGCAGAGCGCTTGCCTCGCATGCCTGAGGCACTGGGTTTGATCCTCAGCACCACATAAATAAATAAATAAATAAATGCAATAAAGATATTTAAAAAAAAAAAAGTAAAAAAGGCTCAGGATACAGCTTAGTAGTAAGGTGACCTTGGGTCAATCCTTGGTACCGCTGCTACTTCTATTATTAATACTACTATTAATAATGATAATGATCGGGGGCTGGGATTATGGCGCAGTGGTAGCGTGCTCGCCTAGCACGCATAAGGCACTGGGTTCGATCCTCAGCACCACATAAGAATGAAATAAAGACATTTGTCACCTACAACTAAAAAATAAACATTTAAAAAAAATAATGATAATGGTCGTTTTTATATGTATTAAAGTTTTCTGAATAAATTAGTGATGTTTAGTTATTTATAGTAATTAGAAATGGGCAACAAGCTCCACATAGGAACTTTTAAAAAAAATTATCGTTTTCTATATGTATGTATGTATGTATGTATGTATTTATTTATTTATTTATTTATGTGATGCTAAGGATTGAACCCAGTACCTCACGCATGCTAGGCAGGTGCTCTACCGCTGAATTACAGCCCCAGCCCTCCACAGAGGAACTTACTATAGTTCAGTTTTCACTATTCATACTTCTCTTTCTCTCACTCTCTTAGTCTCCCTATCTTTTTTTTCCCTCTCTTATTACTTTCAGTGTATTTTTCATATTTTCTGGTAGATTAATTCCAGGGGATGTTGCTCAGTATGCTAACTGCTTGTGATATTGTTTACATAATTTTGTGTTTTTTTTTATAGTTAAGGAGAACACTAAAAGTTCTTCCTTAGAATTCCTTCCGAAAAAGTTTAAGTTTCTATCCTTTCTATACTAAAAACGGAATTTTGCCTTATATTTAAAATGATAACCTGAACAGTTAGTGGTAGAATCATACTGGGAAGAATTTTCAATATTTCCAGAGAAATACGTGCCTTTAAATCAAGATACTAAACCACAGGAACACAAAGTTCTTTTCTTTGAGTTGTGCATTACTGTTTGTGCTCCTTAGTTGAAGCAAAACAGACTGTATTTGCCTGTTTTGCTTTTCAAAAAGAAACCCCTCCCAACTTTTGTTTATAAAGTCACAGTTATATCCATTCAAATAATTTGGTCTTTATATGTGATAGTAATCCTACTACAAATAACTTGTTTGAAAGCAAAATAAATAAAATTCATTTATGTGATCTGTGAACTTTGTTTTTCTTTAGGATGCTTACTCTGTTTCTTTTCATAGTTGCTTGTCTTTATCTTAAAGGGAGAAAAATAAGAAAAGTAAGACTAGTGATTTCACAGCTCTGGAAATTTGGCTTAACTTTAATAATAATAATTACAATAATAACTGTTGACTGAGAACTTATCATGTACCAGACACCATACTAGGCACTTAACATTGTCTATTATCTTCACAAAGCCATTTGAGGTAAATCTTACATCGTAGGAAAACCATTATACTTTGTGATATCCCTGCTAGGAGCCCTCTTTTAATTTTATGGATTTCTAGATAACAAAACTCACAGAAGAACTAATGGGAAAATACAGATAATTAGGACTGAGAGACTATAGAAAAATTGAAAAGATTATGGACATACCCATAAAAATGCAAAAGCATACTCACTGTGGACATAAATGTTAGACCAAAAGAAACTCATAGTGATTCAGATATACCAAAATCTAGTACAGTGTTTGTTACAGTATTAGCTTTGTGTTACTCTAACAAATACCTGAAATCATCAAATTATAAAGAAAAAAAGTTAGCTGGGAGCCATAGATAGTACACACCTGTAATCCCAGTGAATTGGGAAGCTGAGGCAGGAGGATCAAAGTTTGAGGCTAGCCTCCGCCACTTTAGCAAGACTTAGACTGTCTCAAAAAGGGAGGAGAGGGGGCGCAGCTGGGAATGTAGCTCAGTGATGGATGTAGCCCTGAGTTCAATACCTGGTTAAAGAAAAAGAGAGAGGGAAGAGAGGTTTGTTTTGGCTCATTGTTTTGGAGATTCTAGTCCATGGTGAGTTGGCATGTTGCTTTGTGCCTGTGGCAGAGCAGCACATCATGGCAGGAATATATGGCCCAGCAAAACTGTTCACCTTGTTTCAAGCCAGGGAGCAGAGAGGAAGGAGAACAGACAGGGGTCTCACAATCCCCTTGTAGGGCACACCCCTCAATGCCCTAAAGACCTCCCACTAGGCACCATCTCTTAAACGTCCCACCACTTCCTAATACCTCCATCCTGGAGACCAAGTCTTTGGGGGACATTCAAGATCCAAATTATAGCTATTATCTTGGTCTTAATTTTTCTTTGATTTAGAAATAAAGTGATTAGTCCTCAATTTAAAATAGAGAGGTCAGAGTAGTTCTCACTGAGAAGGCGACATTTAGTCAAACACCTGAAGAAGTAGGGATTTAGTCAAAGGGCTATCTGACCCTCCAGGGGGAGGGAACTGGGCAGTACAAAAGGACCTCGAGGCTGGAGTGTGCCTTGACTGAAGAGTAGTGAGCAAGGGGGAGAGTGTTAGAAAAAATGCAAGGTAAACAGGTAGGAAGGATTCAGGATATTTAAGGCCTTGAATGTCATTTTAACGACTTGTGTTTTATTTTGAAGTGTGATGGGGTAGCATTATACGGTTTTCAGCACAAGAGGGATATGACCTAATTTGTGATTTAAAAGAATTAGTTGGACTCTAGTGTTGATAATAAACTAGAAGAGCAGGGGCAGAAACAGACTAGGAGACTGTTGCAATTATCCAGGCAAGAGATGGTGGTTCAGACTAAAAGAAAGCAGTGCAGATGGGTGGAAGTGGTTCAACTCAGGATGTATTTTGAAGGAGCCCACAGGATTTCCTGACAGTTTGATTGTGAGTACATGAGAAAGAAAGGGTCAAGAATGACTCTACGGCTAATCTGCATGAGCAATTGAAAGGGATTAGAGTTGTCCTCAACTGAAATGAGGAAGTAAATGGAACTGGTTTGGGAATAGAGAGAAATGAGAAAATCAGTTTGGGACGTTAAATTTGAGATGACATGCATTTGAACTGGTACTGCAAACTTAGAAGTCATGGGCATATAAATGATAGTAAATGTATACCTATGAAATTGGACTTCTGTTGGTGGTAAGTAGCCATCAATAAGGGAAAGTAGTTGAAAACTAACTTTACCTATCTCACAATTTTTCCCAGTGCCACTATTTCTGATAGCCCACTTCTGACCCAGTTAAGAACCCAAACCAATTCTTAGAGCTTGGCTAGCTAATTAATATAAGTAATATAAAATTGTAGTGTTTCTGGGCTGGGATTGTGGCTCAGTGGTAGAGCACTTGCCTAGCATGCATGAGGCACTGGGTTCAATTCTCAGCACTGCATGTAAATAAATAAAATAAATAAATAAATCAACAACCAAAAACATATTTAAAAAAATAAATTGTAGTGTTCCTTTTCCTTTCAATAGTGTTTATTTTCCTGTCATACATTTTATTATTTAAAGGGCAAGACAGCTTAGAGGTGGAGGTCTGCATTTAGTTTCTTGACTCACTTTTTGTAATGTGGGTATGGTAAAATTATAACTGAATTATATTTGCCTGCTTTCCTAGAAAATGCCAAATAATTGAAGTACTGAAGAATAAGACAAAACAGGGTCATATTAGATTGAATCTGACAGTTTAAGGGAAAACAATGAAAACAGAAAACCAGCCTGGGCACTCAGAAAACATCTATGCCGCTGATTCCCATACTTTGGGGCATATTGAAATCACCTGGCATCTCTAACAATACTGCTATCTATCTGGCTCTTACTCCCAGAGTTTCTGATATAGTATATGATTAGTATATGATGAGACCTGGGCATCAACATTTTAAAATTCCCCAGGGGATCTAATGTACAACAAAGTTTGGGCACTACTATGGTGTCCATGTTTTTTCCTAATGGAACTGCCACTAATAGTCACTGGATTCAAAGTCCCCACTAGAATTACTTTTATTCTTTGCTGGTGCCCAGAGTGGAAGCTGCATTGTTTAAAAAAAAAAAAAAGCAAGCCCTCAAGAGTTAGTCTGGGTGGTGCATGCCTGTAATCCCAGCAACTTGGGAGGCTGAGGCAGGAGTATCTCAAGTTTGAGACCAATCTCAGCAACTTAGTGAGACTCTGTCTCAAAATAAAATATAAAAAGGGCTGGGGATGTGGTTCAGTGGTAGAGTGCTTGCCTAACATGCATGAGGCCCTGGGTTCAATCCCCAGCACCACACACACCAAAAAAAAAAACAACACTAAAAAACCCAAAAAACAGTAACTCATGAAAAATGAGAAATTGATATCAAGATGAGTTTGCATAGACAGACCTCACTGAAGTAGCACTTACTTTACATTAGGAAAAAAGAAAAGGTCCTCAAGGCAGATTAAAGTAAATGAGCTCCCACTAAATCATTCAAATAAGTTACTATCACTGCTGTAGATCTGTTCACCTGGCCTTTTTTTAGTTTCAACTGGCCATTTATGTTTAGCATAAATGAACCCCAAATTGGAAGCAGCTGTGATGTCATGGTAACTGTATTAGAGTTGGAATAATAAGACTTGGATGCAAATTGAAATTCTACCACTTACTAGCAGAATTATGAAGGGCAATTCATTTAACTTTGCTGAAATTCCAATTTTTTTTTTCTCAATAACATGGGGAGAACTCTGTTACCGAGTTTATAACAGTGGTTATAAAGAGTTTTTAAAGCTAATGTATGTGACGAGAAACAATAAAGCTCCATATGGAGATATTAAAGCATTTATTTGAAAGGATATTTCTAGTTTTTTGTTTTGGTTTGAGATGGGGTTTCTATGTTGCTCATACTGGTCTTGAACTCCTGGGCCCAAGTGATCCTCCTGCCTCTTCTTCCTGAGTAGCTAGGACTACAGATGTGTACTACCATACCTGGCCTTCGGAAGGATTTTTCTTAACCTTGGAAGTGACATAACATTGTACAATGTAAAAGTTTCCTGGAAGTGAATACATTATTATTATTTTTTCTGTATTTTTTCCTACTGCCTTAAGAATGTAGCTCTGGCAAAGTGCAGTGGCCCACACCTGTAATACCAGTGATTTGGGAGGTTGAGGCAGAAGGACTGCAAGTTTGAGGCCAGCCTCAGCCATTTAGTGAGGCCCCAAGCAACTTAGCAAGACCCTGTCTCAAAAAATTTTAAAAGGACTGGGAATGTAGCTCTTAAGTTAAATCCTTAGTACCAAATAATAATAATAATAATGCTGTATACAGTAGAATTTAACATGTGTAGTAGAAGAAGTGTTATTTTGTATTGCTATAGTGTTAATCTATAGAGTTTTGGACTCAGACTTGGTTTTCAGCAAAGATGTTGCCACATTGGTGCAAATGTGTGTCAGTAGACACATTCTAAGATCCGAGTTTCTTCTCTTTTTATATTGGGAATAATAATGTCCACCATTCAGGGCAATTATGGGGTTCACATATAAAGCCTCAAGTGTAGTGAGTAGCTGTCACAAAGCATGCAGAACATGTTAATTTCTTTTTTTCTTTCAAGAGTACCATAATCTTGGAATAGTAATTATAAAAATCGGAATGGTAATTTTCAGGAGTTAAGAGTTCTTAACTATCTTTTTTAAAAAAATTGTTTTGCTGGGGCTGGGGCTGTAGCTCAGTGGTGGAGTGCTTCGTAGCATGCATGAGGCACTGGGCTCGATCCTCAGCACCACATGTCAATAATAAACGAATAAAATGAAGATTCATCGACAACTAAAAAAATATTTTAAAAAATTTGTTTTGCTGATTTCCCTATCATTTTATCTTTAAGTGTCCTCGCCATGGATGATTTTAAAAGCAGTGTTTATCCTGTATTCTTTTTCAGATAGTAAAAAAGAAGACACTTTACGTTTACATCATGCATAGCACAAAGGAGAAGAATGACGATTACAAAGATGATCTTCTGCTTAGGGTGGGACTTAATGATAATAAAGCAGGAATGGAAGGATTAGATAAAGAGAAAATTAACAAAATTATAATGGAGGCCACAAAGGTATGTTTCTTATTTCCTTCAATATCTGTAATTTAGTTACTTTTAAACTTTCTGTTTCAAGGAAAATCATTGTTTTGAATATCCTTTTTGTTAAAATTTTAAATATTTTAATATATATTATTAAACTATAAAAGGGTATGGAATAATCTCCACCACTTTTGTTTTTTGGTACTAGGGATTGAACCTAGGGACACTTTACCGCTGAGCTACATCCCCAGTCCTTTTTTTTATTTTATTTGAGATAGGGTCTCACCAAGTTGCTTAGGGCCTTGCTTAGGTGCTGAGGCTGGCGTCAAACTTGAGATCCTTTTGCCTCATCTTCCCAAGTGGCTGGGATTGCGGGCATGTGCCACCGCACCTGGCATAATCTCCCTTCTAGTTTTTTGCTCTCGCCATCCCACTTTCAGTGGCACATGCCTATAATCCCAGCTTCTGAGGTTCAAGGCCAACCTGGGCAATTTAGCAAGACTTTCAAAAAAGAAAAAAAGGACTGGGGTTATAATTCATTAGTAGAGTGCCTCTGGGTTTACTCTTCAGTGCTGCAAAAAAAAAGGCAAAATGATGTACATTGCACAAGTTCTTTTTCTTAGTTTTGGTGTGTTTTTGTTTTTGTTTTGAGGTGCTGAGGATTGAGCCTTGCTCATGCTAGGCAATAACTCTACCATGAAGTTACATTTCTAACCCTTTTTTATTTTGAGACAGAGTCTCACTAAGTTTTCCAGGCTGGCCTCAAACTTGAAATCCTCTTGCTTCAGCCTTTCTTTTTTGTTTTTTTGGGTTTTTTTTGTAATTTTTAGTTATAGATAGACATAATACCTTTATTTTATTTATTTATTTTTATGTGGTGCTGAGGATCAAATCCAGTGCCTCACACACGCTAGGCAAGTGTTCTACCACTGAGCTACAACCCCAGTCCTGCTTCAGCCTCTTGAATAGCTGGGATTATAAGCTTGTGGCACTGCACCCAGCCGCTCTTTTCTTTTTTTTTAACCTGAAACGGAGAATACTATAATTGGTTGTTTTTCTGTCTTTGTTTTGTGGTGCTGGGGATTGAATCAGGTCCTCTAGCATGCTAGGCAATCACTTTACCCTGAGCAATATCTCTATCCTCCAAATAACTACATTTGTTTTGTTTTAAATTATTATAACTTGAAGGTCTTTCTGTATAAGTAAAGATCTACATTGTTGTTTTTGCATCTGTAGGTATAATTTATTGATCCAGTCAGAATCTTTACTGATGGACATATAAGTTTTATTTCTAGATTTTAATTTTTATAAACAATATACACAAAATAACCTCATACTTCATAATCTTGCATGTGTTAAAGTATACCTATAGGAGAAATTCCTAGAAGAAGAATTGCTGCACAAGTGCAGATAGCATGAATGAATATATGCATTGTGTAATTTTTGTGAATTGTTAAATCCTCAAACATTGATTATATCAGTTTTTACTTCTACCACTGATATGTGAGTGTGTGTATTACTTTTTTAAAAAATTGATTTATACTACTTATGTATACATGACAGCAGAATGCATTTTTTTTTTTTTGGTACCAGGGATTGAACTCAGGGGCACTCAAATACTGAGCCGCATCCCCAGCCCCATTTTGTGTTTTGTATAGAGACATGGTCTCACTGAGTTGTTTAGCACCTTGCAGTTGCTGAGGCTGGCTTTGAACTCGCGATTCTCCTGTCTCAGCCTCCCAAAGTGCTGGGATTATAGGCATGTGCCGCAGTGCCCAGTGCAGAATGCATTTTGATTCATTGTACATAGATGGAGCACAGCTTTTCATTTCTCTGGTTGTACATGATGTAGAATCACATCATATATGCAGTCATACATAAAGCTAGGGCTGTGATGTTCATCTCATTCCACCATATTTTATTCCCATAACTCCTCCCCTCTCACTCCCCTTTGAGCAAATTTCCTCCATTCTTCCCATGTCCTTTCCCTCATTATGGATCAGCATCCACTTATCAGAGAAAACATTCGGCATTTGGTTTTTTAGGTTTAGCTTACTTTGCTTAGCATAATGTTCTCTAACTCCATCCATTTATCTGCAAATGCCATAATTTTATTCTCTTTTATTGCTGAGTAATATCCCATTGTGTATGTATACCATAGTTTCTTTATCCATTCAGCTATTGAAGGGCATGTAGGTTGATTCCACAGTTTAGCTATTGTGAATTGAGCTGCTATAAATATTGAAGTGGATCACTATAGTATGATGTTTTTAAGTCCTTTGGGTATAGACCAAGGAGTGGGATAGCTGGGTCAAATGATGGTTCCATTTCAAGTTTTCTAAGGAATCTCCATACTGCTTTCCAGATTGGTTGTACCAATTTGTAGTCCCACCAGCAATGTATGAGTGTGCCTTTTCTCCCATATCCTCACCAACACTTCCTCTTGTTTGTATTCTTGATAACTGTCATTCTGACTGGCATGAGATGAAATCTTAGAGTAGTTTTGATTTGCATTTCTCTCATTGGTAGAAATGTTGAACATTTTTTCATATATCTGTTGATTGATTGTATATCTTCTTCTGAGAAGTGTCTGTTCAGTTCCTTAGCCCATTTATTGATTGGGTTGTTTGTTTTTTTAGTGTTAAGTTTTTTGAGTTCTTTATATATCCTGGAGATCAGTGCTCTATCTGATGTGCATGTGACAAAAATTTGTTCTTAGACTGTAGGGTCTCTGTTCACTTCATTAATTGTTTCTTTTGCTGAGAAGAAGCTTTTTAGTTTGAATCATCCCATTTATTGATTCTTGATTTTACTTCTTGCGCTATAGGAGTCTTGTTAAGGAAGTAAAGTCCTAAGCTAACATGATGAAGATTTGGGCCTACTTTTTCTTCTATGAGGCATAGGGTCTCTGATCTAATTCCCAAGTCCTTGATCTACTTTCAGTTGAGTTTTGTGCATGGTGAGAAAGAGGGGTTTAGTTTCATTTTGCTGCATATGGATTTCCAGTTTTCCCAGAACCATTTGTTGAAGAAGCTATCTTTTCTCCAATGTATATGTTTGGCACCTTTGTCTAGTATAAGATAACAGTATTTAAGTGGGTTTGTCTCAGTGTCTTCTATTATGTACCATTGATCTACATGTCTATTTTGGTGCCAGTACCATGCCGTTTTTGTTATTATAGCTTTGTTAGTATAGTTTAAGGTCTGGTATTGTGATGCCTCCTGTTTCACTTGTCTTGCTAAGGATTGCTTTGG
Source organism: Xerus rutilus (assembly GCA_028644305.1). Classification (NCBI taxonomy): domain Eukaryota; kingdom Metazoa; phylum Chordata; class Mammalia; order Rodentia; family Sciuridae; genus Xerus; species Xerus rutilus. The sequence goes on along the minus strand of CM053405.1, from coordinate 50,575,302 downwards.
CTATTCTGGGTCTCTTATTCTTCCAAATGAATTTCATGATTGCCTTTTCTATTTCTATAAGGAATGACGCTGGGATTTTAATTGGAATCGCATTGAATCTATATAGCGCTTTGGGTAGTATGGCCATTTTGACAATATAGATTCTGCCTATCCAGGAGCATGGGAGAATTTTCCATCTTCTAAGGTCTTCTTCAATTTCTTTCTTCAGTGTCTTGTAGTTTGCATTGTAGAGGTCTTTCACTTCTTTTGTTAAATTGATTCCCAAGTATTTTATTGTTTTTGAGGCTGTTGTGAATGGGATAGTTTTCCTAATTTTTCTTTCAGAGGGTTTATCACTGATGTATAGAAATGTAATTGATTTATGGTGTTGATTTTATATCCTGCTACTTTGCTGAAATCATTTATTAATTCTAGAAGTTTTCTGGTGGAATGTTTGGATCTTCTAAGTACAGGATCATGTCATCGGCAAATAATGATGATTTGAGTTTGATAGTTTCTTCTTTTCCTATTTGTATCCCTTTAATTTCTTTCATCTGTCTAATTGCTCTGGCTAGTGTTTCAAGGACTATGTTGAATAGCAGTGGTGAAAGAGGGCATCCCTGACTTGTTCCCATTTTTAGAGGGAGTGTTTCCAATTTTTCTCCATTTAGAATGATGATGGCCTTGGGTTTAGCATAGATAGCTTTTACAATGTTGAGGTATGTTCCTACTATTTCTAGTTTTTCTAGTGTTTTGAACATAAAAGAGGCTGTATTTTGTCAAATGCTTTCTCTGCATCAATTGATAAAATCATACAATTTTTATCTTTAAGTCTATTGATGTGATGGATTACATCAATTGATTTCTGTATGTTGAACAAACCTTGCATCCCTGGAATGAACCCCCTTGATCATGGTGCACTATTTTTTAGATATGGTTTTGTATGTGATTTGCCAAAATTTTATTGAGAATTTTTGCATTTGTGTTCATTGGGGATATTGGTCTGAAATTTTCTTTCCTTGATGTGTCTTTGCCTGGTTTTGGTATCAGGGTGATACTCACCTCAGAATGAATTTGGAAGGGTTCTCTCCTTTTCTATTTCATAAAAAAGTTTGAGGAGTATTGGTATTAATTCTTTTTCGTAGGTCTTGTAGAATTTGGCTGAGAATCCATCTGGTCCTGGGCTTTTCTTGGTTGGTAGGCTTTTGGTGATGTCTTCTATTTCCTTGCTTGAAATTGATCTGTTTAGGTTGTGTATGTCCTCCTGGTTCATTTGGGTAGGTCATATGCTTATAGAAATTTGCCAGTGTCTTTGAGGTTTTCTATTTTATTGGAGTATAAATTTTCAAAATAGTTCCTAATTATCCTTTGTATTTCAGTAGTATCTGTTGTGATATTTCCTTTTTCATCACAAATTTTAATAATTTGGGTTTTCTCTCTCCTTTTTGTTAGGGTGGCTAAGGGTTTGTCAATTTCATTTATTTTTTCAAAGAACTAGCTTTTTGTGTGTCAAAGTTTTGAATTGTTTCTTTTGTTTCAATTTTATTGGTTTCAGCCCTGATTTTAATTATTTCCTGTCTTCTACTTCTTTTGGTGTTTGTTTGTTCTTCTTTTTCGAGGGCTTTGAGATGTAGTGTCAAGTCATTTATTTGTTGACTTTTACTTCTTTTAATGAATGAGCTCAATGCAGTGAACTTTCCTCTTAGTACTGCCTTCATGGTGTCCCAGAGATTTTGATATGTTTTATTGGAGTTTTCATTTACCTCTAAGAATTTTTTTATCTCTTCCCTGATGTTTTCTGTTATCTACGTATCATAGATATCATATCTAACATTATTTAGTCTCCAGGTGTTGGAGTAGTTTCTATTTTTTAATCTGTCATTGATTTCTAATTTTATTCCATTATGGTCAGATAGGATGCAGGGTAGTATCTCCATTTTTTTGTATTTGCTAAGACTTGCTTTGTGGCATAACATGATCTATTTTGGAAAATGATCCATGTACTGCTGAGAAAAAAGTGTATTTGCTCGTTGATGGATGGAATATTCTATGTCTATTAAGTCTAAATTATTGATGGTTTATTGAGTTCTGTGGTTTCTTTGTTTAGTTTTTGTTTGGAAGATCTATCCAGTGGTGAGAGAGCTGTGTTAAAGTCACCAAGTATCATTGTGTTATGGTCTATTTGATTCTTGTAGTTGAGAAGGGTTTGTTTGATATACATAGATGCCCCATTGCTTAGGGCATAGATATTTATGATTGTTATGTCTTGTTGATGCATATTCTCTTAAGAAATATGATATGACCTTCTTAATCCCTTTTCACTAACTTTGGTTTGAAGTCCACTTTATCTGATGTGAGGATGGAAACTCCTGCTTGTTTATGCAGTCTTTGTGAGTGATACATTTTGTCCCACCCTTTTGGATGGCTTTTCCTGTGAGGTTAGTCTCTTGAAGGCAGCATATTGTTGGGGTTTTTTTTTTTTTTTTTTTTTTTTAATCCAGTCTGTCAGTCTGTGTCTTTTAATTGATGAGTTTAGGCCATTCACATTCAGGGTGATTATTGAAATATAATTTGTAATCCTGGTCATTTTATTTTATTTTTGGTTTTTACCTTGACTTCGTTTCTCCTTTGATTGGCCTTTCCTTTAGTGTAGTTTCTCTCTTTGTATATTTTCATTATTGGTTACCATTTCCTCCTCATGGAATATTTTGCCAAGAATACTGTGCAGTGCAGGCTTTCTTGCTGTAAATTCTTTTAACTTTTTTTTATCATGGAAGGTTTTTATTTCATCATCAAATCTGAAGCTTAATTTTGCTGGATACAAATTCTTGGTTGGCATCCATTTTCTTTCAGAGCTTGGTTGGTATATGTTGTTCCATGATCTCCTGGCTTTTAGTGTCTGGGTTGAAAAATCTGCTGAGATCCAAATTAGTCTCCCCCTATATGTAATCTAATTCCTCTCTCTTGCAGCCTTTAAAATTCTATCCTTGTTCTGTATGCTGGGCATTTTCATTATAATGTGCCTTGGTGTAGATTTGTTGTAGTTTTGTACATTTGGTAAACATCTTGTATTTGATTTTCCAATTCATTTTTCATGTTTGGGAAATTTCCAATATTATTTCATTGAAGAGATTGTGCATTCCTTTGGCTTGAAATTCTGCACCTTCTTCTATCCCGATAAATCTTATATTTGGTCTTTTGATACTATCCCATAATTCTTGTATGTTCTGTTCATTGTTTCTTACTATCTTCACTATATGGTCAACTTTATTTTCAAGATTGTATATTTTGTCTTCATTATCCAAGGTTCTGTCTTCTAAGTGATCTAGTCTGCTGGTTATGAGTGTGTGTATTACTAATACCAGAATTGCACTAACAGATTGTATTACTACACTTTTGGATTTGCCAAGCTGAGATAATGTAGTGTAGCTTTAACAAACAACCCAATCAAAAATATGGGCAAAAATATCAGTAGATATTTCGGTAAAGAAGATCTGCATATAGTTCATAAATACATGAAAAGATGCTCAATATCATTAAGGAAATACAAATTTTAAAACCTCAGTGAGATGCTATTCACTGCTATCCAGAAAGACTATAATGAATAAGACAGATGATCACAAATGTTGATAAGGATGTGGAGAAATTGGAACTGTCATATATTGCTGGTGGAATTGTGTAATGTTTCAGTCACTTTGGAAAACAGTCTGGCAGTTCCTCAAAAGGTTAAGTATGACATGGAAAGTTCACTCCTAGGTATGTAGCCAAAAAGAATGACAATGTATGTCCACACAAAACATATACTCAAATATTCATAACAGCATTTTTCATTAAGTCAAAACATAGAAATAATCTAGTGTCTTATCAACCTGATAAGTGGATAAAGACCACATTCAGTGTTAGAATGGATATGTTGATTGGTGGAATGATAAATAGTTTTAAGGTATTTTCTACATTTTCTTTAGTGACTAATGTTAAAATTTTGAAAATACATTTTCTGGGGTGGTTTTTGGTAGAGATAACTGATGACTCAGCCAACTAAGGACTCGGATATGGCCCATGGATCCTACCTAGGACACGGTGTTCTTTTCTGAATACAGATCTGTACTCAGCACAATAAGTTTATGATTTAGAATTTATTAATTCTATGATTAATGAATACATTTTATAGATAATGAAACAGACAAGGTTAAATAATTTTGGTTCACCTAGTAAGTGGTAGAGCTAAGTTTTGAATTCAGTTCATTTGATTCCAGAATCTGTACTCTTAGCTAACAAGTTATACTAATACTTTCCTTCAGACATATTTCTTATGCTTTGTTTTCTCCATAGGGATCCAAATATTATGGAAACGAACTCAAGAAGGAAAAACAAGTCAACCAACGAATTGAAAATATGATGCAACAAAAAGCTCAAATTACCAGCCAGCAACTAAGGAAAGCACAATTACAGGTATTAAGTCAATCGTTAAGAGTAGAAGTTGGTGGAATAGTAATTGGCCATTAAAATACATTATTATTGAGTAATAACTTCAAACAAGATAAAATCTAAGTTTTCATTATATTGTAAAGCATATGCATTCAGAAAATGTACATATTTTGCTAAGCATTGTTGTATCATTTACAAAGAGATTCTACATCTAGACTTTATTATCTCTGTTATACTGAAGAGTAAATGGAGTCTTAATTAAATAATTTGCCAGCCTCATGGGACAGGTAGTTGGCAGAGCTAGGATTCAACTGAAAGCTTGGGTTTTTTGTTTTTGTTTTTTCAATATGCATACTTTGCCACTGGAAAAGGCCACAGGATAAATTGGCATGTTTTCTGTAATGCTGATTTTGCAGAAAAAGATTTAGGGGAACATGTTAACTGATTAAATTAGAAGGCAACTTAAGCCAGGTGTGGTGTCTCACGCCTATAATCCCAGTGACTCAGAAAGCTGAGGTGGAGGGACTGCACGTTCTAGGCAAGTCTCAGCAACTTGGTGAGACCCTGTCTCAAAATAAAGTCAAAAAGGGTTGGGGATGTGGCTTAGTGATAGAGGGCCTCTGGGTTCAATCCCCAGTACTACCACAAAAATAAATAAATAAAAAAGACTTTAAACATAACCGTGTTATACTAAAACAAAAAGTTGCCCTATAGGTAGAATGCCAAATGTACATGAATTTTAAAAATGAAACACAAGGTTTCTAAAAACATGGAGGGTTTTTTTGTTTTCCAGTATTTAAACAACTCAAAGTTCCCTGTGCTATTAAGAGTTTTTCTTATGCCAGGCACAGTGGCACATGCCTGTAATCCCAGCACTTTGGGAGGCTAAGAAAGGAGAATTGCATGTTCAAAGCCAGCCTTAGCAATAGTGAGGTGCTAAGCAACTCAGTGAGACTCTGTCTCTAAATAAAACACAAAATAGGGCTGGGAATATGGCTCAGTGGTTGAGCACCCTGAGTTCAATTCCCAGTACCAAAAAAAAAAATTTCCTTATTAGACCCGGGTGCTGTGTCACACACATGCAATCCCAGCAACTTGGGAGGCTAGTTGGATTGCAAATTCGAGGAGGATTGCAAATTCGAGGCCAGTCTCAGTAACTAAGCAAGGCCCTAAGCAATTTAGTGAGATCTTGTCTCACAATAAAAAATAAAATGTGCTAGGGATGTGGCTCAGTGGCAAAGTGCCTCTGGGTTCAATCCTCAATACCAAAAAAAAAAAAAAAGAGTTATTTCATTAGAAAAGTTAGGAAGGAACCAAGGTGCAGGACATCATATATTAGACTGATAATTCAGAATAGTCACATTTCTGCTAGTAAAGCTAAAGTTATAGCTAGACAAATTTACTCTCATCAAAATCTGATTTAATGCTAAGGCATTACACTATACATAGTAATAAAATTATAATATTAATCTAATATGCTATGAAATCTTGTGATAGAATTCAGAGATCATAAATTGTGTTTTCTTTGCTAAATTATGTATCATTTTTCAATATATGCTTTCCTAAGGCACAGGATAATTTTAAGTAGTGTACTGTGGTGACAAAAGATGATTTGTCTGTTAGATCATCATTTTTAATGCTTCCTAGCATTCCACTATATGGAAATACCATAATTTTGTTTATTTTATGACATCTTAGTTTCAGTTTTTTGTTTTAGAACAACCCTGTGGTGATCATTCTTGTTCTCTATCTTTGCATTCAAGTGTAATTATTTTCACCATAGATAGTATTATTTTACATTTTCAACATTGTAAGTGTTGGTTTCCCTGCATACTTGTTTAAACCTAGATTTTATCAGTTTTATCAGTCTTTTAAGGTTTGATTTTATAGTGTCCAAAATATTACTTCATGGTTGTTTTCATTTATCTTCCTTTTATTATACCAGAAAATGGATATCTTTTCACATTTTAGCCATTATTATTTCCTTATTATGAGACTGTCCCTTTCTTTTCTGTTTATGAGGATGTAGGTCAAGTAGCTGGCACAAGAAAGCCAAAAATATACTTGAAATAATATCAGGCTATTTCTCTCTCACATAATAGGTAAGTGGTCACAACTAGTGGAGTACCATAGTAGTTGAGAGACCCAGATTCTATAAATCATGTTGTTCTGTCATCCCCTGGTGTTATCCTTACTTGGACTGACAAAACTGGATTATCTCTAATCCATATTCCATATCCTGGTAAGGAAGAAGAGTGGGAGAAAAAAATCAAAACCAAGTAATTTGCTATTAAACAAGTGAAAAAGAAGTTACACACATTACTTCAACTCACATTCTTTTGTCAGTAGTTTAAGTTAGAGGGCCATACATAAGTACAAGATAAGCTGTAATATTCTCTAGCTGGATGGCCATGTACCCAGCTAAAAATATGTTACTATGGAAGGAAGGAAGGATTTGGAGGTTCAACTAGCAGTCTGAAGCAATATCCTTTGCCCACATTTCTCCACATTTCTAGGGGAGTTTATATTCATTTCTTTTAATTTATAAGATCTTATCACATCTTAAGAATTTTTCTCTTGCCATTTGATATGAATATGTTTCCAGTATGTTGTCTTTTAATTTTGCAGTTTTTCCCCTATACAACTTTAAAATGTTTATATAATCACATCCACTTTTTTTAAGAATTTGTTTTTTAGAGATGTTTTGAGTTCACAGAAAAATTGAACAGAAGGTAAAGATTTCCTATATACCCCTGCCTCACACAGGTACCACCTCCCTGACCAGCATCATCCCCCACAGAGTGGTACATTTGGTATAACTAATGACCCTACATTGGCACATCATTATCACCCAAAATCAATAATTCACTATTTGTGTTGTACATTTTATAGGTTTGGACAAATTTATAATAACATGTGTCCACCATTATAGTATCGTACAGAACAGTTTCACTGTCCTAAAAATCCTTTGTGCTCTGCCTATTCATTCTTCCCTTTTACTAACCCCTGGCAATTAATCATTGGTCTTTCTACTACTTTCAAAGATTTGCCTTTACCAGAATGCCATATAGTTGGAATCTCACAGTATGAAATCTTTTCAAATTGGCTTATTTCACTTAATGGTATGCATTTAAGATCACTGCATGTCTATTCATGGCTTGATAGCTCATTTCTTTTATGTACTGAATATTATTCTATCATCTAGATGTACCAGTTTATTTATCAATTTACCTATTGATGAACAGGTTGATTGCTTCCAAGTTTTGGCAATTATGAATAATCTACTACAAACATACATATGCAAGGTCTCTGTGTGAATGTGTTTTCAATTCCTTTTGGTACATGCTAAAGAGGGTAATTGTTGGATCATACAGTAAGAAAATGTTTAGTTTTATAAGAAATTTCTAAACTCTATTGCAAAGTGTCTGTACCATTGTTCATTCCCACCAGCAATGACACATTCTTACCAACATTTACTGTTTCAAATGTTCTAGATTTTTATTATTCCAATGGATATATAGAATAGTGGTTTCTTATTTTAATTTGCATTTCCCTGATGGCATATGATTTTGAGCATATTTTCAAATGCTTATTTGCCACCTGTGTATCTTTTTTGGTGAGGTATCTATTAAGGTCTTTGGCCCACTTTTTAATCAAGTTGTTTGTTTTCTTATTGTCAAGTTTTAAGAACTCTTTGTATATTTTAGATAACGGTCCTGTATCAGTTATGTCATTTGCAAATATTTTTTCCTAGTGTGTGGCTTGTTTTTTTTACTCTGTGTCTTTTATAGAGCAGAAATTTGGAATTTGCTTTGATGTAAGGTATGAATACTTTTTTTCTTAAATGATACTATATTTTGCCTAAATGGTGATTCACTTGTCCCCAACACCATTTATTGAAACATGAGATCTTTCTCCACTGAACTGAAATGAGGCACTTTCAAATACTATATTCCCATTGTACATTTATTTATTTATAGACTCTTTCTTCTAATCAATGGACTTTTCTCCATTATCAGTACCATATAATTTTAGTTATTTAAAATTAAAAGTATAGTTTAATATTATCCCTCATAACTCTTCTTTCAACTTTTTTTTGTTTTTTTTCCTGCAGTTTTTTTTTCAAATAAACTTAAGCATCAGTTTTATAAAATTTTTAAAAAATTTTTATTCTATCCAAAACAACATAGTTTTTAAGGTTATCTTATTCCTTAAGCAGTTTACTTTGTGGACATTTTTGCAAGTTTTATTGATCTGTAGTCTACAAATATTTTTAATGTAAGTTTTAAAGATATGAAGTACATAGGAGTGGTGCTAACAACTTTTAGATGTTCATGCTGTTTTTATTTAAAGTTTACTCTTAAATATACTAGTAATCTGAAGGAACAGAAAATGTCTTCCTTTGTATAGAGAAGTTCAGATTTTGTTCCAGTTTTAGTCAACTGTTTCTCTGGCATCTTTTGCAACAGGAATGGCAGGAAGTGTGTTTTATGTTGATTGTTGAATTGTTTCATTTGTTGAGCTTCCTCTAAAAGAAGTTGTATAAGCAGGAGGAGATTGAGGAAGTCCTAAAGAGTTAAGAAGGTCCTCAAGAACAGAGATGTTTCCATGGGAAATGTGTTTCTATTTTCGAGTCATAAAATTTCCAAGTGCTAGATTTTATTTGTGTGGTATGATAATGTGAACTATTGCTAGTCATGCTGAGGTAAGTCACTTCTGCAGGCATGAACTCCCAGGATGTTCATTCAGAACCTAAGTTTTTCCACCCTATCCTACCCTCCTTAGACCTCCTAAACACACAATTGTTGTTATAACTGCCAAAATATATCATAACAATGTGAGTTCATAAATTATATAAACAAATATCCATGTTATATTAAATGGCAGTTGCACAGCAAATCAGTGCATTTTGTGTATAACAATGGACTTTATTAACTCATGTTTACTCAGTAGTCTTTAAGGAAATACTAAGTCAAGCAAATAAAAAGCATTATTTTCAGCTAGGCATGGTGGCACATGCCTATAATACCAGCAGCTCCAGAGGCTGAGGCAGGAGATTCACAAGTTCAAAGCCAGCCTCAGCAACTTAGCGAGGCCCTAGCAACTCTGTGAGACCCTGTCTCTAAATAAAATACAAAAAAAGGCTGAGGATGTGGCTCAGTGGTTAAGTGCCCCTGGGTTTAATGCCTCATACCAAAAAAAAAAAATGCAACAACAACAACAACAACAACAAAAAGCATTATTTCTAAAATGGTCCTCTAAATGTAATAGAAATGGGAGATTTTTAAAGTAAATAAGGCAGTTATGGATATAAAATATGCCATTAGAATTCTGTTTGAACTTACGTGAACTTAAATATTTAAGACTTTAAAAAATCTATTTTAGGGAAGCATCATAAGATAATAGAAGAACACAGGTTTTGGAGTAAACTGGCTTCCAGGTCTAGCTGTACTGTTTACCAGGTGTATTACTCAGGGAAAATTAATCTTACTGAGCTTTAGTTTCCTCATCTATAAAATAGGAGTAATAATTATAATCTCAGAATTATTTTGACAAATAAATGGATTAATTTAGGAAGCACTTAGCATATTATATGACATTCAATAAATGTCATTTATACTTTTAAAATTAGAGGTATTATCATTAAATTCTTACTATATCTCTATATAAGTTCATTATACTAGTGGCTCTTAATTCTTTTCAATGACTTTTTGAAGTTAGTTTAGTCCCACTTTACAAATAAAGTAATGGTGAGAGAGGAGTTAATCTACCCACTGTCATATAACCAATGTGTGGCAGTGCTGGGAGCAAAACAAAAGCCCTTAAATTTAACCCCATGTGACACACACTGATTCTCAGCAGTGACACAGGGAACAAGGTACATGTTATAGACTCAGATCAGAGCTTGAAAATCATTGGGAGGGAAGATGGAAGAAAGGGAAATGTAAATGAGAACTTAAGTAGAAGAAACTAAAAAACAGTGGTGGTGTGCATCTGGTAGATGTAAAAAGAAAAGTTCAGACAAGGGTGACTAATGAGAGATAGTAAAGTGGAATGTGTGAGTCATGCAGTGGGGAGGTTTCCTTTTGGCAACTGCACACTTGAATTAAGAAAAAGAGAATACATTGCTAAAGAGACTGCCATAGCATTAATATATGAGTCTGAGAAGAATTTTTTCCCATTTGGTTTGCTTTCTATTTATTATCTTTTTCTTTTCTAGATGATTCCACACTAAAATATTTCAGACACCACTCCCTTATTCTCACTCCACTCATATCCTAGGCATATTTTCTGGGTTGATATAGGTCAGTTTTTAGTCTACCCTGTTTTTACCAGTCTTCATGATTTGTTTACATCTAGTCAGGATGTCATTCTTTAGTCCAAAATCAACAGTACCAGAAGAAACAGTTTAAATCAGGATGATAAATCAGGTTAAAATTGAAAAGTTCCTTGTATTAGATGTAGTGTCACACTGCAAAAAGTCACACTCCAAAATTTTTGTCACACTCCAAAATTTTTCTAATGCTGCTTTTTTTAAAAACCAACTTTAATATATTGATATAAATTTCATTTCACCTACCAATCTCCCCTCCTGTCTTTTCTTGTGGGGAAAGATTTACTAGTAAATAAGAACTTTCTCCTGAAGGTGCTCATAATTTAGTATCTAATACAATAAGTGCCATGGTAGAGCAGGAAAGTACATGAAGGAATATTAAATTCTTTGGCACAAAGGAAATAGATCCAGTTAAGTTATAGAGAGACATTTGAACTGATCCTTGAAGGCTTGTAGCAGGTATGAAAGGCATTCTAGACAAAGGAACAGCTTGAGGAAGGCTCACAACAGCTCAGGTCATTCCATCAGTTGTAGACTAAACAGGAGCAGACCCTCTGGAGATTCTCACTGTGGCTGCTACAGACAGATGTGATTCAGGGTGATTGTTTCAAAAAAAGGAATTCCAGTTTTAATTTACGGTTAGTGAACAGCTAGTGTCACAATAATGCTAAGAAGGAAGACCATGAAAAAAAATCTGCAAAGTGAAGACAAGTGAACTTCAGCATGGGGGAAAAAGCTACATTATGTACCCTTGTGCCTCTCCACCTTTGTGTGTGCCTGGCAGGATGGTGCTGGGGATTGAACCCAGGATCTTGTATATACTAAGCATGCAGTCAACCACTAAGCTCCAGCCCCAGTTCTTTTGATTTTGAGGAAGAATCTCACTATGTTTTCTTGGGTGGCCTTGAACTTGGGATCTTTCTGTCTCAGCCTCCCTAGTAGCTAGGCTTAAGAGTGTGAGCCATCATGCCCATTATCTCTGCACTTTCAAAGAAACTTGCTCAGCTGGGCATAGTAACACATGCCATAATTCCAGATGCCATAATTCCAGCGGCTCGGGAGGCTGAGTCTGGAGAATCACGAGTTCAAAGCCAGCCTGAGCAACTTAATGAGTCCCTAAGCAACTTGGTGAGACCCTGTCTTTAAATGAAATACAAGAAAGAGCTGTGGATGTGGTTCAGTGGTGGAGTGCCCCTGGGTTCAATCCTAGTACTGAACAATAACTTGCTCTAGGGATCTCCACATGCTGGAAGTTGATTTTATTCCAGGAATCACCTCTACTTTCCAATTTGGGGCTGTTTTTCTTTGTTTTTGATTGCTTCGTTATGTAGCTATACGCTGATGTTTTTAGTAATAAATTGCATTTATTGAACTTGTACTATGTGTCACCACTGTTCCATGCTCTTTACGTGCTGTTATGATTTTACTTCAATGGTTTTGGCAACTTGCTTACATGTTGCAGAGATCACAGTTGTCCCACAGCAACCCTCAGCTGCCCAGAAAGCTGGAAAAGTGAGTGTTTAGCATTAACAGAGGCAAGCCACAAAAAGCAAGTTATAAATAAGTATGTCTGTTTCATAAACCCTTTTGGGTTTTTCTACCCTCTTGTTTTTCTTTATTCTTTTCAACCCAGTTTTTCTCTAAAGAGTCAAAGGTTAAGATAATTTGAGGCATTTGCAGGTAAATGGATGGAATTGGAGTATCTCATACTAAGTGAAGTAAGCCAATCCCAAAAAACCAAAGGCTGAATGTTCTCTCTGATAAATGATTCCCCCCATAATGGGGGGGGGGGAGAATGGAGGAACTTTGGGCAAAGGGGAGGGAGGGGAGGGGAGGGAGCATGGGGACAGGAAAAATGGTGGAATGAGATGAACATCATTACCCTAGGTATATGTATGACTGCACATATAGTGCGATGCTACATTGTGTACAACCAGAGAAATGAAAAATTGTGCTACATTTGTGTTTAATGAGTCAAAAATACATTCTCCTGTCATATATACCTAATTAGAATTAATTATTTAATTAGTTAAAACAAAAGAATACAAGCAACAATAAATGTTGGCAAGAATGTGGGGGGAAAGGCACGCTCATACATTGCTGGTGGGACTGCAAATTGGTGCAACGACTATGGAAAGCAGTATGGAGAGTGCTCAGAAAACTCAGAATGGAACCACCATTTGACCCAGCTGTCCCATTCCTCGGTTTATACCCAAAGGACTTAAAATCAGCATACTACAGTGACACAGCCATGTCAGTGTTTTTAGTAGCTCAATTCACAATAGCTAAAATATGGAACCAACCTAGGTGTCGTTCAGTAGATGAATGGATAAAGAAAATGTGGTATATGTATTCAATGGAATATTACTCAACTTTAAAGAAGAATGAAATTAGAGCATTTGCTGGTAAATGGATAGAGTTAGAGAATATCATGCTAAGTGAAATAAGCCAATCCGAAAAAACAAAGGCTATTTTCTCTGATATGAGGATTCTAATTCACAATAAGGTGGGGGGCACTAGGGAAGAATAGAGTTACCTTACATTAAGTAGAGGGGAGTGAAGGGAGGGGAGGGGCAGACATATGGGGATAGGAAAGATAGAAGAATGAAACGAACATTATTACCTTATGTATATATGTAAATGGCATGGCTGTTGTGATTCTACAACATGTGCAATCAGAAAATTGAGAAATTATACCCTATCTATGTATGATATATCAAAGTACATAAATTCATGCTACTATTAATTAATTAATCTATTATGTATAACTGATTAAAGCAAATTAAAAATTTTTAAAAAAGGACTGGGGCTGTAGCTCAGTGGTAGAGCGCTTGCCTAGCATGTGTGAGGTACTAGGTTCGATCCACAGCACCACATATAAATAATAAATTAATAAAATAAAGATCCATCAACAACTAAAAAAATTTTTTAAATGTTTAAAAAAGATAATTTGACATATTTTGAAGTTTATGAAGAATAAATTACCTGTTAAATTTTCAAATTTTATTTGTACCAACTAACATTTATCAAATGCATTATGGCAGCTATTCTACAGAGGGAACTTTTACATTATACTTTTCTGTGTTATATGTTACTGTTCAGTATACCAAGATATGCCAAAGAGGTATAATCTTTTGTGGTACATTTCCCTTGTTGCTATTTTAAGACACTAACATTATGAGTCAAAACAGAGTTGTTTATTTTACCTAAATTGAAACTTTCAGTGCTAGTAAGTTCTCCAGATTTATAAAGCAATAGAATATTTAATATAAGCAGTTGAAATACTTCTTCATTCAATAAATATTTATTAAGTTCTTACTATATGTGCCTGAGAGTATGGAGAGCAGAGTTGTTAAGAAATGACATTTGAGAACAAGCTATCTTTGTGAAAATAAAAGCAGTCACCAGCCTCAATAAACAACAATAAGTTATATAGTCATAAATGCTCATAAACACCCATAAAATATGCATCCATATGTCATTAAGTGGATGGATGGATGAATGGATGGATGGAGACAGATAAATGCCTATTAAATTGAAATTAATGTTATGATTAATGATATTTCAATAATAGGTTGTCCTAAAGTGTGTTAAATAATTTTTTTTAATTAAGGTTGACAGATTTGCAATGGAATTAGAACAGAGCCGGGATTTGAACAATACCATAGTGCATGTTGACATGGATGCTTTCTATGCAGCTGTAGAAATGAGGGACAATCCAGAATTAAAGGATAAACCCATTGCTGTAGGATCAATGAGTATGTTGGTAAGTAGGTAAAGATCAAAAACAAAAAGGAAATTTCATGGCATGTTCAAGTAGGCCTTACTAGTTCACAAAAGAAGAAACCTTTATTGAGATCTACCAATTTGCTGAGTATTTTCCTGGGTGCTTTATAAATGCTCAGTTGAGTTCTTTCAATATATATTAAGGTACTAATTTTTATTTCCATTTAATATAAAAGGAAACAAATTCAGATGATTAATAATTTGCCCAAAATGCAAACCCAGTAAAAATGGTAGTGACATTGTTCTTTTTCATTGCAAATTACACTTTTCACAAGTGTTCTGCTTAAAAAAGAAAGAAAAAGGAAATGTCATTCTAAAGCAGAGTTTTTCAAATTATGCCTACAGATCAAGTCCACCCTGCCACTCTCTTTTGTAAATACATTTTTTGGAACAAAGTTACAACCATTTATTACTGCTTTTGCACTAAATGAATAGAATTGAGTACTTGCAACAGAAAACATGATCTGCAAAGCTTAAAGTGATTACTTACAATCTGGACTTTCACAGAACAGGTTTGCCAACATAGTTCTAAAGTGGGCTATTTCGTTACTATAGTGCATTGAGAACACACTTTAATAGTTTTTCTCAGAATATTCATTTTTCTGATTACCATGTTGCTTTTTTTGTTTGTTTTTTCTTCTTCCCTGACCATAGAAGGTAAAGGTGACCAGAGTATAGGATAGCTGTATGTGACTGAAAATGTGTTGGGAATTAAAAGTAGCTAGAATAGATAGATGGGTTTTGGTATAAAGAAACATGCTATGGAAATAAAGAGAGTTATTCCCTGTTGTTGTCTCCTTCCAATGCCTTAGATAGCTGTACCCTAATCTCTTCAGAGTTATCGTTTTAGATTTATAATCTGTGTATTTCCTATCTCTATTCCTATGACTATGCACACAAATGACAAGTCTGGTTATAAAATAATGTTTATTGAAAGGGCACTTAACTCTCCTTTCTTACAAATCACCAAAATATATTTGAAAGAAAATTTAATTATATTAATAAGATATATAATACTCTATATTTATGTATATGTGTTTTATGCATACACACATACTGTAACCTTATTAGAACTATACCCACTGCTTTTGAAATCTACAGAAAAATTTCTTTCAGACACTACCTATCCTGAGTATTTGCTATATTTAAACAAAGATTATACTTTTTATATGCTGAACTGAATTAAATTCCCTTCTGATAAGAGTTGAAAGCATAATTGTTTTTGTTATAGTGAACTCATAAAAGCGTATCTATAAATTAATGAGTGTGATGGTGCATATTTGATTATTCCAGTAATTCTTTTTTGGTGAATTTCATGGATTTTGGAAATGTTCTGAGTTGGCTCTGAGAATAGGAACTTAGACCTGTAGCATTTTCTAGTGCTGTGTAAGAAACCCCTTCAGTACTTTGTAGACAACCATGTCTTTTCTTATGATTCTATAATTGATGCAGAATTCAATGGGGATAGCTCAACTCTACCTGAGGTTAGCTAGGGCTGTTTAATTGGAGCCAGAGAACCTAAAATGGCTTCACTTATGCCTGGCACTTCCACTGAAGTGATTAGAGTGGCTTCCAACCTTTGACTTTTGTTCTCTCCATGTACTGACTCATCCTTGAGTCATCTACCACAAGTTCTTTCTAATGGTTGCTGTATCACAAAAAAAGCAAGAGTAGAAGCTGAAGACTTCTTCAGACCTAGGCTTCAGGACTCACACTATAGCATTTACCACGCATTCTTTTGTTCAGTTAGTCATAAGGCAAGTTATTTGGTATAAGGAACTAAAATCTACCTTTTGAGTAACTGTACAAATGTTATGGCTCTGATTCATGATCTACCACAAACAGAGGAACTCAAATCTTTGTTTCTATTCTACTGTAGATATAGCTTTCATATTAGTTCCATTCCATGTATTTATATTTATAGCATTGGTTTGTCTTTCTAGTATGATTTGCATTTTCCTTTCCAGACTACTGAGCAAGGATTAGCATAGTTTTAAACACTATCAAGAGTTTTAAAATACCTTTTTGAAATCTACTAAAGGAAAACTAGTATTTTGAGATAATTCCTTCATTTGATAGATTTTGTTCTGCTTTTCTTTGAATTTTCACTTGGGATTCCATATAAAGATTCCATTTGTGATAAAACTTTTTTAGTAAATGGTATGATGGTCTACCACATTGACATACACTACTGCCAAATATCATCACCAGGGATTTAATAAGTAACATTCTGTGTTTTACTCTTACACTTTTTTAGTTCCTAGTCAAAATGGTTGTACCAAAAAACATATTCATGCTTTGAGAAATAAAACTTAATTTTTACAGTTCTTTTATAACTTCAGTCACTTCATTTTGGAGACTTAATTTGGCTGATATTAGACCTTCAATTGTTGATGTTGTTGCTGTTATTGTTCTAGGTAAAAATTTCCCCAAATACAAAATTGAGCAAATTCAAAAAATATACTACAAGTCAGGCATCCCTAATCTCAGAAATCCTAAATCCCATCACTCATAATTTCAGATTTGAGAGCATTTAGATTTCCAGATCAGGGATACTTAACTGGTGAAATCTGTGCAAATATTCCAAAATCTGAAAGACTCTATAATCTGAAATATTTTTGTTCCCAAGCATTTTGTATAAATGATACTCAACCTGTATTATACTATATTATTGCTTTCTATACTGTGACTTTTATATAATATTTATACTATTTGCACTGTCCTATTACTTTATTACTATTCTATACTATTTTCTATAGTATTACTTTCATATAACAACATCCACTATCATCCAGACTTGGGTTATGCCTTAAAACAAATGAGGTTTATTTACTGGAATTATGAAAGAATCTCTTTATTAGCATAGCTTAATTACTACCTGGTATCACATTATATAGGGATAGCAGTGAGAGAGGGTCATGGTATCATACCATGATAGGATAAATTCAAACAGTGTTTCAGTGATTCAAGACAGTAGCCTAAAATAGAAATGTCCTTGAATTGAAAATGCATATTGATAATGTGTTTCTTATGAATGCATGGATCAATATGTCCATTTAGGTTTGTTTATTTTTCTCCATGTGGTCAATTCTTTTTCAGTCTACTTCAAATTACCATGCAAGGAGGTTTGGTGTTCGTGCAGCCATGCCAGGATTTATTGCTAAGAGACTCTGCCCACACCTTATCATAGTGCCCCCAAACTTTGACAAATACAGAGCTGTGAGTAAAGAGGTAAGTTGATATCTCACTCCTACTTAATATTCTTTCACTGGTTTTCTGTTACCTACAAAGTCAACTCCAAATACCTTAGCACATCAGAATTTGGTGTTAGCTTGTCTCTTTAGTCTCAAATGAATACTGAGCTGTTTATAGTACCTGGAATATACCATTCTGTTTCCCAGTTCTTTGCCTTTCCATGTGTTTTCTTCATCTGCTTAAAAAAAACTCATCTCCCCAAACTTTGAGTGTCCTTAGTAACTTTAAATTAACTTTTATTTTTTCCTAATGTGAAAAATAACATTTTCTTCTAGAACTACCTTATAATTAACAGAATCTGCTCATCATTAATTTTAGTCTCTTCTGAGTAAATTTTTGTCAGTGTTTTTAAGCAGTGACAAGTTTCATTTATCTTATTCAGCTGCTTTCCTTGTCCCACAATCTTATGAAGATACTTGAACATATAATATCTTAGAAACATTAAATCAAAGATAAAAGGGAATAATTCATTGATTTGAAAAGGATCTCTGAAGTATAAAGATTTGATTATTTACTAAAATTCCAAAGTACTTCATGTGAAAAATATGTTTTCCCTATTTTTTACAAGAACTGGCCTATCATGGAGTGCTAAGATTTAATTTGTGTGCTACATCTACATCACTTTTAGACTGCTATAGTAAATGCTGTCTTTCAGCTGTCTGAATGGAAGCACATAAAAACTATGGTCTGCCACTTGTTAATCATTTAGACATGCAAGTAATCTTTAAATTCATCCTTTTATTTGTACTCCATTTAATTTTGCCTACAAATGACACCTCATTCAAGTTTTAAAAGAATATTCTTCAAACAGTCTGTTAAAGCAAGTGCTCTGTGCCTACTTCAGAAATGGTGGAAAAGGAGGGGGGAACACACTCACATTTGATGACTGTTGATCTCTCTTATTGTGTTTCTCATTAAAAAAGAGAGAAAATGCTAATCATAACATAGGTTTTTAATAAAAGTCCTACAAAGACTCTAAGAAAGAATTTTAAGTCCTACTTTAACTCAGTAAAACTAGACAGTATAACAAAGAGAACTAAATTGGTTCTAGTTTTAATTCATTTATTTACACAAGTTGGAAAAATCTTAAGATCTAAACAAGATCTACATGCTACATGGTTAATTTGCAGATAAAAAGTCAACTATAGATATTTTTGGCTTGATTAGAAAGCTTAAGGAAGATTTATTTTGTTTTGTCCAAAATATTGGAGTAGGTTTAACTGTTCTTAGAGCTTTAAGTACTTGATTTTTACCTGGAACATATCTATTTTTGTTCTTAGAGCAGTCGCCCCTGTAAAGGAAGTAAGTAGTGTCTCTAGGGAGTACTTCTCATTCAGAATCTTAGTTGTCTGCCAGCTACAGACTTTCCAGAGTTTCATTTTTACTAGAAATATTCTGTTTGAGTATATTATAAAAATGGTTTCTTTACAAGAACAAAGCTATTTTAGGCCTTCTCTGATTAAAACTATTCTGAAATTCCCCTTGACTCAGCTGTTCATAGTTACATTAAGCTAAAACACTTTCTTTTTATGAAACGACAAAAGTTTTCTTGTGATATAGTAGATGGCTTTTGAATGCTAGATGAAGTGTAAAATAATTCAGCCAGTATTTCTAATACATGTTATTATTTTGGCAATCATTCCCTCTAATTACAGCTAATACTTTAGTTGTAAAGAACAAACCACCACCAAAAACCTTTTATAGTTTCATATAATAAAAATCTCTTATATAAAAGGAATTTCTGGATTGTATCACTGAAATTCTAATCTCTATGTGGATTTCCTTTATCCCATGAAGCAACTCCAGACTGTTCTGTATCATATAATGTAATCATGGAATCACATTACAAATTTTAACATCTTTTCCATTTTAGATGCCAGTAAATAGTAAACTTTCATTTCCCTGTATGGATGTATATGCATTAATGTGTATTGAGTATTGTTTTTTGTGCATATTATTAGTTGAATATAACTACTTTCCAAAATAATGGTATCTTTACATAAGATTATTCCTTTTTAAAATGAACAAAACTCATCCTAAAAGATGAAAGTAGAATTACTTTTAGCTAGCTACCTAAAACCTTAGCCATTTTTTTCTGTCTACCATAATGATGTCATCTGAGATTTATTTGAATTGCTTACTATATCTAGATGTAGGTGGCTAAAGAGAGATTGCATCAGATGAAGCTATTTCATGGTCTTCTGCCTTCACAATCTATTTTAAGACAAAAGAGAATTTGACAAATATGCACTGGTAGTAAATTATTTATTCCTTAAATCCATGAGCTATTGATTGCAGGATCATTACTGTAGTTGCAAAGAAAATTACTCTTTCTCATCAGCTATACGTGACAGGAGGTTTTGCTGTGGCAGCAGAATTTAAGACTTTTTTGTTTCTTTTGAAGGTTAAGGAAATACTTGCTGATTATGATCCCAATTTTATGGCCATGAGTCTTGATGAAGCGTACTTGAATATAACAAAGCACTTACAGGAAAGACAAAATTGGCCGGAAGACAAAAGAAAGTATTTCGTCAAAACTGAAAATGCCATAGAAAATGGTAAGCAATTTACTAGAATCATCAAACTAAAAACAAATAAACAGAGAACTAACTTTTTGAATCAACCCAGTTAACTCATTAGCATGTGTAGGTGGTAGAACTAGATATATATAGAGAGAGAGATATAGATATAGATATAGATATGTTCATAAAAATGAAAAATCAGAAACTTAAAATATACCAGGTTTTAAAAAAGTTAAATGTATAAAATATCACTTTAAATAAAATGAGATTGTTAAATCTCCAAGCACTATGAGTGCTGAGTCCCTGTACAAAGTAATATCATAGCAATATTTTCTTAAAATCTCACAAAGGGTTTAGATTGCATTGAAACTGAGGAAGTTATGTGTGTAAAGTAGCCTTTTTTGTTATTGTTATTGATAGAAATTAGTTGTTTTAAGAAGATATCAAAATATTGAGTGATTTTCTTTTCTTCATTTCCCTAGTTTTCTATAATTTGGTTCTAGTATAGCAATTACTACTGTTTTCTGCTCTGCCAGAATTAATGACTTCCCTTTCCCTTCTTTGACTTAGACCTTATAATGACTCTAAAATACAATGAATCAGAAGTTTCATAGCTTCATATATTTTTTTAAAAACATTCTCTTTACTATCTATTCAAAGCAATGCCAAGAAACATACAGGTAGTACACATATTACACATATTATTTTATGTCTATTCTGTCATATAAATTTGGATGGTGGTTGCCAGGCTGTGTAAGAAACTGAATTACACTCACTTTTTAGCACTTGCAATCCAGATGGAATGCTTTAATCCTGGTAATACCCACAGTGTACTCTGATTACCTCAGTTATGGGGATTACAGAAATATTTCAGTCCAGAAGCAAATAAACAATTTCAGTAGTTAGTTACATTGCCAGGCCTCCCAAAGAAGTAAAATGCAGTTAAGATGGAAAAGGTCCTGTGCCGTTCTGCAGTAGCTCTCATAATGTACCAGAAGGCACCATTCTTTGCTTTCTCCTGTAGCATTCAGCTATTGTAGTAACTTACCTGAGAGCAGGGTGTGAAAGAGATTAGCCCTATATCACAGCATAAGGAACTCTGCAGAAGGGGCTTATGAACATGACAGGTACCTTACCTGGTCTGTAGTTTTTCTACAGCTCTTATTACCTTGATTTCCACTCATCCAATGAGGAAAAGGGCTCCAGTAAATATCATTTCAAATATTCCATACTCTTAATCCCCTCTGAGTTACTCTGAATTTTAAAACCAGAATATAAAAAATGATAAGGAACTAAAGCATATAAGTAACAGTTAATGTAATCTCCTAAGAATTCCTATTTGGAGATTATGTCTGTGACATAATTTCTATTACATATCTTAAAATTTGAAACTAATTAGGTTTTTATCATATAATTTGTTGTCTTTTTGGAAAAATTTCCTAAAAAACTAAATTTAGTTTTCAAGTAATATGCTTTCATGTGTTTCTGGAAACTTAATTTAATTATTGCTTCTGCATTTACCTTAATTTGAAAAGTATTTATATGTAGTAAAATTATGAAATGGGATCTGAAAAAGTCTTTTGTTAATCTTACATGTTGTAAATACATTTCAACTATGTTTCTCCTACATTAAGCCCAGAAAGTATTCATTAATGGCTTTATGAGAACATTTTTAGGATGAATATAGATTTAAGTGTATTTTACACTATATTTTTGGAAAATGCAAATAAAAGGAGGTAATAATCGGTATTTTTATTTTACTTTTTTTTTTTTTTTTTTTGGTACTGGAGATTGAACTTAGGGGCACTCGGCCACTGAGCCACATCCCCAGCCCTATTTTGTGTCTTTTTTTTTTTGGTACTGGAGATTGAACTCAGGGGCACTCGACCACTGAGCCACATCCTCAGCCCTATTTTGTGTTTTATGTAGAGACAGGGTCTCACTGAGTTGCTTAGCACCTCGCCATTGCTGAGGCTGGCTTTGAACTCGTGATTCTCCTGTCTCAGCCTCCCTAAGTGCTGGGATTACAGGCTTGCGCCACCATGCCCGGCTTATTTTACTTTTTAAAAATTACAATTTACGGTCTGGTGATAGTAAATGTTCTTTTGCCTTAAACTTAGACGTTGGCTAGTTCAGTCAGACCCTAAGAATTTGTATAAAGAAACATAACTTTCATGAGTAATTTGGATTTGTTGCAAGTGTACCCTTAGTAAAAGCCATACTTTGTAAATAAGCAAGTCAAAATTAATATCACATTTGAAAGAAGAAAATAAAGATTTAACATTTGAAAATCTTCCATGAATGAAGAAAAATTTTTTTTTCTCTCTAAAAGCAAAACTTACTCTCCAGATATAATTATTCTATTTGCCTAATGCCTTTTTTCCTCATTCTAATTTAGTAAGAGTCTCTTTTTCCCTATAAAAAAATAAAAGGAAAGAAATACTTTAATTTTTAAAGAAAAATAATGAGTTTCAAAATTTAATGAACTTTACATAGGGCATATCCTTTTAAAATGTATACTATGATCTCCAGGATAAAGAACTCAAAAAACTTATCACCAAAAAAACTAACAACCCAGTCAATAAATGGGCCAAAGAGCTGAACACAAACTTCACAGAAGAAGTTATACAATCAATCAACAGACATATGAAAAAATGGTCAACATCTCTAGCAATCAAAGAAATGCAAATCAAAACTACACTAAGATTTCATCTCACGCCAGTCAGAATGGCAATTATCAAGAATACAAACAACAATAAGTGTTGGCGAGGTTGTGGGGGAAAAAGGCACACTCATACATTGCTGGTGGAACTGCAAATTGGTACAACCAATCTGGAAAGCAGTATGGAGATTCCTTAGGAAACTTGGAATGGAACCACCATTTGAGCCTGCTAGCCCACTCCTTGGTCTATACCCAGAAGACTTAAAAACAGCATACTACAGTGATGGAGCCATTTCAAAATGTTTATAGCAACTCAATTCACAATAGCTAAACTGTGGAACCAATCTAGATGCCCTTCGATAGATGAATGGATAAAGAAACTGGTATATATACACAATGGAATATTACTCAGTAATAAAAGAGAATAAAATTATGGCACTTGCAGGTAAATGGATGGAGTTAGAGAATATCATGCTAAGTGAAGTAAGCCAATCTCAGAAAATGCCGAATGTACTCACTGATAAGTGGATGCTGATCCATAATGTGGGGAAGGACATGGGAACAATGGAGGAACTCTGTTCACAGGGGTATAAGTGGGGAGGGAGCATGGGGACAGTAAAGGTGGTGGAATATGATGGTCATCATAGCCCTAACTTTATGTATGACTGCATATATGTTGTGATTCTATAACACTTACAACCAGAGAAATGAAATGTTATCCTCTTAAAAAAAAAAAAAAGTAAATATGGGTATTTCCAATATCCAACATCCTCAATTATGGAAATGTACAAGGAAGTCACTTAATATTGTTTAATAATCAAGTAAATTTACATACTTTCAAATTAAAGTTGTTTTTATAATTATAAAAAAAAATGAGCATTCAAAAAAATAAAAATAAAATGTATACTATGAAAATAGGTGATATTCTTTTAAGAAAAATCTGAATAGCATTTTCTCAACTAAATAGTTATAAAATATAAATTAAAGCATTTCTGATCATGTTTTCTAAAAACTATTAAATTTGCTTTGTTTTCAGAAATAATGTGAGGGGAAAGTAGAAAAAATTAAAGAAAGAATGAAGCAAAATCGAACTTGTGAAATATATACTTCTTAAAATGAACTTGAGTTACTGTTTCTGTTTATAATTTAGATCAACCAGGAAAGGAAGTGGATAAACTGAGTGAGCATGAACGGCCCATCTCTCCACTACTTTTTGAAGATAGTCCTCCTGATTTGCAGCCCCCATTGAACTTTGAAGAACAAAACAATCCTCAAATACTACAACATTCAGTTGTTTTTGGAACATCAGCTCAGGAAGTCGTAAAGGAAATTCGTTTCAGAATCGAGCAAAAAACAACACTGACAGCCAGTGCAGGTTAGGATCTGGATGTACACTGTGTTTATAAGTTTTGGGCTGACTAATTTAAGCTCAATATTAATAATTTCTCATTTTAAAGGATATAATATCATCTTATCTGTTCTTTTTTATTTTTTTTACCTTCTGAAACTTTACCTATTCAGAAGAGCTGTGAACCTACAGGTAAGTAGGAATTTAGCAGAAAAGCACATGAGCCCAAAGGAAAAAATCTATCATAAATCTTATGTAGCTATCCTTTTGTAAATGTAAATAGATTGTTACTGGTTTTTCATATAATACTTGATTAGTTTTTCCTTAGGAGACTTCATTCCTGTCTTACAGTATATGCAGGAGAGAACCCAGAAGACATCAAGATAGAAGACAAAAAATAATAATAATAATCTGCTGGGCATGGTGGCACACGCCTGTAATCCCAGCACTTAGGGAGGCTGAGACAGGAGGATTGCGAGTTCAAAGCCAGCCTCAGCAATGGCAAGGTGCTAAGCAACTCAGTGAGATCCTGTCTCTAAATAAAATACAAAATAGAGCTGGGATGTGGCTCAGTGGTTGAGTGTCCCTGAGTTCAATCTCCAGTACCAAAAATAATAATCCAAAATACCAGCTAGCAATGTAGCAGTTTAGCACCAACTAGTAAAACAAAAAAAAAATTTTTTTTGCAGATGTCAGTAACCCATAAGGGCATCACTGTTTAGCATAATAACCGATACTCATCGTGAGGACCCTGAATTATCTTGTAGAACTTGTTATAATTAAGTGAATCTTTTCTTTACCAAAACATGAGAATGAATAGTAAAATTTAGGAAGACATGTATACAATTAAAGTGAACTATTTAATGTCTATACTTGAATATATCTATTTCAAATTACCTTATTCTTTAAGACTCTTAGAAGTTATAATATATAGGGAGTTTGGGGGTTTTTTGTTTTGTTTTGTTTTGTTTGTGGTGCTCGGAATTGAACTCAGGGCCTTGTACACGTGAGGCAAGCACTCTACCAACTGAGCTATATATTCCCATCCCCTCCTAGAAATTATAAAATACCTTTCTGAAAAGTAGTACTTCACTTTGTGAGTAGCAAAAGGGATGAAAAAATGTCATTATCATTAAAAATGACATTTTTAATGTCATTATTTTAAAGACATTAAAATAATGACAAAAATAATGACATTTTTAATGTCACTGTTTTAAAGAAGTATACTGCAACTTAGAATCTTTGATTTTTTTTCCTTTGTGTGAATAATTTGTTTAAGAAAAAACTTTTCAAAGAGTAGATATCCTTTACAAATTATATTCTGGATCTTTTCTAAGTAGTGGTTATAGGGCCACTATAAACAACCCTCTATAGTAAGTAAACTGTAGGTAGCAAGTAACATGTAATATAACTTAACTCAAATTATTTTTAGATTTTAAATATTCCCCATTTAAATATTCCCCATTTCTTTCTTTTTTTTTTGGGTACCAAGGATTGAACTCAGGGACGCTCGACCACTGAGGCACATCCCTAGCCCTATTTTGTGTTTTATTTAACACAAAGTTAAGTTGCTTAGGGCCTCGCTGTTGCTGAGGCTGGCTTTGAATTTGCAATTCTCCTGTCTCAGCCTCCCAAAGTGCCGGCATTACAGACGTGCGTCACCGTGCCTAGCAATATTCCTAATTTCTCCTGCCCCAATAACAAATAAAATTCCTATTCTTAAAACCATACCCAGTAGGCGTGGTAGCACATGCCTGCCTATAAACCCAGTGACTAAAGAGGCTGAGGCAGGAGGATCACCAGTTCAAAGCCAACCTCACTCAGCAAATTAGCAAAGCCCTAAGCAATTTAGTGAGACCCTGTCTCAAAATAAAAAATAAGAAGAGCTGGGGATGTTGCCCAGTGGTTAAGTACTCCTGGGTTCAATCCCTAGTACCAAAAAACAAAACAAAACAAACCATGGCAAGTCCTGAGGAGATAGATGGTAATAAAATGTCTTTTATCTTTAAAGTAGCATTATGTGTCATTTCAGATTATTTGCATTTATTTTTTCTGTTTTGTCATCACTTAGTTAAAAATCATACATATCAACTTTTATAAGTAGAATGTTCTTTTAATTCTTTTAAGGAATTGCCCCCAATACAATGTTAGCAAAAGTCTGCAGTGACAAGAATAAGCCAAATGGACAATATCAAATTCTCCCCAGCAGACAAGCTGTGATGGACTTCATCAAAGACTTACCAATTAGAAAGGTAAGATTTTATATAAAATTTATCATCTGGTACATGTACTTGGAATTCTGAAGAGACATTATCTAGGCTGATAGTAATTCTTTCCTGAAAAGTTTTAAAACAATAGATAACAGGCAAGAATTCTAATGAGTGGTTGAATGTGGACTTGAGAAATCTTTCTGTGAAACCCTAAAAATCAAGCTTAGGAAGCTTATTTGTAGAAATTTTTAGGAGCATAATAGATGACAGCTTTTAAGTAGACTCCTGCAAAGAAGGAAGCAATAAAAAAGTACTTGGATAAGTCCTTTCCACTATAACTTAATACTCTTAATTCTTAAGTCCAGAGTGCTATCAAATAGGTATATTTCAAAGATATTTAGAATTTTTATTTTTATGACAAAAAATAAACCAAAAATACTTCACCATCTTTAAAATGCTAAAATTATCTCTCAGGGGTTCCAGAAAAGGGTGTGTTTTTATTACTCTTCAGAGCTTCTAAATTTTTCTGCATGTTTATCTTTTTTTTCCAGTAATTACTCCATACACTATATAATGTTCTAGGCTTGCTTTTTTCACTCAATTTATGTGAATGGATTTAAGTAAAGTATTTTAATGGTCAGAAAAAAGTCTGTTAAAGTATACAATGTATAATGACTGCTGGATAATGTATGTAAGACATAATTATAAAGTAGTATTTTCTGATGTGTTTTTCAAAGTAAAATTAGTGTTCTGTTAAAAAAGTCTGGGGTCAAAGAGCTTTGGGGTATGACATCAGTGGTGGGTCACTGTTTATATATTAATCTATTAAAGATTCATAAAACTTGCAGCAAAAGGTTCCACTTAAATTTGTTTACCGTATCATTCCCTGAATGTATATATGACCAACAACTTCTTTTATAATGCCTTTAAAAATTTAATGGAATGCTGTTTAGGAAATGTGACCGAAAAAGTGATAAAAGCAGTTTTCTTACAAGATTTGTGATGATAGTAACATTATTCATACCTTTAATAAGATTATCCTCTCAGTTCTGATCTTAATTTAAAATTAATAATAAATATTGATTCTCTTCTAGGTTTCTGGAATAGGAAAAGTTACAGAGAAAATGTTAAAGGCCCTTGGAATTATTACTTGCACAGAACTCTACCAACAGAGGGCATTACTTTCTCTCCTTTTCTCTGAAACATCTTGGCATTATTTCCTTCACATCTCCCTGGGTCTAGGTTCAACACATCTGGCAAGGTATATATAGTAATTCTGCTTTATTATTTGCTGAAATGTCAGTTTTAACCATTGAGATAGAGACTATAAAGATAACATGTTTTAAAATCCTGTAAGACCAGTTTGATTCAGAATATAATGTTTGGGTTAAAATCAACAGATTCGATATAGGAGAAAAGGAAAAGAGAAATACTTACACTTCAGCAGTTGAGTAGATGGACAAGAGAAACAATAGTTATTTTCTTTTTTATTTCTGCCCTGTTCTTTCTTCAGAATATAAGAGGAATGCTGGTTGTCATATTGTTGAGGGAAAAAAAAGATGGCTTATATTCCTTAATTCACCCTTTAAGCAAGGAGCTTTAATGATTCTTTGAAAGCCTTAATGAACTGACTGTATTTCATTTGTTTTTAGATATATAAATGATTCATTCTTTGAATATTGTGTTAAACATTGTCCTAGGAATTAGGGATAATGACAGTGAGTAGGACAAAGTCCTGTTGTATTCATGGAGTTTGCAAACTAGTATATGAGATAGAAAATAACCATTAAACAAATGAAAGTAAAGCAGAATGAGGGTACAGAAAATGACTTGGGGGCCGGGCACACTGGTACATGCCTGTAATCCCAGCAGCTATGAGGCTGAGGCAGGATTGTGAGCTCAAAGCCAGCCTCAGCAACTTAGCAAGGCCCTCAGCAACTTATTGAGACCATGTCTCAAAATAAAAAGGAGTGGGGATGGGGCTCAGTGGTTTAGCGCCCCTGTGTTCAATCCTTGGTACAAAAAAAAAAAAGACTTGAGGCTGAGTCAGAATTGGCAGCAGTCATCCAAAGGCAGAAAACTGCGGGACCCAACCATGCAAAGGTCTAGGAGATGAGGGAACAGCTAAAGAAAAGGCCCTGGGTGTTTTTCTTCGTCTCTTTTTCATCTAGAGCTTAACAGGAGATACCCTAAAGCTGGAAAGGTAAATTGTTCGGAATAGATGAAAAGAAGAGAATAAACACACATTTCTCAAAAGAAGAAATACAGTATACAAATACAACAAACATGAAAAATGCTCAACATTGCTAGCAATCGGAATAGATAGCAGGCAAGAATTATAATGGGTGGTTATAATTTCATCTCATTTCACTTAGAACGGCAATCATTAAGAATACAAATAATAATAAGTGCTGGTGAGGATGGGCAGGGGAGGTACACTCATACATTGCAGTATGGAGATTCCTCAAAAAACTGTGTGACTCAGCTATCCCACTCCTTGGTATTTATCCTGAAGAATTAAAATCACCATACTGTAGTAATGCAGGCACATCATTATTTATAGTAGCACAAGTCACACTAGCCAAGTGGAAGCAGCCCAGGGGCCTGTCAACAGATAAATAGATAAATGGGAAAAGAAAATATGGTATATATACACAATGGAGTTTTACCCAGCCATAAAATTTCATTTCACCCAGAATGAAATTACAGCATTTGCTGGTCCATGGACCAAACTAGAGAACATCATGCTAAGTCAAATAAGCCTGACTCAAAAGTCAAGGTTCAAATGTTTTCTCTCATATGTGATGTTAGAGCAAAGTAAGGGAAGAAAGCAGGGTGGGTTGGGTCAGGGCGAGGCCCATGAAAACAGAAGGGAGATCAGTGGTGTAGAGGAAGGGAGTAGAGGGGGAGGGAGGAGGGATGGGAAAAGGGAGGAACTACAGAGTGAAATTAACAAAATTATGAATTTCATCTTTATGTATATCTATAAAGCACCAGTGTTTAAAAATTATAAATGAATAGAAGGAAGACTAACAGAGTATAGGAAGATGAACAGGGGGAGGGAAGAGGGGAAGGAAAGAAAAGTACTGAGGGCTGCAGTGGAGCAAATTATTCTCCATGCATGTATGATTGTGTCAAAATGAACCCCCCAATATTATGTATAACTATAGTGCACTAATAAAAACATTTTAAAAATAAATAGGAATCACAGAAGTCAACCCTGGACACTATTTTTTGCAATTTTGTCATCATCCTGTCAGCCTGCACATAAAGTGACTTCATTATCATAATTAAAATAAAAGATGACAATCAAATTGCTGAGAATGTCTATAAAATTAAACAACCAATTAAACCTGCTAAATCTTAACAGATTGCAAGGCTGTATTATAATACCCTTGCTGCTCTTTATTCTTTTGAATTTGTGGTTAGATCATTTTGACCTTGAATGGATAAAATGAAAGATGAAGATATAGCATTATAATTAGTGTTTGAAGAAATCAGGAAATATAAATGTCTTATATAATCCAAAATTATTCTCTTTATTTCCATACTACTTGTAAACAATATAGTTCTGATATAACATAGCATATATTGGTATTTAGAGAGATACAGATAAGGCTTTTTTTTTTTTTTTTGGTACCGGAGATTGAATTCAGGGATACTCGACCACTAAGCCACATCCCCAGCCCTATTTCATATTTTATTAGAGACAGGGTCTCACTGAGTCGCTTAGCACCTTGCTTTTGCTGAGGTGGGCTTTGCTGTCTCAGCCTCCCAAGCTGCTGGGATTACAGAGGTGCGCCACCGCGCCCAGCTCAGATAAGGCTTTTAAGATAAATTTGTAGGTGTTTTATGATGAAATAGCAGATCTGCTTTCCCCGCAATCCATGTTCTCTGTTACCCCTACTGTGCTTTGTTTTTTAATCAATATTTTGTTCTTCTGAGGTATTCCATGTTTACTTTTATATTTGTCCATGAGTCTTTTCTGAAATAGAAAATAAAGACTTTTTTTGTTTTTGTTTTTGTTTTGTCACTTCAAGGGATGGAGAAAGGAAAAGTATGAGCGTTGAGAGGTAATGTTTTGTTATTTATTGTTAATTGTTCATAATGTTATTTTAAACTAATGGTTAATTTTTAGTAAAATATTTGCAAATCACAGTTTTCAGCAGTTTACAATGCTACAATATATACTTCAGTACAATGCATTATTATCTTTGGTTGTGCCACCTTCAGTGGGAGAAAAATTAACTAATCATTTTTGGGGGAGAATATGGGAGATTGAACTCAGGGGCACTTGACCACTGAGCCACATCCCCAGCCCTGTTTTATATTTTACTTACAGACAGGGTCTCACTGAGTTGCTTAGTGCCTCCCTGTTGCTAATGTTGGCTTTGAACTCGCGATCCTCCTGTCTCACCCTCCTGAGCCACAGTGATTATAGGTGTGCACCACTGCATCAGGCTAACTGCAATCATTTTTATGTATGTTGGTTTTACTCCTATTCACTGAAAACTAAGCATTTTAGGATTCTAGTTTCTGATTTCTTGTCTTGAAATTGAAGATTTATTTGGGAATTCTTAAAACTCATCAAATATTGGTTGAATGAGCAGAGGCATTAAATGATTGAGCATCCATCCCTACTCTCAAAATCTGAAGTCTGAAAGGCTCCAATATCCAGAATGTTCCAAGTGCCAACATGTCACCACAAATACAAAATTTTAACACCTGACCTTATGTGATTGGGTTGCAGTTGAAACACAGGCATACTAAAAATATTATATAAATGTTCCTTTAGACTAAGTATATAAGATGCATATGAAGCAAAAGAATTTCAGGTTCATTCTTGGGTCCTATCCCCAAGATATCTTGTTATATACATGCAAATATTCTAAAATTTTAAAATCTATCTTCGTGTCTTAAGCATTTCAGACAAGGGATCCTCAACAGGTACTGTTATCTTCTTGGTGAGTGAGAGCTTAGAGATGATCTAGTTTAGTGGACTTACAATATTCTTTGCAAGTCAAATGAAATATTGATGGGAATATTGATGAGAAAATGTTTTTAAGAAGTCTTTCAATTATTTCCTCAAAGCAGCAAGATATCACAGGCATTTAAGAACCACTGATCTAGTAGAAGATTAGGTTTATATTTCACATGTGTTATTTCTGATCAAAAAATCTGAATGACTTTTACAAGACAACATACTCAATAAATGGCTTTGATAAAAATTGCTGTTTTAGGTTGTGATTTACATAAAAACAATCCAAGAGAGAGAACATAAGCATCTGAAGTGGTGTAGTGTTGTACAGTTGAACAAATATTTCATTTGTTTTTTATTACTGAGAACATTATTGATATGCAGGTCTCCAGTTTTCTTTCTGAAAACTTTCTCCTTGGCTTTTTAAAGATTACATTAGAACATCAAATTTGTTACGAGATTGGGGAGAGGAAGATTGTAATTCACAATCAGACACAAAGACTTAACTTCTCTAATACATAAAGAACTCATATAATCAATAACCAGCACTGGTATACCAGTAAAAAACTGAACAAATATCTAATTAGTTAAGAGAAAAAGAAACAAAAAAGACTGTTAAGCTACATGAAAATATCCATTCTCATAATTAAAGAAGATCAAAGTTCTCTGAGATAGCATGATTCACTGATTCAGACAGACACCTTTAGGGACTGTTATTTGACAACAAAGGGCAAGAAATTTGGTGATATCTATTAAAATCATAGATGAATATGAACTTTGGTCCCTTAATTCTATTTCTAGGAATTCATTACTCAGATATAAGATATAGATATGTACAGGGTCATTCATTGCATTTTCATGCCAGCAAAAGATTGACAATAAATATCCATAAACAAAGAATTGGTTAAATTGTTATATCTTTTAATTAGAATGTTGTGTTGCCATATAAATGAGAATATTAATTTCTCATTGGTAATACCAAGACAAATTGAGAAAAGCAAGGTGCTAAATAATGTATGTAATATTCTTTTTATGTAAAAAAGGGAAAAATTATTGCTTGTTTGCTTATTTGTATACATATTAGCCCAGTTTTTAGTTTCTCTAACAACATACCTGAAGCTAGATAACTTTTGAAGAAAAGAGGTTCATTTAGCCTGGAGGTTTAACGGTAAAGGCCTACATCTTTAGATAAGATGACCTTCTTATTGCTCCAAGGCAGTGTAAGGGAACACATACCAAGAGATAGAGCCATGTTCTGTGTCTCTTCTGGTGACTCTTCTTCTTCCTATAAAGCTACCAATATTCGATCATGAGGGCTTCACCCTGATGACCTTGTCTAATTCTAATCACCTCCCTAAAGCTCCTCTAAACATCATAGTCAACAGTTTGTACCCTTTTAATACCTCACACTAGAGATTAAATTTCAAAATATGAAGCTTTAGGAGATACATTCAAGCCATAGCAGTATGAGATATTTCTGGAGGAATTCATATGAATAAGCTGGAAATGTTGGTTGCTACTAGAGAAGAGTACTGAGTAGCTGGGGATGGGGTTAGAAGGGGGATACTACTGAATCACCATTTGTTCAGGGTTTTGTACTCACTGCTCTGATCTCTCTTTTTAGTGTCTGACTCTTATGTTAATACTTTTTGAAGATGAATTCAAAGTTTCTGCATTCTTCTTTTTTTTTTAATGTTTATTTTTTAGTTGTAGGTGACAGAATATTTTTATTTTATTTTTATGTGGTGCTGAGGATGGAACCCAGTGCCTTATGCGTGCTAGGCGAGCACGCTACCACTGCGCCATAATCCCAGCCCCTCTGCATTATTCTTACTAGCCCTCCATTTCCACTTGTCTACTAGACAAGCCCTGCCTGGGTACTGAGCCAACCATTAAATCTACTTAAAAGACATTTCTGCTCCTGGGAAGTTGTAATGGGCTCAGCATTGAGGCTAGCGCTTGCCTCCCCTTCCCCAGCAAATGGGTGTCCAGTGTCACATCTGTATTTTATTTTCTTTTTTAAGGATAGCATGCTTTTATTTTATTTGCTTATTTTTGTATGCAGTGCTGAGGATCGAACCCAGTGCCTCACACTTGCTAGGCAAGTGCTCTGCCATAAGCCATAGCCCCAGCCCCTGTATTTTCTTAAAATAGTCTTCTGTAGCATAATCTATATACATTTATACCCGAATGTTATAATTTGGGGCATTGTCTGTTGGTGACTTTAATCATCTTTTTAAAAAATATTGTAGAGAGAGCAAGAGCATAAAATTGCTTCTTTACAGATCAATTTACCTATCTACATGGTTTTCCATTATTTATGTAGACCATTGGTGTTTCTACTTAATTATGTCAGTTCATCTGTACTTTGTACAGCAAAATATGTGAACAAACGCTAGACCATTTAAATATACTGTATCATTCCCAAATTATTTTGAGTTATAGTTTGCTTTATGCACTAAAATCATTGTTGTTTCTCTAGGACCTTCAGTGAAATAAGTAAAGCAGAAGAACAGTACAGCTTGTGCCAAGAACTTTGCAGTGAACTCGCTCAAGATCTTCAGAAGGAAGGGCTTAAGGTACTTTATTTCAATGTTGTTCTTAGTTTTTAAAAATTTTAATGGTGCGACTTGAAATGAGTTAGATTACCCATTTCTTAAAGCTCAATACAAAGTAGTTAATATTGGAGCAGAATATTCTGTCCCCAACAATTAGAGACAAATTTAGTTCTGACCCATATCTGAGGTCTATGATGAGATCATTCTATGAAAAAGAAACTTGTGATGCTGGAATGGTTCCAGTATCATTATACACAACTTTATACTACCTCCAGAGTACATTTGATTAAGTACAAAATCAGAGTTATATTGGCCTTAGAAAGGCAAAGAAGGATTTCCCTAGAATGGTATTCATGTATTATAAATGCCTTTCCAATTATTCTTTAATGTTTTTCTCACATAAACAATGACCTTCTAGAATAATAGGCATTTTGTTTCAAGACTCTAATCCAGGTTGCTTACTTGGGAAAAAAAAAAAAAAGGCCTGGAATGCTTTGAACTTTGTGTTTTGTAGTCTTTCCTCACAACAATCCATGTTTAGTATTTCCCAGCAATCTCAAACCAGGAGTGGAGTTATTCCAAAGTAATAGAAAAATATTAAAAAGTTATTACAAAAACTGGAGTATCTGATGAGCCTTTTTCTTA
The DNA here is from genome assembly GCA_028644305.1 of Xerus rutilus. Taxonomy (NCBI): domain Eukaryota; kingdom Metazoa; phylum Chordata; class Mammalia; order Rodentia; family Sciuridae; genus Xerus; species Xerus rutilus. The sequence continues at coordinate 50,540,597 of CM053405.1, read as the reverse complement.
TAATCCCTCTCTGTCATACAGTGAATATAGAGTTCTTTTTAAAAATAAATTTTAAATGAACTTTTAATTTTAGAAACATTTTAGATTCACAGAAAAGTTACTAAAAAGAATATAGATATTTCCAGTATAACCTTCATCCAGTTTCCTTAATTATTAACATTTTATGTTATCATAGTATGTTCGTCAAAATTAAGCAAGTGATATTAGCATATTATTGTTAACTAAACTTCAAAATTTATTTGAATTTTGCTCATTTTTCTGTTAATCACCTCTCTGTTCCAGGATTCACTTTAGGGAACTACATTGCATTTAGTTGTCATATCTCTCTAATCTCCTGTGGTCTGTCACAGTTTACCAGTCTATCATCCTTTTTCATGACTTTGAAAATCTTGAGGAGTACTGGCCAGATATTCTGCCAAATGTCCCTCAATCTTGGTTTGTTTGGTGGGTTATTTTTTTTAGTTGTCAATGGACCTTTATTTTATTTATTTATATGTGGTGCTGAGAATCAAACCCAGTGCCTCACACATGCTGGACAAGTGCTCTACCACTGAGCCACAACCCCAGCCCTCTTTTTTTTTTTAATAATTAGACGAGGATATAGGTTTTTAGAAAGAATATCACAAAGATGAAGTGCCCTTATTATATCCTTCCAGGGGGTATATAGTTGCCACATGATATCATGAGTGACACTGGCTTTTATCACTTGGTTAAGGTGGTGATTGCTATACTTCTACACTATGAAATTACTGATTTTTCCTTTGAAAATGGATTAGAAGTTTTAACTCACCCTTACATGAAGGAGGGCAGGAATTAAGTTTCACCTCCAGGAGATATTAAAATATGCATGATATAAAATTTTACAATTTTCACCATTTGTCAGTGTTTGGTTCAGTGGCATTAAATACATTCACATGGTTTTGCAACCATCACCACCATCCATCACCATCCCCAAATGAAACTCTGTACCCTGAAGACACTAACTGCACGGTGAGTTCTTATACATAAATTGTTAAACATAGTGTTTGGCATATAGCAGGCATACAGTAAATGTGAGCTATCAGTAAGACCTTTTCAATGAGGCACTTTTATTAAAAAAAATTTGTTTCATACCTTTTTAGAAATTGAACTAACTAAAAGAAAAATAATCAGTTAAGTTTCCCTTACATAAGGGTATCTTATAAAAATTCAGTTGGGGATGGGAATAATAGTTACTGGGTAAAATAGAATATTCAGATTACTTACAGATTTTAATTATTCTTTGTAACAATTTTCACTATCATGTTTTATAAATAATTGGTTATACTTCCACATTCTTACATGTACCTAGAAGACATTTATGATTTCTTGTTTGTTTGTTTTTTGTTTTTTAGGGTTTTTTGGGTTGGTCTTTTTTTTGATACTGGGGATTGAATTCAGGGGCACTCTACCACTGAGCCACATCCTCAGCCTGAGCTGCCTGGGATCACAGGCATGCACCACCGTGCCCAGACCATTTCTGAATTTTTTTTAACCTATAAATGACTTTTTTCTAAATATCAGAAAGCCTTATATAATAATGTATTCTATATGTTACAGGGTAGAACTGTTACCATTAAGCTGAAGAATGTGAATTTTGAAGTAAAAACTCGTGCATCTACAGTTTCATCTGTTGTTTCTACTGCGGAAGAAATATTTGCCATTGCTAAGGAGTTGCTAAGGACAGAAATTGATGCTGATTTTCCACATCCCTTGAGATTAAGACTTATGGGTATGGCTTTTTTTTTTCTTCTCTTAAAACTATTAGATTTTCCCCAAAAAATTGATTTTGGAAATACTCTCACTTCTATTTTGTTTTTAAACTTATCTACAAAGTACTTTCTGTGCTGCTGCCATTTATTGGAACCTTATACATGTAGAGCCATGATTATTAGTTTGATTCCATTTTGAACCAATTGAAGTTTTTATTTTCTTATTATATACTGGAATAATTTGGGCAAGAAAGGTTTCACAATTCAAAACTTTTCAGACTTTAGGAAGCAGGTTCAGTGCATAGTAAGTATATTATGTAATACTCCTTTGGGAGTCTGGAGCAGTGCCTCATGATGAAACACATTAATATTTTCGTAGCATAACAAAAATATATTTATATACTATAAGGACTACAAATAACTTCACATTAATTTAGGCATCATTCATCACTTGTTGCTTATAATTTTCAGAACTTTTTGGATTTCAGTTTACAGATTAAGGATTGAAACACCATGAAACCACATCTCCAGCCACTACTTAATAAAAATAAACAAATAGGCCATGTTTCCAAAGTGAATTATGTAAAAGAATGTGTATGGATAAGCAGTTCAAATGTCCACTTTACTGCTAAGAGTGGGTCATTAGCCATACTTTCATATAAAAGATAGCATACCTTGAATCAATTAAATAAAGTATGTTCATTAAAAGAGCCAAAGAACAAGTATCTATAGAAGCTTTATTCATAGTTGCTTAAGATGTCCTTCAGTTAATGGGTAAATAAATTAGGGAATAATCCAGACGGTGGAATAATATTCAATGCTTAAAAGAAATAAGCTATCACCAGGCACTGTGGTGCATGCTTGTAATCCCAACAACTTGGGAGGCTGAGGCAGGAGGAATACAAGTTCAAAGCCAGCCGTAGCAACTTAGTGAAGCCCTAAGCAACTCAGCAAGACCCTGTCTCTAAATGCTGGGGTTATAGCTCAGTTGGTAGAGTGTTTGCCTAGCATGCACAAAGCCCTGGGTTCAATCCCCAGCACCACCAAAAAAAAAAAAAATCCTCTTCTTGAGCCGGGCGTGGTGGCTCAAACGTGTAATCCCAGCACTTAGGGAGGCTGAGACAGGCGAATCACAACTTCAAAGCCAGCCTCAGCAATGGCGAGGTGCTAAGCAACTCAGTGAGACCTTGTCTCTACATAAAAGCACAAAATAGGGCTGGAGATGTGGCTCAGTGGTTGAGTACCCCTGAATTCAATCCCCAGTACCAAAAAAAAAGAGGACCGAGGATGTGGCTCAGTGGCAAAGCACCCCTGGGTTCAATCCCTGGTACTAAAAAAAACAAGAAAGAAGCTATCAAGCCATGAAAAGATACACAGGAAATTTACATACATATTTTTGGTGAAAGAAGCCAGTCTGTAAAGGCTCCATACCATATGATTCCAGCTACATGACATTCTAGAAAAGATGAAACCAAACAATAAAATATCAGTGGTTATGTAGGGTTAGAGGGAAGGAATGGATGGATAGGCAGAACATAAAGTAACAGAAGGGCAATGAAACTGTTCTGTGTGATTTATAATAGTGAAGATATGTCACTAGAAATTTGTCTAAACCCATTGAGTGTACAATGCCAAGAGTGTGAACTTATAATGTATCCATGTAAGTTCCTCATTTGTAACAAATGTTCAACTTTGGTGTAGGATATGGGTAGCAGGAGAGGCTGTATATGAATGGGGGCAGAGGATATATGAGAATTCTCTGTACCTTTTGCTAAATTTTGCTGTGAACCTAAAACTACTCTAAAAAATAAAGTCTATTAAGAAAAAAAAAAGCTGAAGGGTCTGGGTAGTTGATTTCAATTTATTGTTTTGCATTTAATGGCATTGTATGTGAGATATTAATTGAAAGTTCTGTCATCATGTCAACTGCAATAGATTGCTAATATTTAATGATACATACTTGTGTAAAGGAAAGTAAATTTTCACTCACAATATCAGCTTTGAAAACATATCCTTTAGTTAAAAGAATATTGGGCTAGGGAAGTAGCTCTGTGATAGAGTGCACACTTAAGCATGCACAAGGCCACACACACAAAGAAAATATATACAGCATTGCTTATTATTTCGCTCTAATCACGCTTTTGTATAGATGTCACAATAGTATTATGTAAAACGTTTTTAATATATGAATTGGCTTTGTTGAATTTGGAATTAATTGTGATTGGTTTAACTTAGGTGTTCGGATATCTGGTTTTCCCAACGAAGAAGACAAGAAACACCAACAAAGGAGCATCATTGGCTTCTTACAGGCTGGAAACCAAGCCCTGTCAGCCACTGGGTGTATGCTAGAGAAAACAGACAAAGATCAGTTTGTAAAACCTCTAGAAATGTCTCATAAGAAGAGTTTCTTTGATAAAAAACGATCAGAAAGGAAATGGAGCCACCAGGACACATCTAAATGTGAAAGTATGGTTAAACAAAGTTTACAGATGTCACAACCATTGCAAGTTTTAAAGAAGACGAGTGAGAATTTAGAAACATCAGATAATTCAGATAACTGCCAGATATTTACCTGTCCTGTTTGCTTTAGGGAGCAAAGAAGCATCAGTCTGGAAGCTTTTAATAAACATGTAGATGTGTGTCTTGATGGATCTTCAATCAAGGAGAACTCAGATATGTTCTCTTCTTCAAATGCTTCCTCTACTGAAATTAACCTAAAAGAAAACACAAACCATTCTTTTTCAGTTTGTGAGAAGCAATGTTGTGAAGCTCATCAGAAAAATGTAGAAATCACTTCAGTAGATTGTGTAAATTTGATAGAAACTAGAGATAACTCATTTAAAGCAGAAAGTGTAGACACTTTAAGGAATGAGCACAGCAAGGAGGAATGTTCTAGTCATCCAAGCAAGTCTTTTATTGTTTCATTGGAAAATGAAAATGCTGAGTTACTAAGTAGACAAGAACCACTCCAACCTTGTGTATATCAGGCGACAGCAGGCCACACGCTTGTTTGTCCAGTTTGTAATCTAGAACAAAAAACTTCAGATCTTACACTGTTCAATGTGCATGTGGATGTTTGCTTAAATAAAGGTATTATCCAGGAACTGAAAAATGATAAAGCTCATCCTCTTAACCAACCCAAAGACAGCTCCAGAAGTACTGGTGAGTTTGTAGTCATTTCAAAGAACTTGATTTTCTAGGAATATGTTTTATTTAACTTATTAAGCTTGTTCATTCTGAAACACATAGTATTAAAAGGGTAGTTTGTATATGCTGCCAGCTAGGAAAAAGTTACCTAACCATAGATTAGCATTAAACCCATTAATTCCTAAATTTTCAGTTCTCTGAATATTGTAACAAAATGGATACAGGTACATTAAAATAGTTTGAAAATTATAATCTAGAGCTTATATGCATTATATTAACATTCTATTATAATTGTTATATTTATACCCTTTAATATAACTATATTTAACATAATGATTATATTTTATATAGCATATTTATGCTGTAATATAATTATATGTGGTGGAATTATAAGAATATAATCATGTGAATACATAATTATATTTATATGCATAATATATTTATTAGTGCATTATATTTATACATAATAGTGGCATTCACTTTGACATTCATAAATTCATATTATTTGCTCTGTATTTCAAACCTTTTCCTCTTCCATATCCTTGATCCTCTTCCTCTACTCTATTGGTCTTCCTGCTGTTTTTTTTTTTTTTTTTAAATATTTTTTTAGCTGTAGATGGACACAGTATCTTTATTTTATTTTTTTTTATGTGGTGCTGAGGATCGAACCCGGTGCCTCACGCATGTGAGGCAAGCGTTCTACCACTGAGCCACAATCCCAGCCCTGTTTGGTTTTTTTAATGAGTTTGTTATAGTTGCATATAAAAGTAGAATTCATTGTGATATGTTAACACATGCATATAGCATGATTTAGTCGACTTCATTCTGTAATTCTTCCCCTTTCCTTTCCCATTCTCTCTTCCCCTCCATTCCTTTCCTCTGTTCAACTGTTCTCTCTTCTATTTTCTTGAGGTCCCCCTTTTTAAATTTCTTATTTCTCTCTAGCTTCCACATAAGAAAGAAAGCATTTAACCCTTGACTTTTTGAGTCTGGTTTATTTCACTTAGCATGATGTTCTCCATTTCTGTACATTTATGAGCAAATGACATAATTTTATTCTTCTTTATGGCTGAGTAAAACCCTATTGTGAAAAAATACCATGTTTTCTTTATCCATTCACTGTTGACAGGCACCAAGGCTGGTTCCATAACTTGTCTCTTGTGAATTGCACTGCTGTACATGTTGGTGTGCATGTATCACTGTAGCGGGCTAAGTTTACTTCCTCTGAATCAATACGAAGGAGTTGGGATAGCTGGGTCATATGATGGTTACAGTTCTAGCCTTTTTAGGAATCTATACTGTTTTCCAAAGTGGTTGTACTAATTTGCAGCCCACTAACAATACTGTTAAGAACATCTTTTTTGCCCACATCCTCACCAGCAATTATTGTTATTCGTATTCTTGATGATTGCCATTATAACTGGAGTGAGATGAAATTTCAGTGTAGTTTTGATTTGTATTTACCTGATTGCTAAGGATGTTGAACATCCTTGAATGTGTGTGTTGGCCAGTGGGTTAACTGAAACCAAGAGCTTCTGAATTTAGGAAGAACTTCAATTTGGGCTTTATTTAGCACATAATGAACTCAAGAGGTTTGAAGAGCTAAATCATCTAATCAAAAAAGAAATTCCTTCAGAGAGCATTTGCCAAAGTATGGTGGCAAATCATATGTATTTACATAGTTAAGGTACCTCTTAACTTATTTTTGGTAGTGCTTACTACCAAATTCCAAAAATGAAATTAGGCATCATGCTAGTAAGACTAAGTAAATTATGAAGACATGCTATAAAGTTAGTTTCTGGTATGTAAAATATGAACTATATAGTACCAGTAAAACTTTTAGTATCTTTAATCAGTCAGCTGTAGCATTTTAAATTTTTACACAGCTTTTCAATTATTTCATGTATTCCATTATGGAATTTCTTGACTTTTCTTCCCTCTAAAGGTAGCTCAAGCCGAGTACAGAAGACTGTGACAAGAACAAAAAGGTATGACTAATTTGAACTTTAATAAAACTAACTATATAACCATCATGTTTGGGGTCAAATTTTAAAACATGTCAGAATTATAAATCATCAAGTAAGAGTTTAGAAGTTATTTGAAAAATTATTTTTAAAAATCTCTTGTATTTTAATTGTTGTTATGTGTTTTTCATTCCAGGCTAGGACTGACAGCAAAGTATTCAGCATCAAAGAAGATAAAACCGAACAATCCTAGACACACTCTTGATATATTTTTTAAATGAACATTGAACGTTTTATCAGCAGTTTTAATTGCAACTTCTTATTTTGTAATAAATGAATTTATTCTTCCTCATTTTAACTTTATAGATTGATGTAGTGAAGCAAGTACAGTAATTCCTCCCAAATGATATTTCCTTTTCTAAGAATTTAGAATATAGAATACAGGCTAATTTACTTCTTTATACCTTTTTTTTTTTTTCTTTTTGGTACTAGAGATTGAACTCAGGGGCATTCAACCACTGAGCCACATCCCCAGCCTATTTTGTATTTTATTTAGAGATAGAGTCTCACTGAGTTGCTCAGTGTCTTGCTTTTGGTGAGGCTGGCTTTGAACTCATGATCCTCAGCCTCCCGAACCACTGGGACCTCATGCCTAGCTTCTTTATACCTTTTTTATTACAATGAGAATTGTTTCCATTACACATCAATTGGAAATCAGTACTGTTAGAAATAGTTTTAAAAAGAAAAGGAAGAAATGAAATAAGAAAATGATTTATTATCTTTTTCCTTCCTTTTTTTTTTTTTTTTTCCCCAGTATGGGGGATTGAACTCAGGGGCATTCCACCATTGAGCTACATCCCTAGTCCTTTTTTATGTCTTTTTTGTGATTGTCTCACTAAGTCTTGTTAAGTGGCAGAGGCTGGCCTGAAACCTGTGATTCTCCTGCCTCAGCCTTCTGAGTCACTGGAAATACAGGTGTACACCTCTGTGCCTGACTTCTTTATTACTTTTCAGGTGAATATAAAAGCATTTTTAATGATAAAGGATCTTAGAGATTCATACAAACCTATTGTAGCCTAAGAATTTTTCAGCACATAACCACTTTATAGGCATTGAACTTGCTATGTTTGATCCTGTATCTTCAGGTAGTTCATGAGCACTCATAATTAAAATTTATCATCAGTTCTATGAAGAATATTAACTTAACAGCATGAGTGATTTTGTTAACTTCAGGAAAATAATATTACAGTACTGTTTTAGAAGGATTTTTGTTTAAAATATTATTCATTTATTTTTTTCTATTTAAAATTCTTTATCTTATGATAAGCACTTAGTTCACTTTAAAATATATTTAGTATAATATCCAAAGTAGTTTTTTTCCCTAATATAGAACTTTTATTTATTATTATTTTTTGAGGCACTGGGAATTAAACCCAGAACCTCACACATTGCTAGGCAAGTGCTCTACCACTATGCTACATCCTCAACCCTATTATAGGACTTTTTTTTTTCTTCCTTTGGGTGCTGGAGACTGAACCAAGGGGTACTTTACCACTGAGCTACATCTTCGGTTCTTTTTATTTTGTATTTTGAGGTAGGGTCTTGCGGAGTGGCTTAGAGCCTCCCTAAGTTGCTAAGGCTGGCCTCTAACTTGTGATTCTCCTGCCTCAGCCTCCCGAGCTGTTGGGATTACAGGCATGTACCACCATGCCTGGCTCTAATATAGGACTTTTAATTGGCAGTATTTCATTCCTTGGCAGTTACTGTTTGCACTTTCCACAGATTTGTTAAAAACAAAAATTATCTTTATTCTGCAAGAGAAAAATAACCTCTGTTGTTTTCTATCACAGTTTTATTAATATGTGTAAAAGAAGACAGCTTAATAATAGTTAGGTTAAGTAGTTACTCCAGATACTTTTTTATTATCAATTAATTCTTATGAAAAACAGTTACATAATTGAACCATAAAATGGAAGCCATTTCTGTACTGCTTTAAGGAGCTGAATCTTTTTTGCTCATATTTTTGTTTTCTTTTAATATTTTCACTCATTATCTAAATATTACAAGGAAGTAATATTGGAGAAGCCTTTGACAAAAGTGGTAACTTGACTTTTAATTGCTAGATTGTTTAAAATTTGGCTTAATGCTTGTTAGCTCGCCAGCCTCATACCTGGTATTGTTACACACCATGGCAAATACAGATTGTAGCATTGTGATTCTTGATAGTATGATTTCCTTATGTTAATAATGTACAAAATTAAATTCAATGAAATTGATTTAATTTGTTGAAAAGTAGATAACATCATATTTAATTGTTTTCTATCTTACCTGAAATATTTTTATTGTTTTCAGCATCAAGTAGTAAATTATTTTCATTCAGATGATCTATTTAATAAAATGCTTACATGTGGTAATTTAATTTAATAGTAATTAAAATGAAATTTTAAAAGTTGATTGGATCTGCATATGATTTTGTTATGAGATGTTCTCCAAAACCACCTGTGTTTCTGCGAAACTAAAGGTAAAATGAATTGTGAGAGCTGTAATCCTAGTTTGAATGGACTGAATGGTAATTATAGATGAGTGGGGCATGGCTGTAAGAAATGGCCACTGAGTATGTGCCCTGGTTGGGTTGTTGTTCCTGCAGCCCCTTCCTTTCTCCCTTTTCTTTTTCTCTGCTTCCTGCCCCCACCAGGAACTAAGCAGCTTTCCTCTACTGGGTCCTTCCCCCTTGATGTGGTGCCTCACCTTTGGCTCAGAGTAATAGAGTTGGCTCTGTATGGACTGAGACCTCTGAAACCATGAACCTCAAATAAATTTTTCCTCCTCTAAGTTGTTATTGTTGGGTATTTTGTTCACAGCAACACAAAATCTGACTAAAACAATTTGTTAGCCAGCAGAGATGGTTTTCTTACTTTTCTACTCTTCTCTCCCTCTGGTGATTTCACTCTTGTTTTTTCTGCCTGGAATTCTCTTTACTATCTATTTACTATCAACCCATCCTTTACTATTAACCAATTCCCTTTTTCTTATTATTTTAGTTTTGAGCATTTTTAGAAGGTATAACAAAACTATAAGGAATAATAATAAGCACACATAATCTTACTTAGCAGGTCAAAATATAAAGAACCACTTGGGAGAACTGCAGCATATGTTACTGGTTAAAAAAAAAAAAAAGCAAAATATCAGGGAAGTTAAATTATTCTTATAAATCAGAAATAAAGAGGAGACAGTTAATAGAAATTTAGACAAAAAGACTAAATGACACATCATGTGAAAGGAAATTCAAATGATCAGAAACATGAAAACATTCTCAGCCATATTCGTCATCTGGAAATGAAACGTAAAACTACAAAGGCATATTATTTCTTCCCTACCCATATTTATAAAAATGAATTCAATGATACTAAGTTTTAATGATAATGTAAGCTCTTTGAAAATAATTACTTTGAGTGCTAATTTCTGGCCCAACCCCAACTGGAATTCCACAGTAAAGAATGAGCAGCAGGCCTGTTACCTCTCCTTGAATGGCTTGGAGGGTACATGGGTTTTAAAGTTCTCTAAGGAAATACCTAAATGAGAATGAATCTCCCTTGTCATACTTTGGATTAGTTTCATCAGCTGCTTCAAATTATAGACATTTTGTTCAAATATTTGTTTAAGTAATGCAGTATTTTAAAGTGTGCTGTGTATGATTGTATATAGTTTATAAGGACACTAAACTGGCAGACCCGTATTCTGCCATAGTAGTGAACCTTATTAAACACATGTAATTTCTAAGTAAGCTGAACTAAATCCAAATTGTTTACAGAATTTCCTAAAATCACAGACATTAAGAACCTATTATATCTGTGCCAGAGATTTACAGTTATTAGCTGGAAATATCAATTCTAACAGCAAATAATGAGGTCTGACTATTCATTCCTCAATGCTTAGAAGCACATCCCTCCTGGGCTAAAGTGTAGGGAGAGGACCAAGTTACCTTGCTGAAATACACTGTCTCCTTGTGAGGGTTGCTTAGCTTCCCATTGGCTGTCCCAGAGAGGCTTTCTCATGCAGCTTAGCACCCAGACACTTTTAAGAACAAATTCTCAAAGCAAATGGTGCTGAATATTTTTTTTAAGCCACAGTTTTGTTGTCTTAAGTCAAAGTAGGATAATTAAGTGATTAATTTTAAATGTTTTAAAAATTAGGAACTTCAAGTATAACAACTTTGAAACTGGAATAAGTATTTTCTATTAATAAAAATTAACTGATAAAAAATAATCACTTTGAAGTACAATTAGTAAATTCAATAAGTAAATAAAAACAGGAAACAAATAAGAATAAAATAAATAATAATAAAACTTCCTTTATTTTTCAGATGGTATGTTAGTCTACCATTTTACATTTTAATATTATTCTTTTTATTTTTTTAAGAGAAAAGGTTTATTCTGGCTTACTTACCTACATTTAAAAAACTACAATAAGTAAAAGTTCAATAAAGCTATGTGTATAAGGTCAACATACAAAATCAATAGCATTCCTATAAAACAGTAATACTCAATTAGAAGAAACATTAAAAGTAATCTCATAATGTGAATAGCAGTCTAGAAGTTACCTTGGGAAAAAACACTATCAAAAAACATGCAAGAATTTGGGAACTACCAAATATTGAAATAAAAACAGTATATCTGAGTAAATGAAAAGAATAATACTGTTCATGGATAGGGAGAGTGACTGACTAGAAACCCACCCCCAAATTATTCTGTAAATTCAATAAAATTCAAAATAAAACTTCTGATGGTTTTTCTTAGAGATTGGCAAATAGAACCTAAAGTTGATATAGAAGAACAAAAGCCCAAGGATAAAAAAGAACAGGCCCTATTAGATATCCATTATATGGTGATTAATACCATTTTAATAGTGTTATTGGCACAGGAGCAGACATTTTAAATAACTCAATATAAAAAATATTGACTTCACAACCAGAAGTTATTCTCCATTTATGTATGATGTGTCCAAATATATTCTGTCATGTATGACTAATTAGAACAAATGACAAAAATTGTTTAAAGAGAAAAAGTATTGGTTTCAGTAAATGGTCCTCGTATGATTGATAATCCATACAGGAAAAATAAATAAATAAATTTGATCCCTACCTTTCTGTGTCAGTAGTTCCCAAGGCTATCTTCAGGTTTGACCTTGTTAGAAAAAACTAACAGAACTCCGAAGTTGTAGTACTTGTTGTAACATTTGTAGTAGTGAAAAAAAAACAAAACAAAATCAGCAAAGGGAGAAGGAGTAGGGCCAAGTCCAGGAGATAGTAGGCACAAGCGTCCAGGTGTCTCCTAATGGAGTCATATGAGGACATATTTCATGAGACAATGCATGCAAAATACCACCAACCAGGGAAGCTTGCCCCAAACTGGTGTCCATGGTGTTTACTGGAAGTTAGTGACATAGGCATGCATCACCCATGTGACTGACCTTAGTCCTGAGCCATCCAGAGATCTAATGATACCTCCTGGCCCAGAGCCTCAGGCTTTAAAAACATGCATTCGCCAAAAGTCATAATTTTAATATGAACTGTCTCATCAAACTACTATAATATGGCTCCAGGCGTTGGGACATTATAATATTCTTACCAGGTTGGGTAGGCCAAGGGCAAGAGCCATCTCTCAAGATGGTCAAGGGCTGGTGCTGAAGAGAGCTCCTTTGAGCAACCTGAGCCTGTTGAGTTAACCCTTTACCATGCACTTACAAAATGTTACTAGAATTGTATTAGAATGAAGTATAAAAAAGATAAGGATCACATAGGGGCAACTTTTTTCTGCTTTTTAAAATGCAGAGAAATTTCAAATCTAAAACATTATTAGAGGATCTCAGAAAAGGAGGATAGTCCATGTATTTACAATACATCGTTATTAGTATATAATACAATAAATGGCATAAATAAGGCCTAATTATTGTGTGCATATGTACAATACTCTCTTCACCAAATTCAAAGACCCCTTTTAGTGTCAGTCTTTATATTATTCCTGTAACATTTAGTTGTACATGTTACCTCAAATTTATGTGATAGTAATAAGCATTGTAAGAAGTATTTATAAATCCAAGTTATTCCATCAGAAGTGTTTTCATTTGAAAGTTAGTGTGGGAATTGCATGTTTATTAGGTAGTAGCTAGCAATGAGCAGTGAAATCCATGACAAGATCACAGGTTTACTTTGCTGCCAAGGCAGATGAGTAAATAACTTGTAGCAGATAACCTGTAGAAAATCAGTGGTACACAGACCTTAAGAGTAAGCAAATAGAAACACAAGGAACTAATTGGGGAAATGCATCAAGAAAGAAGGATTAATGGAACTAACTCTTGAAAGAGCTCACTGCGGTCCTTGATAGTACTCTCTGCCTGAGCCTTCGTTTATCTTTATCTTACTTTCACTTTCTCATATAAAGTTCTTTTACACGGCTTTTAGTGTCTGACTTAAAATTTCTTTTGTTGGAACACAATCTTTTTAGAGTTTCAGCTCCCCACTCTCTTGTGACATATTGACTATATTGAAGAAGGAACCTTTAAGCGTAAGATTTGTTAGTATCCACGTTGGTACTGCCAGCCATGTTAGAGTTTAAGAAGGAAATTTGTGCTAAGAAAATGGAGGCAATGGGTATGTTTATGTAAAAGGGCTGGATGTCAAAGTTGAGGAGATACAGCAATTAATAGGAGATACTTTTATTGCCCTCGTTTTAAAATGTCTATTTGACACTAGTTATCTTTTAACTCATCCCCTTATTTCCATCTCTACCTCTGTCAGTCCCAAAGCTATTACTGAATTCTATCTAACTTGTAGGTTCTTTTGGACGCATCCATTTTTTAATTTTTTTTTAATTTTGTCAAACCCTTCTAATTCATTTCTCAGTTTTCCCTTCTCTAAACCAGCTTATGCAAATTTTTTTACAGATTAGCAGTAAAAAATGTTTTTGTAATATCATTTGAGTTTTTAAAAATGCAAAAGCTCCCTCCGCAAGATAAGAGGGAAGTAAGTGGTTTTTAGTATGTGATTATTTCTGTGGCATAAATATTCCCACATTGACAGACCTATCACAAGCTATGTGATGTCAACTAGTTCATGAAATTTCTCCAAGTTTAACCATTAACTCTTGCAAACCAGTATAAGTTAGCCTCCCATGTATCACTGTCTATATGATACACTCCAAATACTGGATTGGGACTCTGGGCCAGTCAGTCACTCTGCATAGCTTGTAGTTTCCTGAATAGGCCAAGCCATTTTTCCCTTTGACTCTGTTGCTCTGTTGCTCCTTCTGCCCAGACTGTGCTTCCAGAATGCTCTTTTACCCTGCCACCATGTACAACTGCTCATCTTTCAAATCAGCCCAAGGGCCCACTTCACAAAAGTGTCCCTTGCCCCCTGGAAAATCTGATCAGTCACCTCTCTGTGTTCCCATTTCTCTTTTCCTCTTTATAAAGATCCAAAAACATTCGTTGCTGTAGTTTTCTATGTAGGTCTCTTCCTACCACAGTATAGACTCTTAAGAGATTCAGGCCCATCTTTCATTTATTTCTGAAATTCAAGTATGAATTATATAGCCTGACACAAAATAGATGTTAACAATCACAAATTAATAAATAGTAGACGTGCAGAGAGTGGCGCTTAATACTACCTTATTGTTTTCTCTGGAAAAGTATCGTGGTGGCTGACTTAAGTAGCTGCATTCAAACTGTACCCTAAGGGACAAACATTCCAGAAAGACAAAATTGCGTTATTTTTCCTGTTATTGGATAATGCCTGGCTTTATAATGTTTTACTACTGTGTCCTTTTGGGGTGTCTTGAAAGTTTCTAAACAAGAGCTCAAATTATGACTATTAACCTATGGCTAAAAAAAATTTTTATTTTAAATATTTTTATTAGTTGTTGATGGATCTTTATTTTATTTATTTGTATGTGGTGCTGAGGATCGAACCCAGTGCCTCACACATGCTAGGCAAGTGCTCTACCACTGAGCCACAATCCCAGGCCCTAAAAATTTTTTTTTTTTTTCGAAAATATTCCATTTTGAAAACTATACCTGCAGCTGGTGACTAATTTTTTTTTTAAAGTTATGTTCTGTTTTGAAAAACTGATATATATGAACATTCTTAGTGCTAGTAGGATTTTAGTGAACTTCACAATGGTGATGTTTATTTCCCTAGAGTAAAAACTGTTCTTTCTTGTATAATTAAGGAATACTCACTTTTGCTTTGTAATATATAACTGAATTATAAGTTAAAGAAATCCTGAAATGATTTTAAATATGGTGAATAGTACTGACAGCAATTCCATTTATTAAACAAACCATAATATTGAGCTGTTCTCCTTACATGTGTGAGGCTAATTATGATAGTCTCCAATTTATAACTGCTGCAGTCTGTAGAAGGTTCAGGGAGATAGAGAACCTAGAGGCAAATGGTAGCAACTCTTTTAGCCTCAGACTCTAACATTTATTATTATTTCACAATCTCATCACACGCACACACACACACACACACACACACAAAGAGGCAGGGGGGCAGAGGTAGGGTAGGGAAAGAGAGCCCTAAATCAGAGACAAAAAATGGTCAATTCTGGGGTCATATCTACTTCTGTTTAATGAGAGCTGAAAAGTTTTTTCACTCCTAGAATACACTGCACTTCCAATTTGACCTCTGAAACCATCTACACGTGGAAGATGTGCCAATGTTTCATTTTCTTTTTTCTTTTCTTCTTCGCCGTTCGTCCTTCCTTCCTTCCTTCCTTCCTTCCTTCCTTCCTTCCTTCCTTCCTTCCTTCCTTCCTTCCTTCCTTTCTTTCTTTCTCTTTCTTTCTTTCTTTCTTTCTTTCTTTCTTTCTTTCTTTCTTTCTTTCTTTCTTTCTTTCTTTTGTAATCTGTTCATGAAACACAGCGCATAGAAGCTAGGGATTCAGGGCAAAAATCCTGATTTTCCTTCAAAGTTTCTAGTTCTCTGTCATATTATTAGAAATTTTTTCCCTGCTGTGGTGAGTGGAAGTCTTGGCTGGACTTTCTGCTGATTCCAGGGCAAGAAGGGAAGGATGGAGGGTTCAGGACACAAAATCTGCAGGGGAGGAACCGAGGAGAGGAAGAGATCCAAGGGCATCTGTTTCTGGAGGAAACTGAGTTGTGTGACCTGGTGACCACCCTAGAGGCTGCACAAGGATGCACTTGGAAGCCACCCAGGAGAAAACCTGGGTTCTCAGAGAGAACTTTAGGATTCCAGCTTTCCTTGGATCTTAGAAAACTTGAATTCTTCCAGAAATGGAAACCTTTGAGCCTAAGAACAAGGCATGTGCTCAACCCCTGATATTGGACTCCAAAAAAATGTTACTTTACCTGCTATGTTCAAGTCTCCAATTTGACCAGATAGTGTGAACTTTGTTCACACCAACTTGTGTAAAAACAACAGCTAGCCCTATGCTATCAGTGAAATTGCAGGTCATCACACCCATGCTGAATTTTACGGTTTTGATAGAAGTGTGACTCAAATTCCCAGAGTTTGACGTGACAGGATCCACCATTCTGGCCAGGGTGCCTTTGGAAGTATGTACAGAGCAGGCCACATGTTCGTACCAACCAAAACCCAGCTTCATTGGCACTGTAGACTGAACACAACCCAAAAGTGATATGCTATCTGCTCTGCCTTGGCTGCCTCAGCCTTACCAGCTCTGGTCATGTCTAAAGGTCATCAAGTTGAGGCAGTTCCTGAACCTCCTTTGGTAGTTGAAGATATAGTTAAAGGTTACAAGTAGACCAAGGAGGCTGTTCTACTTCTTAAGAAAATTAAAGCCTGTGATGGTTTCAGGAAGGCCCATGCCTCTCAGTGAATGAGAGCTGGCAAGAGCGAAATGAGAAACCATCGCCATATTCAGTGCAGGGGGCCCTGTATCATCTATAAACGCAGACAGTGCTATCATCAAGGCCTTCGGAAACATCCCTGGAATTATTCTACTCAATGTAAACAAACTGAACATTTTGAAATTTGCTCCTTGTGTGTATGTGGGACGTTTCTGCATTTGGACTAAAAGTGCTTTCTGGAAGTTAGACACACTGTGTGGCACTTGGCGTAAGTCTGCTTCCCTCAAGAGTAACTATAACCTCCCTTTTGTACAAGATGATCAATACAGACCTTAGCAGAATCTTGAAAAGTCCAGAAGTCTAAAGAGTCTTCGGTGCACAACCCAAGAGTATGTATGACTCTTCACCGCAGAGTCTGGAAGATAAATCCATTGAAAAACCTGAGAATCATGTTGTAGCTAAACCCATATGCAAAGACCAGGCACTGGAACATCATTCTTTTTTTTTTTTTTAATTTTTTTAGTTGTTGATGGATCTTTATTTTATTCATTTATTATTTATATGTGGTGCTGAGGATTGAACCCAGTGCCTCACGCATGCTAGGCAAGCGCTCTACCACTGAGCTACAGCCCCAGCCCCTGGAACATCATTCTTACCAGGCCAAGAATCACAAACTGGAGGTGGATAAAAGCAGCAGCAGCCAAGTCAGATGCGAAAGGAACTATAAGGCAAGAAGCTTGTGGTAAAGAAACAAGGAAAGAAGGCTGCTAGTATTAAGCAGAAGCTTGTGGGGGAAACGGCTGTACCAACCAAGAAACCAACAGCTGAAAATAAACCTGTCTCAGGAGAAAACAACCCTGCATGCTAACTTCTAAAAATCTGTTTTATTCCATGAAATCAAATGATTTTGGACAACTTATTTTAAATAAATAGCTGATCAGAGAGGCAGTGACCAAAAGAAAAAAATGAAGAAAGAGAACTTTAGCTAGGCACATGATCACCCAGAATAGACAAACATATTTCATCAATTCTCTATTTTAGAAATCATTAAGAAAGAATAATATCCAAAATAATATCCAAGACAGTGAGTTCTATAGGTTACCACTGCATCAATATGGGAAACCAAAATTTGTATGTTCAGAGCAAGGATAAAAGAGAAATAAATCCTCTGTGATGAAAGGCAGCAAAGCAACCTGTGTGCACAGCCTTCGCCCTGGTTGGTAGGCAGGACTCCCCCTGAGAATGTTAACCACAAATCAGTAACGTGTAAGCTTGGAGTCTGGACTCACACAGATGGTGTGATCCAAGAGTGCTGAAGTAGGGAATTCAAAGTGGTCTCAGATTCATGTTGTCGCTTGTATCTAACAGAAGCAAATGCACTTCCTCTTGGGAAGAACCCAACTTCAATCCAGGCAATTTAACGTCTCAGTTAAAGAGATGTTAAAATATGGAAAATGGGTGTTTTGGAATTAATGAAAAATATTTTACACCTTTGCAACTCACAAACCTTGCAGCTTTGTAGGCCAGGTACAGCCATGTACCTGAATGTTAGCCAGGGGGAAACAAAGGAAGTATCTGTGAGTGATACTTCTGGGAACTTCCATTCTCTTGCAGCTGTGGCATCCCTGTGGCTTCTTCTGTTTCTTTCTTGTTGCCTGGAAGCAGATGCTTCTTATGCCTGAGCTGAGGGTTGCACCTGGGGATGGTGGAGTAATGGGCTGTAGGGTATAGTTCTTAAGGACTTTCTAGAACAGAGACATCAGTACAGGCCTGTAGCTTCCGAACTTGCGTAAGATGCCTTGTTTAAGGTGTAGTTATTTGGTTTTTCCTGGTGGTTGTAGCTGAATCCTAGCTGATATAGGGCATAGAGTATTAAGATGTCTCTGTTCACAGAAATGAAGAGTCACCATAGGTGACAGTTTCCAGCCTATGTGAGAAGGGCTATAATAGATGAATATATAAAGTGGGAATGTAGGCAGAAATCATGACAGGAGAGAGGGAAAAGAAATCAAGGCAAGTGTTTTTAAGGATAAGGAGTCCTTGAACAGAGCCTGAACTTAAAGGCTTACTTGAGAATTAAACACATTTCCTTAGTCTAGGCTTCGTCCTTTGTTGATAGGCTACTGTTCACCTGAATGAATTATTCATAATTATCCATATTTATTTGACAAATATATATATATATCTCAGACCTGGTACTATTCTAGGCACTGGAGCTGTAGCAGGGGAAAAACTTAAAAAATCCATGCTTTCATGAAGCTTACTTTCTAGTTGGGGACAGACACAACAACTACTGGCTATCATTTCCGTGAGAAGTGCTGCACAGGAAAGAGGTAAGCATAAGGGAGTGGAGAGTAAAGACAGGGGATACTGTTTAGAATATCTTAAAATAGGGTGATCAGATAAGGCTCCTCTGAAGAAGTAACATGTAAGCTGAAATCTGAGACTGTAATCATAGGAACGGCCAAACCATTAAAAAGCTCAGAAGTGGGAAATATCCACAGTATAATTCCTAGTTTCTTAAGTAGCTCAAGCTATCAGGAAATTAAGGAAATGAAGTTCAACCAAGAATATTAATCCACACAATGCATAGTTTTGGGTTTTTTTTCTCCTCTCTAAAGTAGTTAATATCACAATATTTCTATAAGGATACATAGAAAAAAATGATGATGCATTTTCTCTAGTCATCGATAAGAGGATATCAGCAAAATTAAACTGCTTGGTTTAGAATTAGAAAGCAATTTCCATGCCATGAATTATTTGGATAGCACAATTCAGATCTTTGTGTACTTGGCTGCTCAGTTTCCATTGGTAATATTTTGGCACTGTTTCCATTGTCATTCTTTCTTTATAATGTACATTTTCTTCTGATTTTTAGAATTTGAGAGTTTTTTGTTTGTTTCTTTTGCGCTGGGGATTGAACCCAAGGCCTTGTGCATGAGAGGCAAGCACCCTACCAACTGAGCTATATCCCCAGCCTTAGAATTTGAGTTGTAAGCATACTATGTATACATATAATTTTGTGTCCTATTTTTCCATTTACATATTGCACATATTTTTCATATTAGTACAATCTGGTATTTCTTTTTTTTTTTTTTTTTTTTGGTACCAGGGATTGAACTCAGAGATACTCAGCCACTAAGCCACATCCCCAGCCCTATTTTGTGTTTTATGTAGAGACAGGGTCTCACTGAGTTGCTTAGTGCCTTGCGTTGCTGAGGCTGGCTTTGAACTTGTGATTCTCCTGTCTCAGCCTCCCTAAGTGCTGGGATTACAGGCATGTGCCACCACACCCGGCTACAATCTGGTATTTCTGTATAATATTCAAGTCAGTGTATTTGTTATTGTCTCGATCATATCCCATTTATAAACGTGAGGTCTATTTAATTAATTTGTATTTAATTTTTTCAGTATGGACTGAACTCATGGGTGCTTTACCACTAAGCTGAATCTGCCCCTTTTAACACTGTTTTGAGGCAGGGTCTCAATAAATTGCCCAGGCTGGTCTTGAACTTGAAGATCCTCCTGTCTCAGCCTCCAAGTAAATGGGATTATAGTCATGTGCCACGTGACTAGCTTAGTTCACTTTTAAAAAAAGAAAGTTTGAAGTTATAACATTCTGCCATAGGTTTGTTTGTTCAATGATGAGGAAATATTGTTTTGAATCTAATGTTTCAAATTTGATGCACTATAATTTGAAAGGAAAATAAGTTTCAAATGACCATTGAAATGATATAATTTATATTGAAATGAAAAGTTTCATTAATTTATAAGAATACAAAATTTTTAAAAAGTAAATTACCTCTCATTTTTTAAGTTTATTTGGAGGTTCAGAATTTGTTTGGCCTGCCCTTGTATTCTTTTGTTTTTTAAAAGAATCAACCAAGAAAGATAATTGCATGATTATCAAATGAGAAATTACAAGTCATGTTTTTTATTCCAAAGAAAATTCTGAAAGCCTATTTAGAAATTATTTCGTATTGAAGTTCCGGTAGTGTTGATTATAAATGGACTCTCGAGATTTCTCATGATTGCACAAAGAATTAGTGGAGTATAAACCAGGAGTTGATTAGAGCTGTGAGGTTTCGTTTCAGGTAGACCCAAACCACAGCACCGCGCGTGCCACACCTGAAGGCGATTCTCCCAGACCCGCCCAAGGCTGGGCAGGGCTGGAGAACCTGGCGCTTGTGGCCGGCGAACTGCCGACACAGAGAGCGGACTCGGTCCAGCATTCCCGCCCCGGCGGACCTCTGCGTGCAGCCCCACGCCGGGGTCAGGCTCGGGCCGGACTCAGCAGGCCCGGGAGAGGCCATGAACCCTGCCAGGCGCGCTGCGGACAGCTGGGTTGCGGACCGCGGGGCCGCTGCCAGGCGGCTGCTCCTCGGGGCAGCGACGGCGGCGAAGGGGCTTCGGGGAGACCTGAGGGGCGCGGCCGCTCGGCCTTGGAAGGGCCTGTCCCGGATCCCAAAGCAGGAAGGACCTCAAGAGGAAGAGGTGGCAGCTGCAGGACACGAGTTCCGTAAGTCCTGGGAAGAGGTCTCAGATGATGCCGATGCCCTCCTGAACAGTGGGGTGGTCTGCGGCCAAAGGACTTTAGAGGTACCCAGTGCTGTGGCCCTGAGGCGAGTAGGAAGCCCGTGCGGGGATTCGGCCTGAAGACTCTCAAGTCCACCTTCCAACACTAAGCCCCTTGTTGGCTGGTTTTCAGCTTTGGAATCCTACCCCACCCAAGTTTTTTTTTTTTTTTTTTTAATTTATTATTTTTTATTTTAATTGTCAATGGACCTTTATTTTTATTTATTTATATGTGGTGCTGAGAATCGAACCCAGTGCCTCACGCATGCTAGGCAAGCGCTCTACCACCGAGCCACACTCCGGCCCCCCCACCCAAGTCCCCATTCCCATGGTGGGTGGTAGGAAAGTACTACTTTTCCAATTTAAGGAGGAGCCTATTTAAATAAATGATTAAGCCCTTTTGCAAATAAGAGTTTCAGGTTATCTTCTATCCTGACTTAGGCACTGATTTATGTGTGACCTAAGTCACTTAAGTTTTTAAAGCATGGAGCAGATTATCTTTGCCTTGGAAATATCATATAGCATAAATTGAGACACACTTTTGAAGTCTTCAGAAGTTGAAAGTGATTCGAGTCTGTTAACAAGAGCACACCATATACTGGCTGGGATGGCCTCATTTCCTAAAGGCCAGCCTTGGGAGCTATATGCCAGTTCCTTAATATAATATGCAAGTAGTTCATTCATTCAGTCATTTATTCTAGAAATAATTTTGAGGGCCTACTATTTGCTAGACATGTAGATGTGGGAATGCAGAGAACAAGGCAGCCCTCTTCTGAAGGAGCTCACATTCTGTTGTGAAGGGACGATAGACAAGTAAGGAAATAAAGAGCGCCATAATTTAAGGGACCATTCTAAGTGCCATAAAGGCCATGAAACAGGGTGATATGACTGAGACAGGGGCACAGAAAGACTGGGTTTGATGACATAGGCAGAGAGGACATTTGGACAAATACCTGAATGACAGGAAGTACCTAACCATGGAAATTCCAAGCGGAAGAGCATGATAATCAAGAGTTAAGCAAATGCAAGGCAAGATTGAAATTGATACGTTCCAAAAAGAGGGAAAAGACCAGCATTGCTGGAACATAGGAGATAAGGGGACTCTAGCCCCTTTTGCTCTCTGTTTCTTGATTGCTATGAGGCAAACAGGCCTCCCCTGCTGTGCACTCCCACTATGATATACTCTGTTACCGTGGGACCAAAGTAATAGGACCAAGTGACTGTGGACTGAAACCTCTGAAACTGTGAGCCAAAAGAAACCTTTTCTTCTTTTAAGTTGATTATCTCAGGTATAATCATATCATTTTGTCATAGTAACAGAAAGCTGACTAATACAGGGTAGTAGGCAGAAGCAGTTCATGCAAGACCTTGATGCCCTAAGAAAGAAACTTCAATTTGATCTTGTCAGTATTTTTTTTAAGCCTTAGCCATTCAAATAGATGTATATTGGTATCTCATTGTGGTTTTAATTGGCATTTCCCTGTTCCATTGAAGTCTTTTCTCTGTTTTTAAATTGGATTGTTGTTTTCTTACTGTTGAATTTTGAGAGTTATTTATCTATTCTGGGTGTAGATAATTTGGCAGATATGTGATTTGCAAATATATTCCCCTGGAATGTAACTTGCCTTTTTTATTCTCTTAATAGTGCTTTTCGTAGAGTGAGTGTTTGATGTTTGGTGAAGTCCAATTTATCAATTTTATCTCTTATTGTCATGTTATTCCTAACATGTCTAGCCACAAGCTAAGAAGTTTTCTCCTGTTCTTCTAAAAGTTTATAGTTTTATGCTTTACATTTATGCCTATCATCCATTTTGTACTAATTTTTGTGTAAGGTATGAAGTATGCATCAAGGTTCGTATTTTTTTTTTTTTTGGTACTAGAGATTGAACGCAGGGACACTTGACCACCGAGCCACATCCCCAGCTCTATTTTGTGTTTTATGTAGAGACAAGGTCTCACTGAGTTGCTTAGTGCCTCGCCGTTGCTGAGGCTGGCTTTGAACTCGCGATTCGCCTGTCTTAGCTTCCGTAAGTGCTGGGATTACAGGCTTGCGCTACCGCGCCCGGCTCAAGGTTTGTATTTCTTAATATGGATGTCTAATTGTTTAAATTCCATTTTTTGAAAGTGTTATCTTTTCTCCATTGTCCAAAACTTGCAAAACTTGGCCAAAACCTTGGTCATATCTGGGCATCTATTTCTAGATTATGTATTTTATTTTGTTGATCTTTAGGTCTCTTTCTTTTTCAATACCCTACTGTATTGATTATTGTGGATTTAAAATATCATTAAGTACTATGATGCCTCTAACTTAATTCTTCTTTTTCAAAATTGGGCCTTTCCACGTTGTTTTTTGCCTCTCTATGTAAACTTCGGAAGCAGTTTGTCTGTAACTACAAAATGGCATTGCATTAAATTTTTAGATCAATTTGGGGAGAATTGACATCTATGATTTTGAATCTTCCAATCCATGAACCCATGATTTACTTTTTCATTTATTTAGTCTTTGGTTTCTTTCATTGACCTTTTGTATTTCTGTAGTAGTATTGAGAAACTGTACATGTTGTGTTGGTTTTATATGAAAGTATTTTTACTTTTTGATCAATTGTAAATTGTTTTTATTTTATTCATTTATTTGTACTGAGGATTAAACCCAGGGGCACTTTACCACTGAGCTACATCCTCAACCCTTTTTATTTTTTATTTTGAGACAGGATCTTGCTAAGTTGCTGAGCTGGCCTCAGTATTATACTTTTTTATATATCATTGGATTGGATTTGATTATTTTTTGAGAAGATTTGCATACTGTGTTCATCAGGGTTTTAGGATCAAGGCAACGCTGCTTCTTAAAATGAGTTGGGAATTGTTTCCTCTTCTGTTTTCTAAAAGAGATTGTATAGATTAGGTGTTTTTAAGTGTTTTTGTAAAATTCACCAAGGAAACCACATGAGCATGGAGATTTCTGTTGTGGAATATTTTTTAAAAATATTTTTTAGTTATACATGGACACAGTGTCTTTATTTTGTTTACTTATTTTATGTGCTGTTGAGGATTGAACCCAATTCTTCACATGTGCAAGGCAAGCGCTGTACCACTGAGCCACAACCTCGGCCCTGTTAAAATATTCCTATTGTGGAATATTTTAAACTACCAATCTAATTTCTTGAATAGTTACAGGGTTATTCAGATTTATCTATATAATTTTGAGTGAATTTTGGTATGTTATATTTGAAAAATTATTCCATTTCATTGTTGAATTTATGTGGGTGGAGCTGTTGATAATAGTCCCTTATCATCCTTTTAGTGTCTATGGGTTCTGTAGTGCTATACATTTTTTTATTGCTGATATTGGTAATTTGTGTCTCCCTCTTTTTTCTTGGTCAGTCTGCATAGGTGTTTATTGGTTCATTGATTATTTTCCAATAACTAGCTTTTGTTTTTATTGATCTGTTTATTATTTTTCTGTTTTCAATTCCATTGGTTATTGCTTTTACCTTTGTCACACTTCTTCTTTCTGCTTTCTTTAGGTATTTATTTTGCCCTTCTCCTTTTACTTTCTTAAGGTGTTAATTTAAGACCATATTTCTTTTCTTTTTTTTTTTATAATAAATTTTTTTTAAAATATTTTTTTAGTTGTAGATGGACACAATGTCTTTATTTTATTGCTTTGTATGTGGTGCTGAGGATCGAACCCAGGGCCTCACGCATGCGAGGCAAGCACTGTACCGCTGAGCCACAGCCCCAGCCCCCCATACTTCTTTTCTTTGTTTATTTATTTTTATGTGGTGCTGAGGATCGAACCCAGTGCCTCACATGTGCGAGGCAAGCGCTCTGCCACTGAGCCACAACCTCAGCCCCCATACTTCTTTTCTAATGCAAGCATTTTAATGCTACAAATTTCCCTCTCAGTACTACTTTAGCTGCATCTCACACATTTTGACATATTTTATTTTAATTTTCATTCAGTTCAAAATAGTTTCTAATTTCCCTTGGGGAAACTTTTTTTAATCCATGGTTCAATTTAAAAACAAGAAGTAGAATCAAAAAAAGATCTGATAATGCCAGGTCTACATTCCCTAGCAAGCAATACTCTTCTGGAGTTGGGTAGTGGTTATATAACCTATGCACCCACCCACCTTCCCATCCATCCACCAAATATTTAATGAACACCTACTAGCACTAAGTATTTCATTATTTCAGCTTTCTTATGGAATTTGTATTCTAGTGAAAGAAACAATGAACAAGTGAACAAACATAATGTCAACTAATGCCAAGTGATATGAAGAAAATGAAGTAGGGCATGGGGTAGAGAGTGAGTGACAGGAGAAAGAGGATTGTATAGTCAGATATGAGTTTTCACAGGTAGTATTGTTTGAGTAGGAACCTGAATGAAATGAGAGAGTCTCGACTTGTTTTCTAGTTCAGCAAAGTCCCCTCCTCTCCTGACCCTCTTTCCTCATACTTGCCCAGCTCCTGAAGGCATTGGAGTTTTGACCCCTAAAGGATTAAATGTTTGATCATTTAACCTTTCCTTGATGTTACACATTGCAACTGAAAAAAGCACATATTATAAGATATTCCTACAAATATTATGTAGATAAGCTGAAAATTGATATGTTAATGATTGTCTGGGTCATTTTCCCAACTCTGTCACCTATTAGCTGAAGGTAATCAGTGGTATACTGGTAAATGTTTGACTGCCAGCTCTCTGGGCTTGAAAAGAGAGAAGACCTTTTGTAGCACTTTCCAGTTTCCTTTGTGTAATGCTTCCTCCTAGCTGATTTCAACCTACAATATGATATCACTGAGCACAGCGTTGGGAATATGCAATCAATTCTTTTAAGCCTGTAGGAGCTAGTTCCTGTATACCCCAAAAGTAGGTTTTATGATCCCCATTTCATAAATTAGGATACTAAAATTCAGAATTGTTACAAAATAACATAATTAGTAAATTATGAACAAGTCATTGAACATCTTGAGCTCCCAAAGTCTCTGATGTAGTTGGCTTGGGCTGAGAACCTTACATGTATTTCTTTTTTTTTGTCTTTATGAAGCCAGGGCTGAGAACTCTTGAGTTAATGAATCAAGAGTTTTCTATGGTGCTCCCTACTGTCTTAGGAAGCAATTGTAAAACTTGTTTACCTAAAAGATTGAAAGGGGAAAGATATTCAATTTCAGGGACGGAAGAGAATAGAATCCATGTGTCATATTTCAGGACACAGTAATATCTTCATTTGCCTTGGATCATACCAAAGAGAGACAAGGACCTGGAAGTTGAACTTGCATCCCATTACATTAATATATAGGGAGAAAGAGCTAAGGCCAGAGGTGTATGGGAACCAAGAGAGGGAGCTGAGAGAAGTCTGGCCTAGCTAGAAGAATGCATTAGCTAAAGCATAAGACAGAGTGGGTGAGTTGATTTTCCAATTCAGCAGTGTACCTCCAGACTCATATCCTGGATATGTGAGGTGCTCAAAAGCTTAGAGGTTTGATTCTGACTTCCTAAGAGTTTAATCACTGGTTATGTTTAAGACATGAGTGAGTGATTTAACGTTTAAATCTCTTCCAAAGCTTCATCTGTAAGATGGGGATGAAAATTCCCGCACCATCAGATCATTTATAAAAACCTTATCAGGGGCTGGGGTTGTGGCTCAGTGGTAGAGTACTTGCCTAGCATGTGTGAGGCTCTGGGTTCGATTTGCAGCACCATATACAAATAAAAAAAAAGGTCCACTGACAAGTAAAAAAATATTTAAAAAAAAAACAACCTTATCAGACTCCAACATTTGTAGATAAAGCCGAAGAAGAAGAACCAGTAAGAGAGACTGGGGAGCAACAAGTAGTTTGACAGGAGAAAACATGTTACAAGGAGACTGTGATTCTTGGTGTCAAAGTCAGCCCAGGATTCAGTGTACATGGTAGAGAAGTCATGATTGGATTTTGGCAAGATGGAGTGACTTCAATAAAAGCAATTTCAGTAGAGTGGAGGGGAAAAAATGTCTGATTATCTTAGATGAGACTGTGAGATAGATAAACTGAGACAGCAATTATATAACACTTACAAGAGGTGTGGGGTAATGGGAAGTTGAAATTCTAAAGGAATGTGAACTCAAGGGAGGGTTTTTACACTAGGGGTATTATAACATCTCTGCATACATTAAAGGGAACAATCCATTGGAGAGAAATTATATCACCCAGAGGATCAAAGGGATCATTTCCAGGAAAATGATATATGAAATAATTGAGAAGATGAGATGAAATGAGCTCTAGAGTTCAAGTATAGTGTTGGCACAGGGAAGCTTCAGCCAGGGAAGTAATAGCAGTAAAGCAGAGTTTGTGTATATAAATATATGTGGGTTGATAGATTTATTAATGGGAAGATTTGGGGATTCTTGTCCTATTGATTGATTTTACTAAGAAGCAATGTGATCAACTGAGAATTAGATGATAGTAAATTAGGGTATTTAAGAAGAAAAGATATTTTCCAGCCCCGTGAATGTAAGTCGACTCATTCATAAAGGGACATGACAGAAGGAGTTCACCCCTTTTTGTCTTTCTACCTTCTGCCATGTGAGGACATAGCATTTACAACAAGTGCCGTCTTAGAAGCAGAGAGCAGCCCTCATCAGACAACTGAACCTGCTGGTACCTTGATCTTAGACTTTTCAGCCTATTGAACTGTGACAAACACATTTCTGTTCTTTATAAATTACCCTGTCTCGGATATTTTGTTATAGTAACAGAAGCAGACAGATATCATGGAATATAAACAGTATAAGGAAGGAAGGACCCAGTGATGGATAATATGAAAAGATGGTTGACACACTGGGGAGGGAGACTCGATGAGGTTACAGAATTTCTGGACTTGAAGAATTGGAGCAGGTGAGTAAATGGATGAAAAGTAGTGGTCAGAGAATGGGATTCTTGAAGATATCAGAGGTAGTGTAGTTTGATGATTAGGTCAAGAATGTGTCCCTGAAATTTGATCTTGAGGTTGGATGGGAGAAGGATTATCAGAGGTAAGGGAGTTGGGGGACTAAGTGGCCAGGGTGTTGGATTAATCATCTAGAAGGACTTTGAAGTTGTCTAGTAAGGTGACAAGAGTAGGGATAAGAAACAAGAGAGTGATTAGGTGATGGAATGAACTTGTAAATCTGTATTTGTAATGACAAAGTACCACAGACTGGCCAGCTTAAACTTCAGAGGTTTGTTTTCTCACACAGCTGGAGACCAGAAGTCAAAAGATCACTGTATCAGCAGGTTAATTTCCTCTCAGGCCATTCCTTGACTTGTAGATTGCCTCCTTCTCCCTGTCTTTTCATGATCTTACCTCTGTATATCTGTGTCCCAATCTTCTTTTCTTATAGGGACAGCAGTCATATCCGGTTAGAATCTGCCTGTGTAGCCTCATTTTTACCTCTGTTACCTCTTTAAAGGCCTTATCTCCAAATACAGCTAAATGAAGTGCTAGGAGTCAGGATTCTAACGCATGAATTTTGGAAGAACACAGTTTAGCCCATAATGCTATCTTCCATGAAGATACAATTTGGCCTTTGACTAGACTTGGCAGTGTTCTGAGGGTCTTTTTATGGAGATGGTCTATTGTTGGTTCTGATTAACTTCAATTCTGATTTTTTCCCTTTGGGATGGGGCTTTCCATTGAGAGCCTTATAGCTCCCTACCTTGACAAAAACCTCCAAAAAAAAAAAAAAAACAAAACAAAACCCAGAATTTTCTCTATACTAGTTAATAAATCCTGCCATCTGAGCTGGGCGTGGTGGCACATTATAATCCCAGCACTTTGGGAGGTTAAAACTGGAGAATTACAAGTTCAAAACCAGCCTCTGCAACGGTGGAGCACTAAGCACCTCAGTGAGATCCTGTCTTTCCATAAAACACAAAATAGGGCTGGGGATGTGGCTCAGTGGTCGAGTACCCCTGAGTTCAATCCCCGATATCAAAATAAATAAATAAATAAATAAACATAAAAGAAATAAATCCTGCCATCTGTATGTGTGTGCATGATGTGTAATGTTTATAATAGGTGTGAATCTACTGTTATGTCCTTTCCTATGAATGAGAACAAAATGCATTTATTCATGCTAGCCTTTGTGCATCTTTATGTCATGGGCTACATTTTAAGGTTTTGTTCCTGAAGATCAGGCATCTATAGAGAGTTCTGCATACAACAGTTTTATCTTTGTAAGCTATGAGAGCATTTGGACTCATCCCTATCTAATGTACAAACTTTTTACAAATGATGTCCCATGGGAAGTCTGTGGCCACCCTGTGAGCTCCTAAGCCACATATTACTGACTTCAGGGTGGTCCTCATGAGTAATGTTTTGTTTGAGGCCAGGAACAGTGATAAGGCTGTGAAAACACTTGCAGCATGAGGAGAAGGTAGAATCCTGAAACTACAACTTTATAAAATATTAAAGTTCCCGTGTCCTAAAAAGCAGAATGTGAAAGACTCGAGTTGTTATTTCAAGTGTTTAGAGTTATAAGCTTTGCCACATAGCATGTGATTTTTCTGTGGTCTCCTTCAATTCCCTCAGTCATGCTTGCTTGCTTTCTTGCAGTACTGCCAAAGGAGAGAAGCTTTCAGAATGCTGCTAAAAGCAATAATTTGGATCTTATGGAAAAGCTGTTTGAAAAGAAGGTTAACATTAATGCTGTGAACAGTGTGAGTAGATGTCACAAATATGACAAGTGACTATTCTAAGTGGCGGCTTGGGTTTACACAGGTCAAATGAAATAATAATAAAAATTTAATTGGGAGGCTGAGACAGGAGAATCCCGAGTTCAAAGCCAGCCTCAGCAATGGCGAGGTGCTAAGCAACTCAGTGAGACCCTGTCTCTACATAAAACACAAAATAGGGCTGGGGATGTGGCTCAGTGGTTGAGTACCCCTGAGTTCAATCCCCGGTACCCCCCTAAAAAAATTTAAAAGATTGGGCGCTGAGATTTGGGAGCTCTCCTTTGTTGGGAATTCCAAAGTATTTAAGCTAAAGGTAAAATCTGGCAGTAGAAAAGGCTCTGGATATTTTAATTTATCTTATGAGAGGGAGAGTGCCCAGAGACTTCATGCACATCTGTGCAAAGTCTGTGGGTAGGCAGTGGAACCCACTGTCAGGGTTATGGGCCTGGACTCAGTCCTAGACTCTACCCTGGGGATCATTTTGACCTCACACATTTTACAAAGGCAGAACATCTTTTGCTATACAGTCTGGGTTGTTTCTCTTAAGCAATGTTTTTTGTGATTGGATTTCCAAGTTTAAAATCCAAAGATGTGTGTGGATTTTCATTGTACTGCTTTTGAAATACAGAGCATTGACATGTTGGGCAGTGAGACCTTTTCTGAAACTTGGCTCTTCCTTGCTTGTTCTTCAAGTGCCTGGGTTTTGAGACAGAATTCCACCATCAGAAACAAGGATTCCTGACAGCTTGATTTTGTGAGGATTTGTTGACAGCCTTTCAATGCAAGATATATCAAGTGAACAGGTTAGGGGCTGTATCAATTGCTTAGGACAATTATTGGAGTCGTTCAAGATGAAATAGCAAAGGTGGGTTTAATGCTAATTGAAGCATAACTTTGGCCCTTATTTGTCCAGGCCCTTTCTTCTCCTTCTGGCAGAAGCCATCCATGACCCATATGTGAGCTGAGCCATGTATAAACTAGGCGACACTGAAGCCATTTTGGCAGGGAATCCCAGTTGTAGGAACTTCCAGGAGGAACCCTCTGGTTTGAGAATGCCTGCTTCAAGTTGGCACCCTGTTCTAGCTTACTGCTCAAGTTCTAGCATAGCCCCAGAGATAGGAATGACCCCCTGGAGACACATAGCCTCCGGGATGTGGATGTGGCTTGCCAAATGCCAATCAGTCTGTTTACCACAAGACCCCTACCACACCGAGAAGCAAGCACCAACCCAGGGCAGGTTCCTGCTCAGGAGGTATGAGCTGCCTGGGAAATAAAAAGTCTGAAATAATCAGTAAGAAATAAAGACAGAGCCAGAAATTAGATATATATATTAAAAAAGGAGCCTCTGATGGGTTTTCCAGTGCTGATGAAGTTGGAACTGAACAACTGAAAAAGGCCCTAATTCTTTATTTAAGAGGGAGTATATCAAAAGCAGGGATAAAGTTTCAGCAGGAGGAGTCTTGGTTCTCCATTTCTCTCTCTCTTTGCTTCTGGACCACCTTCAAATGAGTACCCTTGTTCCACCATGTACTCCCGCCATGATGTTCTGTCTCACATTGGGCTCAAAAACAGTGGAGCCAAGTAGCCATGGACTGAAACCATAAGGCAAGATAAATCTTTCCTTTTTATAAGTTATCTCAGGTATTTTGTTGAAGTGATGGAAAGCTAACATATTCTGAGTAGAAAAAAAACTCATTATTAATGGTTGCATACAAGGAAAAATACAATTTTTACTGTCTGAAAGCAATCTATTATATTGGTGTATCCTTCAGCGGATTGCCAGATTCTTTCATCTGATAATAGATGACAGGATTCTGCTGAACACAGTTCTTATAACTTTTGTAGCAAAAAGTGGAGCTAAATATCCAAGTACTCAACAGAAAATTATGACCATTCAAAAAACAGGAATCCAAAAAAACGTTAAATAATGATCAGATGACCAAGGACACAAATTATGTTTCCTCAGATGAATCGCACAGCCTTGCATTTTGCAGTGGGGGGAAATCATTTGTCTGCGGTGGATTTCCTACTGAATCACAAGGCCAGGGTTGACATTGCTGATAAGGTAAGCTCATTTTCAGTTGGAAGAATGAATTACAGCATAACCAATGTATAAGGAGAATCTGACCACTCCAATTTGATAATTTTTCATGCCTATAAAATATTTCCATCAACAGTGTGCATTTTGAAGAAATCTTTGTATTTGGTAACTAAATTGCACATTACCTCTAGGACTTGGGCTTTACTTGTTTTCCCATATTGACTTTATGGCCAATAGTGTGTATTTGCAAGAGTGTGATATTTGTCTAGAGCATAATCTGGCACATGGAAGACAGAAACTAACTGGCCACAGGGAAATAAATCTAGACTTTGCCCTGTGGACTTTGATAATAAATAAAACTTACTAAATACATACCAGGCATAATACACACTAAGTACATACTTTCTAAATACATACCAGGCACAAGTAGTAGGACTTTAGTATTTAATGCTGCTTCCCAGTGAACCTTATGATAAAAGTATTGTAATACCCAATTTACAGGTAGGGATACTGAGACACAGATTATATATCTTGCCCCCAAAAATCCTATCTAAGAAGGAGTGAAGGCAAGATTTGAACCCAATTTGTCTGATTCCAGAGACTGTGCTGTTAGCTACAAGTCAGCTTAACTACTTGTCTGCATAGATTCAAAACCCACCCCGAGGATTCCCACCTTCATTTAATGTCTTATCATAGCACAAGGAAACCAGCTATAGACACTCAACATCATATTTAGCATCTCCAGTTACAGAAGAAGATAATAGACTTAGTCCAAAATTCTTGAATCTTAATTCCAGGGACCATGGAATTTAAATTTAAACTGTCTAGAAGATTTCCCCAGAGCTGTTTTATCTTCTCTGTGGACTGGGACCCCCTGGAGGGCAAGGCTCAGCATGGTTTTATCTTAATATCTCGAAGGGATTGGGTTTAGTGTGTACTTAGTAAATGTTTGGAAGATAAATGAAGTGAATGTACCAGTTAGTTGGTTTTTGTTAATGATCACATGCTTGATGACGGTAGTTTCTCTTTGGGTCACCAGTGAGGAACATCCCTCTCTAGTTTATTGCTATGATATTGATAGGCAAGGCTATTGTTATGTAACAAAATCAGAATTAAAAATTACCACTGAAGGCACTCTGACTTTGTGAGTATAATTAGTTGTATTAGTGGCTATGGTAATTAAGAGATGTGTCCTTCAGGTCTGGAAATTTTAATTTGATTATTTTGCATATTAGTTAACCTGCAAACAATGCATTGGTAATAGACCAGACATTGAAAACCTGTTACAATATCTTTTAATTTTACTTTAATTTTAAAATTAGCATACTGTTCAATTAACTTTCTTTTTGGTGTACAGTTCTATGAGTTTTAATACATGTATATATTCATGCAACCACCACAATCAATATGAAGATCAAAGTGGCTGGGCATGTAGTTCAGTGGTAGAATGTGTGATTAGCATGCACAAGGCCCTGGGTTCAATCCCAGGCGTCACAAAAAATTCAGACAATTGCAACATCCAGAAATTTCCCTCATGCTGCCTCTTTGTTGCCAAACCACTCTCAAGGATATGCCCTTGAGAATGACACATAAATGATATCATATAGTATATTACCTTTTGAATCCAACTTCTTTCATTTTGTAAAATGACTGAAGTTCATTCATATTGTTGGATGTGTCAAGAACTCCTCCTTTTTATTGCTAAGTAGTATTCCAGTTTATGGATATGGCAGAAGTTTATACAGTCACCATTTGAAGGACATTAAGGTTGTTTCTAATTTTTAACTATTAAAATTAAAGCTGCTACAGGTATTCACATATAAGAATATGTTTATGCCTAGATTTTCATTTCTCTAGTGTAAATACTCAAGAGTAAGACTATTGGGCTAAGTAGTATATGTATGCATAACTTAACAAGGAACTGCCAGCCTGTTCATTAGGGTGGCTGTGACATTTTCATTAGGGCGGCTGTGACATTTTCATTGTCACCAGCAAGGTAGAAGAGTTTCACCTGTTCTTCATCCTCATTGGTATTGCCATTTCCCCCCTTAATTTTAGCAATTCTCACAGTTATCTCATTGCAGTTTTAATTTGCATTTCTTTGGTGGCTAATGGTATGGGGCATCTTTCATGTGTTATTTACCATTTTTGTCTTCTTTGGTGAAGCCTGTTCAGATTGTTTTCCACCTGTGGTGCTGGGGTGGGAACCCACGGCCAGATTAGCACTACCGCTGAGCAACATTTCCAGCCAGATCTTTTGAACATTTCTAAAAATCAGAATATTTTCTTATTGTGGAGTTTTGAGAGTTTTTAAAATATATATATTTTTAGATTCAAGTCCTTTGTTAGGTATTGTTAGATTTGCATTATCTTATCACATGTATAGCTTGTGTTTTCAGTATTTTTCTCGGAGTAAAAGTTTTTAATTTTGATGAAATACAATGTACCTATTTTTAAAAATGAATCCGGATATGGGTGCTATATGTAAAGATGATTTGCCTAAGTTAAGGTATGAAGATTTTCTCATATTTTTCTTCTAAAAATTTTACAGTCTTGTATTTTACATTTAGATTATAGCTGCTGTATCCTCCAAAGTTTATGTGTTGGAAATCTAATCACCAGTGCAGCAGTGTTGGAAGCTCATTAGTGCATAGGGTCTGCCCTAATGAATAGATTAATGCTGTTATCTCAGGAGAGGGTTCTGAATAAAGGAACAAGTTTGGCCATCTTCCCCACCTCCCCTCATTCACGTAATGCCTTCTTCCATATTATGATGTAACAAGTAGGCCCTTACCAGATAGGTCCCTCAGTCTTAGGCTTCCCAGCCTTTAGAACCATGAATCAGATCTGTTCATTATAATTACCCAGTCTGTGATATTCTGTTATAGCAGCACAAAACAGACTAAGACAATGGTCCATTCTGAATTCATTTTTTAGTTCAGAATAGAAATACATTGCGATTCTTTTTCTTCTTCTTCTTCTTGCACATGGACAACAACTTTTTCAGTCATTTTAGTTTTCAAAACCTTTTCAGTTCTGTTCAGATATATCCCAGAAACCAGTCTAATACTGGCAGTGGTCAACACATAATTCAGCTCTCTAAGTCTCTGTCTAATGTTAAGAGTTCATCCATGTACAGTTCAGGGGCAAGCCCAGGAGTACATACCCAACTTCATAGGATGCTTTTCTTAAGCTCTCTCCTCTCCATGATCATCTCCCTCACATTTCTCAGCTCTCCACAGCTGGCAGGACCAGAAGACTACAAAGAAGAAAGAATTTTCCCCACCTTCTCTATTCTTTAGCGGCCTCCTCTGCTCTTTAGCATAGAAAGAAAGGGATTCTCTTGGAACTCTTTCTGTCCATGTACAGGTTCATGGTTGGTCCATGTTGGAAGCTATGGGAGGAAGAAAACAAACAAAAATCAGGAAACTCACAACAGGAGTTTTTGTACTCAGTTCTGCTTTCCTTCCCTAAGCCACCTGTGACCATTTACTTTTCTGAGTCTTCAGATAGCTGGATGTTATTCAGAGACTTTTGTTGCATTTGGTAGGAGAGACAGGGTGGAGTGCACTTACTCTATCTTAACCAGAACCAGAACTCAAAGTCTTCAACACAATATCAAAGTAGAGAGAATCATACAACAAATGCGTGTGTATCCTGGATTGAATGCATCTTCTCTCCTAGGCAGCAAATCTGGGGATTGTCAAATATGAAATGTATTAAATTCAGGCTTGGCTTATGTCAGAGTGTAAGCAAATTATTCCTGAAATGATGGAGAGATATTTTACCAACTTATTCTTTTCAAGGCTTTCTAAATATATATTTGTGTTACCCTGTATCTGAAGCATGTCTGTAGCTAACATCAGCTTCTCTCGATGTTGCCTTGTAATTGAAATGCTATCAGATGGGAAGTTCCTTATGTATCTCTTGTCCCAGCCTTAGAAGCTTCACCAAAGATTTTTGTAATGAATTTAATCATTCACAATGATGTTGGTACATAACTAAAATTGTTTCTCATAATTCAAACACTGCCATGTTTTGTCATTTCTGGCAGCTGCCTTATCTGAGTGATGAGCCCCGAGTTTGATTTGGCTGATCTGTCTTCTGAGTTTCAACACCCATTTGCGAAGAACTAACAATTGAACCCCTTCGCCTTCAATGCATATTCAGTGTTTGTCATAAGTTTCAATGCCATTACTGGGGATTCAACCAGAAGCATGGCCATTACCTGAGAGTGTTAGAAATGCAGAATTTCAGGTCCTAACTCAGATCTTCTGAATCAGAATCCGTAATTTAAAAAGGTTCCCCAGTGCCAGGTGCCATGGCGCATGTCTGTAATCCTAATGACTCAGGAGACTGAGGCAGGAAGATTGCAAGTTCAAGACCAGCCTTAGCAACTTAGTGAGACCCTCAGAGACTTAGCAAGTTTCAAAATTTAAAAAATAACTGGGGATGTGTCTCAGTGCTAAAGTACCCTGGGATCAATCCCCAGTATCAACATGGGGGAAGAAAGATCCCCAGGTGATTGTATTTGGTATGAGATATAGTCCTGGTTTTGAGTCTCCTGTTATCTACTTGGGGAGCAAGGGCAGATTCTGTAACATGTGAGTACTATGCAAGGTATTGCATGCTCAGGGCCAAATGCATGACACCACCACTGAGGACCTCCAGAGTCATGGTGGGTGGCATCCCTGAGTTTTGAGAAGAGGCAGACCAGATAAAGGGAGGCCTAGGGTGCTTAGAAGACGACAAGCATCTGCTCTCTGAGTTGCATCTCTGAGAAGGTCTTCAAATTTAAGTGTTCCCCAGGGGAAGTTACTGGCCTCACCTATGACCCGACTGGTAATGCAGACAACTTGTTAGTGACTGGCATTTTGTACTTTCCAGAGTCTGTGAGCCAACTATGAGTGTAATCTGTGACACATGCTCTTAAGCATGCCAGTTTCATAGCAGAAGACTTTGTTTTAGGAAGGTTCTTCTGAGGAAATTTACATCGGTGTGCAGTGATTCATTGCCTCAGAGGAACAATGGCTCCACTCAGAATTTGTGGTTTCGGAGACTCAATTCCCAGCTTTTAGGTTTTATAATCAGCACTTGGAATTTTTAAATGTTGGCTGTTCAAAATTAGGAATGACCTCTTAGGGAAGAAATAGAGCTCCTATTAAAACATAGTTTCTCACCTGTCCAAATATTTCTGGTCTTTTATGACCATATGTAAAACCAAATTTAGTAGCAGTGGATATGGAGCACTGGTTTGCAGGGAAGCCTAAATCAAGAGGTGGAACTGTGGTTAGTGCACATTTTTTGAAGAACCTTAACTAGAGGTCATATATCAATGTTCCTTGTAAAAGAATGCAGAAGTTGTTAAGAGTTTTCTTCATACTGGAATTTTAAATATGTAAAAGGACTAACTCACTATATAATGTGACAGCTGAAATGTAAATTTAATAGGATATGTACATTTAGAGAGGGGTTTGTCAACAGTGACACTATTGACATTTTGGGCCAGATAATTATTTGTTGTGGGGTTTTCTTGTGCATTGCAGGCTGTTTAGCAGCATCCCTGGTCTCTATGCACTAAGTGGCAATATTACCCCTCAGTCATTACTGTGCAAAATGTCTTGAGACACTTAAAAATGTTCCCTGGAACACTGAATTAAAATTTATACCTCAATAATCTGGGATTTGCTATTTCACTCTCCCAACTTGAACTCTTCTGAGAATAAGACAATACATGAATGTGATTACTAGAGAAGCCAAAAAAAAAAACCACTTCACAAATAGAAGTGCCTCACAGCCAGGCCTGGTGGCACATGCGTGTAATCCCAGCTACTCAGGAGGCTGAAGCAAGAGGATCACAAGTTTGAGGCCAGCTGGGCAAGTTAGGGAGACCCTGTCTCAAAATTTAAAAAGAAAAAAAAAATTAAAGGTAGAACTTGCCTAGCATGTGCAAGGCCTCAGCACAGGACGGGCTGGGGAGTGCCCTGCAGACCCTCATTCCTTGTATTTTTACTGATGCTGTGTGCATCTAACAGACAGTTATGCTGGATCATAAGCACAGCCAATTTGGAGGACAAATGAGATGTAGAGAGAGTGCTTGCCTTTGGCAGGCAGTTGTGCAGAGGTAATGGCTTACGTTTTTTGTTTTTTTTTTTTAATTTTTTTTAGTTGTTGATGGATTTTTATTTTATTAATTTATTATTTATATGTGGTGCTGAGTATCAAACCCAGTGCCTCATGCTTGCTGGGCAAGCACTCTACCACTGAGCTACAGCCCCAGCCCACATGGCTTATGTTTTGATGGGAATAAAGGAAAGACAAAAGGAGACTCATGAACTTTAAGATAAGGAACATGAACCTGAGATTAACTAAGTTGACCAATATCACAGTACTTGAAAGTGGTAAAAAGTGACCAGAGTTTGGGGTCAGTTCCATTTGACCATAAAGGCTACTGTGTACTGCTTTAGTAACCTGGCACTGAAGGTGCAGATGAGGTTTTCTCAGTTTACTTGCCTCTAAGCCCACCCGTCCTGAGATAGCCAATGTTGACAGCCGACAGCTTCCTTCCACATTTTCTTTCTCTTAATTCAGTATATTACATGCATACAACTGCCCAGAACAACCCGACAGGTCAGTAAGTCCTAATCTGAATCTCTTTTTCAGCCTAACTCCTTTATGCACAACATGTGTGCGCACACTGTGCACACATTTATGTAATTTTGTGTAAACACAGTCTTTTTAGATATATTCTATATATATGGGAACCCTATATAACTTACCTTTTCTGTTTTTCTTATCTTTTATGTACCATCCCCCTTCTAGTGATTGTATTCAACAATGTGAGATAGATGTGTGTTTATTTCTGTACTGATCTCCATGCACATGTGATTATATCTATGTCAATATCTCTACCCACCTACCAACCCACCTCTAAATAGAAATTGACATATACATTTACACATATGGGGCTTTTGTTTATCATTTATATAAAATGGGATTATATTTTCTCTACATCTTATTTTCCATATTTAACAAAGCTTATGGAAATCTTTTCAAGTCCATTGTTATAGAGCTAATTCATTATCTTAAGGTTACATGATATAACATTTCATAATTTATTAGCATTCCCATAGTGATGAACATGTACCTTTTTTCTAGTTTTCAGTGCTAACAATATCTTCATATATGTAACATTAGGTCCTGAAATTTTATTTTCGTGGGATAGATTCCCAAGAATGGGACTGCTGGTTGTATTTTAAATTTAAATTCATATTGCCAGATTGTTAGGCAATAATGGTATCTATTTCCTCTTAACACCTCGAGAGAGCATCTATGTGCATTTTTCTACTGTTTTTTTATTGTTGTTTTATTTTATTGTTATTATTATTTGGTAATACCTGGTATTGAATTCAGGGGTGCTCTACCACTGAGCTATATCCCTACCCCTTTATACAGGGTCTCACTAAGTTTCCAAGGCTGGCCTTGAACTTGCCATCCTCCTGCCTCAACAACACAAGTAGCAGGGATTACAGGCTTGTACCACCAAATCTGGCTTTTTTTTTGTTCATTTGTGAAAGTACCTCATATATTAGAGAATTGCCATTTATCTTTATTAATGATACATTTTAAGTGTCATTTGTTTATTGACCTCATTTATGTTCTATCTTTCCTTTTATAAATCTGAATTAAGAGAGTGTATATTATGCTGGGTGTGGTGGCACTGGCCTGTAATCCCAGCATCTCAGAAGGCTGAGGCAGGAGGATCGCGATTTCAAAGCCAGCCTCAGTGAAAGCAAGGTACTAAGCAACTCAGTGAGACCCTGTCTCTAAATAAAATACAAAATAGGGCTGGGGATGTGGCTCAGTGGTCAAGTGTCCCTGAGTCCAATCCCTGGTAACCTCTCCACCAAAAAAGAGTGTATATTATAATCTAGCGTTTGTCCTAATATATTTATTTTTGTGTGTTTTTTTGTGAATATAACATTTCATTTTATATTTTTTTCTGTATCTGTGTCACTTACTAAATATACCCACTTTTCCCATAGAATTGAAATTTCACTTTTTTGAATGTTAAATTATCTATTTTTTAATATTCAATAGTCTGGTATAAACTAGGCCTTTATTGACTGAGATAGTAGGCTGTGGCTCATTTATGTGACAGTCTTTTCTTCTCTCTTCTTGGGGAAGCATGGCTTGACTGTAATTCACCTTGCAGCCTGGTCTGGAAGCTTTGAGATCATGCTCATGCTGGTTAGAGCTGGAGCAGATCAGAGAGCCAAGAACCAGGTAGGTCTGTGGGTCATACATGGATATGAGCTCTTACCTCACCAGTGCAGGAGGGAGAAGTTTGGAGGCCACAGTGTTTAAGTGTCTTCTCCATCTTCTTCATCCCGCTCTCCTCAGGATGGAATGAATGCCCTCCACTTTGCAGCTCAGAGTAATAATGTGCACATTGTGGAGTACCTCATTCAAGACCTGCATCTGAAGGACCTGAACCAGCCTGATGAGGTATGTTTGCAGTGGGGGAACAGGTTTCACATACACCCCCACTGAACTCACCTTTCTTCCTCCTCTGGTGGAGCTGCCAAAATAGTAAGCACAGACAGACCTGGCCTGGTAACCAGCTTCTCCATCACTGTGGCAGAACGTAGCACAGAAGTGCTGCTGTTAGCAGTGACCCTGGCCCCTGCATGTGGGGAAGACTGGAAGTATGGAGAAAGCAGCTAGATTCCTTCTTCTCTATTCCCTCATCCTAGCCAGAATGTGGACAGTGTCCACCTCTTTTAGTGTTTAGAATGTGTGCCTAAATTGTATTCTTTAATGTGTGAACTTTTAAGAATGTATTTGATCCAAATACATTCCATAACTGGTTATGGCATATAATGCAGTTATGCTGTATTTGTCTATATTTTTTATTTTCATAAGGACATACATAATAATACCAGCTACCACACTCATGAAGAGAGGATCTAGAATATATAGATGCTCTACAAATTATCACCAAATGAATGAATGATCTTATTAATTCCTGCAATAATCCAATCAGGGAGAAATATTTTGCTCATTTTTAGAAGTTAAGGGTCTTTGAAGCTAAGTACGTGGTCCAGAGTCTGTAAACTAGAAAATGACACAATCAGGATTTGAAGCCAGGTCTGTTTGATGCCAGTCATCATGCTGTCCTCTCTCAGATAACAGTAGATGTTGCCTGCATGTTGGAGACTATCTTTTCCCAGGAATATCTTCCCCTAGGCCTTTTGAATAGAGTAGTATCCTTGATTTCTCAGCAGTGGACTATACTTTATGAATGAAACTTGTTTTTCTCTGTGCCACAAGAATATTATTCTTCATAATGTTTTGCTAGAAGTTTGTCAGTACTATTCACTTCATTTCACCTCTTTAAAAAAATGTTACATTTCTCCTGACCTCAACCTTAGAAACAAGTATAACAACAAAAACTGTGTTTTTTCAAATGAGATATATAA
Organism: Xerus rutilus; assembly: GCA_028644305.1. Taxonomy (NCBI): domain Eukaryota; kingdom Metazoa; phylum Chordata; class Mammalia; order Rodentia; family Sciuridae; genus Xerus; species Xerus rutilus. The sequence continues at coordinate 50,499,130 of CM053405.1, read as the reverse complement.
ATTTCTTTTACTTCTTTTGCATATGACCAAACGACTATCCACTTAACAGAGGCAGACAGATGTTCTAGGCAGTGCTACTGCATTAGCTGTGTGGCTTGAAGCAAGTTCACCAACAGCTAAAAGCCTGGGTTTCTCCATCTGTACAATGGGAATAATAATATCTATTTCATGGTAGTACCAAGATCGCTTGTAAGGGAAGCCTTTCTCTCTCTCTCTCCCTCCCTCTCCCTCCTCCTTCTCTCTCTCTCTCTCTCTCTCTCTCATGCACCCACACACGCCCCCGCCCACACTTTATTGGCAAACCTCCATTCTTTGATTCTTTGATGTAGATGGTTGATTTTTCCTCCATCTTATGTAAAAGTTCTTATTAAGTTAGCTTTATGATGAGCCATTCTGCCCCTTCCAGTTAGACATCACCTCTAAGCCATTCTTGTGTAGCAATATTGGAACAGTCACAGTTGGGATGCTTAAATGAGGTATTGAGTATAAAATGCTTAGCAAAGAGCTAGGTTTATGGTAAATGCTCACTATATGGTAGTTATAGCAATTGTTAAAGAATAAAGTGAATTATCTGATTTCCTCAAACTGACGATCATAGTCAAACACCACTTAGTGTCAGAGTGAGGAAGCTGATCTTTGCAGTTTGAGCCATGCTGAGTAGGTGTTGTGGTTTGGCTCCGAAACATCCCCCTAAAAGTTCATGTATTAAAGGCTTTGTTCCCAAGGTAGCAGCGTTCAGAGATGTGGCCTTTGGAAGGTGATTGGATCCTGAGAGCTCTAAACTCTTTAATGGAGGTTGTGATGGATTCATACTTTAACGGGCGGGAGGTGGTAGAAACTTCAGGAGGTGGAACCTATTTGGAGGAAATACATCACTAGGGACGTGCTTTTGAAAGGCCTATCTTATTCCTGGACCCTTTCTCTCCCCCTCCTCTCTTGATCTTTGCTTCCTGACTGCCATGAGGTGGGCAGATTTGCTTCACCATGCCTTTCCACCATGATGTTCCTTCCACCTTGCCACAATGATGTCCACAACAATGAAGCCAGGTGACCACTAACTAAAACCTGTGAAACATGAGCCCAGCCATGCATGGTGGTGAATGCCTAAAATCACAGTGACTTAGGAGGTGGAGGCAGAAGGATGGCAAGCCTCAGAAACTTAGTGAGACCCTCAGCAACTCATCAAGACTCTGTCTCAAAATAAAATAGTCTGTGGATATAGCTCAGTGGTCAAGTGCCCCTGGGTTGAATCCCTAGTGCCAAAATAATACTGATAATAAATGAATATAAATAATATTGTGAGCCAAAATAAGTCTGTTCTCTCTTAAGTTGTTTTTCTCAGGCATTTTGTCATAATGATGGGAAACTGACCAACTCATCAGGGATGAAGCCTATGAATGAATTCCATTAGCATATTTTTTTGAGGGCCTGTTATGTACGATACACACAATTGTTTCTCTTTCCCTTTTCAGTAAACTCTGACTGTCATGGGAGACAGCAGTGTGTGGGAGAGATCAGGCAGGCCGTTGAACTCAAAGACCAAAGCAGGTTTACTTCTTGAGCTTCAGTTGGTCAGCAGCTTCCTGTCCACTATCATTTCAGCTGGTTTGGGGCTTATCCTGTCTCACCCTTCTTCCTTCTGCTTTGTTTGTTGAAGAAAAGACTGAGGATCCCTGGCAGAAACTGTGCAGATCCACATGTCTATTAAAATATCTTAAGATGGATTCAGAGACACACAAGGAATGAGTGAATAATGAGACCAATGGGTCATGTAGGGAAAGAAGACTGTCTGAGTCCAATTTTAGTCTTGGAAGAAAATTGGGTCTATCAATGGAAATGTCAAACAAAATATATTCTTTATACTAAGATATATGAGTGAGGTCAAATATGTTGGCAAAAGCCAGTTGGAATCATGGTTGCTAAGACTGGAGGGGAGTAGAGATTTATTGTTTAATACATTGTTTTTTTTATTTTTTTTATTTTTTATTTTTATTTTTTTTGGTACTGGGAATTGAACTCAGGGGTACTCGACCACTGAGCCACATCCTCAGCCCTATTTTGTGTTTTTATGTAGAGACAGGGTCTCACTGAGTTGCTTAGCACCTCGCCATTGCTGAGGCTGGCTTTGAACTCGCGATTCTCCTGTCTCAGCCTCCCTAAGTGCTGGGATTACAGGCTTGAGCCACCGCGCCCGGCTACATTGTTTTTTTTTTTAAAAAAATATTTATTTTTTAGTTGTAGGTGGACACAATAGCTTTATTTTATTTTTATGTGGTGCTGAGGATCGAACCCAGTGCCGCCCGCGTGCTAGGCGAGCACGCTACCACTGCGCCATAACCCCAGCCCCAAATACATTGTTTAATGGGTACAGAATTTCACTTGTGCAAGATGAAAGGATTATGCAGCTAGATGGTTGAGACAGTTATACAATAACTATCATATAAATGTACCTAGTACCACTCAACTATATACTTAATAATGATCCAAACGGTAAATTTTATGTTATGAATATTTTACCACAATAATAAAATGGAAAAAGAAGCCAATTTGGAACTGGAATCAGGAACTCATGGTCATGTTACTGGATTCAGTTGTCTGGGCTACCTGAAGCTGGAGTACCAATATTAGGGAGATGAGCGTTGGTAGGAAGGAGTGAGGTTTACTTCAGGGCAGCCCTCAAGGGCAACTTCCTCAAGGCTCTGTCTTCCTGAGCTCAGGGCAGCAGAGGTTTTTGAGTGGGGAGTCAAGGAGAGAGTGCGGCTGCAGGCTGGGCCAAGTCTTACCCTCCTCAGTGAGGGCCAGTGTCTTCTCCAGGACATCACAGTGGATTTCAGCCTCCTGCAGTTAGTTACTAAGGACGTGGGTTACTAAGACCATCTGGGTTCTGGGAATCTAAACAAGGCTTAGCAGTTAATCTAGCTGGGCTTCTCTTCAGCCGAAGGTTTAGAGAGGGGTGTAAGGGCAAAAGGAAGGGGTAACAAAGGACAGTTTCAAGGAGGCCCCTGTTACAGTCTCTCAGCTCATCATTGGGTTTCACATATATGTTTGTATAAAGGTGTTGTGGAGGTTACAAAATAGATTTGATAGAAAAGACACTCCGTCTTCATAGCACTACCCTCTTGCCTTGATTGTTATCAACAGAGCCTGTTTACTTGCCAGAGTGAGTAAAAATCCTCTTAGATCAGGAGGGAACTCCAGGTGCTGCCAAGGAACTTTACTGGGAGGAGGCTTTTTAAAGAGAATGGATTTAACTGGGCACAGGAGACTTTGGGTGGGGCTGGGGACATGCAGAACATTGGGAAATCTTTTGAGATTTCTCTCAGCTCCATAGCCCTGGAAATCATTGTGCTCTCAAAAGGCAAGAGATTAGTAGTCTAGATATTTTGAATCTACTTGCAAACTTCCATCTGGTGATCAAAACCAAATACGCAGACTAAAATGTGGAGAAGGGAGGGAAATAGAAAGGAAGGCCTCACCAGCTGTTCATATATTGGTTGGGCATTTACAAGAATTTGGTGCTACAGTGTTTGTTGCTGAAAGCTTGGTCCTTGTCACAGATGCCAATCCAATAATGAGGATGTGGTTTGAGAAAAAGGAAAAAGAAAGGTTCATTGCTTTGCTAATAAAGGAGAGGCACAGGGGACGCCTGTCCCAAAGCCTGTAATTCTGCTCATCAGCAGGAACAGGGCAGGGGCTTTTAAAGAGGTGTCTCAGAGGCTACATTCCATGTGTTTCTGTGTGTTTTCTGTTGGAGTTGTAATTAACTTGTTAATTTGGGAGATAGTCATTTCTGAGATCTTTTGGTACTATCCCCAAAGTCTGGATTACTTTGTTCCTATGGTGGATGTGTACTCAAGGACAGATAAACTCTGGATGGGAAAGAAAGATAGTCCTATTCTGAGATTAGGAAAAAGGAGAGATTAGGGAGCAGGGAAAGAAGAGGAAAACATGTCCATTTTAAAAATAACTTGCAGTGGCAGAGCAGCCAGGGTTATATTTAAAGCATGAAGTGGACCACTGTTACAGTTGGGTAGGTTCCAGCTACAGATGAATGGGAATAGCCAGTGGTCTCTCTCTTTTTTTCTTTTTTCTTTCTTTATTTTTCTTTTTTACCTAGTGGTCTCAAGGAGACTGAATTGGAAGTCTTTGGAAGGCGAATGCAAAGAAGTTTCTTGTTTTGGTGGGGTGGGAATAGTGAGCACAAGGGAATTTGAGTCATATAGTCATCCCTCAGTATCCACAGGGGATCCGTTCTAGGACCCCCTTGAATGCCAAAATCTACAGCTGCTCAAGTTCTTATATAAAATGGTGTAGTATTTACATACAACGTACACATATTCTCCTGGATACTTTAAATCATCTCTGAATTATTTATAATGCCTGTTAACGGTGTAAATGTTATGTAGTTATCATACTATATTATTTAAGGAAAAATGGCAAGCAAAAATATCTGTACAAAGTACAGATACTTTTTTTCTCTAAATACGTTGGATATGGAAGTGGTTGAATACACAGGTGTGAAACCCACAGATACAAAGGCCCAACTGTATAGACCTGAGGCAGCATTTAGCTTGACATATGATCTGCGGTCTGTGTGGAGAATTCACCGCGTGTCATACTACACACCCACATCAGTGCCACAGCTTCAGGCTGAATGTAGCTCTCAGTGCTTTTGACCTCATTCCATGTATTCTTTCCCCACTGAAATCTCTAGTTATTCAGGGTTTCCCCTTAGGCTGGGGTTGTTTTAAATTCCTCATTCCAAATAAGGAAAAAATGTAGTGGGAAGTGGATGTGCACAGGAGAAATTGTGAGACTTTGTTCTGGGTTCCCCTGTGTAACATCTCAAGGATGCCTATGATAAGCAGTAGTCGGGTGAGATGTTGGGTGTCTGTTTACATTTTTTGCTGAATTAAATAACACTGGCACTAAACTTAGAAATAAAAACAATTTTATTAAACAATTTCAGCCCCTCAGATTTGTTCACATGCAAAAAAAAAAATGCACTGAATTAAAACATTAGATTAAGCTGGGCACGGTGGCACACACCTATAATCTTGGCACTTTGGGAGGCTGAGACAGGAGAATCTTGAGTTCAAAGCCAGCCTCAGCAATGAGGCTCAGTGAGACCCTGTCTCTACATGAAACACAAAATAGGGCTGGGGATGTGGCTCAGTGGGCCAGTACCCCTGAGTTAAATCCCCAGTACCATAAATAAATAAATAAATAAATAGATAGATAGATAAAGAGATAAATAAATAAATAAATAGAACATTAGGTTAAATACACATTGAGTTAATGAAAACAGGAGTTAAATCCCCAGTACCATAAATAAATAAATAAATAAATAGATAAGCCTGTAATCCCAGCACTTAGGGAGGCTGAGACAGGAGAATCGCGAGTTCAAAGCCAGCCTCAGCAATGGCGAGGTGCTAAGCAACTCAGTGAGACCCTGTCTCTACATAAAACACAAAATGGGGCTGGGGATGTGGCTCAGTGGTCGAGTGCCCCTGAGTTCAATCTCCGGTACCAAAAAAATAAATAAATAAATAGATAGATAGATAAATAAATAAATAAATAAATAGAACATTAGGTTAAATACACATTGAGTTAATGAAAACAGGAACAAGAATCCTGGATCCTCCTTATTTTAATTAGGAAATGGAATCAGGATCCTGAGCCAGGGAGGCATGGTGATCTGTCTCAGGCCTTGTTGCCAGAAGCTCGGTCCTGTCCCCATGACAATCTAATAGTGAGGACATGGTTTTGAGAGAAGGGAAAAAGAAAGTTATTGCTTTACCAGCAAAGGAGAAGCACAGGGAGAGGCCTCTGGAACAGGGGGCTTTTAAAGAGGTGACTCTTTAACACATTCCACGTGTTCTGGGAGATAGTCACTTCTGAGATCTTTTGATATCATCCCCAAAGTCTGGATTAATTTGTTCCTATAGTGGGTGTGTACTCAAGGACAGATAAATCTGCCTAAAATGGGGAAGAAAGGTAATCCTGTTTCCCCTGAGATGAGGGAGGAGCAGGGAGAGAGGAAGAGAAAGAAACAGTCCCTTTTCAAAATTAGTTGCAGTGGCAGAGCAGCAAGGGCTATGTTCAAGGCACAAAGTGGGCCACTGTTACAGCCTGCAACTGGGGCTCTATCACCACTCTGTTATCTTCCTGGTTGAAAAGCCTGCCTTACAAATAAGGGAAGTCCTATGAGACTGTGCTGGATAGAGGCCTACTCAAACAAATTAACATGGGTTGGGTGGTTAAAAAAATAATATAATACACAAGAAGTTTAAGGAAAGAACCGAAAGAAGGAAATAAAGAGAGAGGAGAGGCAGCTCAATAGCAACACACGTTTATTCAGGACAAACCTGTGGAGGGGGGCTGAGTGGAGACTGCGACCCCATTTGCAGCCTGGGGTGTACATAGGGAAGTGAGGGAGGGGGCATTAGGGAAGGGTCCTTTCAAGTGTTTTCCAGATTTCAGTCCCAGATAACAATTTCCTTTCTCCTGAAGATGGAGTGTTTAGGATTTCTTTGCATGATAATGGAATTTTTTTGTGTGTGTGGTACCAGGGATAATGGAGTATTGCTAGGGTTTAGGTCAAGCTCAGTCAGAGTGACCTTAAGGTGACTTGTTCTAAGACAGAGGCTATGTTTCAGAACAGCGTTGCCTGTATTAACTTCTTCCTAACAAGAAGAAACTTTTTTTGAAAAAATACATGAGTCTTTCAAATTCCTGTTTTTTGTTTGTTTGTTTGTTTTTTACCTAATAGCAGGTACTAGTTGACTAGGAGAAAATATTTATATCTCATTTTACTATCACCTCATCTTAATTTATGCTACCTTTGGATGTACTTATAAGATAGCAAACCTTCTTATTTTGTGTACTTTGGCTTTTACATTTTTTCTTGATGATCACATTTTTAAAGGGTCATCCAGAGTTCAAAGTCATAGCTATTTTCTTGGAGAGGAATATGCTTCATCTGTAGTAACTACAGTCTTCGCAGAACCTCCCATGTCTTAGACTTTCTTTGGGAGTAGATACTGTCTCTTTGTTTAGCTATGTAGAGATGCAAAGCTTTGTAGCAACCAAGGGTAACAGAGAAACGCTATTTGAAAGTTGAACAGATCTCTGATCCTTCCAGTGGCCTGTGATTTACGCCCTCCCCCCCAACTCATACAAGAATGTAATCCTGAGTCAAATGCTAAAGATATTAAAAGGGTGGAAACTTAATGTCTGTGGTGTTTAGAGAATGGGGCCTTTGGGAAGTAATTATGATTAGATAAAGTCTTTGGGTGGAATTTCTATGTTTGAGTCCTGGTGGATTTTTAAGTAGAGAGAGAGACACACACCCTTCCTATTTTTTTGCCATATGCCCTCATGCACTGCCACAGGACTCTGCTAGCAGGAAGGCCATTACCAGATGAGGCCCCTAGACCTTGCACTTCTAGAACCATGAACCAAAATTAACTTTTCTTTATAATATATCCAGTGTTTGGAATTTCATTATAGCAATGAAAAGTAGACTAATTTTATCCCCAAACCAATAAGGATGTATTAGAATTCTTTCTGTTACAAGCAACAAAAATTCAACTTAATCTAGATTAAGAAATAAAGGTAATTTATTAACTCTTAACTAAAGTGTTTGAGAGTGTATCTGAATGGCTTCAGGCATGGTTGGATCCAGCTTTTTTTCTCTCTCTGACTTTGGCTGTGTAGTATCATTATTCATAGGTATACTCTTCACACAGTGGGCAAGGTGGCTATTAGCAGTCTCGGGTTTATATCCTTGTGGATTTTATCAGTAAGAAAGAAAAATCCTTTTTCATCACATGTTAACATGCAACTCTCAAAAATAATTCTGTTTGGCCCTGTTTGAATCATATGCTCCATCCTGAACTAATCACTCTGGGTACATGATCAACATGGATTATGTGATCACCTCATGGGACAGGAGGCAGACAGATAAGACCTGATGGTTGCCAGCACTAATTGCACCAAATGGCGTGTGTGTGTGTGTGTATGGTGTTTGTGTCTGGTGGGGAGTTCTCCAGAGGGAAACCAAAGTGTGATTGCTAGAAGAAACAGGGCAAAAGCAAGACACAGCATGCTTACACAGGGCGCAGCAAGCTCACGGTGTTCATGGTCTCCAGAAGTAAAGAACTAACAAAAGCCCTTCACCTGCCACATGCAAATTTAAACTTTGGTCAACTTTCTGGCTTGTGACCTTGCAAACTAGGTAAAGATGGAAGATTAACTACCTTACTAGGCAACATTGCTTCTGATAAAAGGACCCCTAATTAGTGCATTGTGTCTGGGCTGGGAGGAGCTAAAGATGAATTATAAGTACCAGAGGAGGCCAGACTGTGGGCTTTCCTTGTATATAGTGACTGTTGTAACCAGCAACATGTCTTGTGGGGACCCTGGAAGGTGCACCCAAAGGATGGTTATAAGAAATATTTGTTCCTGTGAGCATAAGCCTTCTAAGCTGAGGTGGCTCCCACACCCATGCAATGTGGCTTTTACAAGTAAATCTCTTTGCAACTAAGCTGTCACCTGAAGGGCCAAAGACAAATGACTCCTGGGCAGCTACGGGGACCATGGCATGAAGAGACACTGCTGACACCATTGCTGTAGTTCCTGTCCTACATTGTCTGAGCAGTTTGCTGCCACACATGGCCTGTGATAATTGCATGAGGTTGAAGTGTTTAGCTGAACCTAAAATGATCCCCTAGTGCGCATTTAAATTCCTCTCATAGTTCTGTGACATAGGGAAGTTGCTTTAAGGAAGCCCAGCCCAAACTATTTAAAGGAAAAAAAAGAAGGACTTTATTGTTTCAGTCAACAGTCATGAATAGCTCAGGTATGTCTGAATCCAGGAACTCAAATGACATCATCAGGCTTCTTTATCTCTTTCTACTTTTCAGTTTGTTTTCCACTGTACTGGCTACTGATAGCTTAGCCAATGATTCCAGAATAAAAATAATTTGTGGGCTGGGATTGTAGCTCAGTGGTAGAATGCTTACCTTGCATGTGTGAGGCACTGGGTTCGATCCTCAGCACCACATAAAAATAAATAAAGATATTTGTATCCATCTACAACTAAAAAAAATTTTTTTAAATAATAATTTGTGTCAGAAAAAGAAATAAGAAAGAAAGAAAGAAAGAAAGAAAGAAAGAAACCAACCAACCCACGGTTGACTCTGATTGACTGGCCTGATAGCATGTGACCGTGATAACTTTGCTACATTTAAAATGGAATCTTGTCATCTAGCTGTGAGGAAGCGCCTCCTCTGATGCTTGGGAGGGTCTCTTCTTTTTTTTTCTCCCTCTTATTCTTTTTTAAAAATTTGTTTTAATTATATTACATTTAATTATTTTAGTTATATATAACAGTAGAATGCATTTTGATACATCATATATAATTTCTCATTCTTCTGGTTATACATGATGTAGAATCCCACTGGTTGTATAGTTAGATATGTACATAGGGTAATAATGTCTAACTTATTCTACTGTCCTTCCTACTCCCATACCCTTTCTCCTCCCTTCATTCCCCTCTACATAATCTAAAGTAACTCTGTTCTTCCCTGTCCACTCCCTGTTGTGAATTAGCATCCACATATCAGAGAAAACATTTGGCTCAGAAGGATCTTTTCTGAACAGTGCTTCTCTTTGTGACCATGAAACTGAGTTCATGTTTTGAGTGACGGCCTCAAATGGGATCTGATTTGAGGTCAGAGATCCTGTCATCTCCTTCCCCTAATTAGTCTGAAATGCTATCACCAGAAGGACCTTGTTGACCACTTCATTACCCTTCAAATGTTGTTGAGTGTGTAATAAATGCTAGAGTTTGTGATTGATTTTCAGAGAGGAAGAAAACCATTTCTTTTGGCAGCTGAGAGAGGCCATGTTGAAATGATAGAAAAACTCATCTTCCTTAATCTGCATACTTTGGAAAAGGACAAGGTGAGCTGGACTTTGATTTCTTTGCTGATAGGGGAGGAACAATTGGTGTAGGTTTGGTGATGGCATTTTGGTCCACAATAGATTTGGAAATTTCAACTATCCAGGTGAAATCCTTCCAGTTTTGCTGTGGATTATCCAGATTGGCAGTTTTGTTCCATAAATGCTTTGAAATTAGTTGACTACTTGAGTATTTTCCCACTGTCAACTGTAACCCTCTCCATTCTTCCCCTGAGGTCTGCTGTGGACTCAAGTCTCATGTAACTGGGGAGGGAAAACCCCCAACTTAAACATCTGTATTTCTAGGAACTTCTTTGATGATTTTCCTAGGAGAAGTTCCTAGATGTGGAATTGTGGGTAAAGGGTTCTGCAAGTTTAAAATTCTTTTGAAGCAAGCTGTGGTGGTGCATGCCTATATTGCCAGCAAGCAGCTCAGGAGACTGAGGCAGGAGGATAGCAGGTTCAAAGCCAGCCTCAGCAACTTAGCGAGGCTGTAAGCAACCTAGTGAGATCCTGTCTCAAAATAAAAAATAAAAAGGGCTGGAGATGTGGCTCAGCAGTTAGGAGCCCTTGAGTTCAATCCCTAGTACAAAAAAATAAAAAACAAACAAATAAATAATAAAATTAAGAAAATAAAATGTTTTTGATGTATGTTACTAAAATTACCTCTGAGAAGTCTTTTACTAGTTCACCCTCATATGGGTTGAGTGAAATTACTTTTGTTCTCCCACATTTTGCTAGCAAATTGGTAAGAAAGGTGAACAAGGACCATGAATGATTTTTTATTTTTTATTTTTTGGTACTGGAGATTGAACTCAGGGGCACTCGACCACTGAGCCACATCCCCAGCCCTATTTTGTGTTTTATGTAGAGACAGGGTCTCACTGAGTTGCTTAGCGCCTCGCCATTGCTGAGGCTGGCTTTGAACTCACGATTTTCCTGTCTCAGCCTCCCTAAGTGCTGGGATTACAGGCTTGCACCACCGTGCCTGGCTGGATTTTTTTCTTTCTTACTGGTTCACATAGCTATGTCTTTTTACTTGAAACTTAAAAATACATACATCCTAACTTAAAACTGTGGATAATGTGGCCCACATTCTGGACTGCAGCTTTAACCAAAAAGAAAACTTCCAGAAGTCCCACTGCAGCCCTGCAGCCCTGGCTATTGGAGGGGTATGTTCCTCAGCACAGGAGATTCTACCTCCACTGTGTCTCTATTACAGGAAGGAAACACGGCCTTGCACCTGTCTGCGATGCGCGGCCACAGTCCTGCAGTGCAGGTGCTGCTAACTCAGTGGCAGGAAGTCAATGAGACCAACGAGGTATGTGGAAATGCTAGCTCCAGCTGGACTCAGGACTTAAATGGGGAAGGGTTAGAGGAGCAGCTTCAAGAAAGGAAGGGGAAGAAGACAAAGATATTAGTGCCATGGCCTGTAAAATGTGATGCTAAAAGATTTCTACTTTTTGACTCAAGGTATCCCAAAACACTTCATTTGTTAATCCATTCATTTATTCACCTACTCATTTGAAAAACAATTTGTTTAATAGATGAAGTCTGTGTTCTTATGCTAGAAGGCTGCAGGCCAGGAAAGGAATGCAAGAAAAATAATAATGTATTGGGCTATATACAATTATAGATGTATATGTAGCATACCCTGGGGACACAAAAGAAAATCGTTTCAGAAATGACTGTCTTCACAGAGGAGGTGATATATTATCTGGATCTTGGCATTTGAATGGACATTGGCAGGAGGGGCTTTGAGAAAGGCAAGGGTATAGAGTATGTCAGAGAAGAGCCCAGTAAAGGAACTGAGGCATGCAAGAGCATGGTTTGTCCTGAGATGGTTACACTCAGAGTGATAATCAGGGGACTGGGAAAGGAAGAAGCTGAGTGGGGTAAGGCAGATAAATGATGAAGGGTTCTGCTTACCAGGGAGAGGCTTTGGCTTTGACCTATTGCCAGCAGAGATCTTAAAGAATTTCAAGCAGTGAAGAGGGATGGGAACCATCTTGGGTATAGCAGGTAACTATGAACTGTGAATATGACATGAAAAAGTTTTCTTTTATGCTTCTTGAAAGAGGTGTTTAGATTTTCATCTTAAATTTTTAAAAATCATACACATATAAGGGAAAAATAAGTAAATAAGTTGTTTAAATATTCCTTAGCTTCAGGTTGACTTGGATTCTTCTAAATCACTTTCTTATTCAGAACCATTATGTCCTTGCCTTCAAAGGTATGTGTGATGCTATGTTTGTATGTCCACATAATAAGAATGACCCGCCTTATTTGTGAGATTTTCTAATAGGCCACTAACACCCATTATGAAATAATATGCATGTTCCAACAATGACAGCTATCTCATGTCTGCCATCTGCTTGACTGAGATTGTGAGATGAATTTCAATTTCAGATGTTCACACGTGAAACAAATGTCATAGAATTGATGGAGTATGGTCATAAAAATAGCAAATGTGGACAACATAATGAAAATTGAAGGCTATACGTGTTAACATGACAATGCCTGGGAGAAGTAACTGTTCCTTTTGGTCCAGAGATACCCACCAGGAGGGTCCCATGCATTCCTGGACCTTGGGACACAAAAATTAAAAGTAGGACTCTGATTGTATGAGTCTACTCTGGATCTACCAGTATCTACTTGGATGATCTTGGGCATATTACATAGATCCTCTTAGCCTCCATTTCCTCATCTGTAAAATAACCTTGTAGGAAGATGAGGAGGTTTGAATGGAGTCTGTGTCATACACTTAATACAGGGAATAGTGCTGAGCACATGTGTAAACCAAATGGTGTTCTTTTCATTGGTGTATCATAGGTACAAGAAGCAGTATCATGGTTGCCATAGGTGTGTGTAATATATTATTATCAAGCTTTTTTCTTCTCTTCCAGTTCCTGGGAGGATATAAGCCAGGCTTTCAGCCAAAGATCATAGAAAAAAATAGAGCCTTTATTTGTTTATCTTTGAGTGTTCATGCTTGTCTGACTACTTGGCATAATGATGATCAGGTTTAGTTGGTTTGAATTACTTAAAGAAGATTCCAGGGCTGGGATTGTAGCTCAGCGGTAGAGTGCTTGCCTCGCATGCGTGAGGCCCTGGGTTCGATCCTCAGCACCACATACAAAGCAATAAAATAAAGACATTGTGTCCATCTACAACTAAAAAAAATTAAAAAAAAAAAAGAAGATTCCAGGTGTTTTAGTCAGCTTTTTCACCACTGTGACCAAAAGACCAGACAAAAACAATTTTAAACAAGGAAAAGTTTATCTGGTGCTCACAGTTTCAGAGATCTTATCCATAGACAGCTGTATCTGTTGCTCTGGGCTCCAGGTGAGGCAGAACATGATGGTGGAAGGGCATGGAGAAGAAAAGTAGTTCAGGGTGTGACAATCAGGAAGCAGAGAGAGCTCTACCCAGAAGGGACAAAATATAAACCCTAAAGGGATGCCCCTAGTGATCTACCTCTTTTAGCCACACTCTACCTGCTTACAGTGACCACCCAGTTAATCTGTGGATCAATCCACTGATTAGGTTAAGGCTGTCTTAAGCCAAACATTTTACCTCTGAGAATTCTTGCTTGTCAGTACATGAGCTTTTGAGAGACAGACACTTCATATTTAAACCATAACACCAGCAATTTGGACTTCTTGAATGAGAGTTATGAATTATCCATTAAACTCAAAAAGAACATGAATTACTTGGGGTAAATCTTGGATGTGATTGATCTTCACATATCAATGTAGAGATTGTCTAAACCTGTTCTTGCTTCCATAATTAAATATGCTAGACTGGGTGATTTTTTTGGAGGGGGGCACCAGGGATTGAACCCAGGGGTACTTAACCACTGATCAACATTCCTAGGCTTTTTTATATTTTGTTTGGACACAGGCTCTCTCTGAGTTGTTTAGGGCCTTGCTAAGTTGCTGAGGCTGGATTTGAACTCGCAATCCTCTTGCCTCAGCCCTCTGAGCCACTGGGATTACAAGCATGTGCCACTGCACTCAGCTAGACTGGGTACTTTTTAAATTATAGAAATGTATTGCTCACAATTCTGGAGGCTTGAAGTCCAAGATCAAGGTGGCAGCAGCTTCAGTGCCTGGTGAGGGCTGCTTTCTGCTTCTAAGATAGTAATTTGTTGTGTCCTTACGTGGAAGAAGCGATTTCTGTGTCCTGACATGGAAGATAAATGCCAAATGGACTCCCTCAAGCCCTTTCAGAAGGGCACATATCACATTCGTGAAGATTGAGCCCACTTGACCTGGTCACCTTGTAAAGGCATTATTGCATTCAGGATTAGGCTTCAACCAGAATTTTGGAGGGACACAAGCGTTCAAATCATAGCAGGATCAAAATCTATAGTTATAGTATTGAATACAGATCTTACTTTATCTTACTCATGTGTGCTCTAATGGAGTACTTCACCATTAGGATGTGTGCACATGAATTTCATCTACCTTTTAGCTGTTTTGGAGTCAGGATACATTCAGGAGAACTTCAAAGTCCAACACACTTTAATTGCAGATTAGGATACATTTCAGCTCAAGAGTAAAAGTGTACAGTAATAATATTATCCTTTTGAATAAGACCTGTAATATTCATATGTCATTGCAGTCTCTTTTTCCTGTTTTAAGCTGTTGCCAGATCAGTTGGAGTAGCTCAATAAAATCATGCTCGAAAGTAGTGGTCTCCAAACATTCTTGGTAGCAAACTCACATCAAAAAAGAAAGTTCAGGCATGCCTCTATTATGTACATTTATAATTTAATTAATGTATTATAAAACATGCCAGAACTAGAATTTTTAAAAATTCAAGAAAAAAGTAAGCATAAATAGCAGTTTTATATTTTTCCACACTAAAGGATTATCTTATATTCACCCGACTTTTGCCCTTTCAGTTCCCTTTGTGTGTGTGTGTGTGTGTGTGTGTGTGTGTGTGTATGAGCTGCTGCCCATAATTCATTTAAGTAATCTTTGGCTCTTAGACATTTAGCTTATTTCAATTATTTTTATATTTTCATGATCCTGTTTGTATATAAACCTTGGTTTGAATTTCTTACTCTTTCCTTTGAGTATGTTCTTAGAAGTAGATTGTCATGTCAAATATATGAACATTGATCAGGCTATTGATACATTAAAGAGGTGAATTTCTTCTTTTCCCTATTTTTATCTGTGCTAATTAGTTATACATGAAAGTAGAATATGTTTTGACATATCATACATAAATGGAGTATAACTTCTCATTCTTCTGGTTATACGTGATGTAGAATTATACTGGCCATGTACTCATATATGCACTTTTACTTTTATTCGTTTAATTTTTGCAAATATTTTTCCCATTGGAGTTTGCCTTTGGTATCTTTTTTTTTTTGGTGCTGGCGATTGAACTCAGGGGCACTTGACCACTGAGCCACATCCCCAGCCCTATTTTGTGTTTTATGTAGAGACAGGGTCTCACTGAGTTGCTTAGCATCTCACCATTGCTGAGGCTGGCTTTAAACTTGCGATTCTCCTGTCTCAGCCTCCCTAAGTGCTGGGATTACAGGCTTGAGCCACTGCGCCCGGCTTGCCTTTGGTATCTTTCTTCCTGGAAAAATAAGACAAATTACGAGGAGTGATTTCTTTTTAGGTAGAGCGCTGGCCTTGGGCACTGTGATGCAGTGTTCCCACCTTGTCGGATGGGAACACTAGTTCTGTGCTCCTGCCTCTCTCTGCCTTATCAGCTATAAATACAACCTATGGACTTATCAAATGCACTTGTTAAGTAGAATAATGTTTTAGGGGTTAATGGTTAGGAAGTGGGGAAGGAATTCTGCATTTCTTTCATATTTTTAGGAAAGTGTTTGCATGAGGAAGGGGAAATATCCAAGCAGCTATTGCATGAGACCAGTTATTTCTTTTTCCTTTATGTTTTGGTCCAAAAAAACTCTTAACTTTTTTTCCACTGTGTTAACCATAAATTTCAGAAAACTGCAGTGCTGAGATCACTTTTTAAAAGATTAATATTACTTTTTAAACAATGTGCAACATTTTAAATCATTTGTAAAGATTAAAGCTGTACTTGGTGCAAATATACTTCTAATTTTGTGTGTTTCATACTGCATTACAATTCCTTATTTCTGAGATTGTCTTTCTTAATAGTCTGTTACTTTCTTGTGCGCCAGGTCTGTGTCCAAACCATATTTCCAATCCCAATTCATACAGCCTAATAAGTGTTTGGGAGAAAGATTAGTAGAGGTTGAGTATGAATGGTGAATGAAAAGTCTTAAAGGAGGCAGCATAACAGAGAAGAGAGTGCCAGCTTTGAAGTCAAACACTGGTCTTGTGTCCTGGCTTTGTCAGTTTTAATCTGAGGTTTAGTTTTCTTATCTATAAAATGGAGATAACGTTAAGCCTGACCTCACAAGATTGTTGTATGATTTGGCTATGCCAAAGCATATCATCTTTGCCATAGAAGTTGACACATAGATGCTCAATGATATCCATTTAAAAAAATAACGTATAAAAGGTATAGAGAAAGCACACTGTTTCCCAGAGTGATTTCATTCTACTGTGAGGGGTGATTAATTTTTAACTGATTTTCACTTTTGTCAGAATGGAGAAACACCATTCTTTTTGGCTGTTGAAGGAGGTCATGAAGAATGCAGCAAAATGTTACTGGCAGCCGGAAGTGATATCAACATTCCAAATAAAGTATGTGCCCTGGGCCGTGGTCACTTACACAGTGGGCGGGGGACTGGAACGGTTCTTTGGTAACTCTGGCCCTGCATTGGTCATTCATTGAGTTTTTGTAGAATTAATATTTATAATATGTTTTGTTTGGGGTAAGAATGAATGATTTACCTCTGACATTGTCCATTAACATCTCCTCAAAAGCATTGCCATTCCTCTCATTCATTTGAGGAAGGAATAAATGAAAATTGGGCAAAAGGAGCAAGTACTGGTCACCTCTTAAAGACAGATGCTTTTATTCTACTTTTTTTTTCCTCCATAGCAACTAACACATGCCTGTCTCATACATTATAGATATTAAAAAAAATGTTTATTGTGTGACAACTCAAGTGGTCAGCCTGGGGCCTGACGAAGGCAGGATGGTGCCTTCTTCTAAATACAGAGTACTCTTGTATTCAGTGATGATGCCAAGAGCCTTTGAAACTCTCAAAACTATTTTATTATCTTCACTTTTTAAAAGGATAGATAGCTATAATTTGAACTGTTTTAGTCAGCTTTTTTTTCCTACTGTGACCAAAAGACCTGACAAGAACAATCTTAAAGAAGAAAAACTTTATTTGGCTTATGGTTTCAGAGGTCTCAGTCCCTAGATGGCTGGCTCTATTGCTCTGGGTCCAAGGTGAGGCAGAACATCATGGCAGAAGAGTGTGGTGGAGGAAAGTAGCTCAGGAAGCAGAGAGACCACTCCTTTCATCATAGACAAAACATAAACCCCAAGGGTACACCCTCCAGTGACGCCTCTCTTCCAGCAACACCCTACCTGCCACTCAGTTAATCCCTATCAGTAGATTAATGCACTGATTAGGTTAAGGTTCTCATAACACAATTATTTCACTTCTAAACTTTCTTACATTGTCTCACACTCGAGCTTTTGGGGGACACCTTGTATCTAAACCATAACAGGAACTCATACAACTAGTCAATGGCAGTACAATGATTCTAACCCATCCTGACTCCAGTGCCTGCACTTTCAACCACAGCACTGACCTTGTCCTCAGATAGTTTACTTTCTTTTTCTGATTTTTTTCTAATTAATATTAAATTATAATTAAAATAACTCATGACAAAAAACGTGAAGAGTACCGAATGGTGTATGATAAAAAGTATCTTACTCCAACCCCACACCTCAGTTTCATTCCCTGAAACTAAAATCCTTAGTAGCTTATTTAGTCCGCCAGGAATTTTCTGTGCATTCATGTGGAAAGTGTGACTTGACTAAATAAATTCATACTTGTACACATACCGATACCACATGAAGGGTAGCACACCATATAATACATACTGCTCTGTATGATTTATTTATTTATTTATTTATTTATTTATTTGGGTACTGGGGATTGAACTCAGGGGCACTTCACCACTGAGCCACATCCCCAGCCCTATTTTGTGTTTTTTATTTGGAGACAGGATCTCACTGGGTTGCTTAGTGCCTCACTTTTGCTGAGGCTGGCTTTGAACTAGTGATCCTCCTGCCTCAGCCTCCGGAGCTGCTGGGATTACATGCATGTACCACTGCGCCTGGCTTGCTTGTTTATTCATTCATTCATTCATTCATTCATTCATTCATTCATTCATTCATTCATTCACTTGCTTTTGGTGCTGGAGATCGAACCCAGCAATATTTTACCACTGAGCTACATCCCCAGCCTTTTGTATATTTTTATTTTGAGAGAGGGTTGCACTAAATCGCTGGGGCTGGCTTCAAACTTGCAATCTGCTTCAGCCTCACAATTCACTGGGATTACAGGTGTGTGCCACCATGTCCATTTGTTGGTGGTGGTGTTATTTTAATTGCTGATATCTTAGGATCTTTATATCAGCGTAATATGTAAACAATTTCTTTTCAAAAGGTACAAAGTTAAACACTAGAATCAAGAATAAAGTCCCAAACAGGTAATGTTTTTATGCCCTTGTGGTCTGCTGGTATGAGTATACCTTCGTACAACCCTTTTGAAAAGCAGTGTGTCACTTTATTTTTACTTATGAATGAGAAATTATTTTAAGGGAATAATCTAAAAGTAGGGAAAAGCTAGCTACATGCATTAAGATAGATGATGAATTTACTATCAGTAGCCAAAGAATTAAATACAACCTATATATGCAATGAGTGGTAGGAGAAGACTGAATAAAAAAAATCTATTTCTTGGGAAATTATGTAGCCATTAAAATTACAATGATAAATACAAAAATATATTGCAATATAAAAATATATATCATAGAATCTAATTAAAAATAATAATATATAGTATATAATAATATTAACACAATAATATTAGATTTATATTTACATGGACAGGGATTATAAGAGAGAATTGAAAATGAAGATAGTAAGTTGCTTGTCACCAATGTTGAAAGGTTACTGATGCAATAAACAAACACAACATCAAGAATTTGTGGAGTCATGGAACATTGAGCATGTGAAGAGCTGTCTTGCTCCTCAGTTGCTACACAGTGCTCCCTGCCCCTATCCCCAATCTCCATCCACCTGCGAGTCCCCAGGAAGGCCTCCCTGCTTAGCAAGACTCTCTTGGGTTCACTCCGTTGTTCGGCACCTGCTCTTACATCTGTGCTTAACTATCTTGCCCTCATAGAGATTTTGTTTTATAATGATTTTCACATGCATGGGCACATATTTCCCCCACTCCATTAAGACTGCAGGATCCCCGTTGTCCACATCCTTTATAACCATGGCCTCAGCTGCTTTGTTAAGAGCCTCTAGGCAGATAGAAATTGTCAGAAATCCATTCTCAGCTTTTACTAGTGCTATGGTTTGAATATGGTTTACCTTCCCACACTCCATTAGCCCCCAAGCTCATGCAGAAGTTTAATTGCCAAAGTCTTATGTTAATGGTGTCAAGAAGGTGGAAACATCTGACTATAATGTTTACAGAGGTGGTCTTTGGGAAGTGATTAGATTAGGTCACTAGGTTGATTGTATTCTGGTGATGATTGTAACTAGTAGCTTTCTAAGAAAAGAGAGAGACCACATAGACTGAGATAAACAGATACTTTTGCTATGATGTGATAAAGCCACAAGGGACCTTCACCAAATCCTGCTCCACGTGGTTTGGACATCCAGCCTCAAAAATTTTGAGCTAAATACATCTCTTTTTCCTTATAACTTTGCTTGCCTCAGGTACTTAATTATAGCTGACTAATGCAGTTTCTGCCTAAGTTAATCACATTTCCTAGATCAGTATCCACTGGTGCCCGCATCACTACCTCTGCTACCACCACTGCCTCTACCCATTTCTGCCATCCCAGAGAAAATCCCAGGGAAACAAGCAATGTGAAGCAAAAAACCAGCAGCATGGACACATGTGACCACAGATGTGCTGGACTGGTTTTGCTTTCATTTCTGTATGTGATTGATGTGTTTCGTCTTGGAAATGTTTCACCTGGTGGTACTGATTTGTCTTGATTTCCAAGACATTGCTTTTGTGATCTCCTGCCCTCTCCCTATCACTAAGGAGAGAGGGTACATGGTTGAGTCATTTCTGAGGATGTAATTGGAGTAAAATTATTAATTTGGTTGATAGGAGGCTTCTCCCATTTGTGCTAGATGGAGGGGTTGCTCAGGGCCTAGCTAACTGCCCTGGGTCCACTGAGGATTTTTGTAGACCCTAAGAATGCATGTTTCCGAAGGCCCTACCTCACATTTTATCAAATGTATTGAAGTGCACATTCCAATTTAAATAATTTTTGTTTTGCTGTTAATTACTCTAAAGGGCTCTTATATTTTTTGCTTTTAAAATTACTTGGGTACAATAAACACCTAATTTATGATTGACTGATTTCTTAAAATTCTGCATAATTGGGAATTGAAGGAGGTGAAAAAATGTAACCTATAAATTGTTTACAAATGCAATGAATATTTTAAGAATATTACATTTAAACAATCAATAAAGTATGAAAATGTTGCTTAAATATTTATTCACTTAAATTTCATGGTTTTCTTTTGGTATCTTGGAACCAATACATATATTTTTAGGTTTCACATATTCCTTTGCCTCTTAAAAGGTCTGTGGGCCCTACACATGTGCCTGTAGTGCCTCACAGGTAGTGTGCTACCGACACCCACAGCTCCTTCTGCCATAGAAATCTGGCTTTGAGTTCTTGAGAAGTTTGTTTCTGTTTTAGGAGGCCTTGGATCTTCCCAGTGGGAGTACTTGATTGAAGTCCCCTTATCCAGGAAGGCTTTCTTGGTCCTTCCCTAGAGAACAACCACTCAGTCATGCTCCCTCACTTCTCATTGTAGCATTTATAACTAGTCAATAGCATTCTTTAAATAATATCCAGAATCTATTAAATAGGTTTATTCTACATTTCCTGATTTACTGGTCTTCCAGTCTACCAATCTGAATCAATTGATTGTCCACCCACATTGAGATGTAATATCATAGACCTTATCAAATTTGTTTACCAGGCCCAGGGTTGTGGCTCAGTGGTAGAGCACTTGCCTGGCATGTGTGAGGCACTGGGTTTGATTCTCAGCACCACATATAAATAAGTAAATAAAGGTTCATCGACCACTAAAAAAAATACGTATATATATATTAAAAATTTTTTTCTTTACCCACATATCCCTCCACTATCTAACATAGTGCCTGGCACATAATAGGTGCTCAATTATTTTTGTAGAATGAATAAAATGGTAGTTATGATTACTGTACACATTTCCTAGCTTGTTTATCTTCCCAGGATGAGTATGGTTTGAGAGAAAGAGGTAGGATAATGTGGTGGGTATCTCCCCAGCCCCAGAGATGTCCACATTAGCCCTGGAACCTATAAATATTTAGGTTATATGACAAAGGGGAATTCACATGGAATTAAGGTTATAAATAAGCCAATCTTAAAATGAGATTATTCTGGGTTATCATCTAGGTGGGCCTAATGTAATGGTTTCCTTGAAGTGGGAGAGAGAGGCAGGTGAGGAGGTCAGAATGATGAGTGTGAGAAGGACCCAGCTAGCCACTGCTGGCTTTGAAGACAGAAAAAGGGGCGTGTGAGCCAAGGAATGTAGGAGGCTTCTAAAAGCCTAGGACTAGGCAAGGAAACGGGTTCTCATGGTAGCCTCCAGAAAGGAATACAGCCTTCAATCAAACACCTTTTTTTTTTTTTTTTGAGCCCAGTGAAATCCATTTCAGACTTCTTGACTTCCAGAACAATAAGATAGTACATCTCTATTAAGTCACTAAGTTTGTGGCATTTTGTTATAGCAGCAGAGAAAACAAATGTAAGTGGTTACGTCATTTTTATAGATGAAGATAAAGGAGCCCATACTTGATAAGCCACTTAATGCTGGACCACACAGGCATGTGGCATCTGCCCAAGATGAGATTCTGTTGGTGAGAGGTGTACATTTCTGTTAACATCTGTTCCAGTGACCTATTGCTTCATAACAAAACAACCCAAAGCCCAGTGGCTTAAAACAATAATGTGTTATTATATTTCATAGCTTTGTGGTGTTAACCCAAATGGCATACAGAGTAAGTTTATGTGGGATAGCAGAGCATTGTAATTGGAAGATGTGCGTCATAGTAGTAAATTATGTGCTTATTCAAGGAGGTTGAGGCCAAGGGAAATTTTTAAAGGCTAAAATGAGAAGGATTATGTAAAATGTTTTGAAACAATAATCTTTGGCTACAAAGATCAATAACAAGGGTGGCCGCAGTCTAAGATTAAACAGACATTTGTTGGGCAAATGTCCTTGTGGAAGTATTTGTGTGTGTATGTGCATGTGCGTGTGTGTGTGGGGGGGTACGATTGCAGTGATCTTAATGCAAGGTTGTGCTTCTGGTAGGCTTTAGTGAATAGTTCTTATCATCAGGCAGATATGCATGAGATCCCCTCCTTTGCAATCTCCTGCCTGGACTTATCTATTTATTAGGCCTTGACAAAAATGACTCTTTTTTGATTCTAACAACTTTCAGAGTGGGCTGACTGGGCTCACATGAGAGATTCTTACTTTTGGTCTATTATGTGGTTATAGTCTGATGTTGGCCAGGATTTTGGTTATTTAAAGGCCTAACTAAACCTGGTATCCAAGATGCCTCCTCATATGCCTGGCAGTTGAGGCCAGCTGTTGGTTGGCTACTCAGCGTGGGCTCTTGACCTGAGCACCAACACGTGGGCTTTCAGTGTGCATGAGCCTTCTTAAGTCACAGCAGCTGGACTAAGAGGAAGTATTGCAAGAGGCAGAGAGCAGATGCTGCCAGGCTGGGTCAGGGTCATGCCTGGCATTGGCACACCATCACTTCTGCCATATTCTGTTGGTCAAGGCAGTTACAGAGTCTACTCAGATTCAATGGAGTGAAGAAACAAAGCTTGCTTCCTGATGGGGGAATGGCAAAGTCATCTTGCAGCAGAGCATGTGGGATGAGGTACTGACGCAGTCATTTAGGGAAAGCAGTTTTCTTTTTTTTGGTAGTGGGGATTGAACTCAGGGGCACTCGACTACTGAGCCACATCCCCAGCCCTATTTTGTGTTTTATGTAGAGACAGGGTCTCACTGAGTTGCTTAGCACCTTGCCGTTGTTGAGGCTGGCTTTGAACTCACGATTCTCCTGTCTCAGCCTCCCTAAGTGCTGGGATTACAGGCTTGAGCCACTGTGCCCGGCTTAGGGAAAGCAGTTTTCTAGAGTACCCTTTTATGGAGCACCTGAAAATACTCTGTGGCAGTCTTATAGTTAATCAGTCAACAGCTAGTTCATTGACTTGCATTATTGCAAGGTACCGTGCTGGATGGGTTACAAGTTCAAGGATTACCAAGAGCAGGCTGTGCCCTGGAACAGGCTGCCATCTAGCTTGGGCGTTAAGTGAAGACAGGCGAGCATAGGGAAGCAGCAGGAGGGAGCTGGAAGCAGAGTGGAGGAGGGGTGCTAAAGAAGTGGGGTGAAAGGGCAGAGAGACAGTGCTTCCCCTGGGTGGAAATCATACTAAACTGTGAAGCTGTACCTGGCAAAGAGGAGAACTGGTAGTCAACAGAGACAGGGAGGGAAGGAACCATTGAGGCATTTCTTTTTTTTTTTGGTACCGGGGATTGAACTCAGGGGCACTCGACCACTGAACCACATCCCCAGCCCTATTTTGTGTTTTATGTAGAGACAGGGTCTCACTGAATTGCTTAGCGCCTCACCTTTGCTGAGGCTGGCTTTGGACTCTTGATTCTCTTGTCTCAGCCTCCCAAAGTGCTGGGATTACAGGCTTGCACCACCGCGCCCACCTCCATTGAGGCATTTCTTGAGTCTAATACCAAACCACCTGTTTCCGCTTAAGACAGTCATGCGCTGGGCAGTGCAGGGAGATGATTTGGTTCTTGGTTTATGCACATGTCTTTGTTGTGCCCTTCCATGGCAGAAAGAGGACTAGCAAGTGCTCTGGCTTTATTTATTTATTTTAAAAATTAATTTATTTATTTAGATGCATTTCAAGTCATAGTACATATGTAGAGCTCAATTTTTCCATCTCTCTGGTTGTAAACAAGATAGGGGCATGAATCCTATTCACCAGGGCTCTACCCTTATGACCTTATCACCTCCTAAGGGCCCAACTTCCAAAAGATGTGTGGCAATTGGGATTAGGGTTTCACTATATGAATTTTGAGGGGATACATGTAGTCCATTGCACGTATGTTCCTGAAATCTGACAGCTTATTGGGACACACTTTGAAGTGATGGTCCCCACTTCCCCAAATAATTGGTAACACATTGGATTTCCTTTTCAAAATAGTTATATTTTGTCATTGTACTAATTGTTCACTGTACGATAATCACTGCATAGCACATTGGATTTTAATGGGGATCCTCCCTGCTCTCTCCCCCGTCTCTTGCAGCTCAATGTCAGTGTTTTGCAGACTGCAACTCGGAATGGCCACACGTCCCTTGTCAACTTTCTTCTCCGTGAGAACATTGATCTGCACCAGAGGATGGAAGTGAGTCTATTCTTGTTAACACAGGTTTTGGTCCTGGCGCCCCTGAGGCTGGCAGCCAGGGAGATGTCCTTCACAGATACACATGGGGGATGAGATGTTTCACAAGGGAGGGATTTTTTTCTGGGAAGGCTGACTGACTTTTTTTGGAGGCTAAGTCTTAATCTTGAGAAATACAATCCAAGGGATGAATTTTAGAAAGTCATTGAAGTTCCTGAGCAAAACGAAATCTTTGTGTTTTAAATATTTGTATTCACTGCAATTAAACTTTCTCATGTGTCTAGAGATGCCATGACTTGTTGGAACCTCCTCAGTCTGGGAAAAAGAAGCTGCTGCAAACATGAAGAAGACTGATAATTTTTCCACCTTACTGAGTGATCTTGTTTTTCTTTTGAAAGACAATCCTTTATAATGATTTAAGTTTTCTGAAGTTTGAATTGGCTTTGGTAGAATTAACAAAGGCCCTCTGTGCCAGAATTGGACAGGAAGGTTTCCTCTATTTTTCTGAATTTTGGTTTCTCTTGTGAGAATATTATTTCCTCTGATCTTGCTGAGACATTACTATTTATTACATTAACTTGAGGATAAGGGATGTGATTTGAACCCTGTCTGATGGTTTTTGGAGCATGGAGTTAGGGAAATTGGCTCTGAACTCACTGGGTTCAGGCCAAGGATACTTTCTGTTTCTCAGGAGGGGCTGGGCCCCACGAGGCGGGTGGCCCTGGCAAGAAGGATGCTGCCCGCTTCTTTGAGAGGAGGGATGCTTCCTCTGTGTTCATGTTTAATGCTTCAGGGGAGAAGGTATTCCTGAGCAAAGGAGCCCTATGCAGCCTTACCCTCAGATGGCACCCACCGACTTCCCATCTTCCTTTCCCCTCAGTCAGCCTCTGACCTGCTCAGGCAGCTGCCCTACCTGCCCCTCCTCCTCCTCTTCCTCTGTGTGCTGGTGAAACTTGCCAACTCACTCCACCTCTCTTCCATCCGTTTCCCTCTGTCTCCTGAGAAGGAGTCTGATGCACGTGGAAGTCAGGAAGGCCTTGGTTCAAGTCTGGTCTCTCCCCTTTCTTGCTCTGTGGTCTTGAAGAAGGTACTGATTCTCTCTGTGCCTAATGTATAAAGTGGAGAATATAAAATCTAGTGCTAGAATTGCCATGAATGACATGGTTTCTGAAAAGCTGTCAGTCAACCTAGTGTTTAAAACAGTACAGAGATGGTTATGTAGTAAGTGCATTGTGAGAACGTGTTGACTGTGCCTCACCGGTGCTTCTTATTATCACCTGTTGCTCTTGGCCAGTGTTGCACACTTCTGTCCTAATCGCTGGCTCTCGTGTGCATCTGTGTCCCCTCCCCACTCACTCTGCCACCCCTACCCCTGCACAGTCTCCTTGGATCTTCTGCCCAAGCTCTCTTGCACCTGCACCCCTCCCTTGCTCATGACCCTCACTGGATGCTCCTTCCCCTTCTCTCTCCTGTCCTAATTGGTTTCGCCCCCCACCCCCATAGATTTTTTCCCTCTCACCCCCTTCCAGCTTCCTTCTGTCTTCCCTGAGACATGTTTTCTCTTGTGCCTCGGCAGCCTGTGCAACTGGGTGGGTGAGGCAGCAGGGGAGTTGAGAGGCAAAGTGTGTGATGTGATGACGGGGCTGTTTCTGCATCTGGCAGGGCTGGTAAGAAGCCTGGGTAGGGATGAGTGAGAGGGGTCATGAGCTCAGAAGATAGGCAGTTTAGCCACAAAGGAGGCGAACAGGGAGAAGGCTGCAGAGTGTTTGATGAATACATTGTGGTTGGAGTCTATAGAGGAAGGAGGGCCGAATGTGAGAACCTGGACCCTGAGTACGTGGAGACACCGGTCCTACAGGACACTCAAGGGATTGAGGGTTTTAGATCTTATCAGTTCAGGAAATGCTGAATGTGTATACATTTCCCCTTTTGTGGCTATTCTCAGTGTCTTTTGGCTCTTTGAAGGCTCTGAGAAGTCCTGCAGTTCAGCCTGCTTAGTACTTCCTTAGCCATATTTGAGGTCAGCTGTCAGTTCTTCAGGAAAGCCATTTCTGTCCTCTGGAAAGGTCAACCCTTTCCCAACCATCATCACACATATCTTCACAGCACTTTTGACCTTTCCTTGAAAGCACTTATCACAATTTATAATTACATATTTATGTGACTTTCTAAAAAAGTTAATATTTGTTTACCCCACTAGATTGGTAGATTTCTGAGAAAGGGCTCTGGTCACTGCTAAATCCCTGGCATCCTGAAAAGAGGCTGGCCCATAGTAGGTGCTCAGTATATAGTTCCAGAACAGTGGAGGGGGAGAGCTGATTGCTGGTGAGCTGGCTGGCTTCACACACAGCCCTCAGAACTCTTAACTATGGGCCCACCACCCAGCTGGGCAATTTTATTACTTGGAGAAGATCAGGAAATGTCTGTTGAAATGAGTTGCTTTGTGATTTGAATGATGAAGCCAGAATCTTTTGGATTTGAAATTTTTTCTTATTTCTGCAGCCTAAGGAGTCTCCTCTTCATTTAGCAGTTATCAACAACCATATCACAGTTGTAAACAGCTTATTAAGTGCACAGCATGACATTGACATCTTAAATCAGGTAAGCTAAGCAAATCAGAATCTGAACAGTCTATTTTCTTATGTTTCAACATAGTGTGTCTTTATGGAGAGTTCTGATCCAGTTCAAGCTGCCTTCAAGTTTCCTGGGAGGAACATGTGCATCTCTTTTATTCTTTTTCTTCTGTAACTTCCACCACACCCCCATACTTTCTCTTTTACAGAGGCGCAACTGGGGCTCAGCCAGTCCTTGACCAAATTGTTCACAGTCAACAACTGTAGCTAACACTTGTGATAAACAGTAGTTCAGAGGTAAATTGCCAGAGGCCCTTTAAATCAAAAGCCACTCCTGCTGTGTGAAATGTGTGAAATGTCCTTGGCCTGGAGCCCTTACCCACAAGAAGGAAGCTTTGTTTCTACATTAAACAGTAAATGTGTCTTCTTTTGCCTGAAGGCAAAAGAGACCTCTTGGAATATACTAGTGGCCAGGAATTCAATCAAAGGGAGCAGAATCAAATGCCTAATAAAAGCTATCAATCCGTCACTGGTTGAAAATGGGAGTTCTAGGTAAAACAACAGAGCCAAGCGGAGCTGCCTGGCTAGACTGCTGTCTGGAGCTGAGCTGCCATCTTCCAGGGGATGCAGGGAGAATGAAACCCCAGCTGTGCCCTCCAAGTTAGGGAGAAGCCACAATACAGTGGACATGTTTGTTCTAACCCACTGTGGGGCACCCACTTCCTCCTATGCAAAACCAGAGCATGACTCAGGTCTCTGTGGTCTTCTCCATCTCCAACCTCTGAGTTAATTTTTTGCCCAGAGCTAAATGGAGACTTACCTCCATTTCTGTCCCTTTCTTCCTCCAGGAACTCTTCCTCTTCCTTATATCTTTCACAATCACAAAAGATTGAGTGAAGGGAAAACGCTCTTGTTATTAAATATATTTACTTTTTCAACTATGTTAATGCCATGAATCTTTCCTAATGAGCAAAATGTTTGCTAAATACCCAGAACCTTGTGCTCATGTGTGATCTCTGTTTCCCCAGAACTAGCTGGATGCAGTCTAGGGAAGATTCCATCACTTTGATCTTTTTATTAGACCAGAAAAAAAATACATATGTAAAATCAGAAAATTCACATACACACACCTGGGATGCTTAACCACTGAAACACATCGCCAACCCTTTTTGTTTTATTTTTTAATTCTGGGACAGCATCTTGCTCAGTTGCTGAGGCTGGCTTTGATTGCAATCCTTCTGCCTCAGTCTCCCAAGCTGCTGGGACTATAAGCAAATGCCACTGCCTGCAGCAGAAAATTCATGTTTTACGTATAAAATATTTATACAAAATAACATATAAATATGGTAAAAATGTAAATGCATTTATAGTCCCCACCAAAGAAAGATAACACTTGTTAATGTTTTGATGCATTTAATGTCTTATAGACTTTAATAGCATTAATGTTCAAATGCAATTTTATTGGTATCTGATGTATTATGCTTGTGTTTCTGTTCCATTTTGGTGTTTACCTTTGAAAGGTTTGTGAAAAGTGTGGTGTATTCAATAATGGAGCATCCCAGTGGAGCACACTGCCATCTACAGGTGGATCTTTAATAAATGCTTTTTGATAATCAAGTCAACACCTCAAGCAAGTTGGCCTTGTGTTCTGGTAGAGAGTGCTGGGCTTCTTGCTCTTGTCCAGCTGTGTGACTCTGGAGACGTTGCTTCCTCTCTATGATTAAGGGCTTGGGTTAGATCATATCCAAGTTCCTTTCTGTCCTAGTATTTAAGAAATGTCTTCACATCAGCATTACTTTCAGTGGAAGTTTAAGATGAGTGATTTTTTATTGATAGCACACATTTATTTTGAAACACCCTCATAGGAAAATGATTACTCCAAAAAGAAATATCTTTCACTCCTTTATACATTACTATGTGGAAAATTTAAAGGACAGTGAAAAACATTAATAAGACAATAAAAATAACCTCTAATCCCTTCATCTAGACATTATCGTTAATATTATCAATATATTTCCCTGTCTTTCTCTGTATGTATCTTAAATTAAACTCAGCTAGAGATAGTATTGTTACCTCCTTAGATTCTTAAAATTACATCAGAAATATTTATTTGTAAAAATAATCTTTTATTTATTTATTTGTTGATTGCAGTGCTAGGGATTGAACCCAGGGCCTCACATGCTAGGCAAGCATTCTACCACTGAGCTACATCCCCAGCCCTATAAAAATAATGTTTGAATTTTTATTGTGGTAAAATACAAATAAAAGTTGCTGGTTTTTGATTGTACCCTCCTGATGTTAATTGCATTCACCTTGTGCAACCATTACCACCATCCAACTCCTGAACTTTTTTCATCTCCTCAGATTGAGACTCCACACCCACTAAACAATAACTCCCTATTTTCCTTCAGCCCCAGCTCCTGGTGACCACTGCTTGTTCTACTTTCTGTCTGTATGAAATTTGACTACTCAAGGTAACTCATACTGAAATCAATCTCTCTCTCTGCTTTGAGATGGGATCTCACTATGTTGCCCAGGCTGGTGACAACCCTGTGCTCAGGTGATCCTCCTGCCTCAGCCTCCTGAGTAGCTGGGATACAGATGTGCACCACTGTACCAGACTCTGAAATAATTTTTAATGGTTGGTTACAATTCTAATATTACAATTCTAATATATAGATATAAGCTGGGCGTGGTGGCTCACGCTTGTAATCCTAGCACTTTGGGAGGCTGAGACAGGAGAATCACGAGTTCAAAGCCAACCTCAGCAATGGTGAGGCGCTAAGCAACTTAGTGAGACCCTTTCTCTACATAAAACACAAACTAGGGCTTGGGATGTGGCTCAGTGGTCGAGTGCCCCTGAATTCAGTCCCCAGTACCAAAAAAAACCAAGGTGATAATATATAGATGTAGTATAATTTGTCTAATGGCTCCTTGTTAAATATATAACTTCCTCTCATTTTTTTACTATTAAAAATAATACTGTACCTGGGCATGGTGGCATGTAATTCCAGTGGCTCAGAAGGCTGAGGCAAGAGAATCTCAAGTTCAAAGACATCCTTAGCCACTTAGTGAGGCCCTAAGCAACTCAGCAAGACTCTGTCTCTAAATAAAAATATATAAAGTGCTGGGGATGTAGCTCAGTGTTTAAGCACCCCTGTGTTTAATCCCCAGTACCAAAACATAATAATAATTATTAAAAATAATTATACTGCAATGATTGTCCCCATGTAAAAAACACATGGTTGTATCTATTTTTCCTCAAGCCTATGTAGCACACCTGTGTTTTCCCCTTGTCTTTTTACTATGCACATTTTACTCCTCTTTAATGTACCCCCATTACTTCTTTATGATTTCTCATGGCAGAGGCAGCAAACCCCTCTGCATGTAGCTGCGGATCTTGGAAATGTGGAACTGGTGGAAATCCTGCTGAAGGCTGGCTGTGACTTAAAGGTCGTTGATAAGGTAATTGCACTGACGTGACTCAGGTCAGCCGAGGTGGTAGTGGAGATCTTCCTGTCAGCTGTCAGCAGGAGCAGCATCAGTATTCTCTTTGGTAAATGGGCACAAACTGGAGAAACCTTGCATTTTCATAGAAAACATCCCAACTTTGATTGAGATATGTCAGTAAAAATTTTAACTCTAAAGAACAAAATATGTGCTTTTAAGATTCAAATTATTCATTGAATTTTTAAAAAGATCATAGATTCACATGGCCCCAAAATTATGTGTATCATATTACACATAATATTTATATATTACATTTATATTATATAATGTTATATAATAGTATGCTTATATATTTAAAATACTATGTATATTTATATATTATAATTATACATATATTATACATAATATACATGTTAAATATATTTAATATATATTACTTTATATTTATATATTATATATTATTTTAATAATATATAAATATACATATTTTGAATATATAATATATTATGATATATAATGATATGTGATATGTAATTATACATAATTATATTGATATGGAATATAATTATATTTACACATTATATAATATTGTTATATATATAATATTTATAAAATTATATACAATTTTTGCTATAAGCCTTTTTCATATATATATTTTCTAAATATATATGTTTTCTTTCTCTACATATGTACACAAAAGGTTTGCAGTAAAAATTTCACACCCATCCTTTTTCTTACTTGTCTGGTTCCTGTGATGCCCTGGCCATATGCAGCCATTTTAATAAATTTCTTCTGTTCCTTCCAGAGTTTATTTATGAATATGTAAATGAGCATAAGTATATTGTACCTTTATTCTCTCCTTCCATCTTTTTAAGACAGTGGTGACATAGCTATATGTTCTGGTGTTATGAATTTTAAAGTGGCTGGGTGCTGTGGCGCACTCCTATAACCCCAGTGGCTCAGGAGGCTGAGACAGGAGGATTGTGAGTTCAAAGCCAGCCTCAACAACGTGATGCGCTAAGCAACTCATGAGACCCCGTCTCTAAATCAAATACAAATAGGGCTGGGGATGTGGCTCAATGGTTGTGTGCCCCTGAGTTCAATCCCCAGTACCAAAAAAAAAGAAGAAAGAATTTTAAAGTGTAGGTCTTTATGTAGTAATCATGAAGAATTTCTTCATTTTTTTCTTTATAAATGCAGCTGCATGGGCATATTATAATTTGTTTAGTCCTTAACTGATAGGTATTTAAGTTGTTCCAGTTGTTCCTAAGCTTTTGATAGAGCTGCAATGAACACACTTACATGGATCTAAACTTGTTTTTTTTTCAAAATTTAGTTAAATTTTAATTGTGGTAAATACACATAACATAAAGTTTACCATCTTAATTTTTTTTTTGTTCTGGGGTTCAAACCCAGGACATCATGCATGTGCTCTATACTCCCTGTTCAAAATTTACAGTTTTTTCTTCCTTGTCTTCACCCATGCAAAGCATTAGCTCAGTACCTCCCTAATTCACGCTACTCTACCTCAAAATCACACATTTTATGTTTATAAAATCTGAAGTAGTGATGTTATTTTGCTTTTTTCTGTATCTTTTTTTCTTTTTTGCATTTTTAAGTTTTTCAAAACCGATGCATTCTAATTGTACACAATAGTGGGCTTCATTCACACGTGTACATAATTTGATCAACTTTTTTTTTTTAATCATAAAAGTAACAAGCCTACAATTTGGAAAACAGAAGAAGCATAAGGAAAGAAAAACACAACCACCCATAAATCCATCACTTGGGTGGAATTCTTCCACTTTCCCCAATTGTGGCTAGTTGACTTTGTGAACATTTACCATTAGTATTTACCCACGCATTCTTTTCTAATGTATTCAACTTTCTCATTCATACCTAACAAGCCTAGGGCAATTTTGTGGGTAGAGGATCCATAACATTGAGTAGAAATTCATGGTGGGTCCTCTGGTGCTGTGGACTGGATCTTCCAGTAATCATGGCAATGCTACCTACCACTTGACTTTGTTTTCAAAACAAAAGCCCAGTGTTACTAGGCCTTGCAATTTGATTTTCCCAGATGTACCTTCCCACCACCTCTTTCTTTTCAGGGTCTGGCCCATAGTTGGCACCCAGTACATATTTAATTAGTAAATAAAAAAACCTTTTCTACCTGTTTCCATGATTTTTACCGAAGATAAGTGTTTCTAAAGCTGCATTGAAGTCTGGATGGGAAAAAGGGAGCAAAGGTTGGGTGTTGATTTGACTTTCCCAGGAGCCTGTCTTTCAGGCCTGAGATGTCACAAAGCTCCCAAAGAGCCTGTAGCTACCTACTCCCTCACTTGCAAGGGCAGACAAGCTGGGACTTTCATTCCAGCATACACTTGTAGGAAGATTTTCGCATGAGTCTGACAACTCTGGCTTTCAGATGCTGCCTTCCCAAAATAGGCTAATTATGGTGATTCAAATGGCTTTATAAGCTAGAATTTAGGCAGCATGCAATTAGAGGCTTGCTAAATGCCTGCAAAATGTAGTTCTTCTTAATTTCATTACTGTCTCTTTTGATTAGAGGCTGATTACTTTCAGCCCTAATTTTCCAGCTCACCTGGATTTTAGCACCTGGACTAATAGCCCAGTCATCTGTGTGGGTGGGGATTGTACTTGCCGCCAATATCCAGCCATGTAAGAGAATTATTGGGATAAATTGGATCTGTAAGGTTTGAACCATAGTTTCCTAAGAGTGGAACTTCTGGAGTTATCACCGACCATTAATTCTGATTATTTTCAGGATTCCTAAGTGAATTTCTCATGGGCCATTTAAAAAACAAGAACTACCAGCCTTTGTCAGGGAAAAATGTATGGATGTAGACGTTGTGCACTCAATAAAATCTAAGGGATGTTGTATGCAAAGCTGTGTACCCTGGCTTTTGAGCTATATCCATCCTGAGAAAGGAGTACCATATGAGCTCCAAGAAGCACACGCTCCACGTGATGTCCAGGACAGTCCTTTCTGCTCACTCATTTTGTTAGGATTGTAATATCTCACCCTTTTTGTTCGAGGCAGTGTGCTATAATATATATATATAAAAAATTCTAGCCATGAGTCCAGTGAACTGAATTTTATGCATGAATTAGCTGTTGTTATTATTGATACTGTTCTTAATAAGATCCAGCCCTTTTCTGTCTTATTACTCAGCCTTCCTCAAAACCTGGCTTCCACTTCAAACTGCTGCCATCATGTTAGCATTTCATTCAGGAAGAGATGGAATGGAAGGAGAAAGACATCTCTCCTCTCTTTAAAAATACTTTCTATAGCCAGGCGTGGTGGCACATGCTTGTAATCCCAGTGACTCAGGAGACTGGAGGGATCAAAAGTTCAAGTCCAGGGGGCTGAGGTTGTGGCTCAGTGGCAGAGCGCTTGCCTCTCAAGTGTGAGGCACGGGGTTCGATCCTCAGCACCACATAAAAATAAATAAACAAAATAAAGACACTGTGTCCATCTTAAAAAAAAAAAAAGTTCAAGTCCAGCTTCAGAAACTTAATAGGATCTATGCAATTTAGTAGAGCCTGTCTCAAAAATAAGAAGGAGCCAGGTGTGGTGGCGCATGCCTGTAATCCCAGCACTTTGGGAGGCTGAGACAAGAGAATCGTGAGTTCAAAGCCAGCCTCGGCAACAGTGAGGTGCTAAGCAACTCAGTGAGACCTTGTCTCTAAATAGAAACAGAAAATAGGGCTGTGGGTGTGGCTCAGTGGTCGAGTATCCCTGAGTTCAACCTCTCATACCAAAAATAAAAAAAGAAAAAAGAAAAAAGAAGGGCTGGATATGTGGCTCTGTGGTAAAGTACCCCTGGGTTCAATTCCTAGTACCAAAGAAAAAAAAAAAAAGATACCTTCCATAAATTGCCTGTGCCTTCCATGTGTATACTATTGGCCAAAATGTAGGTCACTTACCTAACTGCAAGGGAGGTTAAGGATGGCTCACGCTCTAAGTACTTTATTTGTATTATCACATTATCCTTCACCACTACACCTTGGTGTAATTATGGAGCCCCAAAGAAGCCAAGGACTGGCTAAAGTTCACCCAACATGGAAGTAGTAGGATCAGATCTGAACCCAGATCCCTTGTTCCAAAGCTAGAGCTCCTAACTACCAGGTGATAGCACCTGACCCTTTATTTTCTCTCTTAACTTTTAGCAAGGAAAGACTGCGCGGGATGTGGCATCTAGGAGCAACCACAGCCTTGTTGTAGACATGCTTATTAAAGCAGAGAGATACTATGCCTGGAGAGAGGTAAGAAAGGTAACTTCAGCATAGCAGGAGGCTCTTCCAGCAACCCCTGTCTTCTTGTTGGGCAATGTGGGGCGCATGTAGTTCTTTTTTCTGCTCTCATGGGCAGAAGCCCTTGCCAATATAATTATAATTGTCCTTTCTGTCCTGTGCTGCCCTCATTCATGGAATGAACAGCTGCCTCCTCTCTCTTT
Organism: Xerus rutilus; assembly: GCA_028644305.1. Classification (NCBI taxonomy): domain Eukaryota; kingdom Metazoa; phylum Chordata; class Mammalia; order Rodentia; family Sciuridae; genus Xerus; species Xerus rutilus. The sequence goes on along the minus strand of CM053405.1, from coordinate 50,463,987 downwards.
TTTTCCTTTGCCAGCATCAGCAGTAGGCTGTGGAGGGAACTCAGTGGGCTGAGCAGCCTTGCCATGCTGGCTCTAATGGGTACAGCGGACAAGTCCCTAATGGGCGACTCCCTGGCTGGGCCTCTGTCCTCTGGTCTCTGGCCATATTCTGTTACAGGAGACTCTAATGGCTGGTTAAATGGCTCCTATTTATGGCTTTGCAATTTTCAATGCATCCTTATATTGGCTTTCCGCTACTCAAGTATTCTGTGACAGTCATGGAACATTATTCATCTGAGAACATCAAAAACTTGTCTCTAACTCACCTTTTGCCTTTCTTTCATTTATATTTGCTCTGATATCTGTCACTTGTTTAGCTTCTCCATAGACTGCACTCCCCTCCAAGATTCTTCAAGTCCATACCTTCAGGCAGGATGTCATTATCAGATACCAGCCTCAATTTCTACTGATGCGTCATTGCCAGCTGAGGCTGCATGGCTACCCACAGTCCAATGTTAGCACCAGGATTCAGGTTCTCATCTCATTCAGGTGTCTCCCCTAGAGGAGCTGCACACCTGGATTGCTGTCCATTTGGCCCATCCTGGGAAATTTGCCTTAAATCCGTAAAGGGAAAAGCATTTATTGTTGACTCTCTCACAGTCCTGTTTAATTGGTTCAGTAGTCTGAATATGCAGTTATGTGTTGCGAGGATGAGGATACTTTCTGAGAAATGTGTCATTAGGCGATGTGATCATTGTGTGAACATCTTAGCGTGTACCTACACAAACCTAGATGGTCTAACCCACCATACCCCTATGCTACATGGTATAGCTGTTGTCACATATATGTGGTCCATCATTGACCAAAATATCATGCAGTACTTGACTGTATCTGGATCCCTTTAAAGGCCACACCATCCTTGTTGCAACTTTTCTTGCCTATATAACAAAAAACTGTTTTGCCTGTTGTGTTAGTCAGCTTTTTGTTGCTGCAACCAGAGTGCCTGACAAGAACAACTTAAAGGAGGAAAGGTTTATTTCGGCTCATAATTTCAGAGGATTCAGTTCATGGTCGGCTACTCCAAGGTAGAAACATCATGGTGGAAGAACACAGCAGAGGAAAACTGCTCCGTTCATGGTAGCTGGTGAGCAGAGAGATGGGGGATGGCGGGGGGGAGAAAGAGAGAGAGAGAGAGGGGCAACGGAGAGAGTTGAGGGTAAGATTCCCAGGGCATGCCCTCAGTGACCTAATTTCTCCAACTAGGTCCTGCCTCCCAGTAGTGCATCCAGCTGTCAGTGGATTAATCCACTGATTAGGTCAAAGCCCTCATGATCCAATCATTGCCTAAAAGCCTCACCTCTGAACCCTGGTACATTGGGCACCATGCTTTCAACACATTAGCTTTTAGAGGACATTGCAGATCCAAACCATAATAGCTGTAAAGTGACTAAAACTTTTTAACAAATAGAACTCCCTGTTTAATATCATATTTCTATTGTTCTTCTCCTTCCTCTTCTATTTCTATTGTTCTTCTTTTTTCTTCTTCTCCTCCCTCTCCTCCCCCTCCCCTTTTTTCCTTTTAAGCTCATTTTCTCAAATCACCTTTCTGTTTTATTGAGGACAGCTTTACAAAGTTCCACTTTTTATCTTGCTCTTTAAATCATTCCTTCCTTCCAGGGGCTGGGATTGTGGCTTAGTGGCAGAGCGCTTGCCTTGTGCAAGTGAGGCACTGGGTTTGATCCTTGGCATCATATTAAAAAAAATAAATAAAGGTATTGTGTCATCTATAACTAAAAATTAAAAAAAATTAAAAAGTATTATAAATCATTGCTTCCAGGGCCAGGGCTATAGCTCAGTGGTACAGTGCTTGCCTAGCATGTGCAAGGGATCGGGTTTGATCCCTAGTACTGAGGGTGGGGGTTGTTGCTTCCACATTTTCTTTGAAAATAGATATAGTCATTGGTTCTATTTTTAATGCCTGATAGCATTTTTAGATTCTTGGTGGCTAGATGGGAATAAATTATTTTTCCACCAAGTGAATAAGCTTTTTTCCAACAAATCTTTAAGATATAATAAAATTTAAAATTTATATATAATTTATAAATATAGCTGAAAGAGGGCCCCAGAAATGGTAAGTTATTAATCTTTTTTCCCCCCTTGGTACTGGGGATTGAACCAAGAGGCGCTTTACCACTGAACCAAATCCCTATCCCTTTTTTTTTTTAGTTGTCGATGGACCTTTATTTTATTTATTTATATGTGGTTTTGAGAATCTAACCCAGTGCCTCACACATGCTAAGCAAGTGCTCTACAACTGAGCCACAACTCCAGCCCCCCAGCCCTTTTTAGTTCTTATTTTGAGACGGGGTCTCACTAAAATGCTGAGGTTGGCCTTGGACTTGCAATCCTCTTGCTTCAGCCTCCTGATTTGCTGAGATTATAGGCATGCACCACTGTCCCAGCAAGAATTATCAGTCTTGATGACAGCTGGGATTCTGAGGTCTGGGGTGGAAAAAGGATTTGTTTTTTAATATATAGCCTTAATTTTTTTTTATGTGGTTCTGGGAATCGAACCCAGTGCCTCATGTGAGCTAGGCAAGCACTCTACTACTGAGCCACAGACCTAGCCCATTATATAGCCTTAATTTTTTTAAACCAAATGCATTTATTATTTTAAATCTTTGTTCATCAAATTTATATCCTGGCCTCATATGAAATGTTTTCTAATAAAAAGATTAAAGATATGATTTAAATTTTCTCTCACATTCATTATCTATTTATATAGTAATTTAACCATCATTAAATCATCCATCATTTTTTGGGGGGTAGGGGGGTACTAGGAATTGAACTCAGGGGCACAAAACCACTATGCCATATCCCCAGCCCTATTCTGTATTTTATTTAGAGACAGGGTCTCATTGAATTGCTTAGTGCTTCGCTTTTGCTGAGGCTGGCTTTGAACTTGCAATCCTCCTGCCTCAGCCTCCAGAGCCACTGGATTACAGGTGTGCACCCAGTCTGAATCATCCACCATTAAATTCAATGGTTTAGAGGCAAAAGGGAGCCTCTTAAAATTGGGCTAGTGTTATTTTAATTTCTACTGATTTGGCTTGTGTTACTACTGCAAACAGTTCAGTGCTTTGGCAAATACATTGTCTATTTAATGCTTTTATTGACTGCTGGAAAAAACCTGGGCTTTCCAAATCCTGTGCCCTTTCTTATGGAGGTTTGAAGTTCCAATCAGCCCGATCCTGGAATGCATGAAACATGCAAATTTCTCTAAATTTTCATAAAATACAGGACTGGTGATGCAGCTCAGTGGTAGCATGCCTGCCTAGCATACATAAGGCCATAGGTTCCATCCCAGTACCCACCCTGCTCCTATGAATGCTGTAGTACAAAGATGAATGCAAAATCATTCTGCCCTCTTCTTTTTCCCCTTGGTTGTATGGAGTTTTGATGTTGGTAGGCTCATCATTGTTTCAGTATGTGGAACGAGGTGAAGTACCCACAGCTCCCAAGTTTATTTGATCTCTGTCCACCCTCAACCTTATGTCTTGGGATTCCTGGAAGCCAGGCACTGTGAAAACAAAGCTCAGGCTGGGCTAGAGAAGATCTTGCATTTTTAGCCTCTTAAACAATTGTTGGGTAATTCATATCTCCCTTTCCTATTCCAACTTCTGTATACAAAATATAGACCCCCTCAGCCTAGATGATCTGTGTGGAGCCCAGGAAGGCCCAGGACAGCCCCAGTGACCTGTTTGGAGCCATGCTGAGGCTCCCTATTTACCAACACCTGTGGTGCGTCCCCTACCCTGCAACACATGTCTCCATCTTGGAACACTACAGCCATCACTGCTTAGTAGCCTCCATCTTTGGACCACGGACAGGGCCTAGAGGCAGCTGCCCGCCCTAGCACCACATGCCACAGTGCTATATCTCCGAACATGTTGCCCAAGGCCATCAGACAGCCCACCCTTTCAGGTCTGTCTCTGAAAGTGGTCACCTCCATCTTGGCACCACTCCACCACCATCGCCATCTCAGGTTACCTCTGCGGCTGCTACCATCTTTAGTTGAGGCAGCTTCCATCTTGGGACAAGGGGGAGTAGAAGCCCAACACCTAGAGGAGACATTGGTAACCTGCAGAGACACTGTAAGATTATAGGGTGGAAACTTCAACTTGGATCTACACTGCTAGAGGGGAAGACATAGAGAAAGCATGAAAAGACAAGGGAAGAAAATGCCCCAAATAAACCAAGATGATACAATAATAGAATCCATTGACAGCACAGTATGAGAAATGTCAGAGAAGGAGTTCAGAATATACATAATTAAAATGATCTGCAAATCAAAGAATGACATAATGCAGCAAATACAAGCAACAATTGATTACTCCAAGAAAGAGAAAGATTTTAAAAAACAAACAAACAAACAAAAAACCAAACAAATCCTTGCAATGAAGGAAACAGTAAACCAAATTAAAAATTCAATAGAAAGCATCACCAACAGACTAGATCACTTGGAAGACAGAACCTCAGACAATGAACACAAAATATGTAATCTTGAAAATAAAGTTGACCACATAGCGAAGATGGTAAGGAACAGAACCTCTAAGAATTATAGGATAGCACGAAAAGGCCAAATTTAAGATTTACTGGGATAGAGGAAGGTACAGAGATTTGCACCAAAATAGACTCTAAGAAAGGTCTTGCCCTACGACTTAGCTACATTTTCCAGGAGTTGGTAGAATTTCCTGGAGGAAGTTGCTGATGCCCCGAAGGGTGCAGGCTGATCTCATGGTGAGGGCTGAGAAGCAAGCCCCACCAAATTCTTCTCATAGGTGTTGAGAACTCAGGTCCCATACCCTTTTTGTACATTTCCCGCCCCAGCATTAACTCCCATCTTGTTGTTCAGATATCTTTCACTAAGATTTACTTTTATTTAAGTGGAACAAAAATAGAGACATTATACAAGAAAAAGGAGAGAGTGGATAGGAAATCCCAAGCATCTTGGTGGGCCGTCTCACATGTCCTTAACTGATTTGCAACCTTCTGCAGCAGGATTATCTGGAGCCCTGTTGGCATGTGCATGACATGCAGTTCCAGGAAGTCCTTGACACCTGCTTTTACTTGGAGAAATTCTCCAATGTTTTTGGTTTGATTCTGCAGAAGCGACAAAAGGAAACTTTGAAAAGTCAGAAAACAATGCACCAATCTAGGCACAGTGGTTGGACTGCGTATGAACGCAGTGGCTTACAACAAAAAGACAGCCACTTCTGTCTCTCTCTTGGCCACCTCTTTTCCTACCCTTTCCCTGAGTTAGGCTTTTAGTGTCTCTCCTCAGACTCATCAGAGAACAGGATGAATCAAGGGGCCCTATTAGAGATAGACTCAATCTAGGTTCCATTGAAGCTTCAATATGAGAATATCAAATATCCAAAAGAAGAAAGGAAGATATGGTTTGAAAGTAAGGTCACTAACAATATGTTTGTTATGGCATTCTGTTCGCCTCTGTTGTCTTTTGAGGTGGGCAAGGCACAAAATTGCAAAATCCCTCACATTTTCTTTCAGACAGATGGTCCTCAAGCTTCTTATTTCAGACGATTGCCTCCATCTTGGGTGGCAAAAAATGACCCAGTCACAGATGACATTGAAAACATAGTCTTGGTTGCACCTTACCAATTTTTCTCTAACACATACATTCTGAAATGAGGCAATATGTGGGCATGTCTGAAATAATCAGGTCCAGTTATGTTTGAATTCAGGAGCATCCTGAGAGCATCAGAGATCCACGAGGAGGCTTTACTCTGACATTCAAGCAAGACCACAGTCTGGAAACGAGGCACATTCGCATGCTCCTCTGGAACCTGGCTTACCGTCATCTGAAAACCAATGAGTGGCAGAGGCTGGCTCACTTCTGGAACTTTACAGATGAGCAGATCAGAGCCATCGAGGAGCAGTGGTCAGGTGAGTGTGGACTAGATGGTGTGGGCAGGAGACATTCAGTGTTAGGAGCGGCAGTCATTCCTGCTATCAGATCTTCCAAGTCAGTGCCTGGAAGAGCAGAGGCCAGGGCCTCCTGGGAGAGTAACAGATAACTTAGGTCCATGGAAGTGATTGGAAACTTTGCAGAAAGCTAACACTTGGGAATCTGCAGTAAACTGAAATTTTCCAAAGATAACTACTTTGAGCCATAATGAAAAGGTGGTCATTAGCCTACAAAGAAATTAAGGCTCCCAACTGAATAGACACTGGAAGCAAGAGTCTAACAGGTGGTGTGCCATTGGGAAGCCAGTCTAATTTCTGGTGTCCCTTCACATTGTACTGGAGTGAAGAGTTGAATGGCTCACTGTGTAGGACTTATACTCTAGGAGGGAATCCCTTCAAGCAGGTCAAGGGGAAAGAGATTCTTAGAGGACATGGCCTTGGGGAAGAGGTGGCTATTCCATGATAGACACAGATTCAGAGGGTTCTATTGGTTAGATGATTCCAAGCAATGAAATCATTTCAGTTAGACTTAAACTGTCAGAATTAGTAAGGTTAGCACAGCTGGATTCCATAGCTTTGCTTTTTTATGATTTGACCCAAACATAGGAAATACAGAAAAATTTGCTTGGCATTATTCAACTTTGTTCACTTTTTTTTTTCCTTGCAAAGCTTTCTATTCAGAATACTCCCCTTACAAGGATATTCTGAGGTGGGAATGTGCCCTTGTTCAGAGGTTGATTTGCCTTAGTTATTCCTGAGAATTAATGGCAGAACCCCAGCTCCATAAATGCAGGCTACTTGTATTACATACAAGCAAACTATGCAACTCTTTATTGCTAATTCTAAGAATACATTTTCATATGAACAAATGGAAGATAATGTATTAGAAATATGGAATATTGACTAGTTTCTGAAAAGATTTCTTTTTTGTCACTATGTTAATATTTTGGCTAATTAGGCATATTGTATTCTATGACAGCTTCAGGGAATTTGAACTGAATTTCAAAATCTCTCTTAAATGACTTAAAAATAAGAGTGTATCTTAAGAGTACTTGCTTGAGCTGGATGTGTTGGTACACATCTGTAATCCTAGTGGCTTGGGAGGCAGGAGGATCACAAGTTTGAGGTTAGTCTCAGCAATTTAGTGAGGCTCTAATCAACTTAGTGAAGCCCTGTCTCAAAGTAATAAAAAATAAGAAGGGCTGGGGATGGGGCTGGGGCTGTAGCTCAGCGGTAGAGCGCTTGCCTCGCATGCATGAGGCCCTGGGTTCGATCCTCAGCACCACATACAAAGCAATCAAATAAAGACATTGGGTCCATCTACAACTAAAAAAATATTTAAAAAAAAAAAAAAAAGAAGGGCTGAGGATGTGGCTAAGTGGTAAAGTGCCTCTGGGTTCAATTTCTAGTGCAAAAAAAAAAGTACTTGCTTGCAGAATAAAGGGGATTTTAAAGTGTTTAAGTCAGATCTTTATGGAAAGGCTGGGGGTATAACTCAGTGGTACAGCACTTGCCTAGCATGTGTGAGGCCCTGGAATCAAACCTCAGGACTCCAAAACAGAAAACAAAATCTTTATGGAGTACCTGAAATGTATATGTCTCCACCAAGCAAGGAATACTAAGCCATGTGCATGTGGGACAGAGTTTATAATCTTGTTGACATGATAATATTAACATTCACAATAATTACATATGGTAATCCATGCTAAGGCTACTGGCACTAACTGGGGAGTTGGTGGGCTTTTGAGGTAAAGAGTGACATGTTGATGGCACTGAAGAAATGTTTGTCAAGAGCAAGACTAAGAAAGGAATAGAGTGTTTGCCTTTCCAGGAGTATAATCTTCATGAATGCAGTTTCCTCTTTCTGAAATGCCTGCTCCTCTAATGTGAAAGTGAACTTCCTCCTCACCTCCAGAGCTCAGGCCTCCCTTTTGTGAAATCTGTCTGCTTCTGCAAGAGCCTGTCGTATGTCTGCAACTGTGAACTCTTCTTGAGAGTGAGAGAGGCTTCTTCGTCTGTCTCGACATCCCAGCATCTTTCAGGGGTTAGTTATTTAGGGAGTATTTACCAAGTGAATAACCCTAACCCAGGAAGTTGTAGACTTGTGTCAGAGCTGTTTTCTTGAAACTGAGTGGTGTATGGTACATGCTGCTTGGAGTGTGATTTATGGATCACCAGCAACAGCAGCAGCAGCAATACTTGGGAGCTTGTCAGACATGCAGATTCTCAGCTCAGACATACCAGATTAGAATATGCATTTTAACAAGATGCCTCAGTGAAGTATGCACTTTGAGTCCAAGACACTCTGCCTCACAGCTCCACCTTTCATTAAGACTGACATTGCCACCAGGCAGGCACTGTAGCTGTTGAGTCCTTTATTTGCTCCTTGGGTATGTGCCAGCACAGTAATTGCCTGGCCAGGGCCAAAGTGAATGGAAACACTGGTCATCATAAAGAAACACTGTTGAGGGGGAACTGAATAGGCTTCCTCTCAATACTGGGCTTTTGAATTGACAGCTATCAGAGAAGGAATCGATGTGTGACCACAGAACATTTAGTTAGAACTGAAATCACATTAGAATGAGGCATCAGTTGGTGATGTGTCACCTTGAACCTCTTGTGCTTGGTGCAGGAAATGAAAGCTTCCGTGAGCATGGCCACAGGGCTCTGCTCATCTGGCTGCATGGGGCCCTGATGACGCAGCCCAATCCTGCCAAGCACCTGTATGAAGAGCTGGTACATGCTGGTTTCCCAGAGCTAGCCGGTGAGTTACAGGTTTTCATAAACAGAAATTCCACCCTTCAGTGGTAGGGGATAGTGAACAGAAATCCTACACTGAAGAGCAGCAGTCTCAGCTGGTGTCAGTTGTGGCTCACACAAAACATGGAGCTGTGGAAGGGGTTTCTGTTTCTGTGAGGGACCCAGTCAATCCTGTTCACATTTTAGCCAGGTGAGGCTCAGTGCCAGCTGTCTACTGGGCATTTGAAAAAGTATGGAAGTGTATGTGTGTGTGTGTGTGTGTGTGTGTGTATGTGCGCGCGCACATGTGCGCGCGCACACGTGCGCACAGACACGCATGGTAGTATGGGCCAGAAATGCTAAACAATCTCCTATCTTTATTGGATGGTTCTGCATATCTAAGAGTTATCTTGCTCAAAATGCTATTTTGCTCATGTTGGGAAGCTCTGCAAGTTAGTGTGTTTGAAAATGTTATCTCTAGAGAAAAAGAACAGACAGGTTATTACTATGCCTGCTTAGGTTATTGCTAAAAATCACTCTGCCAACATCACTGATCGTATTGTCAGGGAAGATATTTTGAAAACTTAATAAATTAGGTAGTGTTGTAACTCTTGTGTAATAGCAATAATTGAAGCAAAGTACAGGGGCGTCTGTCATTGTTTTCACTGAAACTTCACCTGGAGCTGAGAACATAAATGAGTGAATCAGACCACCCAGTCAGTATTGTTTCCAGCAGTGTAGGTGCAAGAAAGTGTGTGTGGATAATTGACACCTACCTTCCAGGACATTTCCCTTATAACACTGGGGTTCTCCCTTGACTTTACATTTAATCTTTCCTATAAAAGTGTCCATAAGAACTCTCAGGGAAGACCATGGAAGTAGTGAAGGGTCTGTGCTCTGAAGCAAGACCGCATGGGTTCACCCCTGCACTGTAACACATACTGTATGACCTTGATCAAGTTCTATGACCTCACTATGCCAGCGTTCCATTGATTAACTAAGGAAGGAAATAAAAACATCTACTTCAGAGGGCTGTTGTGGGATTAAATGAGTAATAATGATTGGTACATAATAAGTGCTTACAAAATATTAGCTATTAATATTAATGTTATCCTATATTTTCCAGAAAAGATTCGTCAATTCAAAAGCAAAACTGACTCAAGCTCCAAGAAATGTACAATTTCATAAAAGCCTAAAGAAATTGTATTTAAAGGACTTCTCCCTCAGCATTTGGTTCTTTTAAATGCAGTTTCTTATTTCTTCCAGCAGTATTGATTTTCTTCTTTTCTGTGCAGATGGTGGTGACAGGACCTGCTAGCAGATGAGAAAAGAGTAATACTAGTACACTTTCCCAGCACAGAAAAGTTACTTATTCTTTTTGTTTTCTGAAAGCAAGTTGTATTGTCTTTCCCACTTTTGTCATTTGATGCAACACATATACCGGCATGATCTAGATGAGTATTTTGTACCTTATGTTTCAAAAAATCTGATAGTGGGAGCAGCATGGTGACATGGAGAAGCCAAAGGTTTTAGAATAGAGATAGTTTTGAAATTGGTTTTGCCACTTATTAGCTGTGAACCTTGGACATGTTAATATTAAGTTCTCAGATTTTCACTTTCTTTTCTATAAAGTGGGAAATATCCATCCCATAGGGTTGAGGAGACGATGAAGGCACAATCCTGTGAAATGCCAGACCCTCTGCCCATTGCATAGAAATCATGAACTCTTTCTGTTTAGTAAGGGTTTGGAAATTTTGTCACTGGTGGCTTTAAATCCATGTATATGTAATATATTACTTAGAAAAGACTGGAAGTATATACACAAATATATTTTTTCATTTCTTGGTGATATAATTATAGGTGATTTTTATTTCCTTTTATTTCTGGTATATTCTAATTTTTTTCCCACAGTGAACACACATTATTTTTGTAATCTAAGAAAGTTATGAAATAAATGTGAAATCAAGTATCAGTTTGTACTAGTTTATGTTCCCCTACTCATTATCATTTAGGGTCCTCCATTCTCAAGTTCTGACTCTATATCTACAAGATTGGTAATGATTTCATATAGTTATTCTATTATGAATTTATAGTTTTATATCTTTGTCTCATTCTGATTATAGATGGTTCACTAAATGCTATAAATGTTTAAAACTGGTAATATATTTGCATGATCCCACAGTTGTTTTTTTAAAGGTATTTGGTGAAAAGTCCTGTCTCCATCTGTTTTTAACTATGACCAGCTTCCACTGACCTCGCTGCCATTTCCTCCACCCAAACTTGAGTAACCTCTTTCAGTGAAAATAAGTATATATACATTCTTATTGTATAAAGTGCTTTAATTGTTGAATTTCTGTTTACTTAAGCTAAAATTGCTTGGTGCTTTACTTATAAAACTTTTAGAAATTAAATCTAAACAGATAGTTATAATTCTTTTTTTCCATATTTATTGGTTCATTAGAGTTGTATATAATGGTGGGATATATTATACATATTTATCCTTGTCCACAATATAACAATACAGTTTGCCCTATATCATTCTCCACTATTTCCTCCCTGACATGCTCCCCACCCCGCATTTCTTTCTTCCACTTTACTGATCTTCCTTCCTTCCTTTTCATGAGATGCTGCACTCCATAGTTTTATTTTCCTTATTCCTCTCTAGCTTCTACATGTGAGAGGGAACATATGTCCTTGACCACCTTTTTCTTCATTTTGAGAAAAAGCAAAAAAGAAGTTTTATTGCTTTGTTAGCAAGAGAGAATCACAACAGATTCCTGTCCTAGAGGCTATGATTCTGCCCATCAGGGAAAATGCTTTTTTTTTTTTTATTTTAAAATTTTTTTTAGTGTAGATGGACACAATAACTTTATTTTATTTATTTATGTAGTGCTGAGGATCAAACCCAGTGCCCCATGCAAGTGAGGCAAGCACTCTACCACTGAGCCACAACCCCACCCCCAGGGAAAATAGTTTTTAAAGAGGTGATTCAAAAGCTACATTCCACATATTCTCTGTCCATATTGTAATTCACTTGTGAATTTGGGAGATAGTCATTTCTGAGATCTTTTGGTGCCATCCCCAAGTCTGAATTACTTTGTTCTTATGATGGGTGTGTGCTCAAGAACAGATAACTCTGCCTAGTATGGGGAAGAAAGGTAATTCTGTTTCCCTGAGATTGGGATAGGGAAGACTGGGGCAGCGGGGAGAAGAGCAAGAAACACATCCATCCAAAAAGTAAGTCACAGTGATCAAGAAGTAAAGGCTACATTCAAAGCATGAAGTGGAACACTTTCACATTTCCCCACTGTCAATTTCTGCATTCTATTTCTATGGAAAAATGGGTGACAACATTTCCACCTGCTTCTTCCTGAGAGAGGGCAAAGTTAAGGGAAGTGACCCAAAGTCCTTGTTTTCTATCAGGTGGGGTATAGATAGCTATGGGTGATATTCAGCATTATGGCAGTCCAGAGGACCACAATGGCAGATGGCAGGTGACTGGACAAGGCATACATAGGGCAGGGATCATGCTAGGGCAACAACAAACAAGACAGCAAAGCATTGCTTTCTTTGTAACCATCAGCACAAAAGCAGTTAGTACTTTAGCCAGTCTCAGAACACCATGAAGACAGTGGCTCATCATTATACCAGTGAAAACCAGATCAAGTTTATCAGTGCAGGAGGTTGGGAAAATTTGTAGGTCTATGAGATCAGGCTCAAATTAACTCAGGACAAATTTGCAACTCTAGAGTCCTTTGAGATCATTATTAGGCACTCCCACACAAGAACCCTTCCTTTACAGCCTCCAGTTTTACTTACTTTTTTTTTTTTTTTTTTACTAATATTTTTCTTTTATTAAGACCAGGTTTAATTCCCCCCCGAAGGGGGTGGTGCACCATTCCTGGAAGTACTGCAATACCAGGTCGATGCGTGGAGTGGACGGAGCAAGCTCCTATTCCATCTCCTATTTCCAAAAATCCATTTAATATATTGTCCTCGGATAGAGGACGTATCAGATATTAAACTGATAAGAACAGATACTACACTTGATCTTAGCCAAAAGGCCGAGAAGCGATCAGTTTTACTTACTTTTGATAGGGCTGACACAAGTGTACATAGTAAGTAATATTTAAAAAAATAAAAACATTGGTTTTCCTTTTAAATATCCATGTATGACTGTGCTTTGGTCATACTCTTCTGCCACATGTTTAAGACCAAGTTGGTCAAAATTCAAAATTGACCTTGTTCTTATCTACTCTTAGTGACTTTTGACTTTCTGAGTTTGGCTTACTTCACTTAACATAATTTTCTCAAGTCCCATCCATTTTCCCATCCATTGTATTCTTCTTTTTCGTGGTGCTGGGGATTGAACCCATAGCCTTGTGCATCCCTAGCTCATTGTTTGTATTCTTGATGGCTGCCATTTCATCTGGAGTAAGGTGAGATCTCAGTGTAGTTTTCTTTTTTAAAATAGTTTTTCAAATTGTAAATGGACAAAATACCTTTATTTTATTCATGCATTTTTATGTGATTGTGAGGATTGAACCCAGTGCCTCGTATGTGCTAGGCAAGTGCTCTACCACTGAGCTACAACTCCAGCCCTCAATGTAGTTTTGGCTTGCATTTCCTTAATTGCTAATGTTAAACATTTTTTCACATATTTGTTGATCATTTGTATTTATTCTTTTGAGAAGTGACTGTTCAGTTCATTTGCCCATTTATAGTGTAACTTATTGTTTTGGTGTTAAGTTTTTTGAGTTCTTTTTTTTTTTTTTTTGTGGTACTGGGGATTGAACTCAGGGGCACTCTACCACTGAGCCACATCCCCAGCCCTATTTTGTGTTTTATGTAGAGACAGGGTCTCACTGAGTTGCTTAGCACCTCGCCATTGCTGAGGCTGGCTTTGAACTCACGATTCTCCTGTCTCAGCCTCCCTAAGTGCTGGGATTACAGGCTTGAGCCACTGCGCTCGGCTTTGAGTTCTTTATATACTTTGGATATTGATCTTTTGTCAGAAGAATAGCAAGTAAAGATTTTTTCCCATTCTGTAGGTTCTCTCTTCACATTCTTTTTCTTTTGTTGTGCAGTAGCTTTTTAATTTGATGCCATCTCATTTATTAACTCTTGGAATTATTTCCTGAATTGTAGAGGTCCTATTGAGAAAGTCATTGCCTATGCCTATATGTTGGAGTGTTGACTCTATATTTTCTTCTAGGAGTTACATAGTTTCTGGTATAACTCTCATGTCTTTGATCTATTTAAAGTTGACTTTTGTGCAGAGTGACAGATAAAAGTCTGGTCTCATTTTTCTACATATGGATAACCAGTCTTCCCAGCATCATTTGTAAAAAGAAAGGCTGTCTTTTCTCCAATAAGTTTTTGGAACCTTTGCCTAGGATCAGATGACTGTATCTCTGTGGTTTATCTGTATCTTTTATTCTGTATGATTGGTCCATGTGTCTGTTTTTGTGTCAGTACCATGAAGGTTTTTGTACTATAGCTCTGTAGTATAATTTAAAGTCATGTATTGTGATGTTTCCAGCACTGCTTTTTTTTTTTTTTTTTTTTAATGGATTAGGATTGCTTTGGTTATTTTGGAATTTTAATTCTTCCAAATGAATTTTAGGACTTTTTCCCCCAAGTTCTGTGAAGAATGTTATTGGCATTTTGATGGGGATTGCATTGATTCTATATATTGCTTTTGGTAGTGTGGTCATTTTTCTTTTTGGTACTGGGGATTAAACTTAGAGGTACTTGACCACTGAGCCACATCCCCAACCCTATTTGTGTTTTATGTAGAGACAGGGTCTCACTTAGTTGCTTAGCGCCTCACCATTGCTGAGGCTGGCTTTGAACTCGCGATTCTCCTGTCTCAGCCTCCCAAAGGGCTGGGATTATAGGCATGTGCCACCGTGCCCAGCAGGACAATTCATACAAGGGAGGAAGGAGGAAGAACTGATCTGTGGGTCATAGGAGTGGCATAAGAGGAGGCTTCTGTCTCTCCTGGATCTCCAGGGAGTCAACAGAGAAGCCCTAGAGAAGATACATCCACAAAAAGGGTGCGAGGTAAGGTACTGCTGCTTTGTGCTCACATAGCCTGTTGAAACTCATGCTGAATGAAGCTGTTTACAGTGAGAGCTGGGTCAGAACCCAGAACAGGTATTGCTTAAGTATATAATACATATTAAGGAACAGCCTGATACTTTTATAATGCAGAAAAGCCTTAAGGTGTTCCATTAGAAAATAGAAAATGTTTTCTTTTTTTTTTTTTTTTTAAATATTTATTTTTTAGTTGTAGGTGGACACAATAGCTTTATTTTATTTTTATGTGGTGCTGGGGATCGAACCCAGTGTCGCCGGCGTGCTAGGCGAGCACGCTACCACTGCGCCACAACCCCAGCCCCATAGAAAATGTTTTCTAATGCTCTGTCCTCTTAACAGTGTAAGGCAGCAAGAAAAACTATTTCGTATAATAAAGTTACAGAATAGAACTAGATCATGTTCAAAACAGAAGAGGTTTCAGATTATTAAACTCATCCATTTCTGTTAAAGATATGGAAATTGGGGCCTTAGATTCTTCAGAACCAACTCATTTTTATGTACTCTATAAGGGTGAAGTGAAATAAATAAGGTACAGCCAGTAATAAAGCCATTGAGAAGCCAGATCTTTTTCCCCTAAAACAGTTCTGCCCAGATGTTTTCTTCATATTGGTCAGTCACTGAAGAATTTCTGCCCGGGGTTTAGCAGGTTTGCTAGTTGCCCAGGGTCACACCACTACAGGACAAGAGTCTGGAAGTTCAGAGAGAACACTGGTTCAATGCTGCAGTTTCCAAGTAGGTATGAAAGAACATGAAAAACAGGCACTGGCCAGCGGTGAAGCTGAGGCAACCATAGGCCCCTTGTCTTTACCCTTTAACTAATTATTTAGTTTTTTTAAGAAATAATTCAGAGAAAAAATGATGAAATGATGATGTAATCAGTGACAGGCTGAACATATTAAAAATGAAGTTCTTTTTTTTAATTTAAAAAAGTTTGACTTAATTGCTTAAATAAAAATAACAATAAAATATTTCTACAATATAGTTACAAATGATGGTATATCCTCTTGCAATCATGCAGAAAAGATTTCAGACATGTGGCTCAGAGTAACAGGCAAGAATTTATTGAAAGGGACAGAAAAGGGGAAAAGGGTATACTCTCAAGGAAAAGAGTGGATTCTTTCAAGCCTTCCAGTTTTATTGGGAATCCTGGGGGAGTTTCCACAGTCCCATCTAGGTCTACCACTTGACTTTTGACTGATAGTATAGCAAGGATGCCTCCAGAGAGGCAGGTGTGGTGCTCACAAAATTAGAATTAAGGAAATTGAGTCCCCCTGCTTTCGCCTCCATTTTCTACCCCACTGAATTGGTTTGTTATCTGATTAAAGGGGGTAGGAAATGGACAGTCTTGATATTCTGATTGCCAGGGTGATTGGGGGTTGATAAGGGAGGGCCTAGGTCACTTGGTAGGGTGGGACCTGATCTTGGAACATAGTTTTTCTTACGGGGATGTAATTATGACTGGAGGAGGTTCTGATATTCTAGACCCCCATCTTTCAGGTGCTTGCCTGTCAGATAAGGTTCCCCACAGTTTGTCACCCTTCATTGTCCTTTCCCTGCTCACCCATTCATGGCTGACTATATACCTCGAAATTCCAATAGGAAATTTCTTTTTGATATTTCTGTAACTCTACTTTTGTGCTAATATTAAATATTTTTCCCTTTTAACATGAAAAATTATTCCTAAGTATTGCCATTTCCCTCTGTTTTTAACTGCTAACAGTCCTAGAAAGATGAAGACTAATACAGTAAAGTCACAAAAAGCTTTGTGATAAAAATATTGTTACTCTTGGTCTTAATCTTTTTAATTTAAAAAGAAGAATAACTTAATTTCTATTAGTTTTAATGCTTTCAGTAAAGTTCCCTCTCAGTTTTATGTAAATTACAGTTCAGTAACATTAGAAATTATTTAGTATTTTTTAGAAATAAATATAGAGAAAAAAAGATGAAATAATGATGTAATCAGTGACAGGCTGACCATATTAAAAATGAAGTTCTTTTTTAATTTAAAAAAGTTTGACTTAATTGCTTAAATAAAAATAACAATAAAATAATTTCTACAATATAGTTACAAATGATGGTATATCTTGAAAAAGTCTCTTATAATTTTGAAAAGATGAACATGATGTATCCATGATGTTCTAACAATTCAGAAAAGTTAAAAACTAAAGACTTCCAACTCTTTACAGTCTCTACCAGAGGAATTAAAGGACCTTATTGTGAACATAGTCACTTTAGTCAACCACTTTTATGGACTGAACACTTGTGAGAGACTGGGTATGGGTTGATCTGGTTCCAAGAGATCTGGAAGCTGAGGTATTACCTTCAGGATGAATGGGCCGTGAGTATTTTGCAGCTGATGCTTGAGGAATGGTTTGCTGAAAAGATAAAAATCTGCTTTAATAATCCCAGAAGACTTTATAAAGTTTCATTTTGTCATTTATAATTTATCCCACCAAACAACTGTTACATACAAATAGATACCAATAAATTTAATATTCAAAAAAGACCAAACCCTTCTCCAAAAGGAACCCATATGTAGTTGGCTTGTGTTCAACACCTATAATTTTAATATCAGAGCTGTATTTCAGAGCCAGAGTCCTCAAAAAGGACTAAGTGGAAAAGGGTTATAGAGACTAGGTACAGAAAGGAACTCGGTGGTGTTTGGAAGAGGGTCAGCCCGAAGCCATCCCCTCATTCCATTCAGTTTCCTCCTCTCTGAGTATTAATATGTGGAGTCCAATTGTGGGTACATGGGGAAATCTGAGTATGTTGTCTGGTCCTGCTTCAAATCAGAGTAAAGAAGAGGGGCCTCATATTTCACCTGGTTCACCTGAAAGTAGACTAAACTTTCTATAGTCACACAAGAGTAAGTATTCCCAGAAGCCTGGTGCTCCCTTAATATGGACTACAACTTTCTAAAGAAGGACACAACTAGATGTTGAGGACACATGTGGAAAGGAGGATATGTCCACCACCTCAGAGCTCAAGGGACATCTTGGACATGAGCACTGAAACATTAAATTCAGGGCACTTACATGTATACCTCTATACACGTAATATGTATAAGTGCATGATATGTACACGAGAACACCTTACACATGAACTCAGACTTCTCTATCATACCTGACACAACTTCTTAGTAGCCAACAGTGGTATTTTAAATCAAGATACGTTCTCATGTCAAATTAAGTTCTCACTCATGAATATACAGATTTCTATTAGGCGCTTCCATTTAGAGAAGTCATTTAAAATACTTAAAGTAAAATTATATACAATTGGTCAAAAAATTTACCATGTATTGCAAAAAATCTTAAGATACACTTTCTTCAAAAAAAAAAAAAAGGTCTGTCAGATTCTGCTTTAAAAATAAGAAAAATCCTCTTTAAAGAAACGGAAAAATAACTTCCATTTTATAAGCGTCTTGTATAAATGTTTCTTTGTTCACAAATAAGTGGATAGCCATTACAAATTAGAGATATTCTTATAGCTGTTATAAAATTTTAGTTGCCAGCTACCTAATCTGACCCATCAAATAAGCTATTTCTCCTTGAGGAGAACAGGCAAGAGGGACTGTTGAAATAGATTAAAGTTCCGTTGGTATTATGATATTCAAAATATGGCAGAGAATGAAGTAGCTCTAGGAGTAGGCAATTATCCAGCAGATGGGGTTAAGCCTTGGTTTGAGCCTTGGTTTATAAGTAAGAACTGTTTCTGGTAGTTCCAGACCTTGATTCCTGAGACAAAAACAAAACTGTACAGATGACTACAATTTTGACTGTCACATAATCCAAGTTAAGAAATAATGGAAGTGGGGCTGGGATTGTAGCTCAGTGGTAGAGCACTTGCCTTGCATGCGTGAGGCCCTGGGTGAGATCCTCAACACCACATAAAAATAAATAAATATAATATCGTGTCTATCTATCTACAACTAAAAAAATTTTAAAAAAAGAAAAAGAAATAATGGAAGTAGTTTATGGGTATCTAATTCATAACTACTAGAGAAATACTGCACATATTGATAAGCAGAGGACAGTTAGGAAGAAATAAAAGAAATGCTGTTGAAAGTTTTTAGTTCCATGACTTCTCTTCTGTAAAATATGAGTTCCTAGCTGGGCATGGTGGTGCATGCCTGTAATCCCAGACGCTCAGGAGGCTGAGGCAGGAGGACCGCAAGTTCAACGCGAGCATAAGCAATTTAGTGAGACCCTGTCTCAAAACTAAAAAGGGCTGGGGATGCGGCTTAGTGGATAAGTGCCTCTGGATTCAACCCCTGGAGCCAAAAAAAAAAAAGTTCCTATCACTATTGTAAAAACAAAGGTGGTCCAAATTAAAAACAAACACACATGTACTCTCTTTATGTCTTATCTCACAAATGGACAATCTCTGAGTATCTATACACATTCTGTGTGTTGACAATTTTGATAACTAATTTCACACATTAAACAACTTATAATAAAAAAATAAACAATTTATAGAAGTCATAGTCATCTATGGATTTCAGGGTCTTTCCAACTTGGGAAACCCAACATAATTCTAAAATAAATTCTCCATTGTCTCCTCATCTTTCGATTTGGTCCTTCCATCTCTTCCACCTCTCTAAGGTCAAACTTCATCTGAGGTTCAATTTAATCCAGCTTTTTTGATTTATCCATCTAGTAACCACACAGCATCCAGAACAGAAAGGACTTAGAAATCATTCTATAGGTATGGTGGCAAATGCCTGATTATAGTCCCAGTCAGCTTTAGCAATTTAGCAAGGACCTAAAAAACTTAGCAATACCCTGTCTCAAAAACAAAACAAAACAAAACAAAAAAAATGGTTGGGGAAATGACTGGGGATGGAGATGGAGCTCAGTGGTAGTAAACTCCTGGGTTCAATCCCTAGTACCAAAGGTGGGGGGGAATCCATACACTTTTTTTGTTAATACTTTGACATCTTTTGGGGGGGGGAGTACCAGGGATTGAATTCAGGGGTACTCGACCACTGAGCCATATCCCCAGCCCTATTTTGTGTTTTATGTAGAGACAGGGTCTCACTGAGTTGCTTAGCACTTTGCTGTTGCTGAGGCTGGCTGTGAACTCACGATTCTCCTGTCTCAGCCTCCCTAAGTGCTGGGATTACAGGTGTGTGCCACTGTGCCCTGCCGGCAGCTGTGATATCTTAGCAGGGAGAAATGTTGTCTAATGTTGAGGAATTATAAAGAGGGCATTCTCTCTAATCCTCTCTTGTTTTTTAATTAATGTTTTAGAAATTTTTCTGCATCTAGGGATCCAGGCCCTTTCACATGCCAGGCAAGCACTCTACCATATCCTCAGCCCAGAGGGCATTCTCTTTTAAAAGCAATCAATATTTCCTTTTAGGGATATGTTCTTATAACTCTTTTTAAAAATTATAATTTTTGAGATAATTGTTGATTCACATGTTATTGTAAACACTAAAACAAATATCTTGTTCCTTTTCTGGTAGTTTTTAGTAAGTTAAATTTGCTTATGGTTCACAGTTTATAAAGTTATCTTTATATCTCATTTAATTTTCACATTATTTCATTTAATGCTGAATTCTTACAACAATGCTAGGGGCTATATTCTCTTATCAATACAGAAAAGAAAATATAGGCTCTAGTATTTTACTTGATATACATGTCTCAAAGGCAATAAGTAGCAAAGGTGAGGTATTAAGCCAGGTATTTTCTGCTTCAAATTCCATGCATCTTTCTTTCTTCTTTTTCCTCTCTCTCTTTTTTTTTTTGGTACTAGGGATTGAACCGAAGGATGCTTAACCACTGAGTCCCAGCCACCTCCCTAACACTTCTTTTTATTTTGAGACAGGGGTCTTGCTAAGTTGCTTAGGGCCTTATTAATTTGCTGAGGCTGGCTTTGAACTCGTGATCCTCCTGCCTCAGCCTCCCAAACCCCTGGGATTATAGGCGTGCATATTTTTGTTATATCACATAAATTGACTGCAACCTGATTTTAATACTAGAGGTATGCTGACAACTGTACTGAAAAAAGGGGAAGAAGACTTTTTAAAAAAACAAAAGCTGGGTGCAGTGGTACACATCTGTAATCCCAGAGGCTTGAGAAGCTGAGGCAGGAGGAACACAAGTTCAAAGCTAGCCTGTGCAACTTAAAAAGACCCTGTATAAAATAAAAAATAAAAGGTAGTGAGGATATTGCTCAGTGGTTAAGCACCCTGGGTTTAATCAATGGTACAAAAAAGAAAAAAAGCAAAATTTTAAAACTATAAAAGTAGGAAAATTTTCTTAAAATTATATATTTGTTGAATGAGTAACCAGTTGATAAGTAATTGGTTTTGTCTTAAATCATTATGTATTTTACTGTTTTGGCCACTCAGACACTGGATTACTTTTGTATTTAATAATTTTTATACTGTTTGGAAGAAACAATGTTTCTTAAATCAGTTGCTTAGAAGGGGAAAGGTAGGGCTGGTCACAGTGGCGCATGCCTGTAATCCCAGCACTTTGGGAGGCTGAGACAGGAGAATCCCGAGTTCAAAGCCAGCCTCAGCAATGGCGAGGCGCTAAGCAACTCAGTGAGACCCTGTCTCTACATAAAACACAAAATAGGGCTGGGGATGTGGATCAGTGGTCAAGTGCCCTTGAGTTCAATCCCCAGTACCCCCCCTCAAAAAAAAAGCGGGGGAGAAGGTAAATTTGATAGGAGGCAGTATATCTAGAGTGTAAACAGTATAAGGCAGAACAAGTGCAAGTCATGAATTCTGATCTTTTCAAAACACCACTGAAGGATTGATAGTCTACAAACTCTTATTCAAGAAAAAGATTTTCTTGACAATAAGTCATCAGATGTAGACTTACCACTGTGACTGGATGATGTTTTTCCACGATAACTGAGCTCATGGGAGGAGAAACTCCCATTATAGCTAAACTGCTGTTAATTCTGTTTTTTGGAGCAAAATCGTATCTCCCTGTGATCCGGGCTGTAATTATTCTTCCAGCTTTCTGATGTGCTGAAGTTACAACTCGTGGCACATACTAAAAAACAAACAAAAAATCCCCCAAACAAATGAAAAACAAAGAAATATACTGCTATACTGCTCTTAGAAAATTCATGGCAAAATCTAAATTAATTCTAGCTCTATAACTGACAAAGAAAATACACAACACTTAAAATAACTGTATATTCAGTTAACTTTTTTTTAAAAATATTTATTTTTTAGTTGTAGGTGGACAGAATATCTCCATTTTATTTTTATGTGGTGCCGAGGATCAAACCCAGTGCCCCACACGCACTAGGCGAGCACGCCACCACTGCGCCACAACCCCAGCCCCTCAGTTAACTTTGATATAGAAAAAATAAAACTATAAATGATAGGACAAAGAACAAAACAAAACAAAAAAATCAAATACTCCAAAACACCCCTGGCAAGGTTGGTATATCTACAATTTTGTAAGATTTTAGGGACTTTACACTTATTTTGAAATAATGATATATTTACAGGAAGTTGCAAAGATGATATTGAGAAGTCCTGTGAATTCCTCATTCAGTTTCTGCAATGGTTACACCGTACATAATGAAAGTACATAATGACATCGATGCCAGGAAGCTGACACTGATATACAGCTTCTGTATAGATCTGTATCATTTTATCACACTTGTAGATTACTGGAACTGTCACTACAATCAAGATGCAGACCATTCCTTCACCAAGATGTCCCTCATGCAACATTTACAGTCTTGCCTGTCTCCTTCCCTCCTCCAAATGTCCTTCACCCCCATCAAACATTATGAACTCTTTTTTTCTTTTCAGTACCAGGGACTGAACTCAGGGGCACTCGACCACTGAGCCACATTGCCAGCCCTATTTTGTATTTTATTTAGAGACAGCGCCTCACTGTTGCTGAGGCTGGCTTTGAACTTGTGATCCTCCTGCCTCAGCCTCCCGAGCTGCTGGGATTACAGGCGAATGCCATCGCACCCAGCTTATGAACAATTTGATCCTTAGGCATAATTAATATTAGCATTATGTATATGCTTTTGTGTTCTGCATTTTTTTCTTCTCAATTGATTAACACACCTTTTTCATGAATACAGATATCTGCTATAATTTTAATAAGATACTTTTGTCTTCTTTTTTGTTTTGGTGGTGCTGAGGATTCGAATCCAGGGCCTTGTGCATGCGAGGCAAGCACTCTATCAACTGAGCTATATATCCCCAGCCCAATAAGATACTTTTGTCATGAACTAGCTTGTCTTTCTCAGTTCTTTTCTGATTATATACAGCACATTTTTGGTAAAAATGGATTTTTCCTTTGAGTTATTGTTATAGAATGTATTGCAAAAAATGGAGTGATCATATTAAAAAGTACTGTCAACTTTTATAGCTTTTGTTGCTTACCAATGGCTGATACTCAAGAAAGATCATATTTACATCAGGAGTAATACATAAGTATACTAATTTTTCACTGTTAATCACACAGATGCTTAAGTTTGAGAGTTTGAAATAAAACCTATAATTGAATTTGTTAATGTTTCATATTTATATTCCATTTTATCAACTTCCCATGTTCTTCAATTATTTGCTAGGAACTGAAAGGGTATTTTCTATTAAAAATTTTAATAGCTCCTGATAGAAATTATGCTCATCTAATAATTACAGATACTTATCTAATAATGTAAAAATTTTCTCTATTTCATTTATTTCACTTTTTAAAAATCACATAAATCTTTAAAATTGTAGTTTATCCCATCAATTTTTTTCTTACTTCCATAACTGAACTAAAAATACCTGCTTTGGAAAGTTGAGGTAATTATACTATTCTAACCTTTACTTATTTTTGTTTATACTTACTAAAAGGTCTGAAATTTCAGTGTGAGATAGTAACCTACATCAATTTTTCTTTAAATGGTTTTCCTAAAAGCCTTTATTAAATATTGATCTTTTCTCCACTGTTATAGTCCATCTGTAGTCTCTACATATTTGCATCCAGCTAGTGATATTCACAGTTGTTGACTGAAATGAGAGTGAGTTCTAGGAGAGATGGCTCTGGGAAAATTAAAATGACAGATTACTGATGTTCTAAGAAGACCTTAAGGAAAATAGCCACTCAATGGGGTTTTGCAATTCCTTGAAGAGTTAGAAAGAATTCATTATAGTTGCACAGAAAAGTAAGCAAAGACAAGAATGAAGCAATTAATTCTAGAAATAAAAAAAAATTTACTAGGAAGGAAATGCAGTCTTGGTATACATTCATGGCTTAGCTATGTTTTACCCAGTCATCACAAGTAATGATTTAATCTAAAGCTAGAATATCTATTCTAAATATTTATATATAGGGAGGATGGAAGTATGGAGACAGAAGAGAGAGAATAAGGTAATGTCAGAAAGTCAAATCCTTTCACTCATTATAGGATGTCAAGAGATGGTTTGAAAATAATAAATGCAGCAACATTACATGAGCATATTTAAGGAAAAATGATAAAAAGAATATATAGCTAACCCAGTTTAAGGAGAGGGATTTAAAGGACTGTTTCTCATAATTCTTAGAGAAATTATTTGGATTTTTACACTATGAACTTTTATGTATCTTATTAATTTGAGAAACCAAATCTCAGATTTTAAAATATTTGCAAATATGTTTTTGTGGACTGAATTCATGATTTTGACTAGTAAAACTTATATACCCTATTTTTTAATTATAAAAATAAAGTATAAAAAGGAGTATATAAATGAATTAAGACTTTTCTGGGGTGTGGAGTATACTGGAGATTGAACTCAGGGCCTCACACATGCTAAAAGCACACGATCTACCACTGAGCTATACCCCCTATCCCCTAATGAAGAGTCTTAATAAACACTATTTTAAAATTAAAAAATTAATGGCTGACAAAATTCTTTGCCAACCATTGAAAACTGAAGTAAAATAGAGCTTAGAGTAGTATTCCTGTCCAATCTCACTTGAAGGTTATAAATACTACCTTCTATAGCAGCTATTCTTATCTGGAAGGTGAAAGAATATATAAAACTGGAGAAGTTCAGATGGAGAAATAGTAGAGTAGCTGAAAAAATACCCACTCAACCTAGCTGAGAATCATTTTAGAATGCCTCCAGTAAGAAGAAAATATGTACTCCAGTAAAAAGACTTTTTAAAGAAATTTCTGTATTCTCATTTGAATTAAATAGAAGTTATCTTAAATGACTTGTATATTTCCCAGTTATTTTTAAATGGTTGTCATTTGTACCTGTTAATAATACATAGGTAAAATGGTATAAAATGATGAAAAGTTGCTTTAAAAGTGTTTATGAACATTGTAGAAAGAATGTATAAATATACATTATAAGAAAAAATTGCTGCTAAGTTAGGTAGAGGAAAAAACACCTAGAAGGACTTTATAATTGGATAGCTTTGAAAGTTTTCCAAGTTCGTTTTGTACTTTATCGAAATACTGGAAAACATAGAAAATACATTGAGTATAACTTATATTTAAAAAGGCAGTTTCAACCAGTAATTATATCCAGATGGCTGCATATTAAAATTTGCAAATCAATACATATGTTTTATAATAATGGATCTGTATATGTCATTTGAAAAAAATCATTCTTCATTTTAGTTGATTTTTTTAGTAAATGACCATTTTCTAATTATTTTAGAGATTATTAGCTTAGCTGACTTTATTCTATAAAAATAAAAATTCTAGCATTTTAAGTTATATCAACATAAACAACAAAATCAGAAGAGATTGGGGGGCACTGGAGGGAGGAAATTACGTATTTAAAAACTCAATATTTATATCTTAATATTTGAGAGGGAGACAATACTGATTAATGGGCAGGAGAAATTTCAACTCTAACAGTTACTTCTTGTGTCCAGAGGTGTTTTATGCTCTAAGCCTCAATTTCCTAATTTGTAAAATGGAACAAGCAGTACCATCTGACTAATGATACCTTATCACTTTTCATTCTGATAAAGAGGAAAGTTAGAAAGGAAATCTTACTAAATAGCTTTACCAAATAGCTTTAAAATCCAACTAAAAATACTTTCCCTAAATTATTCCAGTTGGAGTTAGAGTATACTGCCACCTACTTTCCAACTTCGTAAACGGCAACGTATTTGCTTGTATAACTAATTGCCTAACCTATTTCTTGAAAAATGTTTTCAATTATGAAATACTGACATTTTCTTTAACCTATGAAGATGTCTGTAGAAAGAAAACAAGGTGAAGATATTATTACATTATAATAGGAATGTTTATTGATCCTAATTCTGTACAGCTTCTGAACATACCTCCTTTTAGCCACTGGAAATATCAAGAAAGACTAGGTAAAGGTTTGTATGTTCATAGGAAGCCTCTGTAATTAAAATGAAGAGCAGTATAACCAGGCCTGGGTCATAAATCTCTTTTTTCCTATTCCCAACAATGACTGGTTTCACATTAAGTCAGCCAACATTTGTTCCTACCATTTGTTATTATGGTTCTTTTAAAAACAAGTCACATTTGAGGTAAATCTGGGTATTTTAATTATATATGGAAGGAAGAACACCAGTATTATACTTAAAGAGAGGTTTATGCATAATTCTCCTTTCTCCCTAGCTCTAAAAGCTGTACTTAAATGAATGAAGTTGAAAGTTTTTGAAGGGGTGGATATAGTGTGTGGGGATGGGGGGATGGAAAAGGGTTGTTTACATAGTACTGTTTTTTTTATTTTTTTTTTTAAACTTCAAATTTATCTCAGGTGGTTCAATTATTTTAAAAAGTTGCAAGAAAAAGAGTAGTGATCAAACACTGATTTCTCCCCAAGCCATATTCAGGTTTATATATAAATGCAGATATACTGGTGTAGCCATATTTTAAGAAGGGAATTCTGAAAAATCTAGCTGTGTGTTATCCTCTTACGCAACATGAATGACAAACCAAAAATTTAAATAAACACTTACTGAGTTCATCTGGATAGGATCACATTTCAAAGCGTGTAATCATGGAAAATAAACACAGCTGAACGTATGTCAGGGTTGATTTTAGTGTCTTATTTCTAAATCACAACTCCCCCACATATTCAGATTTCTCTTAGCAGCCATGTGCTACATATTTTTTAACCCGAGTTAAGAACAAACATGATAAATAGCAGATCCCAACATATTTTTCTCTAAAGCTAGTAGCTCACCAAAGGTAGAAATTCAAATCAGCTAGAAGACTAAAGATACCAGTTGTCTGGTTGACAGGACACCTCCTTTTGCTAGAGAGAGCTTTCCAGGGAAATGGTACCCGCTGGTGTCCTGCCAGGGGTGTTTTAAGACCAAAAATCTATTCTTTCATCATCTTTTCTCTTATGTGAAAGGTTAGGAATTAGAGAGAATCATTTCAGGAGCTTTACGAAACTAAAGCCGTTGTGCCAGAGTAGGAAAGAGGGCCGGAATTTTGTTTATAAAAAGCTCCACAGAGGTAAGTTTGACAAATTTAGCTATGCTTGGGTCCTTACTTCATTCCTCTTGAGAAACACTGACGAGTACGGGAATCAGAGCCATGATGCACTGTGTCAGTGGCTTCATTGATTTCACTCCTGGCAAGTGCTCATTCAAACACTATCCATTCAACACTCTCCTTTAGGCATTCCTCTAATAGAAACTCAGTGAGTCTAGGAAAAACTATTCCTTTCTGGGTTCCAATCACAACTTAAAAGTTACAACCTAATCAAGATGAAGTCACCACAGAGCAGAGCTGGTTGATATATATCTGCATCCAGGAAAAGGGAAAGCTGTGAGTTGAACAGAAAATGTACAATTAAATATATATTGACTTCCTAAACCCTTGAAAATACTCATTATCTTGCTTCAAACTGAGAAAAAGTCTGTCATAAATTCTTAAACTATTTTTTTTCTGAATGTTTTTTGAAAAAGGTAAAGAAAAGGTTTGTTATTTTTAATTATCACTACTTTTGGATTTTATTTTTCATTACAAATTAATGTTTTAGCTATTTTGTATACTGAATATTTTGTATGGGTTGGCCTAAATACAAAGATATTTTTCTTCACAGGAAAATGTTCTAAGTTCAAAATATCCAGTTTATAGGGCTGGGGATGTAGCTCAGTGGTAGAGAGTAGTTGCCTAGCATGCACGAGGCTCTGGGTTCAATCCCTAACAACATTCACATACACACACACTAAAATTCACACAATATCCAATGTACAAACAAGATTGTGAATTCTTTCACAATGTAGCACTTGCATAAACTGTTTTACTAACCATTTCTTCAGATGTAGTAGTAGCTGAAGATCCTGCACCAAGAACGGAGACTGGAACGTGAACATGAACAGAAGAAGTAGACGCAGCCCCAGCAGAAGTCATGGACGTAGTAGAAGGAATTGCAGTGGCGCTGGCTGTTCCGACAGGCACTGCCGGTGAAGGCTGCAGCAAATGCAATGGAACTGATGGGGGCACTGGAGGTGCTGAAGGATCCAAATGAGCAGGATGGTCTTTTCCTTGAACACTAGGGCCATATTCTTCTTTTTTATTATTTGTGAAATCTATCCCTATAAATCACAAAATTATCTCATTAAAATTCTTGCAAGTTAACATTATTCTTCTCCCCCTAAACAATGAAAATATATAATGGTTAAAATTGGTCCTAATAAAAATGCAGACATTTGCCATTTACTGGAGTCAGCTGTTTAGTTAACACAGCCTGTCAGTATCAATTGGTAATGTCAGCATTAACCACGGAACACCTGAGACTCCTTCCTTCAATATATGAAAGCTAATGATTTGCTTTATGTAAAAGCTAAAAATAAATTATGTGCTCAGTTGTCTTACCATCACAACTACCACAGTAATATTATATATATTATGATATATATATCACTATGATATATATATATTATGATATATATGATATTATATATCATATAAGGCCTAAGGATTTTTCTTCTTTTGCATTTCATATCACTATCCTGATAAATGGCCACATATTTAAATTTTTACAACTATTTTCTGATATCACCCTATCTCCTCCTTTCCATTTATTGCTCCTATCCTATTAACAAAAACAATGTATTTTTATTCCTAACTTTCAGTAAGCAATAATAAATCTAAGTAAAACTGAAATCTTCATTTTGAAACCTTCAGACAACTAAAATAAGAATTAAAAATTTTTGAAAGAAATGTGTTCTTCAAATCAATTTTTTATTTATTTAATCTGGAGTGCCCTATGTTGCCCAGGCTGGTTCTGAACTATTGGGCTCAAGTGATCCTCCTGCCTCAGCCTCCCAAGTAGCTGGGCTATAGGCATATAACACTATGCCTGGCAAGAAATGGGTTCTTGAGCTGGGGGTATAGCTCAGTGGTAGAACACTTGCCTAGCATGTGTAAGGTCCTGAGTTTAATTCCCAGCATTGGGGGGAAAAATAGAAAAAAAGAAATGGGTTCTTGCAGGTGGACTACATAAGTCATGAATCTGCATATCATGAAAGAACAAATTTGCAAGCTCCATTATAGGAACACTCCATAGAGTAAACTTTCCCCATAGCTGAATCTTAACCATGATCTAAGTTCAAGGGCAACCTTGGTAATTCAGGGAGAATGTGTCTCAAAATAAAAAATAGAAAGGGGTAGGGATGTAATTCAGTGGTAAAGCACCCCTGGGTTCAATCCCTAGTACAAAAAAAAAAAGTTACCTTGTTAATGAAACTTAACATTGATTACAATGCCTAGATCCTTTGAAAGGTAACCGCTTTAAAAACCACACACATATGCTGGGTGTGTTGGTGCCTGCCTGTACTCCCAGTGGCTCGGGAGACTGAAAGGAAGATTATGAATTCAAAGCAGCTAAGCAACTCAATGAAACTGTCTCTAAATAAAATACAAAATAGGGATGAGGATGTGGCTCTGTAGTTGAGTGCCCCTGAGTTCAATCCCTGGTACCAAAACAACCCCCACCCAACACACACATACAAAGTTTTAACATGTTTTTGATAGAAAGGGATGCTGTGTATCTCTTTTTGGGTGGTTGGTAGCCATGAATAGGGAAGAAATATTTAATCAACAAAATAGTCCAAGGAATTTGAATACTTAGGAAAAAACAAAAACAGAAATTTCCTACTTGGAGGCATTAAATAATTAGTTAAAAGAACTTCAAATAACATTACATATAAAAGTATGGACATTTAGCTTAATGACTTAGCTTAAATACTGTAACTATGACTAATTTTCGTGGTAGACTTAAAGCTGGATATGACACCATGAAACTAAAACTAAGCAGCACCTAGATGACATACCCACTGCAGAATATTAGCACAACAAACCACACCAATCACTGGAGCAGCCTCAAATTATTTTTTAAAAATAGGCAGAGAATCTTCAATGAGAGACCAACCTGTATCATTTCTGTTTTGAAACATAGTCATGGCTTCGAGATTTAGTGCGCATACCCCCCTCATGAAAGCTTTCTTCATGGAATCTTCAAAGTGCTCTTTTTCTTGTTGCATTCTTTGAATCTCAGTTTTTGCATTTTCCAAAGCTCCAGATAACTAACATAAGAATTAAAAGAAAAATATTTGAGACATAAGGAAGAATATTACTATTATATATACTGTGTATATATACTGTTTATATATATATATATATATATATATATATATATATATATATATATATATATATATAGCAAGATGTGAGACTACTCTTATATGAAATACTAAGAACAGTTTGCCACATTATCTGTTCTGATTCAATTTATTTGCAAAGGTGCATCTTACCTTCCTTGTCTCCACTGACAAATCATTTTTTGTTCCTAATCATGAAGTCAGGTTCAAATAAGCAGAATTTCACAATAGTCCCAATGAAGTTTGCTAATGTTTTCATTATGCAAATATGTTATTTCTTACTATAAAGATTTTATGTAGGATGTTAAACAAAATACACTTACACGAGCCATGGATAGTTCTTATCCCTTTGGGGGGAAAATTGTTAAATTCCTATAATTTCACAGGATTTTTAAAAAGTGAATGTCATCTACAGAATTTATTTTAAAAAATTTTCTTTTGAAAAGCATGAATGGAACATGAATTGTTGCAGCTACACTAGGAAGACAAGGGCTTTGAGGAGCTGACAATGACCCCAAGGTTTAAAAGAAAGGGCAAGGGTTGGAGAATTTGCACAACTGGAGGCTTTTCACAGCTGCCAAAGCAGGTGATCTTGATCAGGTGTGATCTGTCTGTCCTCATCTCAGGACTGGTCAGGCAGGGTCTTGTCCCCAGTAAGAAAATTGATATTGCTTGGGGGAGTGGGGGCGGGTGGGTAGCTTCCTCTCATCACAAGATGTTTATCAGATTAGACCTTTTTCCTGGAATCCAAGGTAACTTAGACCAAAGGAGACAGATGCAAAATGGAGGCAGAGATACCAAGTCTTTAATCCTGCTTTTAACTACCCATTAGACATTTGTGGGCAAAAGCAGAGTCTTAAGTCTTTTTTTTTGTTGTTACTAGGGTTTGAACTCAGGGGCACTCGACCACTGAGCCATATCCTGAGCCCTATTTTGTGTTTTATTCAGAGACAGGGTCTCACTGAGTTGCGTAGTGTCTCACCATTGCTGAGGCTGGCTTTGAACTCACAATTCTCCTGTCTCAGCCTCCCAAAGTGCTAGGATTATAGGCATGCACCACCACGCCCAGCTGTCTTAAGTCTTTGTTACAATTCCCTCCTGTATGTAGTCCATTCATCAATCGTGAGGGATGTAGGGTATCTGCCAACTGACTTTGTAGGTTTCTTGGCTTGTTGATACAGTCTTGAACAATTACTAAAGCATATAAGCAAAAATAGTCAGATACTTAAGCCTAAAAGTGTAAGTACCATTATAAATTATAAGGCAGAATACAAAATGAGTCAAAGTCTGAAGATATCCAATTAAATAAACTGTGTAACGGGTTCTCCCTCCTTTCAAATAGTTCTGTGAGAATGGACTACTAAAAGAAATTACAATTAAGATCGAGGGAAAAAAGGTATTTTCTTGTTTCTATTTAAATAGAGGGTCCTTGTGTAAGCTGAGTTCCACCTTCTATATACAGATGCCAGGTACAAGGATTTTAGTGTCAGGCAATTATGTGTAAGAACCCCTTCTGCATAACTTCTAGGCTTTACTAACTTTTGGTGTGGCTGACACAAGTGCACATCTCCAGTTACATTTTAAAGAGCCACTGTTTTGCCATTTTAACTGTTTGTGCTTGACTGTCCTTTGACTTTTCTCCCATCCTCATATTGGTACATTTATCTTTAGTTATACTTCCCTGCTGGGTATTTAAGACCAAGTAGGTGACCTCTGTGTTGACCAAAACCTATTTACTGCCTATTGTTAAGATTAGCCAATCTGGGGGCTGGGATTATGGCGCAGTGGTAGCGTGCTCGCCTAGCACGCATAAGGCACTGGGTTCGATCCTCAGCACCACATAAAAATAAAATAAAGATATTCTATCACCTACAACTAAAAAATAAACATTTAAAAAAAAAAAGATTAGCCAATCTGACTGGCATGAGATGAAATCTTAGGATAGTTTTGATTTGCATTTCTCTAATTGCTAGAAATGTTTAACATTTTTTCATATGTCTGTTGATCGATTGTATATCTTCTGTAAGGTTTCTGTTCAAGCTCCTTGGCCCATTTATTGATTGGGTTGTTTGTTTTCTTTGGTGTTGTTTTTTTTTTTGGTACTGAAGATTGAACTCAGGGGCATTCGACCACTGAGCCACATCCCCAGCCCTATTTTGTGTTTCATGTAGAGAAGGGTCTCACTGAGTTGCTTAGCGCCTCGCCAGTTGCTGAGGCTGGCTCTGAACTTGCGATACTCCTGTCTCAACCTAAGTGCTGGGATTACAGGCTTGCGCCACTGTGCCTAACTGGTGTTAAGTTTTGAGTTCTTTATATATCCTGGAGATTAGTGCTCTATCAGATGTGTGTGTGGCAAAGATTTGTCCCAGAATGTTGGCTCTCTGTTCACTTCATTGATTGTTTCTTTTGCTGAGAAGAAGCTTTTTAGTTTGAATCCATCCCATTTATTGATTCTTGATTTTATTTCTTGCGCTATATGAGTCTTGTTAAGGAAGTAAGGTCCTAAGCCGACATGATGAAGATTTGGGCCTATTTTTTCTTCTGTTAGGCGTTGGGTCTCTGGTCTGATTCCCAGGTCCTTGATCCACTTTGAGTTGAATTTTGTGCATGGTGAGAGGTAGGGGTT